>OY856412.1:1401788193-1402988193 GCA_963693085.1 Alisma plantago-aquatica
GCGTCGAGTAATATAGGCCTTGTGAGGCCCAAGTCAAACTCAGGGATACGTGAATTATTGGAGACTTTTACTAACTAATTGCAATCAGCTAGACCGATTAACAAAGTAGGGTTTTGTTGTTCAAATTAAAAAGAAAATAAAAATCAAACAAAGAAAACAATCGATTAAGGGTTAATTTAATCAATTTAAAGAGATATCTTTAGGATGGCGGTTTCACCGCGGGTCAACATTGTATTAGATTTCATATAATTCCTCACACTTCTCTCTCTATCCGGGTAGTGGCCTGAAATGAGAATTACCCACTGTCGTGGTGTAATCCACTACTTAGATTTAGGTTGATTCCACCGTCGTAGTAATCATTCCCCTAAACTAAGCGCATTAAGAACGGTCCCTCAGTTCCCACCATTAATTTTACAACTCCTTTGTCAAGGGTTTTATTAATTAATGTAGAATTCGTCTCTTTTCAACCGTTAATCCTCCTGTCGAAGTGATTAAGGGCATTAAATTATTATTATGGTGATCAAGCATAACAATAGCAATAGAGAAAACAAATTTATACCACAGATGTGAGAGAAAAATATGAATTATCAATATAAAATCATCATACAATGTATCCCCGGGCTACTCCCGGTCCTAAAGATTGAGGGTTTTAGCCTCTCATGTTCATCTCACACGAATACATGGTAGAAATTGGGGGATTCATAAAAAAAACAGGAAATAAATGGGAAAACCCCTGAACGGAGAAGAACCGGTGGATCCTTGGCGTAGAACACGAGCTTCCCCGCCTCACGGTGGTGGAAATCGTCTCCGGCAGCGTCCGAATCACCCGGGATGAGCTTCTCGGCCTCCGTTCTCCTTTCTCTCCTCCTCGACACTCGTGCAATCCAAAAATGAGATCATCCTCTGTGTGGGCGGCCGTCATTAGGTATAAGTCCTTAATTAGGTCGTCAAATAACAACAGCCGTCCGATCACAATCAAAACAGATCCAACGCATATCTGCCGACGTCGATACCATCGACGCGGGTCGATGGTATCGACCCAGCAGATTAGCGGCAACCTTCCTTTCTTTTATTCTGAGCACCTGTGGTGATCTCGATACCATCGACGGGGGTGTCGATGGTATCGACTCCTGTAGTGTCAGTTTTGTCTTTTAGTGACACTGTAGCTCTCCTCGTGTCGATGGCATCGACTTGCGTCGATGGTATCGACTTCATCCTCGCCAGCAACCTGGAGAAATCTCGATGCCATCGACATGGGTGTCGATGGTATCGACTCTGTATTGCTCTTCTCGGCTGACAACCTGTGGCTTGGTCGATGGTATCGACTGCCGTCGATGGTATCGACGGAAGCAGATACTTGTTTTTCCTGAAATTTCACAACAAGACCAAGTAAATCCACACGATTTATGATAAGATGATCAATAATGCTTAGAATAGTGAAACAAAGGGGATTTGATATAAAATGATGGCAAAGACCAAATTAAGTGAATTATGCGATATTATCCATGAAAATGAGTAATTAAGGCACAAAACACATATGAAATCGGTCTATAAATGCGACTCAAAATCATCGCATCAAACTCCCCTAAGCTTAAACATTGCTCGCCCTCGAGCAACTAATCCTTAGAATAGAATTGCAAATGTCAACTAACAATCAACATACCAACCCACATCACACATGACTCCCACTGGACGTTCTCAAACCGGCCTACCCTAATCACAGAACAATAATTACCCTGTAGGCGACAATAACCATCAATAAAAGAAATAATCCTTCAAACCGATGAACACTATCACATAAGGCAGTTAACATAATAAAGTTCGCCGATCCAGCCATGGTGCATCTTGTGATCGCCTACACTACGTTGCTCGCCCTAACTACCATCTACATGGAAGCAGTCCTCCTGATAAACATGAGTGAGGAGAATAACACGGTGGACTACCAATCCGAGCAACAGGTGGATGGAATGGGTGGTTCATGGAAGAATTTGGAAGTATTACACAGTTTCAGTATGCATATGACAAAATGCCCTAAATGATGCAAATGCACATTGATAATGCCCTAATGCCTAAAATTGGGTAGAATGATGCATGCACTAACCTTCTACCTCAAAATGAGATAGAAATCTACTCAAGCCAGATCATGTACTCAATTTCCTTGTTATGCAAGTGATAAAATCATTCCTTTCTCCCTCTTATTCTTTTTTTTTCTTTTTTTTCTAATTTTTTTTTATATTTTCAGAAATTTTTCTTGCCCACATATCCATAATTGCTTAGAGATACATGTATAAGGCCATTTTCTTTCCAATTGGAGATCTTTGCTTTATTTCGAGGGCATGGAACCAATTAGATCACCTATTTAGGAAAACTGAGATACATGGTGTGCTTATGCATGAAAACCATGAAATTATGAGTGCAACTACATGACATGCACCTATGGGGAATGTGCATGTATTACTATATATTTTTTTTCGTTTTATGCAAAAACATGAAAATAACAATGCAAAACCTATCTACATGCTATGCACGCAAAAGAAATTGAAACTGCACTTTACTTCCAATTCTTGGGTGGGTTATGGAAAATGAGGTGGAATGATCACAAGATTAAGTGACTGAACCTTAGAAGAAAATTATGTGTCCCTCCTTACTGACATGTGTAATAGTTCAAAGGGTTCTTTCTCTTACATCTGATTAAGGTCTCATTACCATTTGATTAGGTTAGGCTCAAACAACCATTACTCTCCACTTTCCATGAGTCAAAGGGGGTGTGGGTGTGACATATTGCTTCAAAGTTGACATAATAAATCATTTTCATAGGACAAGTTTCCCAAGGACAACCAAGTAAAGCTATCCAAATGACACAGAAAAATTTTAAATTCCCTTAATTTCCCCATGAAAACAGCAAGATGACACTTTTTAAGACATCCACGATTACACTAGATAGATGTGGATCCTAAGTAAAAACTAAAAATTGCAAAAACAAATATCAAAGCAAAAACTAAAACAACAAAAAGAAAGATAAAAGATAGAGCTGTTCCAGCCACCCCCCTAAGCTTGAATTCGACTATGGCCTCATAGTCAAAAACCAACTTAAGGGTGGAACAGTGATACCCTGATCAGTCCTGCGGAGGCGGTGGTGGGTATTGTGGTGCCGTAGGATCCCAAGACGGGTACTCCCCCTGGAAGCTTCGATCATATTGGGTCCTCGGCGGAGGCTGTGGATAACCTCCAAAGTAGTCTCGACTCCAGTAGTGGTCGAAGAAAGGCTCCTGCTGCGTCTCCATCCGCTGCAACTGGGTGTGCATTTGCTCTTGGTTGGCGAGGATGAGCCACTCGTTCTCGAACATAGCCCGTTGATTATCAAGCAACCGGGACGTTGTCTCATGGATGCCGGTATACAAAGCCATGTGCTACTGCTGAGTATGCTGGATGTCCTGCAACATTGTATACATCCCTTGCATGGAGTAGGGATCCGCAGCTGGCTTCTCTTGCTGTGGTGATGGCGGCGGGGGCTGAGATGATGAAGATGCACCCGGATGCATCCTAGGACGCTTCCGTGGTGACACACGTGCTCGAAGAGGTGTGGAAACCTCCTCGTCTTCCTCGGCCTCGCCTTCTTGGTCTTCACCTCCGCCTTCTTCTTCGGAGGACTCGATGGCTATGATGGGCCACCGGAAGTGCTGCTTGCCCTCAATGTGGAAGACGTCGTCCGGTAGGGATGCCTCCTGGTAAGCTTGGTTGATGTGGCAATGAGCATACGCCAACCCGTCCCGAAGAAGAATGAGGTTTGAACGGTGCAAGTGTTGCACGTCATTTAAGGGGATACCATCGACGGGGGTCGATGATATCGACTTACTTTTATTGCGCCACCGCCGTTTATTGCATTCAACCTGTGATGATGTCGATACCATCGACGAGGCCGTCGATGGTATCGAGTTGACTGAGCAAAATTCGTCTGAATATCTCCAGAGATCTCGATGGTATCGACTGGGGTGTCGATACCATCGACTTTTGTGTGCAATCTGCCTATGACCATGTCGATACCATCGACTCATTCGTCGATGGTATCGACACAGTGCGATTTTTGCTGCGATCAACCTGACCCCATGTCGATACCATCGACCGATGTGTCGATGGTATCGACCCTGCCTGTCCCTGCACATGTAACAAACGAATCAAGGTATCATTTTTAAACTACAATTTAAACGAAATAAAAGCAATCTATGACTAAAATAAAACTCTCCTAAGGTACCAATGATTGGGTTGCCTCCCAACAAGCGCCCTTCTTTAGCGTCTTAGGCTAGACGTTGCTACACAAATCATCTTTTCACCTTTGGAACTGGGATTGGAGGATCATGAGGTAACTTGAATTCGACACGGTCTCCTCCAATACCCAAAGACAAAGTGCCTCTCCCCAGCGCAGTCACGACATCAGCCGTTGCTTGAAACGGCCTTCCCAGGAGGATTTCACAATTTTGTAGTGGTGGCATGTCCAAGACGACAAAATCCACCGGAAACACAAATCTGTCAACTTTGACTAGAACATCCTCGCATACTCCATAAGGTCTCACAGTAGACCCATCGGCCAATTCAATTGTCGCCGTCAGCTTCTAGATCTCTTTTAACCCCAGCTTATGAAAAGTAGCTAAAGGCATGAGATTAATACTCGCGCCAGAATCACATTGCGCTTTAGAAACATGTTGACCACCTATCGAACATGGGATGTAAAAACCTCCTGGGTCTCTTTTCTTCTTTGGTGAACTCCCGTGAATCATAGAGCTCACTGTCTCATTCATCCAACAAATATCATCGTCTTTAATCTGCCTCTTCTTATTGATAATTTCGTTAATGAACCTCCCATAGACGGGAACCTTCTCGATCATCTCCACTAATGGAACATTGATGTGGAGTTTTCGGAATATCTCCAAGAATTTCTTGAAGTGACGATGCTCCTTCTTTGACTTAGCATTTGATGAGCCTAAAACATCGGCTGCCTCAACACGCCTGTGAGGTGGCACATAAGAGCTTTGCGGGGGTGCCTCCCCTAAGCTTTCTTCACTCACTCCCTCCGACGTGGGCTTCGACGAAACATGATCAGCATTAATATCAACCCTAGATAGATCAGCACTTTGACAGACAGTCTTGACTTGCTCTTCTCGCCTAGGTGGAGGCGTGACCACCAATGGCTCTTGGCGGCTTTTCCGGAAAGAAAAAGTACTTCCACCTGGTAGTCCATAGGCAGTGCGTGGATATGGTATCGGTGGGGTTGCATTCACATTGAAGTCCAGTTTTCTTTCTTCTTTTGCTTCTTGTACTTCAGACTTCTCTTCATTGCTCACCACAGAAATGTACTTGACCTGATGGTGTGATTGGACTACATTTCCATTCTCAGCCGGTTTCTGTTGATTGGCGTGCTTGATTGCCGCCACTTCATTTGAAATATGCACCACAGTGGTTTCTAGAGCCCGCATTTGCGCTCCGTGGCTTTGCAGCGTCTGCCCAAATTTGGTTAGAATGTCACCTTGAGATTGCAGTTGTTTCCCAAACATGGCCATCATCTCTTGGTTTTGCTGGACCATTTGACTTAACAGTTCGGTGTTCTTGTCCTCGGTTTTCTGCTGTGGCTTAGCATCTGGATCCTGCAGAAAGTTGTTGGGATCCTTCCATGAAAATTTCTTGTCCTTACGCCATGAATAATCGTTGTTTCTGTAGCCCTGTTGTTGCATAAACTTTACTTGGGATTCATCATCCTCAGACACATCTTCCTTAGTTAGCAGCTTCTTGGCTAGAAGATCTAGCTTATCGTTCAGCTCTCTAACTATCCTTGATTCTCCGGCAGCCTTTACATGCTCAACGGCACCTCTTTCGCCCCATGACTGTTTTCGTGCCATGTTTTTCAATATCTCCCAGCATCTTGTGTCGGTATTATTTAAGAAAAATCCAGAACCTGCCGAATCCAAGTTGCTTCTATCATGCTCGGAGAGAGCGAAATAGAAGATCTTCACCTGGGTCTCCTTGTCCAATCCATGATGTGGACATCTCCTCAACATGACTTGGAATCGCTCCCAAGTCTCAGAATACGTTTCACCCGCCTGTTGGGTGAAATTGTGGATCTTTCGGATCATGTCATTGGTCTTCTCGGGAGGGAAGAACCTCTCGAAGAACACCTCCACCATGTGATCCCATGATTCCACGAACTCGTCGTCGAGGTTATGAAGCCACTCTCTTGCTACTCCCGCCAAGGAACTTGGGAATAGCTTGAGGTACAGCACATCCTGTGGAAATCGATCTATCTTCACCATATCGCAGTTCTCGACGAACTGACTAATGTGAGCAACCGGATCTTCATTCTTCAACCCATGAAATGCGTTGGATTTGACGAGATTGATCAATGCTGGATCTATCTTGTAAGTGGGAATGTTGAGCCCCTGTTTCTTAATAGGCCCCTTCGACGCCGATGAAGAAGACGCCTTGATCTTTTCCCATATCGTTTGCGGTTCAGCCATTTCTTCTTCTTGTTCTTGCTCAAAAATAGGATTTATATAGCTTTGATGTTCCTGCTCTTGCTCTTGCTCCTGCTCGAAGTACTCTCTGTCTCCTGATCCCCCAAATGGAACCTGAGGTGTGCCCTCCACGTAGTATCTACTGCGTGTGTACACCATGCAAGTACCTGCAATTTGAAAATCGGGTTCAGTACAATGCTTTGACAGAGTAAACACAACTATAAAGGAGTGAAGGAATTTTGAAATTGTTTTAAAAATAAAAAAAAATGTGGCCTAGAGTGGCCGCTCTTAGCACTCAAAGTGCCAATAATTCGCCGTATCCCCGGCAACGGCGCCAAAAACTTGACGTGTATTTTACTACGCGCTTAAACGCAAGTATACGCGTCGAGTAATATAGGCCTTGTGAGGCCCGAGTCGAACTCAGGGATACGTGAATTATTGGAGACTTTTACTAACTAATTGCAATCAGCTAGACCGATTAACAAAGTAGGGTTTTGTTTTTCAAATTAAAAAGAAAATAAAAATCAAACAAAGAAAACAATCGATTAAGGGTTAATTTAATCAATTTAAAGAGATATCTTTAGGATGGCGGTTTCACCGCGGGTCAACATTGTATTAGATTTCATATAATTCCTCACACTTCTCTCTCTATCCGGGTAGTGACCTGAAATGAGAATTACCCACTGTCGTGGTGTAATCCACTACTTAGATTTAGGTTGATTCCACCGTCGTAGTAATCATTCCCCTAAACTAAGCGCATTAAGAACGGTCCCTCAGTTCCCACCATTAATTTTACAACTCCTTTGTCAAGGGTTTTATTAATTAATGTAGAATTCGTCTCTTTTCAACCGTTAATCCTCCTGTCGAAGTGATTAAGGGCATTAAATTATTATTATGGTGATCAAGCATAACAATAGCAATAGAGAAAACGAATTTATACCACGGATGTGAGAGAAAAATATGAATTATCAATATAAAATCATCATACAATGTATCCCCGGGCTACTCCCGGTCCTAAAGATTGAGGGTTTTAGCCTCTCATGTTCATCTCACACGAATACATGGTAGAAATTGGGGGATTCATAAAAAAACGGGAAATAAATGGGAAAACCCCTGAACGGAGAAGAACCGGTGGATCCTTGGCGTAGAACACGAGCTTCCCCGCCTCACGGTGGTGGAAATCGTCTTCGGCAGCGTCCGAATCACCCGGGATGAGCTTCTCGACCTCCGTTCTCCTTTCTCTCCTCCTCGGCACTCGTGCAATCCAAAAATGAGATCATCCTCTGTGTGGGCGGCCGTCATTAGGTATAAGTCCCTAATTAGGTCGTCAAATAACAACAGCCGTCCGATCACAATCAAAACAGATCCAACACATATCTGCCGGCGTCGATACCATCGACGCGGGTCGATGGTATCGACCCAGCAGATTAGCGGCAGCCTTCCTTTCTTTTATTCTGAGCGCCTGTGGTGATCTCGATACCATCGACGGGGGTGTCGATGGTATCGACTCCTGTAGTGTCGGTTTTGTCTTTTAGCGACACTGTAGCTCTCCTCGTGTCGATGGCATCGACTTGCGTCGATGGTATCGACTTCATCCTCGCCAGCAACTTGGAGAAATCTCGATGCCATCGACATGGGTGTCGATGGTATCGACTGTGTATTGCTTTTCTCGGCTGACAACCTGTGGCTTGGTCGATGGTATCGACTGCCGTCGATGGTATCGACGGAAGCAGATACTTGTTTTTCCTGAAATTTCACAACAAGACCAAGTAAATCAACACGATTTATGATAAGATGATCAATAATGCTTAGAATAGTGAAACAAAGGGGATTTGATCTAAAATGATGGCAAAGACCAAATTAAGTGAATTATGCGATATTATCCATGAAAATGAGTAATTAAGGAACAAAACACATATGAAATCGGTCTATAAATGTGACTCAAAATCATCGCATCACTTCACTTTTCTTCCTCCATTCTCCGTTCGTGTCATCTCCATGTGATAGATCTCGACGATCCCTTCCTAATTGTGCCTTTTATAGCCATCGTCCATGTTTATATTGAGAGGAAACCTAAATATTATTTTCTATAACAATAACAGTTGGATTTAATGCATTTGATCTTGACCGTCAACACCTGTGCCGGTACTACCGAATTGGAAGTCGGTACTACCAAGTTAGTTGCAGTAGAAATCCTTTTCCTTTCCGATCTGGAACAATAATATTTTTTGTACTTTGATACCATGTTGGTACTACCGAGTTGTATGTCAGTAGTATCGACCTTGCTCCAGTAAATAATAATTATTTGATTTCACCTTTGAAAGAGTGCGTAATAGCTCACTGATCGAGCGCTCCTACGCCGAAGATGAACGGGGCTAAGCGATGTGCGAAAGCTGTGGGATGTGAAAAAAGCATTAGTAGGGAAGCATTCTGCCTTAAAGGGAAGTGCCCACATAAGCCAATGTGGATGAAGCGGAAGCAAGAATGTCTTCTTGAGTAACACAAACATTGGTGAGAATTTAATGCCCCAAAAACCTAAGGGTTCCTCCGCAAGGTTCGTACACGGAGGGTGAGCCAGGGCCTAAGATCAGGCCAAAAGGCATAGTTGATGGACAACATGTGAATATTCCTGTACCACCCCTTGTTGGTCCCGAGGGACGGAGGAGGCTAGGTTAGTCGAAAGATGGTTATCGGTTCAAGGACGCAAGGTGACCCTACTTTTTTAGGATAAGAAGGGGTAGAGAAAATGCCCTGAGCCAATGTCCGAGTACCAGGTGCTACAACGCTGAAGTAACCCATGCCATACTCCCAGGAAATGCTCGAACGACCTTCAACAAAAGGGTACATGTACCAGAAACTGACACATGTAGGTAGGTAGAGAATACCTAGGGGCGTGAGACAACTCTCTCTAAGGAACTCGGCAGAATAGTCATGTAACTTCGGAAGAAGGGGTGCCTCCTCACAAAGGGGGTCGCAGTGACCAGGCTCGGGCGACTATTTACCAAAAACACAGGTCTCCGCAAAGTCGTAAGGCCATGTATGGGGGCTGACGCCTGCCCAATGCCGGAAGGTCAAGGAAGTTGATGACTTGATAATAGGGAAGCCGGTGACCGAAGCCCCGGTGAACAACGGTTGTAACTATAACAATCCTAAGGTAAAGAAATTCCTTGGTGGGTAAGTTTCGACCCGCATGAAAGGCATAACGATCTGGGCACTGTCTCGGAGAGAGACTCGGTGAAATAGACATGTCTGTGAAGATGTGGACTACCTACACCTGGACAGAAAGACCCTATGAAGCTTCATTGTTCCCTGGGATTGGCTTTGGACCTTTCCTACGCAACTTAGGTGGAAGGCAAAGAAGGCCTCCTTTCGGGGGGAGCCATCAGTGAGATACCGCGTGGGCCTAGGGACCTAGGGCCAAGGGACAGTATCAAGTAGACAGTTTCTATGGGGCGTAGGCCTCCCAAAAGGTAATAGAGGCGTGCAAAGGTTTCCTCAGACCGGACAGAGATTGGCCCTCGAGTGCAAAGGCAGAAGGGAGCTTGACTGCAATACCCACCCATCGAGCATGGACAAAAGTCAGCGTTAGTGATCTGACAGTGCCGAGTGGAAGGGACGTCACTCAACGGATAAAAGTTACTCTAGGGATAACAGGCTGATCTTCCCCAAGAGTTCACATTGACGGGAAGGTTTGGCACCTCGATGTTGGCTCTTCGCCACCTGGGTTTGTAGTATGTTCCAAGGGTTGAGTTGTTCGCCCATTAAAGCGGTGTGTAAGATGGGTTCAGAATGTCGTGAGACAGTTCGGTCCATATCCAGTGTGGGCATTAGAGCATTGAGAGGACCTTTCCCTAGTACGAGAGGACCAAGAAGAACGTACCTCTGGTGTACCAGTTATCGTGCTAACGGTAAATGTTGGGTAGCCAAGTACGGAGCGGATAACCGCTGAAAGCATCTAAGTAGTAAGCCCATCCCAATATGAGTACTCTCCTATTCCGACTTCCCCGGAGCCTCCGGTAGTACAAGCACAACCGATACAACGACATGTTCTCTGCTCCAGCGGGGATGGAGCGACAGAAGTATTGAGAATCCAAGATAAGGTCACAGCAAGATGAGTCGCTTATCATTACAATAGGTGTCAAGTGGAAGTGCAGTGATGTATGCAGCTGAGGAAACCTAACAGACCGAGAGATTTGAACCTTATTCCTACATGACCGGATCAATTTGATCAGGCACTCGCCATCTATTTTCATTGTTCAACTGTTTGACAAAACTAAAAAAAGCTCTACCCCCATCCCTTGATAAAGAGGGAGGGCGGCGGCCTTTGGTGTCCCTTCCAGTCAAGAATTGGGGCCTCACAATCATTGACCAATATGTTTTTTTGTCATGCCTTTCTTCGTTCATGGTTTGATATTCTGGTGTCCTAGGCGTAGAGGAACCACACCAATCCATCATGAACTTGGTGATTAAACTCTACTACGATGACGATACTGTAGGGGAGGTCCTATGGAAAAATAGCTCGACGCCAGAATGATAAAAAGCATAACACCTCTTATTTGACTTTGATTTTTAAAAAAGGTCATCTTATTCTTATTCCAATTCAAAACCCCAATTATGACATCTCTTCTCTCCCACTTCACACCTCAGAACACGTTGTTTTTCTAGAGAGAAACACACTTTCACATCTTCTTAACCCAAAATGGTTGAGGAGATGAAAGGTTCCTTTTTGGGGGTACTCCCGAGAAGAGGTCCGGGAGAGACGAGGTGGGGCCTGTAGCTCAGAGGATTAGAGCACGTGGCTACGAAACACGGTGTCGGGAGTTTGAATGCCTCCTCACCCACAACCGGTCCAAAAGGGAAGGACCTTTACCTCTACCTCTGCTCTGGGGGTAGAAAAATCATGATCGGGTTTGCAGATGCAAAGCTATGGTTTTTTTGTCAAAATGGAATGACCTTACTTTTTTTCTTTATCGTGAATGAGACTATAATTATGCATAGTATACCCAGTTTGAGTCTGCATATTTTTCTTTTACTCCCTGTAACTCTTCCTCAGCCAGGCTTGACAAGAATAGCTGAGCAAGTATAAGTATTAGTAGCATAGAAAAAATGCATTCCTAGTCATTAATTGAATATGTTTGCTCGTGGTAATTGTGGCCTATCGGGAGAATCGATGACTGCATCTTTGATGCACTACTAGTACACACCATCTGAGAATTCTTAATTG
Organism: Alisma plantago-aquatica; assembly: GCA_963693085.1. Classification (NCBI taxonomy): domain Eukaryota; kingdom Viridiplantae; phylum Streptophyta; class Magnoliopsida; order Alismatales; family Alismataceae; genus Alisma; species Alisma plantago-aquatica. Next base: position 1,401,799,921 of record OY856412.1, read on the forward strand.
TCTAGTTGTAAATAGCCCTGGGGCTATTTACTTTACAAGGGATTATCCCGGATCTACGCCAGTTATTGTGATGTGACGGTGATTCTCAAATATTGTATAAGAGAATGTGATACGACGGGATAGAATGCAATAGAAACAAAAACAGGGAATAAGTTGCTTATTCTTAACTCCTAATGGCCAAATCGAGCTTTTTCATTTAATTCTTAATTAAAACATTAAGAATTAATCAAATCTCCCATGTAGGATTCAAACCTATGACCAATCGATTAATAGCCGACCGCTCTACCACTGGGCTACTGAGGAACAAGGAGAGATTCGATCTCATAGAGTTCAACTCCCATTCTCAACCCATGAACAATATGAGTCTGAAACTTCCTTCGTAACTCCCAGAACTTCTTCATAATGGCACCGTTCCATGCCTCATTTCATAAGGAACCTCAAAGTGGCCCTATTTTCATTATATTCCATCTATATTCCAATTCCATTCATTTAATATCTCTTTAGTATCACTGACATAAGAGATGTCATTTATAGTCTATCTCTTTCCATATATAGAAAGTTAAGAAATCATCATATAATAATCGAAAAATTGCAATAGAAAAGAAACAAGGGAGGTTTTTGATGATTTTGAAATCTTTTCTACTAGGTAATCTATTATCCTTATGCATGAAGATAATCAATTCGGTCATTGTGGTCGGACTCTATTATGGATTTCTGACCACATTATCCGTAGGGCCCTCTTATCTCTTCCTTCTCTGAGCTCATGTTATTGAAGAAGGAACCGAGAAGGAGATATCAGTAGCAGCTGGTTTTATCACGAGACAACTCATGATGTTCATATCGATCTATTATGCACCTCTCCATCTAGCATTGGGTATACCCCATACAATAACTCTCCTAGTTCTACCCTATCTTTAATATTAATATATGAAATATTAATATTTTGTCATAATTAATAGTTTTGTAAGAATTTTAAATACTTTATATTTATAATTTAAATTTATAATTAAATAATTAAATGTATAATTAATTAATTTATAATTAAATAATTAAACTAAAATCTTATTTATTTTTTATTTGATTTTCTTTTGATTTATAAAATTGAAATTTATAAAAACTATTTTTATAAATATAGTTAATTAGAGTAATTGAATGATAATTGATTTTTAGTTTCTAATTCTTTTTGAAAAATATTTTGTTTTTAATTTTGATTATTATAAAAAAATGACAAAAATTCAATTATTATAAGCTCAAAGCTTATATTATAGACTCAAAAAATTAATTAGTACAAAAATTGATAGATAATAGAATAAATATAAAAAATATAAGACGAGATTCACCCACCTCCAATATATTTTAATCCTTCTCCTATAAAGAAACTTGCAATACTAGTACCATTTATGATTCCATCATTTATACATTTATCAAAAAAAAGAAGTTAATTGAGATAATTTTCTTATAATTCTGGTAAAGATTCTTGTATAAAACAAGTCGATGTAACCTCGATTATATGACCAATTATATATCACATTAATTATTGGATCCAATAGAATTCTCTTAGAACCCATTTTTACAAAAGAGTTAATAAAATAAAAACTTTAGAAAGATGAATAATAGATCCATAAAAAAGGGATACTATACATATTCCAAAAAAAGCTATACTTACTGAATATATTGCATCTGTTATAAATTTATACCAATCCACAGAAGAATGGGAATTTGTACGAAATAGCTTTCTGATGGAGCTCCAAAATAAAAACAATATAATTTTTCAAAAAGAATAAGAAACTAAAAATCAATTATCATTCAGTTACTTTAAATTAACTATATTTATAAAAATAGTTTTTATAAATATCAATTTTATAAATCAAAATAAAATGAAATAAAAAAATAAATAACATTTCAATTTAATTATTTAATTATAAATTAATTATTTAATTGTAAAATTATAAATATATAAATATAATTTTTTTTAAAAATTCTTACAAAACTATTAATTATTACAAACTATTAATATTTCATATATTAATATTAAAGATAGGATAGAATTAGGACATTTATTGTATGGGGTCTACCCAATGCTAGATGGAGAGGCACATAATAGATCAATATGAACATCACGAACTATCCCATAATATAACCAGTTGTTGCTGACATCTCCTTCTCGGTTCCTTCTTCCATAACCTGAGCTCATAGAAGGAAGAGATAAGAGGGCCCTATGGAGAATGTGGTCAAAAATCCATAATAGAGTCCGACCACAATGTTCGAATTGATTATCTTCATGCATAAGGATAATAGATTACCTAGTAGACTAGATTTCAAAATCATCACAAACCTCCCTTGTTTCTTTTCTATTGCAATTTCTTGATTATTATATGATGATTTTTTAACTTTCTATATATGGAAAGAGATAGACTATAAATGACATCTCTTATGTCAATGATACTAAAGGGATATTAAATTAATGGAATCGGGATATAGATGGAATATAATGAAAATAGGGCCACTTTGAGGTTCCTTATGAAATGAGGCATGGAACAGTGCCATTATGAAGAAGTTCTGGGAGTTATGAAGGAAGTTTCAGACTTATATTGTTCATGGGTTGAGAACGGGAGTTGAACTCTATGAGATCCAGTCTCCCATTGTTCCTTAGTAGCTCAGTGGTAGAGTGGTCGGCTGTTAACCGATTGGTCGTAGGTTCGAATCCTACTTGGGGAGATTTAATTAATCTTACATTTTTAATTAAGAATTGAATGAAAGGGCTCGCTTTGGCCTTTAGGAGTTAAGAATAAGTAACCCATTCCATGTCTTTGTTTCTATTGCATTCTATCCCGTTGTATCACATTATGTTATGCGATATTTGAGAATCACCTTCACGTCACGTCAATACCTGGCGTAGATCCGAGATAATCCCTTGTAAAGTAAATATCCCCAAGGCTATTTACAACTAGACAACTAAGAATTCTCAGATGGTGTGTACTAGTAGTGCATCAAAGATGCAGTCATCGATTCTCCCGATAGGCCACAATTACCGCGAGAAAACATATTCAATTGATGACTAGGAACACACTTTTGCTATGCTACTAATACTTGTACTTGCTCTGCTATTCTGCCCAAGCCTGGCTGAGGAAGAGTTACGGGGAGTAAAACACAAATATGCAGATTCGAACTGGGTGTACTGTACATAATTATAGTCTCATTCATGATAAAGAAAAAAAGTATGGCCATTATGTTTCAACAAAAAACCCATAGCTTCGCGTCCGCGACCCTGATCATGATTTTTCTACCCCCTAGAGCTGAGGTAGAGGTAAAGGTCCTTCCCTTTTAGACCGATTGTGGGAGAGAAGGGATTCGAACCCCTGACACCGTGGTTCGTAGCCACGTGCTCTAATCCTCTAAGTTATAGGCCTTACCCCGTCTCCACCGGACCTCTTCCTGGGAGTACCCCCAAAAAGGAACCTTTCCTCTCCTCATCCATTTCGGGTTAAGAAGATGTGAAAGCGTGTCTCTCTAGAAGAATAGTGTAACATCCCTGACCTGGGTTATGTTTTAACCCTTGGTGTTCTGGCTTAATAAAGTTTATTGAATGCTTGCTCTTATTCTATGAAAAATAATTAAGGCTTTTGAGGAACTTATATTTCAATTTCAGTCCTTTTTTAATAATGTTAAAACATTGTTTTGTTAATCTTGGACTAAAGTACAAATTACCCAAGTTGAGGGGTTAACTTGTAAATTTCACTTGATAAAATGTTCCTATGATATTGAGACATCATAAGAATGAATATGATGTAGTGGTATGGTTTCCACAAGCTTCATCATCAAGATAAAGCTTATAGAGCAATCCTTGTGCATTAAAACCTAGTTTTGGTGTAATGTGCAAATTACCCAAAACTTAGGGTTCAATATGCAAAATACCACCTCTAGAGGGTCCCTCATGTTTCTTGGCATCAAGTAGAGCAAATAAAATGATAGGGGTGCCTCATTTGAATTATCTTGGAGGAGAGAGAATCTTGATATTAAAATAATCAAGATTTATGTACAAATGGAACTTTAATTTAATTTAATGCAAAAAGAAATAAATGAATTGAGGAGCCCTTCAACCAAAAGTTGAAGGATGTGTTTGCAATAGTGAAATACGAGCTTGTGCCTTATTATGGCACAAAAAGATCTTGGTTGAGTGGAAGCCACTAACATTAAGATAATAAAAAGTAATATCCACTAAAAGTTGGATATTAATATAAAATCCATTAAGGTGCTTAATTTCTTTTCCATTAATTTTTGGATAATGAAGAGGTTTTGAAAGTAAATGAAGGTGGATTCGTGGCCAAGGAATAGAGGGGGAATTGGTGGAAATAATTTCGGAAATTAAAGAAAATAATTCCATTTTCTCTTTCCTTGAAATCCCTTATACATATCTATTTTCCAATAACTTACGGATCTTTTCCTGGGCTTTCTTTTCTCACTTTGCTTTGGCCGACCACGAGAGATCTCAGGAGCAGGAGAAGGACGACCTAACCTGTTGTTAAGCGTTTGATCATCTTCCACCTTGGATTCATGGTGAAAACCCTAAATCAATGCTTGATTCTTGGTTTTCTTCACTCAATTTCCAATCCTAGCCAACTTGTTCATCCAAAGCTCAAGAATGGAGCTTGGACAATTGCTGGAACTTCATCCACCATTAGACCTGTGGAGCTTGGAATCATATTTTGAGGTGGGTTTTATAACTTTAACCCTTAAACATTGATATTGCATCAAGTTCTCTATGATTTGTTGGTTATTTTCTTCTATTTTGAACTCTTTTGATGCGTTGCTGCAATTCCCATGAAGAACAGTTGTTGTTCTTGGATGTACGAAGGAAGATGATGACGAAATCATCTTGACACATTTCCCAAGAAAATGACGGGCCAAACGGTTTTCAACAAGTTGCTCAAATGGTTTCCCAAACTGTTTGGGAGCAAACGATTTCAAACCGTTTGAGGGGAAACAGTTTCACCCAAACTGCATGAGAGCAAACGGTTTCAAACCGTTTGGAGGTGTTGACCAGGGTTGAACGTTTGGATATTTGTTGCTAATAATGTTGGTTAATGATCCACTAATAATAATTTATTAGTTCCAATTGGTTCGTTAGTTGAAGGTCTTTCAATCACCAAACCCTAATCGGGTAAGTGTTGACTTCTTTATTGATTAATTTGGAAACTTGGGTTGATTGACCCAAACGGTTTCAAAACCGTTTGGGAATCAGCCAAACAGTTTTAAGACCGTTTGGGGGTCATCCAAGACCGTTTGGAGGTCTAGGGTTAAGCATGGTTGAGCAATTGAAGATCCAATGATACCGGAGTGGAATACAATCAATAATCGATTTGATGATCAATCCATTGATCCAAACCCTAATTGGATGTCATGGATTTTGATGAGGTCATGGGAAAACGGTCTCAAGACCATTTGTAGGTTATTCAAACGACCTCAAGACCGTTTGAGGTCAGGTCATGTTCAATTTGGATGATAATCCAATGATTTCAAAGTAATTAGTTCTACAATGATCAACATTGAAGGTTCATCGATTTCTAAACCCTAATTAAATTGATTCAAAACCCTAATTGGTGATCAAATGAGGGTTAAATCAGTTGAAGGATGACCTATTTAACTCAATTGAAGTATCATGTTAGGACCAATTGATGAGTGATAACATGATTTCAATCAATGAAGGAATCAATCTTGGAAACCCCAATTCAATTTGAGTGGTTGAGACCATATTTGGTCCATGCGGTTTTGAGGAGGTTTGGACCAAACGATCTCAAGACCGTTTGAGTCCAAACGGTCTCAAGACCGTTTGGGACCAAACGATCCCAAACCGGTTGATCTTAAACGATTTCAAGGGTCACCTTTAGCAAACAGTTTCAAGGGTCACCTTTAGCAAACGGTCTCAATGGTTCACCTTTACCAAACAGTTTCACTGGTTTGGTCAAGACTGTTTGAGGTCTGATTGGTCAAGACCGTTTGATGTCTAAGAGACCAATATCATTTGAAAGGTAAGTAATCAAATCGTATGAACACTTAAAGTGTATAAAGGTCAATTGTTTAAGTGAACAATTACATGATGTAAACCAATGGTGATTATAATAATGGTACCTTTAATGAGATAGGATGATTAGTATCCTTTGAATACTTAAGCTTTTATGATCATGGTGGTAATGATATAACTCATGGTGACAATTCTTCTTTCAAGTGGAGTTGACTTAGCCTTATCAAGGCTGAAGCAAACATTATCCTATAGAGGATGAGAGTGAGAAGACTTCTTACATGAATGATAATCATGTAGTGGACTTTCAATATGAATGAATGTCTAATTAGGGTATGATCCTTAATAGTGATATCATGAAACCCTAGTTATGAAGGTTAATGAATTATTACCCTAATGGAGGGTATTGATAGGTGAAATCCTAATACATGATGATAGTATGATCCTAATTCATGATAATGATATGAGAAACCCTAATTCAGGGTACTTTGACGATCACTCCTACTTGGGGTGACCCTAATTGTGGGTTGTTGAATATAAACCCTAATCTAGGGTGATGCAATGTGAATAGTAAACCCTAATTGTCGGTTGTTGAATATAAACCCTAATCTAGGGTGATGCATGTGAATAGTAAACCCTAATTCCAAAAAGGTGAAGAAATATGTGAAACCCTAATTCTGGGTTATACTTTACAGCATGAAGCTCTAAGGTTGGATAATGAAATGATGAGTCATTAATCCTAATTGAGCTAAGGGTATGACTAACCCTAATTGAATTGAAAAGGGAAACCCTAACCCTGGCAAGGGCATAGTGGTGTAACTCTTGACTAGTAATGATATGATTGTTTTGCATTGTGTTAATATGAAATTGATGTAACTGTTATCATCTGTACTAATCATGCAGGTTTTATGAGATAATGAACATAGCTAGGTATGTGTTATGTTATTTTATTTATTGAAAGTACTTTATGAGCCTTGTGAATAATGATATGCTATGTTGCCTAGTGAGAGGTAACAAAAGAGATTAATGGGATTTAAGAGTCATGTGAAATACATGCACTGCAATTATCATGTTTATACTTTCAGATGACTTGATGGCATTAAGTTACCTGTTAAAGTGGTAACAAGTATTTTGATGATCTCAGGGTTTGAACACCCATATTCTTGAATCATGATGATGAGATGATGAGGGATTGAGATCCCAATGTTAATAAAGCTGTGAAATGAACTTGATAAAAATAGTACTCTTTATTAATAGAAATTTTTATAATGGATTATGCTTGAAAACATGCATGATGCTAAAATAATGTTGTATTGTACTTAAATAATCAAGTGAAATGATATCATGTAGAGCCCTGACCATAGATCCATCATCGTCGGTAGCTTGGTGATGGTGAAATAGGCTTTCCTAAGGGAACTTCTGGAGGGCATACTTTTGAGTATGTGGGGGTTATGGGCGCGAATATCCTTACGCCCTAATGGAAAAACTGATGTGAGATAAATATTAAATCTCTCAATCCTTCATTATATGTATATGCCGGGATGATGTATCACTAATCTCCCGATGATGATGTTAATGCCGAATCGAGGTGAGATAAACATGAAATATCTCGATTGTGAAGAGAGTACAACATGCCACTGTAATTCTAATAGCGAAGTTGCCAGCATACCCTGGAAAGCTATTTAGCAGAGACACAAGATTTCCTGCAAGTTGTTCCTCACACTGACTGAGGAGGATGAGGTCGTGGGAATCCAACTCTTATATTGACCTATGTATGGTACCGATTTCTATTTCACAATGGTCGGTTGGAGTATGAGAGGTATACCTCATCTCCTCAGGGCATACATATGTTTGAAAAATGTAATCAGCCATGTAGCATATTTGCTTAGGCTTGAATTACGATAATCAATGGTTGATGATACATTGTCTATTATGTCCTAGTTGGATAAATGCTATACATGTTCTTCATATTCCTTATTGAATAAATGAATTGCTACTTTATCAAGTTATAACTGAAATGAAATGCATAGAGAATACTGCTCTACATAGTTTAATCAATGATTTACGTACTGCTGAATATTATAATTCTACTACTCAGTGTTATTCTAATATCTCCAATAACAATATTTCTGGCGAAGAGTTATATTTCTCGTTGGGGCAAAATTTCAATTGTCTCACCCCTGTGGGATTCAACTTTTTAGGTAGACGCCGAGGAAAAGGCAAAAACCCTACAGAGGGTGAACAACAGCAGCAACAACAATAACAAGGACAACAATGATCCTCAGGTGGAGACATTGTTTGTCAAGTCATGTATATAGAGAGTCCTATGCGTCGTCTCTATACTCTCAGGTCCTAGGAGTCAGTAGATGGTTTAATATAGATATGAGATTTTTGGTCTGAAGCCTCGAGATTTTTGTATACTGCTTATGTACAGTTTAACAGGGCAGTCAATGTTTGTGACTCTCAAGATGAGATGATACAGAGATGTACTGATGAATCAGAATGTAAATAACTTACTTTGGTTCTTTATGAAAGAGTTCTACAGTTTATGGATCTCATTGTAAAAAGTTTTAATTTTTAGTGATTTTCAATAATTCTGCTGCTAATAATACGCTTCCACATTAGTTAATCTTGTTTTCATGAGTCGTACGCCACAAATTAGTGGTATCAGAGCTCTAGGTTTGTTGAGTCTACAGAGACATAGAACTAAGGTTTTTGAATCTATTCTAAGTATTTTCCAGTCTATATGATAGTGTCTTCTGCTCATATAGCAGGAGAAGAAGAACTAAAGATGTCTGGATCACACGATGAACATGTTGCTGAAAGCAGTGTTGCTGCACCCGGAGGAGGTGCAAGAGACCAAGGAAGGGAGGAGTCTGTGCATGAACCACCCCAGTTCAATCAAGCTGACATGGGGAATCCAGCCTTCCAAGCTATGTTTGGGCAGTTTATGGCTAACATGACGCATATGACCGATAGGATGCCCATACCTCCACCTAGGGCACCTACCCATGAGGAAAGATAGGGAGCCAACAAGACGTTTGAACGACTACGCTGGGTTGGAGCCACGGAGTATGCTGGGACAGATGACCCAGCAGATGCTGACATGTGGCTAACTAAACTAGAGAAGGACTTTAGAATCCTTAACATCCCAGAAGCTGAGAAGGTTAGACACGCAGTGTACCTTCTTAAAGGGAGTTCCGGTCTCTGGTGGACCATAGAGGAAGGGAAAATGCCAAGTGTGGAGAATGAATGGGAGGCATTCTGACAGGAACTTGTCAACAGATACTTTCCTAAGACGTTCCTGGATGAGAAAATCTCTCAGTTTGAGAGGTTAAGACAAGGACTAATGAACATTAGTGAGTATGAGGCTAAGTTCATGGAGATTTTGCGGTTCTGTCCGCATATGGCAACCACAGATGAAGAAAGGATTCAGTGTTTTGAGAAGGGATTAAATGCTGAATTGACCACCCCTGTGTCTGCTTTGGAGAACAGGAAAAGATTTGCTACTTTTGTGGAGTCTGTCAGAAGGATAGAGAGATCTGTGACTTAGAAGAAACAGACCAAGAACAAGAAGGTGTACCCCCAGTTCCAAGGATCCTCATCCAAAAGTTTCAAGAAACTGAGGTTTTCAGCACCAATGGCACCACCTAGATTCAATACCCAGATGCAGTGGACGTCAAATAGGGGTAGAGGATGAAGTTTACCACCAGAAGGATCCCACAGCTCAACATTTGTGTCTGTTACAGGACCATCCAGACCACAGCCAGGGATCAGGAGTTGTTTCATATATGGAAAGATGGGGCATATGATGAAGGATTGTAGAGCCAAAGAGGCAAGTGTGACTCAACCTCAGAGACATAGTCAACAATGTTCTCAACGGAGACAGTTTCCATGTGGCGTTATAGGACGTGGACAAGCGTCCCAAACTAGATCATCAGCACCCCGTCATCGAGCACCGAATCAACCACAGGCAACAACGAGATTCTATGGATTAATCCACCTGATGCAGTGATCAACCCTCGGGTTGTGTCAGGTCAGATGGAATAGTTTTATTCTGATATGTCTACATCCTGCATCGTATCTGTTTTAATTGATCCGGGTGCTATGCATTCCTTTATCACTCGAAGTGATTCTTGACTGCAACATGACTACCAGTCATAGAGCAGATAGTCTGTTGTTAGAAACTCCTTTGAAGGGATCTGCCGTGTTGCGGGAGGTGTGTTCTTCCTACATTCTTTTCTTTTCTGAGCATCACATTCAAGTGGATCTTATACCACTTGAGATGCACGAGTTCGATATAATCCTTGGGATGGATACCTTAGAAAGGTATAAGGTTGTCTTGGATTGTGAGTCCAAGCAAGTTGTGTTCACAGATGAAAGTGACACATGGATCTTTAAAGGAGATAGAAAGATTCTTTCAACCTGTCTTGTGTCAGCTATGGTAGCTGAGAAGCCGATGAGGCAAGGATGTTATGCATTCTTGGCCCATGTGGTAGATACCACCATGGAGAGTTCTAATCCTGCTGAAGTTCTTGTAGTCAGGGAATTTGAAGATGTATTTCCTAAAGAACTTCCAAGTGTTCCTCCACCCCGAGAGATTGATTTTGAGATTAATCTAATCCCGGGCACATAACCAATAGCACAAACACCATATAGGATGGTTCCTGCTGAGATGGCAGAACTCAAGAAACAGCTACAAGAGTTTCTTGAGAAGGGTTTCATCCGACCGAGCACTTCACCCTGGGGTGCTCCGGTCCTCTTTGTTAAAAAAGAAGGATGGTTCAATGCGGTTGTGCATTGATTACAAACAGTTAAATAAAGTGACAATAAAGAATAAAATCCTTTGCTAAGAGTTGACGATTTGTTTGACCAGTTGTGTGGCGCAACTATTTTCTCAAAGATAGATTTGAGGTCGGGATATCATCAGCTGCGTATTAAGGAGGGTGACATACCTAAGTCTGCCTTTAGGACAAGGTATGGTCACTATGAGTTCACATTTATATCATTTGGACTAACTAATGCACCAGTTGTATTTATGGAACTCATGAATAGAATCTTTCAACCTTTTCTTGATTAGTGTGTAGTTGTCTTCATATATGACATCCTGATCTAAAGTAGAGATGCTCAACAGCATGAGAAGCATCTTCGTCAGGCTCTAACTTTGCTAAGAGAGCATAAGTTGTATGCTAAGTTTAGCAAGTGTGAGTTCTGGTTATCTGAAGTTTCTTTCTTGGACACGTAATATCTGCTTCAGGTATTCGTGTTGACCCTAAAAGGTAGAATCTATCCTACAATGGGAACAACCGAAGACACCGACAGATATTCACAATTTCTTAGGGTTGGCAGGATATTACAGGAGGTTCATTAAGAACTTCATTTCTATAGCTTTACTCTTAACCAAGTTGACCAGAAAGGATGTTTCCTTTGTCTGGAATGACAAGTGTCAACAATCATTCCAGTTGTTGAAGGAAAAGTTGACAAGTGCACTAGTGCTAGTGCTACTTGAACAAGGGAAAGGGTATATAGTTTTATGTGATGCCTCTAAGAATGGACTAGGATGTGTGTTAATGCAGGATAAACAAGTGATTTCTTTTGCTTCTCGACAGCTTAAGAAACACGAGGAGAATTATCCGACACACGATCTAGAACTAGCTGTAGTAGTCCATGCTTTGAAGATTTGGAGACCCTCTATGAAGAGACATTCTAGATTTTCACAGACCCATAAGAACCTAAAGTACATCTTCTCTCAGCATGAGCTAAACATGAGGCAACACCGCTGGATGGAGTTAATCAAGGACTATGTTTGTACAATTGATTATCATCCAGGGAAGGCCAATGTGGTTGCTGATGCGATAAGTAGAAAATCAGCAACACCAACCTTAGATAAAGCACAGCTGAATTCTTTAGTGTAATCTAGGAGGGATATGTTTATCTCCTTAATGCAAAATAATGTACAACTTAAGGTATCATTGTTATCAGGGTTGTTAGCTGAGATGCACATAAAACCAACTCTGAGATAGCAGATTAAGGAGGCACAACAAGATAATGTTGTAGTTCAAAAAATTAGATCAGAATATGGTAGTGACTAGTGAGAAACGAGATGGTTTACATGATTTAGATGATCAGGTAGCCTGTTATCATGGTAGAATGATAGTACCTGATGTTGATAACTTAAGGAAGTTAGTTTTAGACGAAGCTCATTCTTCAATGTATGCTATGCATCCAGAAAGCACCAAGATGTATCATAACTTGAAAGATATGTATTGGTGTCCTGGTTTAAAGAAGGATGTTATTGAGTTCGTTATGCAGTGTCCAGTGTGTCAGCAAGTTAAAGATGAACACCAGAAGCCTGCAGGAACACTACAACCTTTGCGCATACCGCAGTGGAATTGGGATCATGTAACCATGGACTTCGTGGTTGGTTTACCTAGAATAGCCAAAGGTCATGATTCCATCTGGGAAATAGTGGATAGGTTGAAAAAGACAATACATTTCTTACCTGTCAAAACAACCTATTCTGTAGAGAGACTGGCACAGTTATATGTGGATGAGATAGTGCGGCTGCATGGGTCCCAATTACCATTGTTTCTGATAGAGGTCCCCAGTTTACAAGTCATTTTTGGGAACGACTTCATAAAGCCTTAGGCACATAGTTATGGTTTAGTACAGCCTTTCATCCTCAGACTGATGGACAATCAGAAATGACTATACAAACCTTGGAGGACTTGCTTAGGGCATGTGTCTTCTAGTTTACAGGAAGTTGGGATCTACATCTAAGTTTGATAGAGTTTGCCTACAACAATAGCTATCAACACAGTATTGACATAGAACCTTATGAAGCTTTGTATAGTAGACGTTGTAGATCTCCCCTATGTTGGTATGAAACTAGTGAATATCAACTTTTGGGTCCTGATCTTGTGCAGCAGACCATCGAGAAGATTAAAATAATACAACAACAACTAAAGATTGCACAGGATAGGCAGAAATCTTATGCTGATAAGCGTCGTAGACCTTTAGAATTCCAGGTTGGAGACATAGTGTACCTCAAGGTCTCACCTTGGAAGGGAGTTCTTAGGTTTGGAAGAAAAGGAAAGTTAGCTCCTAGATTTATGGGGCCTTATCCAATCATTGAATGGATTGGAAAGGTAGATTATAAGATGAAGTTACCACCTGAGATGCAAAAGTTACACCCAGCATTCCACATTTCCATGCTAAGGAAATGTCATCTTGATACATAATTAGTTCTGCAACCTATGGAAATAGAATTAAACGATGATATATCTTATGTTGAAGGACCTATGTTGATTCTTGATAGAAGGATCAAGAAGTTGAAAAAGAAAGATATTAGTCTTGTAAAAGTCCTCTGGAATCATCGTGGAATTAAAGAAGATACATGGGAACTATAGGAAGAAATGAGAAGGAAATACCCTACTCTTTTCTCTTAAAATGTTTTGTAATAATTTCGGGGACGAAATCCTTATAAGGGGTGGATAATTTGTAACATCCCTAACCTAGGTTATGTTTTAACCCTAGGTGTTTTGGCTTAATAAAGTTGATTAAATGATTTCTCTTATTCTTTGAAAAGTAATTAAGGATTTTGAGGAACTTATATTTCAATTTCACTCCTTTTTGAATAATGTTGAAACATTGTTTTATTAATCTTGGACTAAAGTGCAAATTACCCAAGTTGAGGGGTTAACTTGTAAATTGCACTTGATAAAATGTTCCTTTGATATTGAGACATCATAAGAATGAATATGATGTAGTGGTATGATTTCCACAAGCTTGAGCATCAAGATAAAGCTTGTAGAGCAATCCTTGTGCATTAAAACCTAGTTTTGCTGTAATGTGCAAATTACCCAAAACCTAGGGTTCAATATGCAAAATACCACCTCTAGAGGGTCCCTCATGTTTCTTGGAATCAAGTAGGGCAAAGAAAATGAGAGGGGCGACTCATTTGAATTATCTTGGAGGAGAGAGAATCTTGATATTAAAATAATCAAGATTTATGTACAAATGGAACTTTAATTTAATTTAATGCAAAAAGAAATTAATTAATTGAGGAGCCCTTCAACCAAAAGTTGAAGGATGTGTTTGCAATAGTGTTATACGATCTTGTGCCTTGTTATGGCACAAAAATATCTTGGTTGAGTGGAAGCCACTCACATTAAGATAATAAAAAGTAATATCCACTAAAAGTTGGATATTAATATAAAAACCATTAAGGTGCTTAATTTATTTTCCATTAATTTTTTGATAATGAAGAGGTTTTGCAAGGAAATTAAGGTGGATTAGTGGCCAAGGAATGGAGGGGGAATTGGTGGAAATAATTTCGGAAATTAAAGAAAATAATTCCATTTTCGCTTTCCTTGAAATCCCTTATACATATCGTATGAACACTTAAAGTGAATAAAGTTCAATTGTTTAAGTGAACAATTACATGAAGTAAACCAATGGTGATTATAATAATGGTACCTTTAATGAGATAGGATGATTAGTATCCTTTGAATACTTAAGCTTTTATGATTATGGTGGTAATGATATAACTCATGGTGACAATTTTTCTTTCAAGTTGAGTTGACTTAGCCTAATCAAGGCTGAAGCAAACATCATCCTATAAAGGATGAGAGTGAGAAGACTTCTTACATGAATGATAATCATGTAGTGGGCTTTCAATATGAATGAATGTCTAATTAGGGTATGATCCTTAATAGTGAGATCATGAAACCCTAATTATGAAGGTTAATGAATTATAACCCTAATGGAGGGTATTGATAGGTGAAATCATAATACATGATGATAGTACGATCCTAATTCATGATAATGATATGAGAAACCCTAATTCAGGGTACTTTGACGATCACTCCTACTTGGGGTCAATAGTAAACCCTAATCGTGGGTTGTTGAATATAAACCCTAATCTAGGGTGATGCAATGTGAATAGTAAACCCTAATTGTGGGTTGTTGAATATAAACCCTAATCTAGGGTGATGCATGTGAATAGTAAACCCTAATTCCAAATAAGGTGAAGGAATATGTGAAACCCTAATTCTGGGTTATACTTTATAGCATGAAGCTCTAAGGTTGGATAATGAAATGATGAGTCATTAATCCTAATTGAGTTAAGGGGATGACTAACCCTAATTGAATTAAAAAAGGGAAACCCTAACCCTGGCAAGGGCATAGTGGTGTAACCCTTGAATAGTAATGATATGATTGTTTTGCATTGTGTTGATATGAAATTGATGTAACTCTTATCATCTCTACTAATCATGCAGGTTATATGAGATAATGAACATAGCCAGGTATGAGCTATGATGTTTTATTTATTGAAAGTACTTTATGAGCCTTGTGAATAATAATATGGTATGTTTCCTAGTGAGAGGTAACAAAAGAGATTAATGGGATTTAAGAGTCATGTGAAATACATGCACTGCAATTATCATGTTTATATTGTCAGATGACTTGATGGCATTAAGTTCCTATTAAAGTGGTAACAAGTATTTTGATGATCTCAGGGTTTGAACAACCATATTCTTGAATCATGATGATGAGATGATGAGGGACTGAGATCCCAATGTTAATAAAGCTGTGAAATGAACTTGATAAAAATAATACTCTTTCTTAATAGCAATTGTTATACTGGATTATGCTTGAAAACATGCCTGATGCTAAAAGAATGTTGCAATGTACTTAAATAATAAAGTGAAATGATATCATGTAGAGCCCTGACCATAGATCCATCATCGTCAGTAGCTTGGTGATGGTGAAAAAGGCTTTCCTAAGGGAACTCCCGGAGGGCATACTTTTGAGTATGTAGGGGTTATGGGTGCGAATATCCTTATGTCCTAATGGAGGAATTGATGTGAGATAAACATTAAATCTCTCAATCCTTCATTATATGTATATGCCAGGATGATGTATCACTAATCTCCCTATGATCATGTTAATGCCAAATCGAGGTGAGATAAACATGAAATCTCTCGATTGCGAAGAGAGTACAACATGCCACTGTAACTCTAATAGCAAAGTTGCCAGCATACCCTGGAAAGCTATTTAGTAGAGACACGAGATGTCCTACAAGTTGTTCCTCACACTGAATGAGGAGGATGAGGTCATGGGAATCCGTATCTTCTATTGACCTATGTATGGTACTGATTTCTATTTCGCAATGATCGGTTGGAGTATGAGCGGTATACCTCATCTCCTCAGGGCATAAGTATGTTTGAAAAATGTAACCGGCCGTGTAGCATATTTGCTTAGGGTTGAATTACGATAATGAATGGTTGATGATACATTGTCTATTATGTCCTAGTTGGATCAATTCTATACATGTTCTTCATATTCGTTATTGAATAAATGACTTGCTACTTTATCAAGTTATAACTGAAATGAAATGCATAAAGAGTACTGCTCTAAATAGTTTAATCAATGATTTACCTGCTGTTGAATATTATAATTCTACTACTCAGTGTTATTCTAATATCTCCAATAACAATGTTTCTGGCGGAGAGTTATATCTCTCGTTGGGGTAATTTTTCAATTGTCTCACCCCCGTGAGATTCAACTTTTTAGGTAGACACCGAGGAAAAGGCAGAAACCCTACAGAGGGTGAACAGTAGTAGCAGCAACAACAACACCAAGGACAGCAGTGATCCTCAGGTGGAGACACTATTTGTCAAGTCCTATATATAGAGAGTCCTATGTGTCGTCTCTGTACTCTCAGGTCCTAGGAGTCAGTAGATGGTTTGATATAGATCTGAGATTTTTGGTCTGCACGAGTCGTATGCCACAAATAGTGCGTTCTGAGGTGTGAAGTGGGAGAGAAGAGATGTCATAATTGGGGGTTTGAATTAGAATAAGAATAAGATGACCTTTTTTAAAAATAAAATTCAAATAGGAGGTGTTAAGCTTTTTATCATTCTGGCATCGAGCTATTTTTTCATAGGACCTCCCCTACAGTATCGTCACTGCAGTAGAGTTTAACCACCAAGTTTGGGATGAATTAATGTGGTTCCTCTATGCCTAGGACACCAGAATATCAAACCATGAATGAAGAAATGCATGAGAAAAAAGCATATTGGCTAATGATTGTAAGGCCCCAATTCTTGACTGGAAGGGACACCAAAGGCCTCCGCCCTCCCTCTCTATCAAGGGATGTGGGGCAGAGTTTTTTTGGTTTTTTCATGTTGTCAAACAGTTGAATAATGAAAATAGATGGCGAGTGCCTGATCGAATTGATTAGGTCATGTGGGAACAAGGTTCAAATCTCTCAGTCTGTTAGGATGCCTCAGGTGTATACATCACTGCACTTCCATTTGACACCTATCGTAATGATAAACGACTTTTCTTGTCGTGACCCTATCTTGGATTCTCAATACTTTTGTCGCTCCATCGCGGTGGGGGCAGAGAACCCGTTGATGTCTCGGCTATGCTTCTGCTACCGGAGGCTCCAGGGAAGTCGGAATAGGAGATCACTCATCTTGGGGTGGGATTACTACTTAGTTGCTTTCAACAATTATCCTCTCCGCACTTGGATACCTAGCGTTTACCATTGGCATGATAACTAGTACACCAGAGTTGCATCCTTCTCGATCCTCTCGTACTAAGGAAAGGTCCTCTCAATGATCTATCGCCCACACCAGATATGGATTGAACTGTCTCACGACGTTCTGAACCCATCTCACATACCGCTTTAATGGGCAAGCAACCCAACCCTTAGAACATACTACATCCCTAGGTGGTGAAGAGGCGACATCGAGGTGCCAAACCTTCCCGTCAATGTGAACACTTAGGGAATATCAGCTTGTTATCTCTAGAGTAATTTTTATCTGTTGGGCAATGACCCTTCCACTCGGCACGGTCAGATCACTAAGGCCAGATTTCGTCCCTGCTTGACGGGTGGATCTTGTAGTCAAGATCCCTTCTGCCTTTGCAATTGAGGCCCAATCTCTGTCTGGCCCGAGGAAACCTTTACACGCATCTGTTGCCTTTTGGGAGGCCTACGCCCCATAGAAACTGTCTACCTGTGATTGTCCCTTGGCCCGTAGGTCCTATCACAAGGTTAGAATTCTAGCTCTTCCAAAGGGGTATCTCACTGATGGCTTGGCCCCCCCGGAAAGAGGCCTTCTTTGCCTTCCACCTAAGCTGTGTAGGAAAGGCCCAAAGCCAATCCCAGGGAACAATGAATCTTCATAAGGTCTTTCTGTCCAGGTGCAGGTAGTTCACATCTTCACAGACATGTCTATTTCACCGAGCCTCTCTCCGAGACAGTGCCCAGATCGTTATTGGAACTTACCTGACAAGGAATTTTGCTACCTTAGGAACGTTATAGTTACAACCTCCGTTCACCGAGGCTTCGGTCACCGACTCCCCTATTATCAGGTCACCAACTTCCTTGACCTTTCGGCATTGAGTAGGCGTCAACCCCCATACATGGTCTTACGACTTTGCGGAGACATGTGTTTTTGGTAAAGAGTCACCCAGGCTTGGTCATTGCGACCCCCTTTGTGAGGAGGCACCTCTTCTCCTGAAGTTACAGGGCTATTTTTCCGAGTTCCTTAGAAGAGTTGTCTCACTCCCCTAGGTATTCTCTACCTACCTACATGTGTCAGTTTCGGGTATAGGTACCCTTTTGTTGAAGGTCGTTTTAGCTTTTCCTGGGGGTATGGCATGGGTTACTTCAGCGATGTAGCGCCTGGTACTCAGACATTGGCTCGGGGCATTTTCTCTACCGCTTCTTACCCTAAAAAAGTAGGGTCACCTTGCATCCTTGAACCGATAACCATCTTTTAGCTAACCTAGCCTTCTCTATCCCTTAAGACCAACAAGGGGTAGTACATGAATATTCACCTGTTGTCCATTGACTACGCCTTTCGGCCTGATCTAAGGCCCTGACTCACCCTTCGTGGATGAACCTTGCGGAGGAACCCTTAGGTTTTCGGGGCATTGAATTCTCACCAATGTTTGCATTACTCAAGCCGACATTCTCACTTCTACTTCATCCACACCGGATTGTGCGGGCACTTCCCTCTAAGGTGGAACACTCCCCTACTGATGCTTTTTCACACACCACAACTTCGGCAGATCGCTTAGCCCTGTTCATCTTCGGTGCAGGAGTGCTCGATCAGTGAACTATTAGGCACTCTTTCAAGGGTGTCTGCTTCTAAGAAAACCTCCTGGCTGTCTCTGCACCCCGACCTCCTTTATCACTGAATGATCATTTAGGGACCTTAGCTGGTGATTCGAGCAGTTTCCCTCTCGACGATGACGCTTATCCCCCATTGTCTCACTGGCCGAATTTGACCCCTGTTATTTTGGTGTCATATCTAGTATTTAGAGTTTGCCTTGATTTGGTACCACTCTCGCGACCGACACTGCAATAGTGTTTTACCCCTAGATGTCCAGTCAACTACTGCACCTCAACACATTTTAGGGAGAACCATCTAGCTCTGGGTTCAAGTGGCATTTCACCCCTAACCACAACTCATCCACTGATTCTTCAACATCAGTCGGTTTGAACCTCCACTTAGTTTCACCCAAGCTTCATCCTGGTCATGGATAGATCACCTAGGTTTGGGTCCATAAGCAGTGACAACCGCCCTATGAAGACTCGCTTTCGCTACGGCTCCAGTGGGTTCCCTTAACTAAGCCATTGCTTATGAGTCTCCGACTCATTCTTTAATAGACATGCGGTCAGAGATTAAATTTCTCCTCCCACTTATTGGGAGCTCACAGTTTCATGTTCTATTTCACCCCCCCCGATGGGGGTTCTTTTCACCTTTCCCTCACGGTACTACTTTGCTATCGGTCACCGATGAGTACTTAGCCTTGCAAGGTGGTCCTTGCTGATTCACATAGGATTCCACGTGCCCTATGCTACTCGGGTTAGAGCGTAAACTAATGATTCTTTTGGCTACTAGACTCTCACCATCTAGGGTGCAACACTCCACTACTTCGCCTAGCATCACGCCGCTTGTATTGCTCTCCCACAACCCCGTTTTCACGGTTTAGGCTGCTCCCATTTTGCTCGCCGCTACTATGAGAATCACTTTTGCTTTCTTTTCCTCTGTCTACTAAGATGTTTCAGTTCTCCAAGTTGTCTCTTGTATACCCATGGATTTAGCAGCAGTTCGAAAGGTTAACCTATCTGAGAATCTCCAGATCTATGCTTATTTTCAACTCCCCAAAGCATTTCGTCACTTACTACACCCTTCCTCATCTCTGGGTGCCTAGGTATCCACTGTAAGCCTTTCCTCATTTGAACCTTGCCATTTCATTTAATAAGGCTATGCCATCCTAAGGTGTTGCTAAATGGAAGGATCTTATCAACATCTATGAATGATAAATCATAGATCAAACTGCCAAATCGGAAAAATGGAGTGATATCATAGTATTGACTAAGTTCACGATCTGGAGATAAGCGAACTCAAATCGCTTACATCCACCATAGGGTAAACCACCGCCTCTCAGGCCTCCCCGACTGATTCTACCATAGAGGCCAATGATAGACAATAACCCCCCCCCAACACAGCTTACAACTTTCATCGTACTATGCTCTCCAAAGAGCAACTCTTCTCAAAAGAGCAAAAGGTACTGAGTTGGAATCCCATTCTAAGGATTGGATTCTTGTGGTTCCAGAGGATCCAACTATAGGAGAACAGAAATGGAGAGA
This sequence comes from Alisma plantago-aquatica, assembly GCA_963693085.1. Lineage (NCBI taxonomy): Eukaryota > Viridiplantae > Streptophyta > Magnoliopsida > Alismatales > Alismataceae > Alisma > Alisma plantago-aquatica. Next base: position 1,401,820,617 of record OY856412.1, read on the forward strand.
TCTCCCTCTTTTTCCACCCAACTATTTGATTTTAAGAATACTGGTTTTTGGTTTTAAGAACGAGTGATTGCCCTTCTCCGACCCTTACTGTCCAACCAAAGAGCGGACAACTAATGCATTCCACTTATTGATATTGAATAGGGTCTATAGTTGGTCTGCGACCCCTGGATGCCGAAGGTGTCCTTGGGGTGATCTCGTAGTTCCTACGGGGTGAAGATGATGGGGCTGATCCATGGATTTTCTTTTCTTTTTCCATATTTAGCTCAAAGGGTTGAAAGGAGATAGTGCATCAAGTTGTTCGCAAGGGCCAACTTGATCATCTTCCCCAGGGATCCCAGATAAGGGAACCCTAGGAGAGCTGTCGACTCCAACTATCATCCGTGTATGATCCATACTAGATCTGACTAACTTCCCATCCTACCTCCTCTACGTTCTTGACAACCCATCTTTGTCTCAGTAGAGTCTTTTAGTGGCATGTTTTGGTCCTCTTCCCCATTACCTAGAAAAAGTGAGTGATGTGCACAAATCATATCATCTTTTGGATCATGTTTGGTTGCATATCCATGTTGTTTTGACTCAATTATCACTCTCACTCATGCTAGATTCTATATTTTTAGCTATTCTTACTTGTCTCATGGTTTGTATTGTAGGTACTACATATTACAATTAAATTATGAGTAATATATCATATTATCTCTTATTGGATCACTCCTCAAGTATCTACATGTTTTGGGGTTCGAAATTGCGCAAATACCACTTTTTACGGCATGTAAATTGGACCTACACACTGAAAGTTATGAGCAAAATACACAACAGACCAGAACATCGAGGAGCACACCGTGCACCAAAGGTGCACACCGTGCACCTGGGAATTTCAGGTAGATACAGGTTTCTGGAAAGTTGCACGGCGTGCACGCAATTTCTCGGCGTGCACCTGGGAGTTGGAAGTTTCTGGAAAGTTGCACAGCGTGCATTTCTTCATCGCACGCTATGCAACTGGGAGCTAAAAGTTTCTGGAAAGTTGCACGGCGTGCATTTCTTCAGCACACGCCATGCACATTGCATTCTGGAGCAAATTGAAAGTTTCTGGAATGTTGCACGCCGTGCACCTGGCAGTTTCAGCATTTTGTAAAATACGAGTTTTTGTTTAAAACGAAGGGGAAACTTAATGGGCGGTTATGATCGGTCATTTATGTTAGTTCCCTCATCCCAGAGCAATCCTAAAGAAGATGAGGGAGATTTTGAGGAGATCAAGGGTGGTTTCTTGGGAAATGAGTCCATTTCTTCTTCTCTTCTTCTCCATTGTCTTCTCCAAGGTGCAGCCAAGCTTCCCCAACTTCGTATAGCTTCTCGGGAGAGGAGCCAGTCCGTTTTGGAGCAGCTTTAGGAGTGGAATTTTGTCCCTAAGACGGAATTCTACTTCTCTTGGGTTACACTTTCAATTCTCCTAGCTTTTCCTTCTCTAAACCATGTTAAACTCTAAAAATTCCGTAACATTTCTGCAATACATGATCATAGACGAGTAGAATCCGAATCTTGGACATGGGAGAGTAACTCCCATGTCATAGCTTGTATGATCATATGAATTTCGTACTAAATGTTAGTTTCTTGCATGTTCCCAGAGTTGTTTCAGATCTGAAATGCTTGTTTGTGTGATTGGCCATCATACTTGCATGTTTTATTCTTTCTTTCATAATCTGAGAAGATGTGTTTGAGAGTATGGAGTTACTCTTTTGGCAACTTGTCCTTGACCGCGAGAGTGGCTGGGATTATGTTGAGGAGCAAGGTTTGTGATTTGAAATGAAATACATACACGAGAGTGATGTATGGAGTTAAAATCGTCATCACGTCACCGGGAGGTGAGTGATGACTACAAACCTCCTTTGCAAGTTAATTAACATGTTTAAATTCGTATTTAATATAAGCTATGATGTGATAGTGAAATCCCAAGTCTAAGATCCTTCCAAATCTGAATCTTAACCTTTCTTAAGTGATAATTTACTATTTTGTTTTAAATCTATAATTTAGTTGTTCTAATCCAATCATCTTGTGTACAACGATCTAGATTATTGAAAATCATAACTCTTGCGCCTAACTAACCAACGCTCCTTGTGTTCGACCTCGACTACAACTACTCTCGTATACTTGCGAGATATAGCTAGTTGAGTAAAAGATCATTCTTATGATTGAAACTCGTTAGTGTAAACTACCAACAAGTTTTTGGCGCCGTTGCCGGGGAGCATCGGTATTCCTGTTAGAGTAAGAGTTGTTGATAAGTAAATGAGACTAGATCACAACCTTCATATCCACCATCATATCCATAAATCATAATTCATCATGATCATCATAATTTGTTGTATCTTCCACGTTTGTTTTTGTATCTCACTCACCTTGTTTATTTGCAGGAGCATATGGGGTGTTCATAAAAAGATATTTGAACCGTGCATATCTCTACATTCATAAAATGAACACATCATTTGCAGCCCTCATGGAGCAAGAAGGAGTGAAACCCAAACATATATGGAGGAATTACAACCCACACAACCATCATCCATGTCACCATCATATGCCCCACCCTCATCCACACATCCTTCATCCACACCACCATCAATCACACCTAATTCACCGCCATCATGTATACCACCAACACCCATGCCACATTCTTCTACACCCTCATATTCACCACCTTCATCCATACCACATACACCATCACCATGTACGCCACATCCACCTAATCCTCTGGATCCACATGAAGAACTAAACAAGGAGGACGAACTTCCTCTTAAGGACTACTTTGGTACAGCTGCAATGCACATGAGTGGGCCTATTAATATTTCAGAATTTGAAACAGAGGAGTTTTCTATCATCCCATCCATCATACAACTGCTACAACTGAATGCATTTGGAGGGACGCCAATGGAGGATCCAAACCTCCACATTGCTGAATTTCTGCAGTTGCTAAGCACCATAAAGATATATGGTGTTCCTACTGATGGGATACGCCTAATTCTTTTTCCATTCTGTCTTAAACATAGAGCCAAGGCATGGCTCTATACTTTGCCAAAGAAGTCAATCAGCACTTGGGAGGAGCTTCTAAAGGTCTTTTTGGCAAGATATTTTCCACCTAGCAAAACTTTGCAACTAAGGAGTCAACTCATCAATTATTCTCAAAGGGATGGAGAGACCTTATATGATACATGGGAGAGGTTCAAAGATCTTCAACATCTTTGTCCACATCATGGTCTAAGCAATTGGCTTCTATTGCAATCTTTCTATAATGGTTTGTGCTACAATACAAGGATGTCTATTGATGCAGCTGTAAATGGCACTACTACAGAAATAGCATTCAGTGTCCCTTTTCTGGGCATCGGTTATTAAGGAAAACCGACGCCTATCATATAACCGCGTCGGTTGCTTAAGCAATCCGACGTCTATATCCAAAGACCAGCCAGACACGGGTACTGCTTTGTATTAAGCGTCAATTGTTTATAACAAAACGGACGCTTAAAGTCGCCCGCGAAATCCAAATTTCGATCAAGAAAAATAGTGTCAGTTTCAACGTCGGTGATGTAGATAAAAAACTGACGCCTATTTGCGATGAAAATTTGCGCGAAAAGTGTCACTTTCAGCGGCGGTTATCATTTTATAACCGACGCTGAATATGGTTCCCGCCTAACAATTTCGTGAAAAAATCGTCCAATTAGACGTCAGTTGTTTAAAACAACTGACGCTAAAGTTATTTAAGCGTCAGTTGTGTGAAACAACCGACGCTATATGGAAACTTTATCCCGCGATCGCCCGACCGTTCGCCTTTCTTCTGTTTCATTGCGAGCCGATTTCCCTTTTCTTCTCTACTGCTGCCGATTTCTTCTCCATCACCGGTGATTTCTTCTCCGGCGCCCCCTTCGCCGGCGATTTCTTCTCCGGCGCCCCCTTCTCCGGCGCCCCCTTCTCCGCCGCCACTCCTGCTACCTTCTTCCCTTCTCCGCGCCCCCTTCTCCGCCGCCCCTGCTGCTCTAGCGCCTGAGATTAGGCGCCGCCACGCCCCTGGTGCTCCTCCACCGTCGACGCACTGCCCCTGCTACCGATTCTTCTCCAACCTCGCTGCTAGCTGCTGCTCCACCGCCGTCGCTGCTAGCTACTCCTCCAGCCAGAGCCACCGGAGCCTCTGCCTTTTTCTCTCTGACAAGGTTGGTCTTCCCGCTGCTAGCTGCTCTACTTTTTTTTGCATCGATTACATTGTTGTGATAAAAATGCATGTAATGTATTTGATTAGAGTTAATCTAATCTGGATGTTCATAATAATGTAGTATGTTAAATATGATGATTAGGGATACATATAATGTCTAGTACACAAATATTAGATGATATTCAAGAAAACCCTAGTTTGATGAGCATGTTGTTAATCATGTTAATTATGATTCTTCTATATATTCTGATGTCATTATATAATTATGAGATCCCAACATATTAAATTGAATTAGAATGATTTCATGAATTATAGGGTTTTAAAGTTGATAAACATGTACAAGCGGAAATATTGTTATTAAACCAATGGTTATAACATAGTATGATCTTAATCTGATCTGGATGTTCATAATGATGTAGTATGTTAAATATGATGATTAGGGATACATATAATGTCTAGTAAAGATTCCTAGACCTTTTGTTTGAAACTATTGATTTCTTGATTTATTATTTAATAATGCTCTGTTGATTAGGATTAACCATGTTGCCTGTAGTTTATAGACATTTATTATATATAAGAATGATAACACATGTATTTGTTGGCCTAGAAACCCGTCCAAGATTGACTCATTAGGAGTAAATCTTGATAGTCCCCGGTTTGGGACTGTTCTTGAACACCTAATCTCACTTAGGATGTAAGTGTATAATGTGTATTGGGTTTTCGAGAAAATTTCGGTAGCATTTCCCCGTTTGTTCTCTAAGTACATATGTACTTAGAGAACAACGGGGAAATGCTGCCGAAATTTTTTGAAAACCCAATACACATTATACACTTACTAGTGAGATTAGGTGTTCAAGGATGGGATAGGTGGTACACATTTATTATATATAAGAATGACATCACATTATACACTTAGGATGTAAGTGTATACCCTAATCTTTTCCTAATATATACTTGTTTCCTAATATATACTTGTTTTCTCTGATCATAGAATGGATAGATCATGGATGTCCATTCGTAATCTTTGCACCCCAGAGTTTATATCTGGTCTTGATCAGTTTATTAGATTTTCCGAGGAACATAGGAAAAAACCTACAGATAGGTTCTACTAGTGTTCAGAAAAGCGCTATTCGGTGTACGGGCGGACGGGGCACTGAATAGAGTATATGCGGTGTGCGGGAGTATATGCGGTTTTAGATTTTTTTAATAAATTAATATATCTATGTATATTTATATATCAGTCATATAGAATTATATATCACATTGAACAATTACATACAAGGACAACATAGAATGATTAATTAGAAGAAAGGGAGCAACAATATCATATAAATATTTAATTAGAAACAACAAAAATATCATATAAATTTCATTTCTTCAATTTCATGTATGTGTGTTTGGAAAAGCGGTGATTAAGTGGCCGCATAAGCGGGTAATCGGCCGCATAATCGGGCCTGGACCGATTATTGGTCCGCTTTGACATATGCGGTGCGGTCCCCTGTCCGAACTGCTTAAGCGGCCGCATATGCGGCCGCACAGACCGATTTCCTGAACACTGGGTTCTACTGTCCATGTAGGCATTGCGGTAACAACTTGAAAGTCAACACTGGTGAGGAAATCAAAAGTCATGTCATGTGCAATGGGATTGTACAAGGCTATACAGAATGGCACTGACATGGAGAGATTTCAAAATCGAAACCAGTAGATGTCGATAGCACTGCTTGGGTGGAAGAAGAAATTGCCTCCGATGACGTAAATGTGAACGAACCAGTTCCAGCTGATATTGTTGATGCGATGCTGGATAGTTGTAGGGTAGAGAACACCGATCCACCTCCTATCTTTAGAAACATTGTGCATGATGCTGAGATACCGTTATACACAGGTTGTGCTAAGTTTACCAAGCTTAGCGCTGTGCTGAGATTGTATAAGTTGAAAGCTAACAATAGATGGAGCGACAAAAGCTTCACTGAATTGTTGACTTTGTTGAAAGAAATACTTCCTGAAGGAAACGAGCTGCCAATCTCAACATACCAGGTAAAGAAAATGTTGTGCCCAATGGGAATGGAGGCCAAAAAGATACACGCATGCCCGAATGATTGTGTATTATTTCAAAAGGACTATGTAGATTTGAAAGATTGTCCAAAATGTGGTGCGTCACGATATAAATTGACGACTTCGGGGGAGTCTAAAACTGGTTCTCCTGCCAAGGTGTTGTGGTATCTACCTATAATATCACGGTTTCAACGCTTGTTTGCAAATCTGAAAGATGCAAAGAATTTGAGGTGGCATGCATATGTTAAGAAAAATAATGATGAGATCCTACGACATGCGTCTGATTCCCCACAGTGGAAGAAGATTGATATATTGTACCCTGAATTTGGTGAAGAAGTCAGGAATCTAAGACTTGGGCTTTGTACAGATGGGATGAATCCGTACGGGGCATTGAGCAGCCAACATAGCACTTGGCCAGTCATGCTTGTTATATACAATCTTCTTCCCTGGCTGTGTATGAAAAATAAGTACGTTATGTTGTCATTGTTGATATCGGGTCCTAAACAACCCATAATTGATATCGATGTTTATCTTGAACCTTTGATTGATGACTTAAAGAAACTTTGGGCTGAAGGTGTGATGACCTATGATGCTTCAGCAAGAGAGACATTTCGTTTGCACGCTATGTTGTTTTGCACGATTAATGACTTTCTGGCATATTAAATATACCAGGTAAGACTAAAGATGGGATAAAATCCAGACTGGACCTACGTGAAATGGAATAAGGTCAGAATTAACAGAATTACATGAAATGGGTAATAAAAGAACATACTTACCTCCCGCTTGTTACACGTTGTCTAGAAAGGAGAAGAAAGCTTTTTGTGAATGCTTGGTAAATGTTAAGGTGCCACATGGTTACTCATCCAACATCCGTAGATTGGTATCAATGAAAGATCTGAAGTTGATAGGTCTTAAATCTCATGATTGTCACACTCTAATGCAACAAATATTGCCCGTGGAAATTCGATCTATATTGCCGAAGCATGTAAGGTTTGCAATTACCAGACTTTGTTTCTTTTTCAATAGTCTATGCAGCAAAGTTATTGACCCTGATACTCTCGATAATTTGCAAAGAGAAGTGGTTGTTACCCTATGTCAGCTTGAGATGTATTTCCCTCCTTCGTTCTTTGATATCATGGTACATCTTGTTGTCCACTTGACTAGGGAAGTGAAAATCTTGGGACCGGTTTTTCTTGCATTGGATGTATCCCTTTGAACGATACATGAGCGTTTTTAAAGGTGATGTTCGAAACTGTTATCGTCCTGAACGGAGTATTATTGAAGGTTATGTGGCGAGAGAGGTTATGGATTTCTGCAATGACTTTCTCAGTGGTAATGACTCTCCTAATAATGACAAGAATATTGAGGAGGGCAAAGGAATTTTGGGATCACGGGTGAAAGTAATCAGCCGTGAGCAGTTGGAACAAGCTCACTTGTATATTTTACAGAATATGGACGAAGTGAGTGTTTATATCGAGGAACATACCAATTTCATAAAGAGACAACATCCTCGAGCAAGTTCAATGTGGCTTGCTAGAGAGCATAATAAGACTTTTACTAAGTGGTTTGAAGATAAAGTCTTACATCAACTATCTCAAACACCAAATGATATTACAGAAACTATCAAATGCCTCGCCTTTAAACCAAAACCGAATGTTATGTCTTATGAAGGGTTTGACATTAATGGATTCACATATTACACAAAGCGCCAAGATGATAAGAGTGTCGTCCAAAATAGTGGGGTCACTCTTCAAGCGTCGACTATGTACTTTGCAAGTGCAAAGGATAAGAGTCCACGTGAAGTGAAAATGTCATATTACAGTGTCATTGAAGACATTTGGGAGTTTGACAACATAGATTTCAAAATTCCGCTCTTTAAATGTAATTGGGTTGATAACACCAAAGGAGTTATAGTGGATGAATTGGGTTTCACTTTGGTGAACTTCGAAAAGATTGGCGAGAAGGCTGAACCATTCATATTGGCATCACAGGCAAAACAAATATTCTATATCGATGATCCTGCAAATGATAAATGGTCAGTTGTTCTTCATGGTAAAAGACAGTTCATTGAAGATCCTACAGATGAAGAAGAGTACTATGATAAGTATGATGACTCCAGTCCATTCTCAGTTGGGTTGCCAACTCCACAAAATATTGAAGCTAATGATGACTTATATGTGCGCGGAGATCACAATGAAGGATTGTTAATTGATAAAAGATCACAATTTTAGAGACATGTATGTTTATACAAATGGTAAATGTTTTCCTTTTTCTAGTTTATACAAATGCTAAATGTTTTCCTTTTTCTAGTTCGCCAAAGACTACAGGCGGAGTCTGCGGCTACTCAGGAGTCTGCGGCTACTCAGGATGCTACTCGTACTCAGGAGTATGCTACACCCTTGCCTCGCCATGATATATGGATAGCTGGCAGGAAAAACAAGAAGGGTGAAATAAAGAAGCCCGTAACTGCTGAGGCGGCTGCAAAAATGGTAAAATACAACTCTTAGAGCAATCGTTTGAATATTGATTATTTGTGGTGTTAACTTACCAATTTCTGTTTATAGTGATTAGCGGGAGCTGCACGAGCAGAGGAAACAAGGCACGTTCATCCCTCAGGGCACAAGGGATGAATTGACAGTTGCTCTGGGTAACCCAGAGCATCCTGGATTTGATCTTGCACCCCAAAGTTTATATCTGGTCTTGATCAGTTTATTAGATTTGCCGAGGAACATAGGAAAAAACCTACAGATAGGTTCTACTGTCCATGTAGGCATTGCGGTAACAACTTGAAGCTAAATGTTTGCTTTTTTAATACAAATGCTAATTCAGTGTGTTTATTTTTGTCAAATTTTAGGTTGATGATGCACATGTACCCACTGAAGCACTGGAGCAACTTGATGCGCGGAGAGGACATTCCAACTCGAGATATCGTCTACCGTTTCCTCCTCCTCCGTAGTAATATCCTCATATCTAAACGTTTCTCATAGGATTCTGAGCCCCTTCCTTCCCTCTACTACATCGAAGCCATGCCACCGTTGAACCCTTTTGCCGAGCCCTACCCGGCCAAGAAGGCGTCGCCTGAAGCACCACCTTCATCGTCGTCTCCACCTCCATCGCAACTTGCTGTGCTAGTCCTGGCAGTTTATCACCCCACATGCCTTCCTCCCCAGTTCCTGCCGCTAGAGGTGCTCCCGCAACACCCCCATCCTTTCTTCCCACACAGATCCTTGATATGTCCTACGTTTTATGCCAAACCATGCGGGATGTACCCTTCGATACCCACCGAAAAACTGAGGGTCCACAACTTGGTAGGACACCGAGGATAGAGTAGCGGGTTCGCTTGTCCTACCAAGTTGTTGACCCTCAGTTGCTCGGTGGGTATCGGAGGGTACATCCCGCATGGTTTGGCATAAAACATAGGACATATCATGGATCTGTGTGGGAAGAAAGGATAGGGGTGCTGTGGGAGCGCCTCTAGCGGCAGGAACTGGGGAGGAAGGCATGTGGGGTGATAAACTGCCAGGATTGGCACAACAAGTTGTGATGGAGGTGGAGACGATGACGGTGGTGGTGCTTCAGGCGATGCCTGCTTGGCCAGGTAGGGCTCGGCGAAAGGGTTCAACTGCGGCATGGCTTCGATCTAGTAGAGGGACGGAAGGGGTTCAAAATCCTGTGAGAAACGTTCAGAGATAAGGATATTGCTGCGGAGGAGGAAACGGAAGACGATATCTCGAGTTGGAATGTCCCTCTCCGCACAGGAGTCTGTGAGGGAATGGTAGTAGGAAGGTGAGGAACAACTGAGTTCATGCCAGGACATATATACTAAAGTAACATGATACACCGCCAGTCTGTGGAGGGACCGAGGGAGATACTGGAGGAGAGTAACACCTGCCAATGTAACAAAACACCACATAAGCCAAGAAGAAACAGGTGAGATCTTGTTTATACATCCATATACCTTGTGTCAAGTAAGTTTCTGAATATACACATTCTCTTTGCAGGTGTTTAAAACTGACCACACTATAGGCAAACACTTAAAAAATGTACATGCTCCATATATGAGGGAAGAATTAAATGAAGTAAGAGAAGAATGGGCAATAGCCATATAAACAGTGGCAATTGTAAGATATAATTGGGATGTTGATAGTGATGCTGAATGATACTTTGTAAATGAATGTTTCTGAATGTTAAAACATGTATTTGAATGATTCTATATGTGTGAACATGAGAATTGAATTGATGTCTGAATGTATCTACTTGTGTGAATCTTTTTTTGTTAATTTTGCAGGTTTGTGGCCTGTTTGTAGGCTGATATCAATGGATGTCGTAAACCTGCAGTTTAGAAAACTGAACTGCAGGTTCTCATCCTGCAGTTCAGAAAACTGAACTGCAGGTTCTCATCCTGCTGACCAGCCACAGCAGGCCTGCAAACTGATATGAAATAAAAAATAGATATAGGCGTCGGTTATTTACAGACAACCGTCAGCACATACCTACAATGTCGGGTTTTTGTAAAGGAACGATGCCTGATGTGACCAAAGCAGTACTTGGTCTCTAATACATGTAGGCGTCGGTCTTTTAGTAGACACATGACGCCAAAGGGCTTTCCTAGATGTCACCGTTTTCTGTGGCGCGAACGCTTTTGGCGTCAATTGTTTATAAACACCCGACGCTTTTAGTTTAAATAGGCGTCGGGTGAAAAAATGACGCTGAAGTGTTCGACCTTTAGCGGCACCCACATAGGCGTCGGACGAACACCGACGCCAAAAGGGGTTAAACAACCGACGCCAAAGGCGGTTTCTGTAGTAGTGTGGAGCTCTAATGAATAAATATTATAGAGAAGCCTATTCTATTATTGAAGATATGGCAGCAAATCATTGCCAATGGAGTCCGGCTACAATCTACCACCCATCCTTTTCACATACTACTTCCAGAAAGCAAAGGGAAGATCTCACGGTTGGTGCTATAAACATAATTGCAGCAAAGATAGACACTTTATCACAAAGGTTTGATAAGCTAAGCACACAGCCATTTCAAGCAGCCAATATTATTTGTGATTCATGTGGGTTGCTTGGACACTCATCTTCTACATGTTATGCTTCTTCTATTTATTCTCCAATGGGCTACACTCCACCAGACTTCTACAACAATGTGAACCCAAATTTCATTCAGCCACAACAACCACAAGTAACTTCTAGATTAGAGTCCATGCTTGCAACATTTATTTCAACTCAAATGCAGCAAAATGAGGAGCTCCATCAACAAAGCCAATCAATGAAGGGTGCCATTTTCCAACTCTCTTCTAAGGTGGAGACTATAGCCACTCATGCACATATCTTGGAGAAACAAATTTCCCAACAAGCTCTTCCTAGCAAAGAAGCATTTCTACCTTTCTTGCCTAGCATACTAGAGACAAATCCTACATATTTTAGGCCGGTGACATTGAAGAATGGAGTTTTTATAGAGTTATATCCTTCAAAGTATGATGATGTTGATATCCATGATGATTATGAAGTTGCAACTAAAGGGGAGAAAGTTACAACACATGCTCTACATGTTGATTCTTCAAGCAAGCCACATGTCCTTCCTCCTCACATTCTAGATGACACATTGCTTTATAATGAGAACACTCTTCCCAACTCATATTTTGATGATGCTTCAAAGGAGAATGAAAAGACAAATAGTATTGGCATACAAAAGACTATTCTTGTTGCAGCTCATAGGTGATTTTGCTTGCCCCAAATCAAGGACATATTTGCAAGGAGGCATCAATCTTTAGCACAACAATTTCCAGCTGCAAATCAGAGCACCGGTCCTCCATGGACTTTGATGTTTCCACCATGATGAGGTACCCGGTTGCAACCTTTCTAGTTTGATTTATGCAATGAGGACACTGCAGATTTCAAGCTTAGGGGGGTGCAACCGGATGGTAACCTAGTTCTTTTAACTTTTCCCTTCCATGTTATTTGCTTCTTATCATTTGCTTTTGTTTTGTATTCACATTTCAGTCTTTGGTTTTCAATTCTTCTCTTCTTATGGCAAATCTAGTATGATATGATGTTTATCTTTTATATGTGGATAGAACTCCTATGCTTAATAGATTGTCCTCTTTTGATGAGAAATATCATTTGGAGAAATTGTAAAAGGCATGCATTAATCAAATGAAACCTTTTGGCCATCAACATGTGCCTAACCTTGGTTTATGCTTCTAGCCTAAACATTCATCTTTCACATCCTTGATTTCTTAAAACATGTAATGGTTTCAATTTTTTTGAGTAAATCAACTTTACAACATCATTTGGAATACGAGATGCCCTTGCCAAGCGCTTAGTGCATTTTCAACTACTCTTTCAATGAAAAATTTTCAAAACAAATGAATGAAATCTAGCTAATGTTGCAATTTAGTTGACTCTCCTATCTTTTGGAAAAAAAATTAAAATTTCTTTTGGCTTATCTCATCTTTATACCCCATAAAAGATGGCTAAACCGCCCACATATCATGCTAGCCTAGTGTAAGTCCGATCTGGCCACGATGGTTAGGTGGTATGTCTTACAAGAGGGTAAAATACCCCAACCGACATTCTACGTGTGCATAAGACTACATTAGCAGCCGAGTGTCAGAACCCATAATCTATTATCATATCATTTTTGGGAAAGAAGGAGAGTACAACTAAAATTGTCAATTTTAACTAAGATTTCATCATTTGTATCCTTAATAGTTGAGAGTTTGAGCTGCACATCCACTAATTGCTTGGCTTGGTCATCCAAATTCTACTTAGTGTTGTTTAATTGATTGATTCATTTAATTGTGACCACCCCTGCTGAACTAAAAAATCTCTTACTTGGGTGTTTAAGTTGAATTGATGGCTATGAGCATAAACATGTTGATCATGGTTGATTTGGTCTTATACACATCTTTCATTTCATTTGATCTATGCATGAACTTGACAATTCTTCATTCATGTTTCTATGCTCTTTTTGCTTGAGGACAAGCAATGGTTTAAGCTTAGGGGTATTTGATGTGCACAAATCATATCATCTTTTGGATCATGTTTGGTTGCATATCCATGTTGTTTTGACTCAATTATCACTCTCATTCATGCTAGATTCTATATTTTTAGCTATTCTTACTTGTCTCATGGTTTGTATTGTAGGTACTACATATTGTAATGCAATTATGAGTAATATATTATATTATCTCTTATTGGATCACTCCTCAAGTATCTACATGTTTTGGGGTTCGAAATTGCGCAAATACCACTTTTTACGGCATGTAAATCGGACCTACACACTGAAAGTTATGAGCAAAATACACAACAGCCCAGAACAGCGAGGTGCACGCCGCCGTGCACTTGGGAATTTCAGGTAGATAAAAGGTTCTGGAAAGTTACACGGCGTGCACGCAATTGCACGACGTGCACCTGGGAGTTGGAAGTTTCTGGAAAGTTGCACGGCGTGCATTTCTTCATCGCACGCTCTGCAACTGGGAGCTAAAAGTTTATGGAAAGTTGCACGGCGTGCATTTCTTCAGCGCACGCCGTGCACATTGCATTCTAGAGCAAATTGAAAGTTTATGGAAAGTTGCACGTCGTGCACTTTGGGTGCACGTCGTGCACCTGGCAGTTTCAGCATTTTGTAAAATATGAGTTTTTGTTTAAAACGAAGGGGGAACTTAATGGGCGGTTATGATCAGTCATTTGTGTTAGTTCCCTCGTCCCAGAGCAAGCCTAAAGCAGAGGAGGGCGATTTTGAGGAGATCAAGGGTGGTTTCTTGGGAAAGGAGTTCATTTCTTCTTCTCTTCTTCTCCATTGTCTTCTCCAAGGTGCATCCAAGCTTCCCCAACTTCGTACAGCTTCTCGGGAGAGGAGCCAGTCTGTTTTGGAGCAGCTTTAGGAGTAGAATTTTGTCCCTAAGATGGAATTCTACTTCTCTTGGGTTACACTTTCAATTCTCCTAGCTTTTCCTTCTCTAAACCATGTTAAACTCTGTAAATTCCGTAACATTTCTGCAATACATGATCATGGACGAGTAGAATCTGAATCTTGGACATGGGAGAGTAACTCCCATGTCATAGCTTGTATGAACATATGAATTTTGTACTAAATGTTAGTTTCTTGCATGTTCCAAGAGATGTTTCAGATCTGAAATGCTTGTTTGTGTGATTGGCCATCATACTTGCATGTTTTATGCTTTCTTTCATAATCTGAGAAGATGTGTTTGAGAGTATGGAGTTACTCTTTTGGCAACTTGTCCTTGACCGCGAGAGTGGCTGGGATTATGTTGAGGAGCAAGGTTTGTGATTTGAAATGAAATACATACACGAGAGTGATGTATGGAGTTAAAATCATCATCACTTCACCGAGAGGTGAGTGATGACTACAAACCTCCTTTGCAAGTTAATTAACATGTTTAAATTCGTATTTAATATAAGCTATGATGTGATAGTGAAATCCCAAGTCTAAGATCCTTCCAAATCTGAATCTTAACCTTTCTTAAGTGATAATTTACTGTTTTGTTTTAAATCTATAATTTAGTTGTTCTAATCCAATCATCTTGTGTACAACGATCTAGATTATTGAAAATCATAACTCTTGCGCCTAACTAACCAACGCTCCTTGTGTTCGACCTCGACTACAACTACTCTCGTATACTTGCGAGATATAGCTAGTTGAGTAAAAGATCATTCTTATGATTGAAACTCGTTAGTGTAAACTACCAACAGTGAGCCATCGGTTCAAGTACAAGATACTATCATTACCACCTATACAATTAGACATCCAACACATAATCACAATGACTCAATTGCAAGAGCGTAGCTCTACCAACTGAGCTATATCCCCCTGAGCCAAGTGGAGCATGCATGAAGGAGTCAGATGCTTTTTTTTATTCTTTTCCCTAGCGCAACTGGGCCATCCTGGACTTGAACCAAAGATCTCGCCTATGAAGTAAATCATCACACCACAGATCCAACAAATTGGGAGAGAATCAATAGATTCTTTTTCAGGAGCAATTCATCCTTCCCGAACGCAACATACAACTCTCCGTTGTACTGCACTCTACAAGTATGCTTGTTCCACCTTCTCCCTTACCATGACAAGTTTTTGTGAAACAACTCTGATGGGATGGGAAGAAAAAATAAGGCATTAAGAGATCCTCATGGCCCAACCCTAGACACTCTAAGATCCTTTTGATTACCTCTTTCTCCAGACCTCCAAGAAAAGCATGAAAAAAGGCTTGAATGGTACAATCTCTCTGTCACCCCAGAATGAAAGGGGTGATCTCATAGTTCTTGGTCTATGAAGATGCGTTGTTAGGTGCTCCATTTTCCCATTGAGGCCGAACCTAAATATGTGCTCGAGAGATAGATGACCATACACTGATAAGGGATGTATGGATTCTCGAGAAGAGAGGAGCCACGGTGGTCCCCTCTGGACCGCCCAGATCCCACGAGTGAATAGAAAGTTGGATCTACATTGGATCTCACCTTAATCGCTCCATCTATCCTCTTGAGGAGAAGTTAGGTTTCAAACTCCGATTCAAACAGGAGGAGTACACCATGCTAATGTGCCTTGGATGATCCACATCTCTGAATCAGGCGCTGATAAGCACATAGAACTATCCATGTGGCTAAGAGCCCTCACAGCCTAGGCACGATGACACAATTATCAGCGGCGCGCTCTACCACTGAGCTAATAGCGCGTCATGCGGGCCTCCCAGTGGGAGACCCATAATGCCAAAAGCGAGAGAAACCCCACCCCTCTCTTTCCTTTTTGTGCCCCCATATCACCACACAGGAGGGACATGGAGACATAAAAAAGGGTATCCTATCAACTTGTTTCGGCCTAGGATGATAAGCTCATGAGCTTGGTCTTACTTTGCCGAGAAAAGAAAGAAGACTTCTGTATCCAAGCTTAGCTCATACGTAGCTCGCTTCTTTTTGGGTGTGAAGCAGTGTTAAACCAAAATACCCAACAAGCATTAGCTCTCCCTAAAAAGGAGGTGATCCAGCCGCACCTTCATGTACGGATACCATGTTATGACTTCACTCCAGTCACTAGCCCCGCCTTCGACATCCCCCTCATTGCGGTTAAGGTAAAGACTTCGGGCATGGCCAGCTCCCATAGTGTGATGGGCGGTGTGTACAAGGCCCAGGAACGAATTCACCGCCGTATGGTTGACCGACGATTACTAGCGATTCCGGCTTCATGCAGGTGAGTTGCATCCTGCAATCCGATCTGAGGACGGGTTTTTGGAGTTAGCTCACCCTCGCGGGATCACGACCCTTTGTCCCGTCCATTGTAGCACGTGTGTCACCCAGGGCATAAGGGGCATGATGACTTGACATCATCCTCACCTTCCTCCGGCTTATCACCGACAGTCTGTTCAGGGTTCCAAACTCAATGGTGGCAACTAAACATGAGGGTTGCGCACATTGTAGGACATAACCCAACACCTTATGACACAATTTGATGATAGCCATGCACCACTTGTGTCTGCGTTAACGAAGGCACCCCTCTCTTTCAATAGGATTTGCGGCATGTCAAGCCCTGGTAAGGTTCTTCGCTTTGCATCGAATTAAACCACATGCTCCACCACACATAATTATTATAATTATCAAAATATGTAGAATACATGTAAAATACATGCATAAAATATAAGAACTGATGTGCACATTATTTACACTAATTTGGTAAAATATGTATTAAAAGATATACAATTAAAAGAAATTGGAAATGAAATCAACCAAATTAGGCAATGAAAATAGTGAGAATTTGTGCACATATCACACCCCTAAGCTTTAATATTGCTCGTCCTCGAGAAACACTACTCTTGGATTCGCTTGAAAAAGTCAACAAGAAGACAAGTACCTATGAATTACTTTTTCTAACCGCCCTCCACCAATCAGTCCCAAATAGGTCCTTGCCAACCACTGAACAAGAAACTACTCTGAAGCGATCAATAATGTTCATAATAGATGTCCACAACAAGATCAATGTAAAACACTATCAATAAGAAGCAGTTAATATCACGGCCAATAGGACACATGCTTGATGCACCATGTGATCTCCCTATCTACATTGCTCTGATCTACGTAAATAAACTACTTGGAAGCAGATCCCCAAACAAACATGAATGAGGAGAATAATTATGATGGTGGCCTACCTTGTAAAGAAATGGGTGGAAAAGATGGATGGCTATGGTAATAGGATTCAAACGAATTATCCAAATTATTTATGAAAGAAGTAAAAATATGATGCACCTATATGATGGATAAAATGTGAATGTATGACTTCTAATGACTATTTTTATTTTTATTTTGGTGGATTGATGCGTGCAATGGATGTCTCATCCTAATGATGAGTGTAGGTGTTCACAAATTATCTATGATCCCCTTCTTTGTTTCTTAGAGAGAATATGACATTGAATTTAAAAATCATTTTTCCTCCTTTTCTCCTCTTTTTTATTCTTTTCCAATAACTCTTTTTTTCACCCTTTTATTTTAGCAAGATAAATAATTCATGCTTGGAATTTTTTATTTGGAGAAGGAGTAAGGAAATACAACTTTTTTTACACTCGTTCATGAGAGAAGATCGTAGAAGATAACAAATATGTAACACCTTATAAAATGTGCAACGGAAATGCAACTATATGCAATTTTATTATGCAAACTACAAATGCTCAAAAGCGATTGTATGATTTTTTTCCTTCTCTAATGCAAAGTAATAAACTAACTATATGCTTCCAATCATGCCATGTAATGCATACAAGAGAAAAAGAACTTAGATTGAACTTGATCATCCTATGGTGGTGAATGAAGATGAATGGAAGGTGGATGAGATCACATGACTATGAGACAATGTCTTTTCCAACCATGATATGTCCTTATTCTATCAACTTGTATAATAGGGTAATCTTAGAGTTTATTTCTAAAATTTTAGAGATCATGTTACTTTTTGGTTAGTTTGGACTCAAACATCATTGTCATAACACAAGCCAAAGGGTGGAGTTAGGTTTTTCATTCATTCAGTATGTCTTCAAGATGACTAATCCAAAAAATTACTCTCGCTATATTCTCTTAAACATAGCAAATTTAGCTTAAAGGGAAAAGAATAAGAGCACATTCAGTTTTTAACAATTTTCAAAATTGATACCACATCATCAAGAAACGGATAATCCTAACTAAATTTTTATATTTTGTCCACAATTACGCTAGATAGAAGTGGGCCCGTAAAACAAAATGAAAAATCTAATTTTTCTAAAACAAAAACATGCCGATGTATGATAAAAAGAGAAGATGTAAGAGGTAAAGATAGAAGCAACGTTCCATCCCCCCCCCTACACTTGAATATGACATTGTCCCCAATGTCAAAACCAAAGGAAGACAAATAGAACGACTGTACCGATATATGTGGTGAAATTTGGGACAAAAGACGGGTGGATGGGATCCACATGAAGACATGCCCCCAATAAACACTTGAGCTCGATGAAGTGTTGATGCTTGCTCATCTTGTGAGAAGTCACTAATGAGAACTCGGTACTACTGACCGTGAAGTCGGTGGTATTGAGCTGATGTCAGAGTTTTCATGTAACGATAAAATGACGGACTCGATGACACAGATAGAGTGTTGGTGGTACCAACTCAGTGCTTCCCTACACACAGAATACACATATCAAGGCACCTCTTTTACTTGCATCGAAACTAGATATCAAAAAATGACAAAATAGGAATGTAAAAATAGAATTGCAAGTTTAACAAAATAAACATGATTGGTGGGTTTCCCCCCCCCACAAGCACCCTTGTTTAACATCCTAGGTTGGACACATGTCAATCAACAATAATTAGGTGGTCGTGGAGGAGGGTGAATCTCTCTCTACTTCTTCCTTCTAAACTTTTGGTTCCTTGCAACAATGATAAAAAAATAAATAATAATCAGAAGACCAACATGTATGATTGACATTCAATTTCAGAAGTAAATTATCATTGCAATGAACATGAGCATAAATCATTATTGCAGTGATCATGGACATGAATCACAACCAAGTCTTGATCGAGGTGGGAGCACATGTAGAACTAGGTAACCATGAGGTGAAAGGCATAATGATGATTGCTCCTTAATTTCTATGACCATCCCCAATGGATCACTCCTATCCACACATAATGAAGGGATTAAATCAAAGGCGAATTTGTGTGCCTCCTCCTCTTATAATAATTCAATTACCCCACATTCTGTTGACTCAAGGTCAACTAGGTCAATGTTGACTCACGTCTAAATTGACTAAACCCTTGTTTTAATGATGACTAACCATTCCACATATTGGTTTCTAATGCTTCTACATTGAGTTATTTCAGATTAGGTTTAGACACACTCCAAATGCCCTAACTTGCGCATATCAAATTGGAGAAAAGACAAGTCAAAATAGCTACAAGTGTGCAATTTGGGATCTCTATGTAAATGACCTTAGAATTGCTTTGTAACCACTTGTAATGATTGTATGACTTGTAATTAAGCTCAGAAAAATTATTGGGACACAAAAATCCATCATTTGTATAGTCAACGAAAATTCCAAAATACCCATAACAGGGATTTTATCGGCCGAATTCCAAACTTGGCCGATCCATATATTCTGGAATTTTTGTGGCAATCGGCCGAGTTACAAACTCAGCCGATTCCCGTTCGGTCGAGTTTCTATGCTGGGAAACTCGGCCGATCCACTGATCGGTCCAAGATGAAAGTCGACCGATCGGCCGAGTTTCTCCAAAGGAACTCGGCCGACAGCCTAGCTTTCAGCCTTGTCTTTTAGTGGTTTGGCCGAATTACCATTATATAAACTCGGCCGATCAGACTGTACTGGAATGCAGAAAAAGCAATTCTAGCCGTTGTGGAGTTGCAACAAGTGAAAATAGATCCGTTGCAAGCCACAAAATGGCTAGTTTTCGTTCTCAAGTGTTCCCAAAGGCTAAGAGGCATCCCCAACTATAAATAGGACCCCTTGGGCTTCATTCCAAGGTTGAGCATTCATTGCAAACTCTTTGTGAGGTTCCTATTCTATAGTTGAGTGCTTCCTACAGCCTCCTCTCTCTCTAAGCTTAATCACTTGCTACATCCATTAGAGTGAGTAGGAGATTTGTAAGAGAGCTAGTTTCTACTTGTATATCTTGTGAGGCTCTCACTTCCACCACCTCCCCATCTCTCATTTCCTATATTGAAGATGAAGGTTCTCTCTCTTGTCCAAGAGAGGTGAAGAAGAACAAGGGAAGGAGTCCCTTGGTGAAGATCAAGGCTGAAGACTTGGAGCTAGAGTGGGTAAGCCCTTGGAGAAGGCAAAAGACTGAAGCTCAAGTGGGTAAGACCTTGGTGGAAAGCTTCTCCGAGTGAAGGTGAAGTCAAAGGCGGAAGATCCAAGAAGAGTGGGTAATTCCTGTAAGGCCGAAGACTTGTGCAAGAGTGGGTAAGTCCTTGGAGAAGGCTGAAGACTCTTGCAAAGTGGGTAAGTCCTTGGTAAGGTTGAAGACTCTTTGTATTGGATAGGTAAGTCCTTTGTTGGTCATGTATTGTATGTCTTATTAATGAATATAAGAGTGCAATTGGTTGAAGTCCTAGAGGTTGACCTCTCTAGGCAAGTGGACTGACACACTTCTAGTTTGAAGTGTGGAACCACTCTAAATAGCTTGTCTATTTGGTGCATGTTCAATCTCTCTTATCCTTGCTATGCATGATTTAGTTGCACTCAAATTACCTATTTAGCAACCTTATCTTGTCATATATCTTGAAGGTTTAAAGAATTTTGTTTAAGTGCTTTCAGCTCTATTCACCCCCCTCTAGAGCACCTAAGTCACCCATCCAGGATCCAACACATTCATTAATATCCTCACAAAAATTTTCAAAATTATCATCTGGATATATATTTCATATAGGATCCCCCATAAGGAAATGAAGAGATGGGTCTTGTAATGAAGGGATTATGTGATGGGTAATGGGAAATTCCTCCACCTTTTCTGTGATAGAGTCTATTTTGTCTTTAATTTCGAGGGAGAAATTTCTTTGAAGGTGTGTCTGAGGTGATGAAGTAAACTTTTGATTTTTTTTTAAATGTCCAATGACATAAGTGAATTCATGCATGTTGATTTGTTTTGGGAGTTTCAATTATTTGATATAGTTGAGTGTTGATTGACTTTGATATCATTGCGGAGATCCATAAGTTGATGCCTATTTGAGAAAATTAATTGATTGCTCATATAGATGAGTTTTGTCACCAAATTCGAATGTACCTTGAGAGGTAGTAGAGATATGATCAAAATTTCATAAAGTTTGGAGGATACTAGAGGAAGTTCTTTAGGTTTGAAATGGGACATATGATTAATATTTTGATGTATTTGGGACCAATGTTTCATATTAGAAATTTAGGCTTTTGATCAATGTGGCACACCTTTGGTTTTGGGTGGAGGTCATAGATCATCTCTGTACAGAGCTGTTAGTAGCCCTTGGATCTGCTGATCGGACGGTGTCTGGACCTTCTGCTCCATGGCAATTTCCACTCACGGTAGAGGACCTCTCCCCATGACGTGATGCTCGGAGTCGTGGAAGAGAGGAGTTTCTGAACGAGCAGTTGTGTTAGGTTCGTCTAACAGAGGCAAACAATAATTCAAAAGGGTCTTTTGATCATCATTTAATGGAAAATGAGTCTCGCTTCTCCATTGCTTCTCTGCATTTTGTAGTTTGGGTATAAGAGAACGATACATGATTAGAAAGAAGAAAGGGAGCCCAATGTCAATATCATTTATCCCAGGATGTTCCTCACCATCCATGGAGGGTGCCATGATCAACAAAGTTGAGTTCGCTGGAGGCAAAGAAAAAATCCATAGACATTTTTACAGATGCTTCTCATTGCAATCGTGGGATATGATCTAGTTTTTGGAGGGCTTTGGATTCTCTAGAAAGTGCTGGCGTGAAGAACCATCGCTTGAAGGGTAGCGTCCTTTTTGGCTCCACTGCAACAATTTTGGGCGACAATCAGCTCGAGCTTTTAGGTGAAGAAGGCTGACTTCAGAGGTCAACTGACCCATCTTGGGGGCATCTCGACACAATCAAGGCTCTACAGCATGTTCCTAGAGGATGTCCGAAGCTCATGGGAGAGTCGGAGTTGAGAAGAGGAAAGAGGGGCCTTTCCCCCCTTCTCCTCTGTCGTAGCAACACAATGAGGCAGCGAAGACCTTGGCGCCGAGCTCAAAAGCTACAGAGGAGGGTATTAGTTGTTGAGATCGTGTGTCGTGGTCTAGTGAAGCATTTGGGCATAGTAGGAGAAGACACAGAGGAGTTGGCGATGCAGGGTCTGATAGGCCCACTAACTAAGCCCAAGGGAGAGCCCACCCCAAAAGCTAGCTTGTAGGGGGTAGAGCCCTTGGACCTTATTAGGTCCCCATCAGCTGCCCATACAACCAATATGGGACTAAATAGTCCTAACAAACCCTCCCACTTAAGGTCCGACGTCCCGACGGACCAACCTTGGCATCCCAAACTACCAAGATCGATCCATCGGACCCACACACAGCAGCCCAACTACTGCAATGGAACACCTTCAGCAGCCCATACTGCCAAAGGAGGAAAATTGGGCCCAAATTGAGAGGGACTGGCTCTGATACAATTTGATAGGCCCACTAACTAAGCCCAAGGGAGAGCCCACACCAAAAGATAGCTTGTAGGGGGGAGAGCCCTTGGACCTTATTAGGTCCCCATCAGCTGCCCATACAGCCAATATGGGACTAAATAGTCCTAATAGGGTCTCACGCCGGAGATCATCCTCGCAACGGCGACGCTTATGCTCGGGCGGAAGCCCTGCGATGGACTCACGTGGATAGACTGCGTTGAACGAGAGGTGAACGAAGAAGGTAAGCGGAGCGAACCGGGTCCAGGAGCCAGACCGAGACAAGAACCGGCTGGCCTGCCTGCCCCCAAGAAAAAAGGAGTCGGGCCCCTTGTGGGGTGACGTGGTGGATCAGGATTGGCAATAAAGGTAAATATGCCTCAAAAACTCAGAAAATGCCTAGAGCTTGCATAAATCATAGTAAATATCTTGTTTATCAAAAAAATACAAACAAGGTACCAAAATGTTCAGAAAAATAAGTAGATCATAGTAGAACTATAATATCAGGATTTTGATGCACTAATCTTATTGATATCATGTAAGTTGTGAAATACTTATTTCATGAAAAATAAATAGTAAATGATGACCTAAAATTATGAGAATGCATCAGTAACTCTTAAATGTGTCTTAGAATCCATGTGACATCAGATATGATCATGTTATGACACATAATCATGTAGTTTTTCTTAGAGTGTCTATTTAGGGCTAATAACCCTAAATAAAATGCAATAAATACATACATGCACAATAAATGATGAAATTCACAGAAAACCCTCATATCAGTAACTAGAAGATAATTTGTAAATATGAGATCAGATTATACATGAAATCCATGTTATATGAAGTTGATCCTGAATACATGGGTTGCAACTCTAATTTGAATAATGTATATAAACTAGGGTTAATATGTGCACAAAAAGGATATGGAACCTAATATTTAGATAATGAATCATAATCTATAAAATGACATCAGTAATATAATCATAAGACAAGAATACAAGTAATAATAGAAATATACTAAAGAGATAAGGTAAAACCTAAAATGGACATAACTAGGGTTAATGATGATGAGAACCTGATGGTGACACGGTCTTGTCTTAACCAGGGTTGACCAAGGATGTAATTGAATCTTGGATATATGGTGATTAGGTTTGTCTCTTTTTAAGGTATGCCATTACCTCTTACTTGGCTTATTATATAATATACTTGTGTTACATGTGTAGTAAAATACTTGACATATGATATTGGATGAAATAATTGATCTTGTATGAAATGTTGCACGATTTTCCATACTTATTACTATGAACACATGAAGCATAATATATTTCTTCCATTATATACAAGCACTTCAACTCTTTGGTAGTCAAGTGTTGGAAATAAAGTACTTCAACTCTTTGGTAGTCAAGTACTTGAAAGTGATCCAACTCTTTGGTAGTCTGATCACATTATGAAATGATCTAACTCTTTGGTAGTCGATCATACGGCCTTTAATGCATTCAACCTTCAGCGGTCAATGCATGGATGATATAATGGAAAATGAGCTTAAAATATGTGTTCACTTTTATTAATGAACATCTTTGTGCAAGCATATGCTTTTTATTATGTTTCTTTATAACTGCCAAGTATTAGTTTTATCTTATTACCAAGATATGATGAGAGGTATATAAGAGATACATATGCCTACTCAGTACAATATTCTTGAATATTGTGCTGACGTGTACCACATATAATTTTTTGTTTAGGTTGTGGACATGTGATCTTGAAGAACCAGGATAGTTGAGAGTTGTGTGGTGAGCAAGTGTACATGTGGACATGTTGTCTTAATAGTTAATATCCTGTTGTTTAGTGGTAGTACATGTATATGTATAAGTTTGTTGTTCGATGTGTAATATCAGATGTTGTAAAAATTCATGTTGTAATTACATGTTGAATGGTGAACATGTGTTGTATGGTCTTATTATTGTTCATGTATATGTGTTACTGATTGTTTCCTTCTGACTTTCTATGATTTTCTTCTTCTTACCTAGTGTGGGGTGCTTAAATTGGGATTCTCACTGAGGTGAGGTTTCAATTTGGACATCACACATCATATTAGGTTTTAGAAAATCAGAGGACGTCACAGGTGGTATCAGAGAATGAACAATAGCAAAGCCTAACATTTACTCATTATGCAACTCAAAACTAAAGAACCTTGAACTTAATAATGTTTAGGGTTAGATTAGTCATCTTCTAAAGACTAGATATAACCTAGCCTCTAGGTTAGCACCTAGATGTCTGAGAACTAGGTTTAGACTGGTGTTTTTTGTATACCAAGTCCTTAGATGTCATTCTTTCTTTATAGTGCAGTGGTATGGGATGTTGCATTATTTGAAAATGACTTACATCGCGGGAAGAGAAACCTTTAGCATATGACACATCTATGTTTTGGGTAGCTATACCAGTCTACACCAAATTCTCACCCTTGTCACTAGTTTTCCTGGCAATGTACTCTCTACTATGTGTGGGATACTCATTTTCTAGATTTGGTTTTTGGTTCCAATCGGATCGAACCTTGATAGTTTTCTCTGACACTTGTTTTATCAGAGAAAAACTGTATAATATTTTATTATATATGTAAGTATTAAAAAAATATGTCCCCACACATGTACGAGTAGGAGGTGGTCATGCAACCTAAGTGAAAGTGATGACATCAGTATAGAAGAGAGAGTAGTTCTAGATTAGATGTCTAGAGCCTTGTTTGGAATATATGTTAGATGAATAGATGAAATAAGTTTTGATGATATGATGTAAGTCTTATATAGATGACATAAGATGGTTATGATGATCTATGTTTGTCTTCGAGGACTTAAGTTCAGTTTTGAGGATTTGAGATAAGTTCTGATGATGCAATTATGCATTCTTTTATGAGATAAGATATGTTAAGTTAAGATAAGATGTGGATCCGAATGAGCCTCAAGTTCTTTTACAAAGGAGGACCTCTAGTATTAGGCCCAGTTTTAGGGTCAACTCCAGAGAGAGTGAGACCCATTAGGAGAAGGTTAGAGAACCTAAACTCCAAGATATGAGAATGATGAGAAATATATGATATGATATGATATGTCCTAAACTAGAATACTCCTGAGTGAATGTGTAACATCCTCAATTTCATAGCTAAATTAAGCCTTTAATGTGGGGTTTTCTAGCAAAGGCATGCCATGGAACATAATGAACATAACCATGGCTAGGTACGTAATTAAGTTCACAAAATGTGTATTTCAAGCCATCTGATCAACCAATACACACATTATGACTTGAATGTGTATGATTATAATCGGTTGTATATGAATATAAATGAATTATTACTATGAACCATAATGTGACGAATATACCATATGATGATCCAGTTCATGGCTTGAGCCTTAGACCTAGCTTATGTTTTCATATTATGAAACCAAAGAAATAGTGATCACATGTGTCATACATGAGCGTCAATTGAGAAATTATATTGATTCAAGATTTATTTTCATGATTTGGAATACAATTAAGCTTATGGAACCTTTGAAATACTAAGGGATGGGTCATGTGCCCTAGATCCCAATTTCAGCCTATTGGAGCAATTAAGTTTTACAAATAGGTCCTTGGAGTTCAAATTTGGGGATTTAACATTTCATGTTCATAATAAATAATAAATGTAATTTTGATAGACGGATAATTGATATATAAGATCAAGAGAGAAAATTTAGATGTTTTTGATTTATCTAGTGACCTAGGTGATTAAATTAGTAATTATCTGATATTTATCTAAAAGGAAAATTTGGATGGTCTATCTAATTAGTTTTGACTTGATACATTTATAATGTAAAGATTATTATAATACTATGTATCTCCCAAATTTTGGGATCAAACGGAGCTACAAATTGGGATATAAAAATATCTATATACAATAGACTTTAATGCAAAAAGAAAAAAAATAAAAAAAGAGAAGGGTGCGCTCCAGTCGGGCGACTGAGAGCCGCGACCCCTGTAGGATAGGGCAAACAGAGTTCCACCAAGGTTGGGGAACTATGCCCAAGATCCGAGGGAGGAGAGGCTATAAAAGCCTTGGTTTCTAAGAAGATAGGGTTAGCCGAGTTCACAGCTACGATTTTGTCTTGAGATTGCGAAGGAGAAGAGAACCAGAGGTGCCGAAGGAGAGGGCGGCGCTGCTGGAGGCGGCTAGACGTGCTAGCGGTTAGGGCTTCATCCAGACGTGGCGCTCACAACGAGGGCGTGTCGCCCACTTGGAGGAAGAGAAGCCCGATCGTGGAGGGACTTGCGGTGGCCAAGGGACGAGCAAGGCGGGCCGGAGAGGAGCTCCGCAGTCGGCGCCCTATTTCACGGTGCAACAGGGGAGCGCAGTCCCTGTATCGCACGGAGAAAGAAGAAGGGAAGGGGCGCCGCTGTCTGGGTCCTTTGGATCTCAAATCGACGGCTGACATTGATCCAAACAAAGGTAACTTCAAAAATTCATAACTTGAGATGTAGAGCTTAGTTTGGGACAAACAAGATACGTATAGAAAGCTCATGATGAGTACTATTACATAAAAATACTTCCAGATTATGATTTTGATATTTGTTATTTATTAAAAATAGTGTATTAAAAACTATATGATTTTGATATTTGGTCAATTAAAAATAGCAAACGAATTTAGAAATTCATACAAATTTTATGGAATGTATATTTTGATATGTTTAACATTACTTCAGAGCTTGATCTTTCATATATGAAGTTTTAATGAGATTTTTAATGTAAACCCTAATAAGGGTATTTTGGGTATTTCACCCATGATATGATTTTTTTAAATGACATGACATTTTAATATGTGATCATTCCTACATTATATGATTACTTTTCTATAGATTTGATGGATTTCTTATGTTATTAGGTTAGTATGTACTTTTGGACCTAAGTGGCCATTATCTACAACAATAGATGATTATCTTGAGACAATAAGTGATATATATGTCTAATTAAGTCTGATATTATTTATCTAAATGGTTTTTAATTTGATTTCATAACAGAGTCAAGTAAGATTAGTATATATACTATGTTTGAGATTTTCTTTGATCTATATGTTCATATGAGTTCATAAGACGACTTATGTCTTATTTGAGTATAAAGATGATATTGATTATATAGTATGAGTTTTATTTTATTTCAACACTAATATTTTATGGTGATTTCAGATTAAAGTTATGTTTAGTCTAAATAAGAACTCTAAGTTGGTATATATAATTAGGAGGATGGGGTTTTGAGATTTAGAAATAGAAAGAGGGAACATGTACTTGGACTTATAGAACTTTGATTATATCCAGGTGGTTAAGATTTGAGACAAGAAATCAAGACTAAGTTAAGGACGTCATCAACACAAGAGGTAAGTGGTTCATGCCCATGAGTATTTATGTTTATCAAACCAAGTACATTTACATGCTTCTTAGGTAAGACATTCATGTCCTACATTCTAAATTAAATATGTAAGAATGATTTTATGTGCTTATGATTGTAGAAATTCATATGCTCAATATCTTAAGTAGTGATGTGTCATGGAATAATTCTAGATCACGAAGTTAAGTTCATAAGAAGGATAAGAAAATATAGTTCTATCATATCTCTTAAATATAGATGTAACCATGTATTGAGATTTCAAATAGGAACATGTCATCAAGGTTTCTTATATATGTAGCGATCTAAGAAATTAAGAAGTAAAATAGATTCCTTAATAAGGCTGATGTTTAAAAGTTAAGTATTATGTGAGAATATGGGTGTTGCACATGGTAGACCATGGCCCAATTTCTAGGATAAATGTACTAGTGGCATTAAAGATATTGTAACATGAGTTTGTGATGATATTATCATATTATGAGATATTAAGCCATGATTGAGTTGCACGATGAGAACCTATATGATTTCTACCTTAAGGTTTAAGATTTAAGTTCATACAAATGTATTGAGATCAAACTTAAAGAGATTAAATTGAGTATGATTAAGATGCAAGTTTAGATTTTCTAAGGTTCTATTCTATGGTTTATGATATTAAGACTTAAGTCCATTAAGATCAGATTTGGATGAGGTTTTAACAGAGAATGAATTATCTTGCCAAGAATCAGATATCATACTTTAGCTATACACATTACTTAAGTTACTTTTGTATATTTAGTATTTCTATACTCATTTCAGGTCTTGTCTCATAAGACATTAGACTCATGTGTGATATAATTGGTATAATTAAGTAATCTTACCAAATCAGAGTTTTAGAATAAAGTTTACCAAGATAATGAGATACATGATTAAATCCAATAATAAATTCAGTTTAGAACTCAAGAATAAGAGATTTAGATTCAGTCTTAGACTACTCACTGTGTGAGTAACCAGATGTTGAATAAAGATACATGATAAGGGTTTTAGACCAAATCTTAATTATGAAGTAATTAAGATTCATATCCACATTCAGTTGTAGATTCAGTTTATCCCTTAAGAATAAAAGATTCAGATTTAAATTCAGATTCAGAATTCAGTACATGCTCAGTACTCAGTAATCAGTTTCAGATAAGTTCAGTTTTTAGTGTTCAATTTTAATATAAGATAAGTTCAGATTCAGTATTCAGTAAAGCTATCAGTATTCAGCTTCAGTTCAGATTAAGAATTAAGTAAGTTTAGACTTAAGATAAATAAGTTGAAACCATCACATAAGACATTATACGATAAGTCCTCATTCAGTAGTCCCGGGATGTTTCAGAGACAGTTGTTGCCAATTCAGAGGAGTGTTCACTCCAACTCACAGGTGTTGCGGCACCATTTCAGGGCGTAGACACGCCAATTCAGAGACACCTCGGTGTCATTCAGGGCATGTAGTGCCATTTCATAGGTGTTGCAGCACCAATTCAGGGCGTAGATACGCCAATTCAGGAGGACTTATTGTATAATGGTGGCCACAAATAGATAAAAATTGTAAGTAAAAGATACTTTAGATTTGAACATATCTGTAATATCATCCATGAGTGTGATGAGATGAGTTCAGATGAGATAAGTATGACCTAGACACTTTGGTGTAGGTCATGAGACCCATGATATAGGTCTCCAGAAAAGATAGAGTAGAAAGATAAGAGTTAAAGAAGTCGAGAGATATTATGTTTTCAGATTTTAATCAGCTTTTGCTATCAGTGTTATAATGTCCAAGAATATTTTGTAACCTTGTCAGCTCTTCAGTAATGTACAATTTAGAATACTCATGCCACTTACTCTAACGACTGTTTTTCCCAATGCATGGCTGGGGACGTGATGTCCGCAGGTTTTTGGAGCGATTGAAGAACAAAGGGACCAACAAAGGCTTAAGAGACTTTCAAGCTTGCCTAGTGGGGTTCCATCTACCGAGACGATCCAGAGTTTAGACATATTTTATTATGCTTAGTCTTCTTAGTAGAGTATGTTATATGACTTGTTTTTCTTTATCAAAACTATGTATGAATCAGTTTTCCAATTATGCAAAGTGTTTCATTTGCTTTTGTTGCAATGATTATCATGTTTGTGACACTCCCAGAAAAAAAATTATTTCTTCCGCTCATGTGTTATGAAAATCAGGGTGTTACAATATGGTATCAGAGCAATTTGGTAAATGGCCACTAGGCAAACATGATTCTCATAGTCACCCTAAAGTGGAGAGGTAAGATCAAGGTTTAGGGATAGATTCCAAAAGAAGAATACCATAACCTAGAGTGATTAAGAGACTTAAGCTCAGAATAGGTAGATATCTTAGAGGCAGAAGTCAACCTAGTTTAGATCTAAAGTAGCAACCTAAACCTAGCTAATGAGATGACCTCTTCATTCTCAATGGTTATGGCCAGCCAATTGAGGATTGAAGAGGGATGTCTTAAGCAGTAGACCTTTTATGCATCTCTCATTTCTTACTGGTCCATGTGGTATGGGACACATGTATCAGTGGGTGAGTGAGAGATAGCATCTCAGGATCCCACATCTCTAGGTATGTGCCTGATCACCACATATCTAGGAATGTAGGAGTTACCTGAAGGACCTTAGATTAGACAGTCATGTACAACTAATGTTAGAAAGTCATGACAAGGTTGAGATGGATGCCCTAAGTATAAATCCAAGTTTAGTTTCACAAACCCTAAGTATGAGTTGAGAAGTAGACCAAGGTAATTTATAATGCTCACATAAATATTTTATGAAAACACATTGCATATCTCTTTTCATGCAATTTTTTTTAACATAAGTGTGCCTTATAATAAATGAAGAGGTAAGCAGAAGCCTAAGGTGGGTAGTAGCCTAGAGAAATTTCGAGGACGAAATTTATTTTAAGGTGGGTAGAATTGTAACATCCTCAATTTCATAGCTAAATTAAGCCTTTAATGTGGGGTTTTCTAGAAAAGGCATGCCATGGAACATAATGAACATAACCATGGCTAGGTACGTAATTAAGTTCACAAAATGTGTATTTCAAGCCATCTGATCAACCAATACACACATTATGACTTGAATGTGTATGATTATAATCGGTTGTATATGAATATAAATGAATTATTACTATGAACCATAATGTGACGAATATACCATATGATGATCCAGTTCATGGCTTGAGCCTTAGACCTAGCTTATGTTTTCATATTATGAAACCAAAGAAATAGTGATCACATGTGTCATACATGAGTGTCAATTGAGAAATTATATTGATTCAAGATTTATTTCATGATTTGGAATACAATTAAGCTTATGGACCCTTTGAAATACTAAGGGATGGACCATGTGCCCTAGACACCAATTTCAGCCTATTGGAGCAATTAAGTTTTACAAATAGGTCCTTGGAGTTCAAATTTGGGGATTTAACATTTCATGTTCATAATAAATAATAAATGTAATTTTGATAGACAGATAATTGATATATAAGATCAAGAGAGAAAATTTAGATGTTTTGATTTATCTAGTGACCTAGGTGATTAAATTAGTAATTATCTGATATTTATCTAAAAGGAAAATTTGGATGGTCTATCTAATTAGTTTTGACTTGATACATTTATAATGTAAAGATTATTATAATACTATGTATCTCCCAAATTTTGGGATCAAACGGAGCTACAAATTGGGATATACAAATATTTATATAAAATGGACTTTAATGCAAAAAGAAAAAAAATATATAAAAAAAGAGAAGGGGGCGCTCCAGTCGGGCGACTGAGAGCCGCGACCCCTGTAGGATAGGGCAAACAGAGTTCCACCAAGGTTGGGGAACTATGCCCAAGATCCTAGGGAGGAGAGGCTATAAAAGCCTTGGTTTCTAAGAAGATAGGGTTAGCCGAGTTCACATCTACGATTTTGTCTTGAGATTGCAAAGGAGAAGAGAACCAGAGGTGCCGAAGGAGAGGGCGGCGCTTCTGGAGGCGGCTAGATGTGCTAGTGGTTAGGGCTTCATCCAGACGTGTCGCTCGCAACGAGGGCGTGTCGCCCACTTGGAGGAAGAGAAGCCCGATCGTGGAGGGACTTGCGGTGGCCAAGGGACGAGCAAGGCGGGCCGGAGAGGAGCTCCACAGCCAGCACCCTATTTCACGGTGCAACAGGGGAGCGCAGTCCCTATATCGCACGGAGAAAGAAGAAGGGAAGGGGTGCCGCTGTCTGGGTCCTTTGGATCTCAAATCGACGGCTGACATTGATCCAAACAAAGGTAACTTCAAAAATTCATAACTTGAGATGTAGAGCTCAGTTTGGGACAAACAAGATACGTATACAAAGCTCATGATGAGTACTATTACATAAAAATACTTCCAGATTATGATTTTGATATTTGTTATTTATTAAAAATAGTGTATTAAAAACTATATGATTTTGATATTTGGTCAATTAAAAATAGCAAACGAATTTAGAAATTCATACAAATTTTATGGAATGTATATTTTGATATGTTTAACATTACTTCAGATCTTGATCTTTCATATATGAAGTTTTAATGAGATTAATAATGTAAACCCTAATAAAGGTATTTTGGGTATTTCACCGATGATATGATTTTTTTTAAATGACATGACATTTTAATATGTGATCATTCCTATATTATATGATTACTTTTCTATAGATTTGATGGATTTCTTATGTTATTAGGTTAGTATGTACTTTGGGACCTAAGTGGCCATTATCTACAACAATAGATGATTATCTTGAGACAATAAGTGATATATATGTCTAATTAAGTCTGATATTATTTATTTAAATGGTTTTTAATTTGATTTCATAACAAAGTCAAGTAAGATTAGTATATATGACTATGTTTGAGATTTTATTTGATCTATATGTTCATATGAGTTCATAAGACGACTTATGTCTTATTTGAGTATAAAGATGATATTGATTATATAGTATGAGTTTTATTTTATTTCAACACCAATATTTTATGGTGATTTCAGATTAAAGTTATGTTTAGTCTAAATAAGAACTCTAAGTTGGTATATATAATTAGGAGGATGGGGTTTTGAGATTTAGAAATAGAAAGAGGGAACATGTACTTGGACTTATAGAACTTTGATTATATCCAGGTGGTTAAGATTTGAGACAAGAAATCAAGACTGAGTTGAGGACGTCATCAACACAAGAGGTAAGTGGTTCGTGCCCATGAGTATTTATGTTTATCAAACCAAGTACATTTACATGCTTCTTAGGTAAGACATTCATGTCCTACATTCTAAGTTAAATATGTAAGAATGATTTTATGTTCTTATGATTGTAGAAATTCATATGCTCAATATCTTAAGTAGTGATGTGTCATGGAATGATTCTAGATCATGAAGTTAAGTTCATAAGAAGGATAAGAAAATATAGTTCTATCATATCTCTTAAATATAGATGTAACCATGTATTGAGATTTCAAATAGGAACATGTCATCAAGGTTTCTTATATATGTAGCGATCTAAGAAATTAAGAAGTAAAATAGATTCCTTAATAAGGCTGATGTTTAAAAGTTAAGTATTATGTGAGAATATGGGTGTTGCACATGGTAGACCATGGCCCAATTTCTAGGATAAATGTACTAGTGGCATTAAAGATATTGTAACATGAGTTTGTGATGATATTATCATATTATGAGATATTAAGCCATGATTGAGTTGCACGATGAGAACCTATATGATTTCTACCTTAAGGTTTAAGATTTAAGTTCATACAAATGTATTGAGAACAGACTTAAAGAGATTAAATTGAGTATGATTAAGATGCAAGTTAAGATTTTCTAAGGTTCTATTCTATGGTTTATGATATTAAGACTTAAGTCCATTAAGATCAGATTTGGATGAGGTTTTAACAGAGAATAAATTATCTTGCCAAGAATCAGATATCATACTTTAGCTATACACATTACTTAAGTTACTTTTGTATATTTAGTATTTCTATACTCATTTCAGGTCTTGTCTCATAAGACATTAGACTCATGTGTGATATAATTGGTATAATTAAGTAATCTTACCAAATCAGAGTTTTAGAATAAAGTTTACCAAGATAATGAGATACATGATCAAATCCAATAATAAATTCAGTTTAGAACTCAAGAATAAGAGATTTAGATTCAGTCTTAGACTACTCACTGTGTGAGTAGCTAGATGTTGAATAAAGATACATGATAAGGGTTTTAGACCAAATCTTAATTATGAAGTAATTAAGATTCATATCCACATTCAGTTGTAGATTCATTTTATCCCTTAAGAATAAAAGATTCAGATTTAAATTCAGATTCAGAATTCAGTACATGCTCAGTACTCAGTAATCAGTTTTAGATAAGTTCAGTTTTCAGTGTTCAATTTTAATATAAGATAAGTTCAGATTCAGTATTCAGTAAAGCTATCAGTATTCAACTTCAGTTCAGATTAAGAATTAAGTAAGTTTAGACTTAAGATAAATAAGTTGAAACCTTCACATAAGACATTATATGATAAGTCCTCATTCAGTAGTCCCGGGATGTTTCAGAGGCAGTTGTTGCCAATTCAGAGGAGTGTTCACTCCAACTCAG
Organism: Alisma plantago-aquatica; assembly: GCA_963693085.1. Taxonomy (NCBI): domain Eukaryota; kingdom Viridiplantae; phylum Streptophyta; class Magnoliopsida; order Alismatales; family Alismataceae; genus Alisma; species Alisma plantago-aquatica. The sequence continues at coordinate 1,401,855,524 of OY856412.1, forward strand.
AGGTGTTGCGGCACCATTTCATGGCGTAGACACGCCAATTCGGAGACACCTCGGTGTCATTCAAGGCATGTAGTGCCATTTCAGAGGTGTTGCGGCACCAATTCAGGGCGTAGATACGCCAATTCAGGAGGACTTGTTGTATAATGGTGGCCACAAATAGATAAAAATCGTAAGTAAAAGATACTTTAGATTTGAACATGTCTGTAATATCATCCATGAGTGTGATGAGATGAGTTCAGATGAGATAAGTATGACCTAGACACTTTGGTGTAGGTCATGAGACCCATGATATAGGTCTCCAGAAAAGATGGAGTAGAAAGATAAGAGTTAAAGAAGTCGAGAGATATTATGTTTTCAGATTTTAATCAGCTTTTGCTATCAGTGTTATAATGTCCAAGAATATTTTGTAACCTTGTTAGCTCTTCAGTAATGTACATTTTAAAATACTCATGCCACTTACTCTAACGACTGTTTTTCCCAATGCATGGCTGGGGACGCGATGTCCGCAGGTTTTTGGAGCGATTGAAGAACAAAGGGACCAACAAAGGCTTAAGAGACTTTAAAGCTTGCCTAGTGGGGTTCCATCTATCGAGACGATCCAGAGTTTAGACATATTTTACTATGCTTAGTCTTCTTAGTAGAGTATGTTATATGACTTGTTTTTCTTTATCAAAACTATGTATGAATCAGTTTTCCAATTATGCAAAGTGTTTCATTTGCTTTTGTTGCAATGATTATCATGTTTGTGACACTCCCAGAAAAAAAAATTATTTCTTCCGCTCATGTGTTATGAAAATCGGGGTGTTACAGAATGAGTTGAGTTGCTCTTTGTGTGATTTGTATAGTCTTTTTGAACCCTAGATGTCCTTGGGAAGATCAAACCCTAGAGTCAAAGAGAGGCTGGTTATATATGCATATGTGAATAGGGAAATATGAGAACCTATCATCTGGGTGAGGGAGAGAGAGTCCCAAGACCCTGGCGGAGGTAAAACTATGTTAGTTTCTATGAAGCCTCATGCTCAGGTTGACGATCCCCTGTAGGAATCTAGTGGTGTATATGAGATAGAGAGTTGGGAAATAGTGTCTCATGGGTAGAGAACCGATGGAAATATATCATAGCATGTTTTGGTTTGTGCTTATGTGGCTAGAGCTTATAAAGCTATCACTAGTACCAATGAGGTAATTTGAGAACCCTAGACTAAGAGAGGAAAGATAAAGTATATGCATATGAGATACTCATAAATTTGAGTTAGCTCATAGATATTGAGCATGGCACTACCCTCATGATGAGGGTTAGGACCTCAATTGGACTAGATGAGTTTTGATATACGTTTGACAAGCCACTTGTATAAGTTTTTATAACACAAACCTGATACATATATAAGAATGTGATTTAATCTTGAGATTTGATATATAGACATGATATGATGGAAACCTAGAGATGGTTTAATAGATATCAATGCATAAATGGTTAGCCATATACATGAATAATGATGATAATATGAAATTGTTGGCTAATCTTGTGATGAAATCACTAGTAAATGTTACAACTTATTATAAGCAATGAAAAAAAATCATATGAATGAAACATGCTACATGAGTTGTTAATCTTAGTGCTTAATAAAGATGAAAATTTAGTTTGACAGTTAGCACAATATAATGATTATGATACCTTGATATAATGGGCTAACTTTAGTTAACTCCTTTAGAATATGATAATATGATGTGGGAACCCTAATGCATGGGTAAAGATAGGATGCAACCCTAACATATTAGATATGCCATGACAAAACTAGAGTTTCTAAACCCTTTCTTCAATCCTTTATGAAGGGGTGTTACACCCTAGATGTTTTAAAACCTCCCAATAGCAGTCTGATATGACTATGAAGCTCTAAAATGGTTCCCTACATGTGAACTGAGACCTTTTTGGATTTTTTTTCCCTTGAAGTAAGTGGGTGACTTAATTTCGAGGATGAAAATTTCTTTTAAGATGAATATGATGTGATAGAGTGGATTTTGGCTTTAATTTCGAAGGTGAAATTTCTTTGAAGGTGTGTAGGATGTGATGGAGTGGACTTTTGAATTTTTTTTAAATGTCCAATGACATAAGTGAATTCATGCATGTTGATTTGTTTTGAGAGTTTCAAGTATTTGATATAGTTGACTGTTGATTGACATTGATGTCATGCCTATTTGAGGAAATTAATTGATTGGTCATATAGATGAGTTTTGTCACCAAATTCGAGTATAATGTAGCTTGAGAGGTAGTAGAGCTATGATAAAAATTTCATAAAGATTGGAGGATACTAGAGGAAGTTATTTAGGTTTGAAATGGGACATATGTTAAATATTTTGATCAATGTGGCACGCGTTTGGTTCCGGGTGGAGGCCATGGATCATCTCTGTGCATAGCTGTTAGCAGCAGCCCTTGGATCTATTGATCGGACGGTGTCTGGACCTTCTGCTCCATGGCAGTTTCCACTCACGATAGAGGACCTCTCCCCACGACGTGATGCTCGGGGTCGTGGCAGAGAGGAGTTTCTGAATGAGCGGTTGTGTTAGGCTCGTCTGACGGAGGCGAACAATCATTCAAAAGGGTCTTTTGATCATCATTTTATGGAAAACGAGTCTCGCTTCTCCATTGCTTCTTTGCATTTCGTAGTTTGGGCGTATGAGAATGATACACGATTAGGAATAAGAGAAAGGGAGCCCAGTGTCAGTATCATTTATCCCAGGATGTTCCTCGCCATCCATTGAGGGTGCCATGATCAACAAAGCTGAGTTCGCCGGAGGCGAAGGAAGAATCCATAGACATTTTTACAGATGCTTCTCATCGCAATCGTGGGATATGATCTAGTTTGTGGAGGGCTTTGGATTCTCTGGAAAGCGCTGGCGCGAAGAACCATCGCGTGAAGAGTAGCGTCCTTTTTGGCTCCGCTGCAGCAATTTTGGGCGACAACAAGCTCGAGGTTTTAGGCGAAGAAGGCTGACTTCAAAGGTCAACTGTCCCAGCTTGGGGGCATCTCGACTCAATCAAGGCTCTGCAGTGTGTTCCTGGAGGATGTCCGAAGCTCTTGGGAGCGTCGGAGTTGAGAAGAGGAAAGAGGGGCATTTTCCCCCTTCTTCTCTGCCGTAGCAACACCATGAGGCGGCAAAGACCTTGGCGTCGAGCTCGAAAGCTGCAGAGGAGGGTATTAGTTGCTGAGATCGTGTGTCGTAGTCCAGTGAAGCCTTTGGGCACAGTAGGAGAAGACACAGAGGAGTTGGCGATGCAGGGTCTCACGCCGGAGATCATCCTCGCAGCGGCGGCGCTTATGCTCGGGCGGAAGCCCTGCGATGGACTCACGCGGATAGACCGCGTTGAACGAGAGGTGAACGAAGAAGGTAAGCGGAGCGAACCGGGTCCAGGAGCCAGACCGAGACGAGAACTGGCTGGCCCACCTGCCCCCAAGCTAAAAGGAGCTGTGCCGCCTATGGCCGTCAATGGGGAGGTTATGTAAGAATCTAGTGTTTGCATATATAAGAGAGAGTTTTGGGTAAGAATGAGTAATTATCCTTCTCAGCAATCTTCTTACCCTCTCCTTACCCTTACCCTCTTCTCCATAGAGTAAACGAAGTAAACGAAGAGGGTAAAGGATAAACGAGTAATTTTGACAAAAAAGAGTTTTATGCACATTGTGTGTTGATTTTTAATAATTTTATAACTAATTTATTGATAACAACATATAAAACATTATATCCAATTCAAAATCATATATTTTTCCGTGTAAAGTTAAGTCAATTCACACAATAACAATTTTTATGCATAAATCATTATTTTCCTTTGCATAAGTATGCATAACAAATAAGTGTTTCACCAACACATCATTTTCCGCAAGATATATATGTTTTTTCCTCAACAAGAAAGTATTACAAGCACAACACCAAGTCATTTTCCAATGATAGAATAAAATATTAGGGTTTTTTTGTGTAACCTTTATATCATGTGCGGGTAAAAGGGTAAAAGCGTATGGATAATGTTTATACCTTACCCTCCCCTTATAGTATAGAGGGGAAATGGGGAATGGGTAAATGGGTAAAGGGTAATAAAATTCTCTACCCTTAGCCTTACCCTTACCCTCCATGGTATGGGTAAGGGTAAATGGATAATACCCTCCCCATTGACAGCCCTAGCCGTGCCCCTTGTGGGATGACGTGGCGGATCAGGATTGGCAATAAAGGTAAATATACCTCAAAAACTCAGAAAATACCTAGAACTTGCATAAATCATAGTAAATAGTTTATCATAAAAATACAAACAAGGTACCAAAATGTTTAGAAAATGAGCAGATCACAGTAGAACTATAATATCAGGCTTTTGATGCACTAATCTTAATGATATCATGTAAGTTGTGAAATACTTGTTTCATGAATAATAAATAGTAAATGATGACCTAAAATTATGATAATGCATCAGTAACTCTTAAATGTGTCTTAGAATCCATGTGAGATTAGACTTGATCATGTTATGACACATAATCATGTATTTTTTCTTAGAATGTCTATTCAGGACTAATAACCCTAAAAATAAAATGCAATAAATACATACATGCTCAATAAATGATGAAATTCACATAAAACTCTCATTTCCTTAACTAGAAATAATTTGTAATATGAGATCAGTTTATGCACGAAATTCATGTTATATGAAGTTGGCCCTGAATACATGGGTTGCAACTCTAATTTGAATAATGTATATAAACTAGGGTTAATATGTGCACAAAAAGGATATGGAATCTAATGTTTAGATAATGAATCATAATTTGGAAAATGACATCAGTAAGATAATCCTAAGACAAGAATATAAGTAATAATAGAAATATACTAAAGAGATAAGGTAAACCCTAAAATGGACATAACTAGGGTTAATGATGATGAGAACCTGATGGTGATATGGTCTTGTCTTAATCAGGGTTGACCAAGGATGTAGTTGACTCTTGGATATATGGTGGTTAAGTTTGTCTCTTTTCAAGGTACACCATTACCTATTACTTGGCTTATTATACAATATGCTTGTGTTATATGTGTAGTAAAATACTTGGCATATGATATTGAATGAAATAATTGTTCTTGTATGATATGTTGCATGATTTTTCATACTTATTGCTATGAACACATGAAACATAATATATTTGTTCTATTATATCCAAGCACTTCAACTCTTTGGTAGTCAAGTGCTGGAAATAAAGTACTTCAACTCTTTGGTAGTCATGTACTTGAAAGTGATCCAACTCTTTGGTAGTCTGATCACATTATGAAATGATCCAACTCTTTGGTAGTCGATCATAAGGCCTTTAATGCATTCAACCTTCGGCGGTCAGTGCATGGATGATATAGTGGAAAATGAGCTTAAAATATGTGTTCACTTTTGTTAATGAACATCTTTGTGCAAGTATATGCGTTTTATTTTATTTGTTTATAACTGTCAAGTATTAGTTTTATCTTATTGCCAAGATATGATGAGAGGTATATAAAAGACATGTAGGTGTACTCTGTACAATATTCTTGAATATTGTGTTGACGTGTACCACATGTAATCTTTTATTTAGGTTGTGGACATGTGATCTTGAAGAACCAGGATAGTTGAGAGTTGTGTGGCGAGCAAGTGTACAGGTGGACCTGTCGTCTTAAGATTCTGTTGTTTAGTGGTAGTACATGTATATGTATAAGTTTGTTGTTCAATGTGTAATATCAAATGTTGTAAAAATTCATCTTGTAATTATATGTTGAATGGTGAACATGTGTTGTATGGTCTTATTATTGTTCATGTACATGTGCTACTGATTGTTTCCTTCTGAATTCCTCTGATTTTCTTCTTCTTAGCCTAGTATGGGGTGCTTAAATTGAGATTCTCACTGAGATGAGGTTTCAATTTGGATGTCACACATTAGATTAAGTTATAGAAAATCCGGGGACGTCACATTTTCACTCTCAGTATCATATTCCTCACTCTCTTCCTCCTCTGTAAGATAGATATCAAATAAAGCACCTTCTGGATCATCCTTTGCTTCACTCATATCCCAAACACATGTATCAAAATTATCTTCCACCTTATTTGCATTATTCTCCTCATCTTCCTCATCAAATCCCCAAACATATTCAAGATCAATACTAGGAGTCAAGGGTGTGGGTGTGGGCTCAATTGAAGGACGTGGTAGAAGTGATTCTAAAATTTCTTCCATTATGTTTTCCTCACTTTCTAATTCCTTATCTTCAACCTCAACTTCTTCCATTTTATCAATTCTACCCCGACCTCCATTAGAAATAGGATTTCTATGATTTAAAACATATTGAACCATAATACTAATATGCTCACGATGAATTTCCTTGAAGGTTTTCCCATGATGTGATGAAGGTGGACTCAGACACCTATAGTCTACATGTGCATTACACACTCAGGACAAATAGGATCCATGTGACTCTCTTTTTTTTCTTCTTTTTTTTTTCTTTTTAAAAGGAAAGAAGAATCACTATAAAGAAATATCTAGATGAAATATGAACAATGCCTAAATTAACAATGAAGTTTTTTTTAATGAAAAATGGAAAGAAAAAAATAAAAAGAAAGAAAAAAATGAAAATAAATACAATGGTCTAGAGTGGATGGTCTCAACACTCGTAGTCCTGGTGATGCTGATTCTCCGCAAAGACGCCAAAAACTTGACACGCATAAAACGTGCGTGTAAAATACAAGTGCACATGCAGTGTAATATAGGCCAAAAGGGGCCCGAGTCGTCAAACACAGGGAATCGTACACCAAAAACTACTACTTACTGAAACCAAATCAACTTGACCTAGAAAAAGAGTTGATTGGTTGTTTAATTAACTAAGAATAAAAAGTAAATCTAACTAAGGTTGTTGTGATCAAGAATGGGTGAATCGGAGTGGAATGGATTCCTTAGGATGGTGGTTTCACCGCGGATAACACTGCAACTAACCTCTACACATTAACATCTATCACCACTATCTCTAGATAAAGAGCCTGTAGCAAGAACTACCCACTTCTGTCGTGTAGTTCACTGTGTATTTTAATACCAATCCCATTTCCATAGTAATTGGTTGATTAGTTAGGTTCTTTACGATTAATATATGGGTTTCTCCTCCCATTTATTCTCCACCTTTCCAAAGGGATGCAATAAATAGGTAAATATATGCTTTTTCAACCCTTAACCTCTCTCCTAAAATGATTGAGGGTCTGATAATCTATCTATGTGGATCAGGCATAAATAGAGCATGACAATTTTATAGATTTATATCCATAATATAGGAGTAAGAGTGATATTAATGCATAAAAGTTAGGTACAATGCATATCCTAGCTACTCCCAGATCCTAAGGAATATGTTTTAGCTGAAAATATATGACATGGTATCACTGTAAATTGAAAAGATGTAGAACATAAATTTTGAGATACAATAAATTGGAGATAGAGCTGGAGAATAGATCTGGAGAAGATGAAGAGGATTGGCCGTCGTTGCCACCGCCAAAACACCTCTGAGGCCTGTCAGGTAGGGTTCCTTCACTTTTCTTCCTCAGTTCGCCGTTCATGTCGTCCCCATGCGATAGATCTCGACGGTCCCTTTCTAATGGTGCCTTTTATAGCCGTCATTCATGTTTAGATTGAGAAGAAAGTTAAATAGTATTTTACATAACAATAACAATCGGATTTAATGCATTTGATCTTGGCCGTCAACGCCTATATTGGTACTACCGACTTGCAAGTCGGTACTACCGAGTTAGTTTCAGAAGAAATCATTTTACTCTCTAATCTGAAACAATAATATTTTTTGTACTTCGATACCATGTCGATACTACCAAGTTGTATGTCGGTAGTATCGACTTTGCTCCAGTAAATAATAATTATCTACAATAAAATAAGTAATAAATTAAATCAAATAATTATTATAATTATCAAAATATGTAAAATACATGTAAAAAATATAAGAATGATGCGCACATGATTTACACTAATTTAGTGAAATATGTATCAAATATATAAAATTAAGAGCAATTAGAAATGAAATCAACCAAATTAGGCAATAAAAATAGCGACAATTTGTGTACACATCAACGCACATACACACGCACACAACAGACACACACATGTGTATATACATACATACACACACACATACACATACACACACACACACCCCCCCCCCCCCCCCACACACACACACACACACACACACACATATATATATATATATATATATATATATATATATATATATATATATATAAGAACAGTCCAGTGAGAGCCCTTTAAATAACTCCCAACGATGATCTATTTTTTCTAATCCAACCATCTGGATTGAAAATATGTCATGGTATTTACCTACCTAAAATGTTTCACATTAATTTGACTTATGGATTGCCAGTGGTAATAGAATAGATTTTAACGTTCCGTATTGAATTCTGGGCTGACTGTTGGATATATATATATATATATATATATATATATATATATATATATATATATATATATTGCACATATGGATGAGCAAACAATGTTCGATCATGATAATTTTTTGTGTGAAGCTAATGACACTTTTCTTTCACATCCACACGCCTGGATTTGCAAAAACCTTCTAAATTTGTAGTTATTAAAAATGTTGTCATGCTCTCACGGTAGGAGGGCTCTCATAGGATCCGCCCTATATATATTGTATATATTGTGTTATATATATAATACAATATATTTATATGGGTCATCTTTAATACCCACACGGGTAGCTACCTGCACACACTTCCTGATATTTTTTTTTATTTTTTTTACAATTGTAGAGGAGCATTTTATCTAGATCCCCAATTAATTTGATCCAAAAATAATATCATTTGCCCCCCCCCCCGAAATAAAAAAACCCGTCCATATATTTAATGACTGTATATTTTATGCGCAATTACTCTTTTTCTCTCAGAATTACTCTATATATCAATACAGTTACTTTTTTGATTCAGAAGAGTTACCCCAGTGTACCATATAGTTATTCTTTTAACCCCGAGTTACTCCAACGAGTATATATATATATCAGTGTGTGTATGTATATATATATATATATCTTTGTGTGAATGTATATATATATACACACACACATATATATATATATTTATATATATATATATATATAATATACACACATACACTTATATATACATACATACATACATACACACATATATACAATACATACATAAAAAGACAAAACCACGCGTCACCCCCTAGGGTTTGTCTAGAGATCGCGTGTGCGATGCTGTCGGCGACTCGGCATGCATGGTGCCCACGCCCCCGGTCACCCAGTCCGTAGGTGTCCTCCCCATGCACCACCCTTACCCACCAACCCTAACCCTATCACTAGCAACAATCAATAGTAGAGAGAGAAGGCGAAGATGGCTAGTTCTAATATGGGATAGGAGAAAGACACAACGAGGAAGAAGATGACGCAGAAGACTTGGTCACAGGTGCTGAAGGAACCATCAAAGAACCAGATCAAGGACCTATTCTTTCCCCAGCCAATTGAGAAGGAGGGCGATATCCATGTTGAACTGGATCTGCACGAGTTCGAGAAGATGAAGAACATGTGGGAATCCACTATTCTGGTATACATAGTCGGAAAAAGGCCATACTATCCTCATTTACAAGCATGGATCCAACACAAGTGGAATCTGTAGGGGAGTTTCGAGCTACATTCAAGAGAAAAGGGTGTCTTCTTGGTCAGATTCTCAAACCCGGAGGACAAGAAGGTAGTCCTGGACTTGGGACCTTACTGATTCGACTCTCAGTTAGTAGTAGTGAAGGACTATCAGTTTGACGATAAGCTAAGGAAGGAGTTGTTCTCAACCATACCTACCTGGATCACGGTCTATTCATTTTGGACGAACTTGGACAAGGAAATAGGTAGGTACCATTGTCGTAGGAGTTGGGAGGGTCCTGCACATAGATGATATGTCTCTCGAGGGAGAAGAAGGAAGGATTCTGGTTGAGTTGGCAGTCAAACTCCCAACACCAAAGAAGGTTTGGCTCAACATTAGAGGAGTAGAGACAATCCCAGTCAGAGTGGAGTACGACTACATCTCACCCAAATGCAACCACTGTAAAGCCTTTGGTCATAATGATGTTCAATGCGATGAGAATAAGATGATGGACAAAGGGGATGAGAAAGAGGGCCATGTATGGGTTGTGGAATCCAAGAAAGGGGCACCTTGCCAGCAGTAGGAGGAAAATGACTCAAGACCAGATTTAGGAAGCAAAGAAGAAGGTACCGGTGAACCACAGGGCCATACACAGATGAACAAAGGAACCAAGGTGGTTAGAGAGCCCAACAATGACAATCCAAACAAGGTAGACAAAGAATTGCATAAAGAGGGAGATGGCGTCGAGAACTCAGCCACACATCATGTAAATAAAGATACTGAGAAAGAAATCACACAAAGAAAAGTGGGTGAGTTCACACAATCTCTCAAGAGGAAGAGCAATCACAAGGTAGGTATTCCCAAATCTCGAGGTGTTGGTGATGTTCTTGATAAGGGGAATATATTTGAAGCTCTGAGTGACTCATGCAAAGAAGAAGAGTAGCTGGTCAAACAGAAAGAGAGGGAAAACAACAAGAAGGAGCCCCCAAGGTGTACGACGACCCAAACAAAACATGTTAATATGTCCATGCTGCTGTGGAATATTAAGGGAGGGTACGACATGAACAAGAAGAAAGAGATCCGAGAGTGGATCACTACTAGTGGACATTCCCTACTTGATTTAGTGGAAACAAAAATAAAGGTGCGAAATAAAGATAATATTAGATATTTATTTCTGTAGGGATGAGAGCATGTGTCTAATGTGGAGTACTTAGACCTGGCCAGAGTCTGCGTGGCCTGGAAACTGAGTGTGTGGCATGTGACAACGATAAAGATGTCAGATCAACACATCACTCTTGAATGCAGGAATAATGGAGGGTTTCATATGTGGGTATCAACTGTATATGCTCATAATGATGCGAGAAATAGACAAGATCTATGGCAAGACCTAGTTTTCCTTTCCAAACAACACTCTCTATCGTGATTAGTCATTAGGGATTTTAATACTTTCCAGTTGTAGGAAGAGAAGAGAGGGAAAAGACCAACTTTGAACTCAGTAATGAATGATTTCAACCATACAATAGACAAGGCATGACTGTTTGAGATACCAATGAATGGGGGTGACATATTCACATGGAATAAATATAAAGGGACCCTAGGAATAGAATAGCAAGTAAACTAGACAGGGCACTGGTGAATGATGAATGGCTGCAAATTTTTCCTGTTGTATAGGTAAAAGCAGGTGGCTCTAAAATAAGTGACCACACTCCTATATCAGTGCAGATCATAGAGAAGAAACATAAAAGGAGGCCTTTAAAATTCTTAAATGATTGGGCTGATTGGAAGGGCTTCAATGTATCATTAAAGAGAGTTGGAATACTTAGATAACAGGGAACCCGATGTATGTGTTTGCAAAGAAACTGGCAAATACAAATATTGCACTAAAGTAGTGGGCCAAGGCTGAAGTGAGTATCCCAAACCTACTGGCAGATACAAAAATAGAAAGTAAAGAAGTTAGAGGAAATCTCCTAAAGGACCCGCTAAATGAAGATCTAATAAGGAGAGATGGTGAGCTGAAGATGATGCTGGATGATCTAAAGAAAGCAGAGGAGAAATTTTATTTGTAGAGGAGCAGAGGCAAGTGGATGGAGAATGGTGACAAAAATACCAAACTCTATCATGCGACAGTGAAAAGGAGGGAGACAGATAACATCATTTTAGAACTTATTCACAAAGATGGCAATGTCTTCAACAAACAGGAGGATTTAGAGGAACAAGTTGTGGAGTTATATTCTTCTCTCTACAATAAAAAGTTTGAAGAGGAGCTATAGAGTGAGGAGATGACATGGAGGTATAATCTCTCAAGCACTCATAACAACATTCTTACAAGGAAGACAAATGAACATGAAGTTAAAGATGTCGTCTGGAGCATTGGCAACAACAAATCCCAGGGTTCTTATGGTTTCAATACTTTCTTTTAAAAGAATACATGGGAAATTATTAAGAAGGACCTGATTGCATATGTCAACTGGTTCATGGAAGGGGGAAACATGTTTAGGTAGGTTAATCGTTCTAACCTTGTACTTATTCCTAAGAAGAAATTGACAACATCCCTAGCTGATTTTAGACCCGTCGTCTATTGTTCAGTGTAATATAAAATCATCACAAAAATCATAGCTTCCATATTGAAGTCGGTGCTTCCCTATCTTATTTTTAAAAATCAAGGAGCTTTTTCTATGGGAAGGAGGATTAGTGATTATCCTTTACTCACATGGGAATTTCTGCAAGACTACAAGGTGATGAGAGGCAGCAGAAAGGCTTGCTTAAAACTAGATGTATCCAAAGCTTATAATAGTGTCAGATGGGACAAACTCTGGTGGATCATGGAACAAATAGGATTCAATGAACTATGGATTGGCTGGATGAAACAGTGCATGGAAACAACCAGTTTTTCCATACTGGTTAACGACACTTCTACTGGTATGTTCAAAGGGGGAAACGGGCTACGCCAAGGTGATCCACTCTCTCCTCTTCTTTTTGTTATTGTTATGGAATATTTCACACAAAAGATGCTGGAAGCAGAGAGTAAAAAGGAGATCAAGACATATATTGTGCATGGTACCAAGGTGATGACACACTTAACCTTTACAAATGATGTGCTTATCTTTGTTGATGCCAAACAAAATATAATGGTGAACATGCAACTCCTTCTCAATAATTTTGGTGAGCAGACTGGACTGTGTGTAAACGCAAGCAAGACCCATCTTTTCCTGTCAAAAAATTTCTATCAGATGGAGGATAGATTAAAAGATGCTATGGGTGTGGAGATGGGGAAATTTCCTACCAAATACCTCAGGTTCCCGCAAGCTGGAGGAAATCTACAAGTTAGGGATTTCACTGATTGCATGGACAGACTAGATGAAATGATTAGTAAATGTCCAACTCAAAAATATCCATGACAGGGAGAGCTACACTTTTGAAGGCATATGTAGAAGGACTTCTCACATTATGGGTACACCATTGAGAGATTCCCAGTCCAATTCTTAATAGATTGGAGATGAAGATGACAAATTTTCTATGGACAGGAGGGTACCACCTAATGAGATATTCACGTATGGCTCTTCCCAAAGATGAAGGAGGCCTAGGCCTTAAATCACCGAGGGACATAAAAAAGTGAGGGAAAATGAAAAGAATCATTATCTACCTAGAAGGCACCTCAACATGCGGGAAATGGATGAGAGATAGATATCCAAGGAGACTTGAGTTCATTCCACAGACAAGAGAAGGATACTCACACACCATCAATGTCATGACGTAGATGTGGAAATAAGTGAGACACCTCTTTGAACCCCAGTTGGGAGGCAGATGGAGACTAAAGACTAACATATGGGAGATCACAATATCAGGAGCACCAAAAGACAAGCACATGGAGCATGTATAGATTGGAATACATGTTCCAAAATACAATATGTGTGTTTATAAAATTCTGCATAATTCTCTAGCTTACTATGGATAAGATACATGGCTGGAATCATGAAGTTGATGTTGTCTGCTTACTGTGCAAAGAGGAGAATGAGTCTCATAATCACCTAGTAGGTTGTTGCAAATTTATAAAAGATGTTTGGAAAATTATATGTTAGGATTTCAGGCTGCATATACAACTGAAAGAAGAATCGAGAAGCATGCCAGCAAGCTACGAACAAAGTGATAAGAAGAGGATTCTGTTTGCTGCTCTATGCTATCATATTTTGGAGGAAAAAAACACACGAAGACATGGAGGTGCAAACACCAATGTAGATAGTATTGCTGTAAAAAATTGTAAATGTGCTAGACGTAGGATGCACATTAGTCAGTAGAGTTTTTGTACATTTTTCTGGATGTATGGCATTGGGCCTACATGTAACTCTTGAACCCCTATATTTGTAAGGGGGAGTCAGAATATATTTACCTGATTTTGATACACACTTATACATATATCCACAAACACACATATATATATATCTGTGTGTGTATATATACATACATACATATCCAGACACAAATATATATATATATATATATATATGTGTGTGTGTGTGTGTGTGTATATATATACATATGTATATATACACTTATGTATACATACATACATAAAAAATACAATATACATACAAAACAACAACACATCGTCGCTCTCCCTAACACTCCATTCAGGTGATTGTTTGAGCAATTAGGGCATCGAGCATGGCACCCGCGATGGTGGCCACCCCGAGCATTGTCGTCCACCACTGCAACACAACCACACCCCACCTAACAACCCTACACCATCGAGCGCACAAGAGATTGAAGGAGAAACCATCGATTCTAGGAACCCTATCCCTAGCAGAGAGGCGTCGAGTGGCAACAGATATGAAGAACATCGTCTCCCTACAACGATGACACGACGTCGTCGACTGGAAGGGTTGGACACAACATTTAGAAGGACTGGTGTCAGGTACTGAAGCAACCTTCCCAACGCGACACCATGGAGTGCATACTGAAGCTGAGGCACTCTGATGGACAAGTTCATGTTGACCTAGATGTGGAGGAGTTTGATCGGATGTGCAACATACATGAGTTCACCATCATAGCCTACACCATGGAAAAGAGATCCTACTACCCACACTTCTAGGCATGGATACAACGAACATGAAGACCAAAGGGCTTGTTTGAGGTATTGACGAGGGAGAACGATATCTTTCTAATTCAATTAAGCAACACCGAAGATAAAAGTGAGGTCCTCAACCTCGGACCTCACTGGTTCGACACACAACTTGTGGTGACAAAGGATTACCAACATGGAGATGAACTTCAGCTTTATCTCTTTGCATGATCCCCAACTAGATCACCCTGAAGTAGATTGGCCATTCCTGGACCCGGTGGGCAGTGGGTACTATCACTACTGATGCGGGGAAGGTGTTGCACATTGGCAATCACTCATTAGAGACAGATGAGGAACGAGTCTTGGTTGAATTTAAAGTGGAGACCAAAGCACCATAGAGAGTTTGATTGAACGTTCGAGGTCGTGATCCAATCCCGGTCGATATCTCCTATGATGAACCGCCGACAAAGTGTAGTCAATGTTGTGCTTTCGGGCACAACAACCAACAATGCAAGACAGGCAGAAAGGAGAAGATAAACAACAAGGAAGAGAAGAAGACACAGGTGCCTACGCAAGTCCAGAAGGAGAAAGGCCCTAGTGTTGTTGTACCAGACACTGAAGTTAGGTCTTCTAGTGGAACAACAGGGACAAAAGTAGAGGCACACACAAAGGTAGATCTACAAGCAACTCCTAACACTAATATTGTCCTTGATTCCATGGATGGTAATGGCACACCAAAGATGGGTTTGAATAGCCTAGGGGGAACTACAAGGGAATAAGGAAAATTCATCTCTACTTCTAAGAAGAAAGGACCCATGAGATCTGGTATTTCCAAGAATGTGGGGGTGAGAACCATTCTGATACAACAAATAGCTTTGAAACTCTTTTTAACTCTAACAAGGAAGATGGAGAAATAAAAGAACAGAAGGAAATGGAGGTGAAGAAGAAGGACCAGAGGAAGGAGCTGGGCAGGCGTACTAGGGCAAACAAGAAACTTTGATCTGTCCATGCTCCTATGAAATATTAAAGGTGGATGTGACATGTAAAAAAAGAAGGAGATCTGGGAGTGGACCACTACTAGTGGGAGTTCCTTGGTATTTTTGGTGGAAACAAAAATAAGGAGGAAAATTAGTAACAAAATTTGATGCTTATTTCCTCAAGGGTGGGAGCATGTGTCTAATCTGGAGTATTCTGAGTTGCCCAGAGTTTGTGTTGCATGAAAACCAAATGTATGGCAGGTTACTGTGATACATATGTCAATCAACATATTATAATGGAGTGTAGGAATGCAGGTGATTACATATGTGGTTGACAACTGTCTATGCTCATAATGATGCAAACATGAGACAGAGTTTATGGCAAGAAATGATAAATTGATCTAGACATATATCTATCCAGTGGTTGGCGAATGGTGACTTCAATGTTCGACTGCAAGATGAGAAGATAGGTGGAAGACCAGTAGTGAATGCAGTGATTAATGATTTCAACCATACCATTGATAAGGCTGTGCTTTTTGAGTTGCCCATGGTTGGTGGGGACTTGTTCACTTAGAACAATGAGAGGAAGCCAGAGGATAGATTTGTAAGCAAGATAGACAGAGCTCTAGTAAATGAGGAGTGGTTGCAGAAATTTTTCTTATGTGCAGGTTAAAGCCAACGGATTCGAGTTGAGCGACCATGCTTCAATTTCAGTACAAATCATAGAAAAGAAACAGAAGAGAAGACCTTTCATGTTCCTGAACTATTGGGCTGACTGGAAGGGATTCAATGATGTCATTAGAGATAGTTGGAACATCAAAGTGACATGGAATCCATGTATGTTTTTGCAAAGAAACTGGATAATACCAAGTGTGCACTCAGAATTTGGGCCAAGAAGAAGGTGAACATTCCCAATATGCTTAAGGAAACCAAAGAAGAATGCAAGGTGGTTAGAAGATTACTGCTGCATGATCCACTAAATGAAGAGTTGGTAAAGAAATATTGTGAGTTGAAAATGATGCTAGAAGACTTAAAGAAGCCCGATGAAAAGTTATACTGGCCGAGTAGTTGAGAGAAATGGATGGAATATGGTGATAGAAATTCCAAATTATATCATTCAGATGTTAAGAGGAAAGAGGCTGGAAATATCATCTCAGAACTTATTAATAGTGATCAAAATGTTGTCAACAAGCTGGAGGACTTGGAAGAACAGGCTATCCAATTTTATTCTTCTCTGTACAATAAGGAGCTTGATGACAAGCTAGAATAGGAGGAGATGGAGTAGAAGTTTAAATTGGCAAGTACTCATAATAATATCCTTAGAAGGGAAGCAGGAAGTCAAAGATGTACTCTGGAGTATTGGCAACAATAAGTCACCATATTCAGATGGTTTTAATACTTTTTTATATAAGAAATCATGGCACATCATAAAGGAGGACATGATGGAATATGTGAGATGCTTCTTAGTAAGAGGAAATATGGTTAGACAGGTTAATCACTCTTTCCTTGTACTCATTCCCAAGAAGAAAGTGTCTGCTTCTCTTACTGATTTCATACCTATTGCATGCTGCTCGATACAATATAAAATCATTGCAAAGATCTTGACTGCTATATTGAAGATAATACTTCCCTATCTCATTTCTGTGAACCAGGGAGCATTTGTGACATGAAGGAGCATTAGTGATTGTGCTTTGTTGGCAGGTTAGTTCTTACAAGACTACAACGTTATGAGAGGGAGTAGGAAGGCATGCTTAAAGCTTGATGTGTCTAAAGATTATGATAGTGTGAGATGGGATAAATTATGGTGGATCATGAAGTAGATGGGGTTCAATGAGCAGTGGATTGGTTGGATTAAATAGTGTGTGGGGACTACTAGCTTCTCTATACTGGTTAATGAAACTTCTATAGGTTTTTCAAAGGAGGTAATGGACTGCGTCTAGGGGACCCACTCTCTCCTTTGCTCTTTGTGATTGTCATGGAGTACTTTACCGAAAAGATGCAAGAAGCAGAAAGAAGTAAGGTGATTAGACCTTATACCACTGCATGGAACTAAAGTGATGACACGCCTGATCTTTGCAAATGACGTTCTTGTCTTTATGGAAGCCAAGCAAAATAATCTAGGGAATTTGCATGATCTGCTAAGGAGGTTCGGGGAACAAACGGGGTTGTGTGTTAATGCTCACATGACTCATCTTTTTTCGTCCAAGAATTGCTACCTAAGGGAAGATTGACTGAAGGAAGCCATGGGAGTAGAGATGGGGGTGTTTCTTACAAAATATCTAAGGTTTTCTTTGGCGGGAGGCGATCTACATGTCAAAGACTTTGCTGATTGTATGGACAGATTGGAGGAAATAACCAACAAATGGCCAACACAGAGAAAACCAGTGGCTAGAATATGCACTCTTTTGAAGGAGGCAGTTGAGGCACTCTTGATCTTTTGGGTATAACAAGGAGAGATTGCTAGGGCATTGTTGGATATAATGGAAATGAAGATGGCAACCTTCCTTTGGGCTAGACACACCATCCAATGAGATATGCACACTTGACACTCCCAAAAGATGAAGGTGGTCTGGACTTAAAAGCACCAAGAGATATAGAAAAGTGGGAAATAATGAGAAGAATTATTATATATCAGGAGGGCATGTCTACTCGGGGAAAATGGATGAGAGAAAGATATCCTAGAGGACTGGACTTCATACTAAAAATAAGAGAAGGATATTCACACATCATCAACGTTATGACGGAAATCTAGAAATAGGTTAGACATATAATTGATCCACATGAGGTGTGAGGATGGAAAATCAAAGATACAAAGATCAATTTGTGATAAGTAACACAATCTAGAGCAACAAAGGACAGGCACATGGAGCAGGTATGGGCTGGTATCCAGGTTCCAAAGTGGAGCATGTCCGTCTATAAAATTCTACACAACACCTTGGCTATGCTAGATAAATACATGAATGGTATCAAGACGTTGTTGCTGTTTGTCTACTCTGTAAAGAGGAGGATGAATCACATATGCACCTTTTTGGTTGCTGCACATTCACAAGGAAGGTTTGAGAGATTATATGTGAAAAATTCAGCATGTACATGTAGTTGAAGGAAGAGCCACAAAGAATGCTATCTAGCTATGGGAACAATGATAGAAAGAGGATCTTGTTTGCTGATCTATCCTACCACATATGGGAGGAAAGGAATGCATAGAGACACAGAGGTTCGACCACAAATCCAACCACAATTGCTGTGAAAATATGTAAATGTGTCAAACACAAGTTGCACATTAGTTAGGAGTGTGAGTTTTTACTCTTTTTGATGTATGGCGTTGGGCTATATGCAACCTTTGACCCTCTATAATTTTAGAAGGAAGTCTGAATATATTTACCTAATTCTAATACATACATACATACATACATTACACACACATGCCGACAAGGAGTGGCTCAAGTGGTCAAGCATGGTGTCTCCTCATGAAGGGACCGGGTTCAAATCCCAGATGCCGCCTTGGTTTATCATCCTCCCAGACGTTCGGCCTCCGTCACGGGTGTGGGAGAGGGGGAGAGAATGTCTCTCTTTATCCTATACATACATACAATCATACATACATACATACATACACATCCCCCGCCCCCTCCGTCTCCTAGGGTTCCTGGCGATCGTCCAGGCGACCGGAGTAGACCGGCGGCCATGGCGACCATCCCTACCCCGGCTGCTACCACCACCGCAACTCCACCCAACACTACCCCACCTGCCACTGCAACTCCACCCACCACTACCCCACCTTCCACCGCAATCCCCAAAGATGGAGAGGGATCAAGTTCCTCAACGATTCCATCAAGGAACAAGAACCCATGGACGCAGGTTGTCAAGAGGACACCTGTGCAAGAAAAGGAGTGTGCGGCCTTTGCCTTCTCCAAACCTACTAAGAAAGACGGAAGGGTCGTTGTTAACCTTGAAACTGAGGAATACAGCCGCATGAAGGACATATGGGAGTTTTCTGTCTCCATATACGTGATGGGCAAGAGGCCCTTCTACCCACATCTGATGGCGTGGATTGCTAGGGTCTGGAAACTAAGAGGGGATTTTGATGTCATATCCAAGGAGCATGGCTTCTTCCTTATTCATTTTTCCAACGAGATGGATAAGAAAGCTTGCTTGAACAGTGGACCTCGATGGTTTGATGGACATCTCGTGATTGCGAAACACTATCAATATGGGGACACTTTGGTGAAGGATGACTTTTCATCCCTACCAATCTGGATCCGTATACCTTCAAAGGGTAAAACCTGGACCATGAAGGCAGCAGGAACGATTGCCTCCGGGGTTGGTAAAGTCCTCCACGTAGAAACAAGGTCTGTTGAGACCACTGGCAGTGATGAGGCCAGGGTCTTGGTGGATGTTGATGCTAATGAAGAACTTCCAGAAAGGATATGGGTGGAAATCCCAGGAAAGACGGAAGAACTTTCCTTTGACATCAAATACGAGTATCTTCCAAAGAAGTGCAATACCTGTTGTGTGTTTGGACACGACGAGGATGATTGCCTGAGGGATAGACCTACCAAGACAACTGATGAAGATGGGTTTGAAAAGCCAAAGAAAACCTGGAAGCCGAAGCAAGTTCAAAAACCTAACAAAACAGTGAGCCCACCTAGAGAGAAGGAACCAGAATCGGCTGTTACAGAGAAGGTTGATGCCAACAACTCGGGACAATCAAAGTAAGGAGAGGAAGGTGAAATACTGGACTCAAATTCCTTTGGTATCCTGAGTGACTCTGATAAAGAGGTTGAGGAGATAGTTGAAGGCAAGAAAAGGAAAAAACAAGGCAAATCTCACAAGGGGAAGGAGAAGGAAAGGGCTCCCCAGCGGAGCACAAGATCAAAGAAATAAGTTTCTTATGTCCACCTTGGTATGGAACGTGAAAGGTATCTGCAATCCTGCCAAGAGGAAAGAAGTGAGGGACTGGATCAAAACTAGCAAGGTCTCTCTCGCTGCCATTATTGAAACAAAAATCCGTAGATGCAACAAGTCCTGTATTAGTTCGATTTTTCCTCATGGGTGGTCGTCTATCTCAAACCATGAGGAGGTTGAACTCATAAGAATCTGCCTTGGATGGAACCCAAATGTTTGGGACATACAAGTCTACAATAAAACTGAATAGATGATCAATTCCATCTGTACAAATAAAGGCGGATTATCACTGTGGTTCTCTGCCATATACACTTTTAATCTCCATTCACAAAGAAAAGAGCTTTGGAAAGATCTACTGCAAATTAGCAAAGGCATAAATCTTCCGTGGCTCTTAATGGGTGATTTCAACAACATTAGATTGCAAGAAGAAAAGAGAGGTGGCCGTATTGTTCCTGATGCAGTGCTCAAATCTTTTAACCACATGATTAACATTGCTGATCTGTGCGAGCTTCCAATGAACGGGACAGATCTATTCACTTGGAACAATGAAGGAAAAGTGGCGGAAAAAAGGATAGCTTGCAAACTGGATCGTGCTCTTGTCAAATCCCAATGGCTTCAGACCCTCCCTCAAGCACGGATTAGAGTTGGGGGTGCGGATATCAGCGACCATGCTCCCCTCGTCATGCAGGTTCTGGATAAAAAACACAAACCCAGACCCTTTCGATTTGTCAACTTCTAGACAGATTGGAATGGGTTTGAGGATCTTCTCAAAACATCCTGGTCGTTGCCGGTTGAAGGCAACCCTATGTTCGTCTTTGCGAGGAAACTCATGCGCCTGAAACGCATGATCAAAATCTGGTCCAAGGACTGGGTTAATATACCAAAGCTTCTGCTTGAAAATAAGAAGGACCTCATATCTGTTAAAGATAGCCTTATGTCAGATCCTCTTAATGATTCTCTCATTACCAAAGAGGAAGCGCTTAATAAGATGTTAAAGGACCTAAAGAATGCTGAAGAAAGTTTTGTGTGGCAACGCAGCAGGCTGAAGTGGATACAAGACGGTGACAAAAATACCAAATTGTACCACAATGCCATCCGAAAACGGGAAGCGCTTAACTGCATCTCAGAACTCATCAATGAGGAAGGTACTGTCATCAACGACCAAGAAACCTTGGCTGCCCAGACCAACGACTTCTACAACAAGCTCTACAACAAATCTACCACTGAAGATCATTGCCCAGACGACGACAATCTAACCTGGAGGTACAGACTTACTTCTACCCATAATAACATTTTATGCAGACAGGTTACTGAAGAAGAAATAAAAAACGCTGTATGGAGCATTGGTGTTCATAAATCACCAGGACCGGACGGATTCAATTCTCATTTCTACCGCTATGCCTGGGACACCATAAAGAAGGACCTCTGTCGGAGTGTTATCTGGTTCATGGAGGGTGGCTGCATGCTTCGACAAATCAACCACTCCTTTCTGATTCTCATTCCGAAGAAGAAGACGAAGGCTTCCTTATCCGACTTCAGACCGATCGCTTGTTGCAATGTACAATACAAAATCATTGCGAAGGTCCTCACTGAAAGACTAAAGCTGGTACTCCCACACATTATTTCCGACAATCAAGGGGCTTTTATTGAAGGAAGGAGCATCTCAGACTGTGCTCTTCTTGCTAGAGAATTTCTTCTTGAGTTCAAGGTGAACAGAGGCTATAAGAAGCTTTGTATGAAACTTGACTTCTCAAAGGCCTTCGATAGTATACATTGGCCCAAACTCTGGTGGATTATGACACAAATGGGGTTCTCCCCCAAATGGATTTTGCTTATGAAGCAATGCGTCTGCACTCCCAACTTCTCTGTACTGGTAAATGGCACTCCGGATGGAATTTTCCAAAGTTCTAATGGGTTGAGACAAGGGGACCCTCTTTCCCCCTTACTCTTCACAATTCTAATGGAGTATTTCTCGTGACTTATGCACCGGGCAGAAGAATCAAAACTCATATCCAGCTACTCTATACATGGCACCAATGCTCTGAGTCACCTCATCTTCGCCGATGATGTCCTTGTCTTCCTTGAAGCAAAACCAAGGTATATCAGCTACCTCAGAACCCTGCTGAAACATTTTGGCAATCAGACGGGTCTCCATATTAATGAGGACAAAACGCAACAATTTACTTCCACAAATTGTTCGGCACTCAATGAACTGATAATGGAAATTTTCGGAGTCTCTATCAACCCTCTACCTACCAAATACCTCGGGTTTCCGCTTGCCGGAGGTAAACTTCAAGTTAAGGATTTTACTGGCTGTACTGACCAACTTGACGAGATGTTAAGCAAATGGCCAATCACAAAAACTTCGATGGCCGGCAGGGCCACACTGATCTCTTCAGCTGTTGAAGGTCTTCTGCAGTTTTGGGCGATGCAGGGGGAGATACCTACTGCAGTTCTAGAACAGATTGAAATGACCCTATCTAACTTTCTCTGGGCAGGGAAGACTCACCCAATGAAGTACTCGAGACTTACCTTTCCCAAGGAAGAAGGAGGACTCGGCCTCAAGCTCCCTGGTACTATATCTGACTGGGGCACGGCTAGAAGGATCATTAATTTCCTAGCCAAGAAATCTGTCTGGAGTAATTGGATGTGGAAACGATACCCTAAAGGTCTTGATTTCGAACCCAACACCAGAGAGGGTTACTCAAGAACCATCAACCGAATGACTACGATTTGGAAGAGTATCAAACATGCTTTCTCGCCTCACAGGGAAGGACATTATGCTCTTAAGGATTCTGTTAACATATGGGATCTAGTCAAACCCCATGATAATGATCCTAATGGTACTAGCTTCCTATGGACGAGATATGAGGTTCCAAAATGGTCTTTCTGCCTCTATAGAGCTGCTCACAACTCCTTGTCTACGTTGGACAAGGTTTCTGCATGGTACCTAGGTTCCTCAACTACTTGCTATCTCTGTGGGATTCAAGATGAGACGCTGAGCCATCTGTTTCAGAAATGTAGTTTTATAAACTGCATTTGGAAGAAGGTCTGTGGTGAACTCCGCTTCAAACCCTACACTCTCGCGGATACAAAGGTGATGATATCGAGACTAGGCAAGAACACTGGAACTCAAAAGAAGAAGATGCTCCTGCTTCTTGCAGCCACATACCTCCACATCTGGAAAGAAAGAAATCAAAGAAAGCACAACGATAGAAAAAGAGATATACAAAGCATTGTACAGAAAATTAGCAAAGTTGTCGTTGGTAGACTACATTGTAGTTAGCCCTTTTTTCTCTTTGAGTGAGTAATGTAGTGTGAATGGACTACATTGTATCTAGACTCTTTTTCCTATTTTGGAAGAGAGAATTTCGGAATAAAATTACCAAATTCCGATACATACATACATACATATGGCGGCCACCTCAACCCCGACCACCCCCATTAACCCCACCGCCACACCCCCAACACTACCCCATCCACCATCACCAACCCTAGCAATGGAGAGGGTTCAAGTTCTTCATCGACGCCATTGAAAAGCAAGAACCCTTGGATGCAGGTTGTCAAGAGGACTCCTGTGCAGGAGAAAGAGTGTGCAACCTTTGCTTTTCCTAAACCGACTAAACCGGATGGCAAGGTCGTCGTCAATCTGGAAGAAGAAGAGTACGGTCGCATGAAGGATGTCTGGGAGTACTTTGTTTCCATCTACGTGATGGGTAAACGTCCCTTTTACCCACACCTGAAGGCATGGATTGCGAGGGTCTGGAAGCCAAGGGGGGACTTTGATGTCGTCTCCAAGGAACAAGGATTCTTCATCATCTGTTTTTCTAATGAGATGGATAAAAAAGCCTGCTTGAACAGCGGACCAAGATGGTTCGATGGGCATCTGGTGATCACTAAACATTATCAGTACGGCGACACGTTGGTGAAGGATGATTTCTCATCTCTTCCAATCTGGATCCGCATCCCCTCGAAGGGCAAAACCTGGACTACTAAAGCAGCGGGAACAATCGCCTATGGAGTGGGTAAGGTTATCCATGTGGAAACAAGATTTATTGAAACCGCTGGCACTGACGAGGCTAGGGTTTTGGTGGATGTCGACGCATCTGAAGACCTACCTGATAAAATATGGGTGGACATTCTAGGGTAGAAGGATGATATCTCTTTCTATATCAAATATGAATACCTACTGAAGAAGTGTCCTACTTGCTGCGTGTTTGGACACGACAAAGATGAGTGCCCCATTGACAAACCTCCCACCAAGTCTGTTGATGAGGATGGTTTTGAGAAACCAAAGAAAACATGGAAATCGAAGCATGTTTCCAAACCTACTGAATCTGTGGCGGTCTCAAAAGATAAAGAAGCAGGATCCAAGCCGCCCACCAATTCAGAACACCCAAAGGACAGGGAGGAAGGTGAAATACTGGACTCCAACTCTTTTGGTGTCCTGAGTGAATCTGATAAAAGGTAGAGGAGGTCGTAGAAGGAGAGAAAACAAAAAAGCCTGACAAAAGTCGTAAAGGCAAGGAGAAGGAGAAGGCTCCCATGTGGAGCACAAGATTAAAGAAATAAGTATCTATGTCCATCTTGGTATGGAATGTGAAAGGAATTTGCAATCCTGCCAAGAGGAGAGAGGTGAGAGATTGGATTAAATCAAGCAAGGTCTCTCTCTCTTCCATCATTGAAACAAAAATTCAAAGATGCAACAAAACATGTATCAGTTAAATTTTCCCTAATGGTTGGTCGTCTACTTCCAATCATGAGGAGGTTGAACTAGGAAGAATTTTTCTGGGATGGAATCCAAATGTCTGGGACATTCAAGTTGATAGAAAATCGGAACAAATGATAAATTCCATCTACACAAATAAAGGTGGATTATCCATCCGGTTCTCTGCCATATATGCTTTCAAACTTCATTCACAACGACATGAACTTTGGAGTGATTTGCTGGCACTCAACAAAAGAATCGATCTCCCATGGCTGTTGATGGGTGATTTCAACAATGTTAGATTACAAGAGGAGAAGAGAGGTGGCCGAATCGTTCGAGAAGCTGTGATTAAGTCCTTTAATCATATGATCAATATTGCTGACCTGTGCGAGCTTCCTATGAATGGAGCTGAGCTTTTCACTTGGAATAATGAAGGTAAGAATGCTGATAAAAGGATTGCGAGCAAACTCGATCGCGCTCTAGTCAACAGCCTCTGGCTGCAGACCCTTCCTCAAGTCCTCATCAGAGCAGGAGGCGCAGACATTAGTGATCACGCTCCTCTCGTCATGCAGGTCCTGGATAAAAAACACAAACCCATGCCCTTCCGGTTTGTCAATTTCTGGACAGACTGGAAAGGGTTCGAGGACCTTCTCAACATATCCTGGAACAGCCCGATTGAAGGCAATCCTATGTTCGTCTTTGCAAGGAAGCTCATGCGACTGAAGAGCATGATCAAAGCCTGGTCGAGGGAGTAGGTCAACATCCCAAAACTTCTACAGGAAATGAAGAATGAGCTCATTATTGTCAAAGACAACCTTATGACTGACCCGCTCAACGTTTCTTTGATCGCCAAAGAGGAAGAACTAAACAAGATGCTCAAGGATCTCAAAGTAGCTGAAGAAAGCTTCGCGTGGCAGCGTAGCAGGAAAAAGTGGATTGCTGATGGTGATAAGAACACCAAATTATACCACAATGCCATCCGTAAACGAGAAGCCCTGAACTGCATTTCTGAGCTCATTAGCGAGGAGGGTACTGTCATCAACGGTCAAGAAACGCTTGCTGCTCAAGCTAACGACTTCTACAAAAAACTATACAATCTAGTACTGAAGATCACAATCCTGATGACGAGCACTTAACCTGGAGTATAAACTCACTTCTACTCACAATAATATCTTATGTGGACAGGTTACTGAAGACGAAATCAAAAGCGCCCTATGGAGCATAGGAGTGCATAAGTCTCCTGGCCCGGATGGCTTCAACTCTCATTTCTATTGCTTTGCTTGGGATACCATCAAGCAGGACCTATGTCGAAGTATCACATGGTTCATGGATGGTGGCTGTATGCTACGGAAAATCAACCATTCTTTTCTGGTTCTCATCCCGAAGAAGAAGACGACGACCTCTCTATCTGACTTCAGACCAATTGCCTGCTGTAATGTCCAATACAAGATCATAGCTAAAATCCTAGATGAAAGACTGAAGCTTGTTCTACCCCACATCATCTCAGACAACCAAGGAGCTTTCATCGAGGGAAGGAGTATCTCATATTGTGCTTTACTTGCTAGTGAATTCCTTCTTGAGTTCAATGTGAACAGAGGTTATAAAAAACTCTATATGAAGCTCGACGTATCTAAGGCCTTTGACAGCGTACATTGGCCTAAACTCTGGTGGATCATGGAAAACATGGGTTTCTCCCCTAAATGGATTTCTCTTATGAAGAAGTGTGTCTGTACCTCCAGTTTTTCTGTCCTGGTAAATGGTACACCGGATGGGATTTTTCAAGGCTCAAACGGATTGAGGCAGGGGGATCCTCTTTCCCCCTTGCTCTTCACGATTCTCATGCAATACTTCTCCAGACTCATGCACAATGCCGAAGAGTTGAAGAACATAGCCAGCTACTCCATTCATGGCACCAAAGCTCTTAGTCACCTCATATTCGCAGACGATGTCCTTGTCTTCCTAGAAGCTAAGCCTAAATACATCAGCAACCTTAGACTTCTGTTGAAACATTTCGGTAATCAAACTAGACTTCATATCAACGAGGACAAAATGCAGCAATTCACTTCTTCAAATTGCACTCAGCTCAATGTTTCTATTACGGAGATCTCAGGAATTACAATCAGTCCTCTTCCAACTAAATATCTCGGCTTCCCACTAGCCGGTGGCAAGTTGCAAGTTAAAGACTTCACTGGTTGTACTGATAGACTCAAGGAAATGATAGCCAAATGGCCTATCACAAAAACCTCTATGGTTGGCCGGGCTACCTTGATTTCATCTGCAGTAGAAGGTCTTATGCAATTCTGGGCGATGCAAGGGGAGTTGCCAACAACTGTCTTAGACAGGATCAAGATGACACTGTCAAACTTCCTTTGGGCAGGAAAGACTCATCCGATGAAATATTCGAGACTTGCCTTACCCAAAGAAGAAGGGGGACTCGGCCTCAAACTTCCCAGCACCATTGCAGATTGGGGCACAACCAGAAGGATTATCAATTTCCTTGTTAAGAAATCTGTTTGGAGCAAATGGATGTGGAAACGTTATCCAAATGGTCTTGATTATGAGCCCAATACTAGAGAAGGCTAATCTATAATCATAAACAAAATGTCAACTATTTGGAAGAGCATCAAGCATGATTTCTCGCCTCACAGGGATTGACACTACACTCTCAAGGACTCCATCAACATATGGGACCTGGTTAGACCTCACTCCATTGATTACAATGGTACTAGATTCCTTTGGATGAGGTATGAAGTTCCAAAATGGTCCTTCTGCCTTTATAGAGATGCTAATAACTCTCTACCCACGTTGGATAAAGTCCGTGAACGGTACCCAGATTCACCAACTGTTTGTTATCTGTGCGAGGAACAATATGAAACTAAGTGTCACCTTTTTCAGAACTACACCTTCACATTAAGCATATGGAAGAAGGTGTGCGAGGAACTTCACTTCAAACCCTGCAATCTGGTTGATACAAAAGATATGATATTGAGATTAGGGAGGAACTCTGGTACCCAAAAGAAGAAAATGCTCCTTCTTCT
The DNA here is from genome assembly GCA_963693085.1 of Alisma plantago-aquatica. Lineage (NCBI taxonomy): Eukaryota > Viridiplantae > Streptophyta > Magnoliopsida > Alismatales > Alismataceae > Alisma > Alisma plantago-aquatica. Next base: position 1,401,883,878 of record OY856412.1, read on the forward strand.
TGCTGCCACATACTTCCACACTTGGAAGGAAAGAAATCAAAGAAGACATAGTGATAGGAAAAGAGATATACAAAGCATTGTAAAGAAAATATGTAAAGCTGTCCTAGGTAGACTACATTGTTAGGTAGTCTCTTTCCCTTTTTGAGTGTGTAATGTAGTGTGTGGACTGCATTGTATTTTGACTCTCTTTCCATTTTGGAAAGAGGGAAATTTTGGAATAAAATTACCAAATTCCGATACATACATATATACATACATACATTCGACAAGGAGTGGCTCAAGTGGTCAAGCACGGTGTCCCCTAACAAAGGGACCCGGGTTCGAATCCCAGTTGCCACCTTGATTTACCACCCTCCCAGGCATTCGACCTCCACCATAGGCATTGGAGAGGGGGAGAGAATGCCTCTCTTAATCCCATACATACATACATACATACATACATACATACATACATACATACATACATACATACATACATACATACATACATACATACATACATACACATACACCCGCGCCCCCTCCGTCTCCTAGGGTTTCTCTGGCGACAACCAGGGCGATCCTGAGAAGGACCGGCGATCATGGCGTCCTCCTCCTCGAGGCAGGACAACCCATCCACCCCACCAAACGCCCCACCCTACACCCCACCCGCAACCCAAACCTCCCAACCACCAGAAAACCCTACCCTGGAAAACCCTGAGAAGAACGACGCCAAACAGAGGAAACTCTGGATCGATGTCGTGAAGAGAACCCCTGCACAAGAGAAGGAAACTTTGAGTTTTCCCAAACCAAAGAAGAAGGACAGCAAGGTGATCGTAGATCTGGATGCAGAAGAATATGGACGCATGAAAGATGTCTGGGAATTCTCTGTATCAATCTACGTCATGGGAAAAAGACCATTTTTTCCACATCTTCAAGCCTAGATTCGCAGGGTTTGGAACCCTAAAGGAGACTTTGATCTTCTATCAAAGGAAAAGGGATTCTTTATAATCAGATTCTCCAACGCAGACGATAAAAAAGCCTGCTTGAATAGTGGTCTGCGTTGGTTTGATAGTCATCTTGTTGTTGCTAAGCACTACGCCTACGGTGATGAACTAATAAAAGATGACATGGCTACCATCCCTATTTGGATCCGCATCCCTTCAAACGGGAAGACATGGATGAGAAAGGCTGCAGGCACAGTTGCCTCAGGTGTGGGAAAAGTCTTGCACGTGGAGACTAGATCCATGGAGACATCTGGTGCAGATGAAGCAAGAGTCCTGGTTGAGATCGAAGCAGAAGAAGAAACTCCGGATAAGGTCTGGGTTAATATCCCGGGAAAGCAGGAGATTTCCTTCGATATAAAATATGAATATCTACCAAAGAAGTGTTCCCATTGCTGTGCTTTTGGTCATGGAACTACAGATTGCCCCAAAGGCGAGAAAGATAAGGAGAAGGAGAAGGAATCCAGTGATGGATTTCAAGTCCCTAAGAAGATCTGGAAGCCCACTGTCACGAATAAAGTAGCTGTCAAGGAGACGGAGGAAGGAGAAATCCCAAATCTGGACGCAAATCCTTACAGTGTGCTGAGTGACTCAGATCATGAAGAAGAAGAATTAATAACTTCCAAAGAGGCAGATAAAACCCCGCAAACTTCTCAAAAGGAAAAAGGAAGCCAAACGAAACCTAAAGTAGGTGAGAAAGGAAAAGAAAAGGAGCCTGCAAGGCGAACGAGGAACAACAAAAAGACTTAATGTCTGTTCTCTCCTGGAATGTTAAAGGAATTAACAAGATCACAAAGAGAAGGGAGGTCAGGAATTGGATTAACTCCAGTGGAGTTTCTTTAGCTGCAATTATCGAAACCAAAATAAAGAGATGCAATTCACAGTATACAGACACTGTCTTTCCGAAAGGTTGGACACATAAATAATCTGGAGGAAGTGGATCTAGGACGTATTTGTCTTGGATGGAATCCGAATGTTTGGGAAGTCAATACCTATAGAAAGACGGATCAGATGAGCACTGCTATCTGCACTAATAAAGGAGGTCTGAAGATGGTTTTCTCTGCAATCTACGCCTTCAATCACCATAAACAGAGACAGAGTTTATGGAAGGATATTGTCGATCTATCGAAGACCATCAAGGACCCTTGGATTCTGATGGGAGATTTTAACAATGTCAGACTACAAGAAGAGAAACAAGGAGGTCGACTAGTTGAGGAGGCAATCCTAAAATCGTTCAACTACGCAATCAACATAGCTGACTTATGCGAACTACCTATGAGTGGAGCAGAAGTGTTCACGTGGAATAATGAAGGCAAACCTGAGAAGCGTATTGCAAGTAAACTAGACAGAGACCTTGTCAACACTACATGGCTCAATCAACTTCCTACTGTCCAAATCAAGGTAGCTAGTGTTGACATCAGCGACCATGCTCCACTGATCATGCAGCTTAATGAGAAAGAATGGAAACCTCGCCCTTTCCGCTTTGTGAATTTCTGGACTTCTTGGAAGGGTTATAACGAGATACTTGAAGAAGCATGGCAAATCAAAATTGAAGGCAATCCAATGTTCATATTTGCCAAGAAGCTTATGCATCTAAAACAGAAACTGAAAATCTGGTCCAAGGAGTATGTCAATATTCCAAATTTGCTGGAAGGGACAAGAAAGGATCTAATCCGTGTAAGAAGTCTACTGCTGACTGAGCCTCTTAACACCAATCTAATTGAAGAAGAACTTAATCTTAAGAAGATGCTGGATGATCTCAAAGCAGCTGAAGAGAAGTTCACATGGCAGCGAAGTAGGTTGAAATGGATCTCAGATGGAGATCGCAACACCACCCTTTACCACAACGCCATGAAGAAGAGAGAAGCTCAAAATGCAATCACTGAACTTGTCACACCTGAAGGAGAAATGGTGAATAGTCAGCGGGACCTCGAGATACAAGCTACGGACTTTTATACAAATCTATACAACAAACCCTTGAATGATAATATGGAGGAAGAAGACGATCTCCAATGGCGAGCAAAACTTAATAACACTCACAATGATTTCCTTTGCAGGCCTATTACTGAAGATGAAGTTAAAGAAGCTCTATGGAGCATTGGCACAGATAAGTCCCCAGGCCCAGATGGTTTCAACTCCCATTTTTATAGAGAAGCTTGGAACATAATTAAAGATGACTTATATCGAAGTATCAAATGGATCATGGAAGGAGGAGCAATGCTGAGGCAAGTAAATCATGCATTCTTGGTCCTTGTTCCGAAGAAGAAAACAACAATGTCGCTCACAGATTACAGACCAATAGCTTGCTGCAATGTTCACTATAAAATTCTTACCAAAATCCTCGCTGAACGTCTGAAAGTGGTGCTTCCTATTCTCATCTCGGAGCAGTAGGGCGCTTTCATTACAGGCAGAAGTATAGCCGACTGCGGGCTGCTGGCTGGAGAGTTCATGGCTGATTTTGGAGTCAAGCGAGGACACAAGAAGATAGGTCTGAAGCTGGATGTTTCAAAAGCTTTTGACAGCGTTCGATGGGAAAAACTCTGGTGGATTATGAATCAGTTGGGATTCAGAGATAGCTGGATAAAGATAATCAAGCAATGCGTCTGCACCCCTAGCTTTTCAGTATTGGTTAATGGAACACCTAATGGTATCTTCAGAAGCACCAATGGTCTGAGACAGGGAGACCCCTTATCACCGCTACTCTTCACGATCCTGATGGAGTACTTCACCCAGCTGATGAAGAGAGCTGAATCTATGAGAGACATCAAAACTTACACATTGCATGGTACAAAGGTCTGGAGTCACCTAATATTTGCTGACGATGTTCTGGTCTTCCTTGAAGCTAAACCACAATACTTAACTAATCTCAAAAACCTTCTTCTCAAGTTCAGCAAGCAGACAGGTTTACACACTAATCAACAGAAGTCGCAGCTTTTCATGTCTGATAATTCCATACATCTGAAAGAAATAATTGAGGGAGTCTTAGAGATTGAATCCAGCACCTTGCCCACTAAATACCTGGGGTTTCCCTTGGCAGGAGGCAACCTGCAGATCAAAGACTTTGCAGATTGTACTGATAGACTTGAAAACATGATAGCTCGCTGGTCCATAAACAAGACCTCAATGGCAGGAAGAATAGTCCTCACCAAGTCGGCTATAGAAGGGTTGCTGATATATTGGGTGCAGCAAGGGGAAATTCCAAATGCTGTCCTTGATCGAATGGAGATGACAATATCAAATTTCATCTGGGCTGGAGGTACCCACCCAATGAAATATGCAAGACTAGCACTGCCAAAGGAGGAAGGAGGTGTGGGTCTTAGAACACCACACGAAATAGCCAACTGGGCTACTGTCAAAAGAATCTTTGCTTACAATCATGGGATCTCTCCTTGGGCGAGATGGATGAAGGGAAGATATCCAAAAGGTCTTGATTTCATTCCAAACACAAGAGAGGGCTACTCAAGGGTGATTAACAGAATGACGATGATCTGGCAACAAATAAAGCACCACTTCACCTTACATAGGGGCACCTGGATTCAGAATGACTTAAGCAGAGATGCTTGGGAGCTGATACGCAATAGAGGAGAAGGAAGATGTACCAAATACATATGGACCAAATATGAAGTTCCTAAATGGTCTATGAGCTTATACAGAGTGGTGAATCAGTCACTAGCCACAATGGATAAGTTGGAGAAATGGTATCTGGGAACCATTAATAAATGTTACTTCTGCGAAGGATCAGAATCACATGAACATCTCTTCAATATGTGCCCTTTTATTAGAAATCTATGGAATTCGGTCTGTAACAGTACTGAATCAACCCTCATTCAGCTTCGTAACCCTAGAGAGATGATCACTCTTCTAGGGAAGGATACCAGACAGAAAAAGAAGAAGATACTGCTCCTCTACTCAGCCACTGTCTTCCACACTTGGAGGGAAAGGAATGATAGAAAGCACAATTCCAAAACGAGAAACATAGAAGCTATAAGCAAAAAGATTTGTAAAGTTTACAAAAGTAGACTAAATGTATAGGGAGTGAGTTGAAGTTTCTTTGTGTTATGCGTATAGTAATGAAGGAGGATTACTATGTAATTAGACCTAACTTTGTTAGGGACTTCGGAATAAAATTTACCCAATTTCGATACATACATACATACATACATACATACATACATACATACATACATACATACATACATACATACATACATACATACAATACACATACCCCACCCCCTCCGTCTCCTAGGGTTTCTCTGGCGACAGCCAGGGTGATCCTGAGAAGGAACGACGATCATGGCGTCCTCCTCGAGGCATGCCAATCCATCCACCCCACCAAACGCCTCACCCAACACCCCACCCGCAACCCAACCTTCCCAACCACCAAAAAACCCTACCTTGGAAAACCCTGAGAAGAACGACGCCAAACAGAGGAAACTTTGGATTGATGTCGTGAAGAGAACTCCTGCACAAGAGAAGGAAACTGAGTTTTCCCAAACCAAAGAAGAAGGATGGCAAGGTGATCGTGGATCTGGATGCAGAAGAATACGGACGCATGAAAGATGTCTGGGAATTCTCTGTATCTATCTACGTCATGGGAAAAAGACCATTTTTTCCACATATCCAAGCCTGGATTCGTAGGGTTTGGAACCCTAAAGGAGACTTTGATCTTCTATCAAAGGAAAATGGATTCTTTTTTATCAGGTTCTCCAATGCAGATGACAAAAAAGCTTGCCTGAATAGTGGTCCGCGCTGGTTTGACAGTCATCTTGTTGTTGCTAAGCACTATGACTATGGTGATGAACTAATAAAGGACGACATGGCTACCATCCCTATTTGGATCCGCATCCCTTCAAACGGGAAGACATGGACGAGAAAGGCTTCAGGCACAGTTGCCTCAGGCGTGGGGAAAGTCTTGCACGTGGAGACTAGATCCATGGAGACATCTGGTGCAGATGAAGCAAGAGTCCTAGTTGAGATCGAAGCAGAAGAAGAAACTCCGGATAAGGTCTGGGTTAATATCTCGGGAAAGCAGGAGATATCCTTCTCTATAAATTATGAATACCTACCAAAAAAGTGTTCCCATTGCTGTGCTTTTGGACATGGAACTGAAGATTGCCCTAAAGGCGAGAAAGATAAGGGGAAGGAGAAGGAGTCCAGTGACGGATTCCAAGTTCCTAAGAAGGTCTGGAAGCCCACTGTCACAAATAAAGAAGCTTTCAAGGAGACGGAAGAAGGAGAAATCCCAAACCTGGACGCAAATCCTTACAATGTACTAAGTGATTCAGATCATGAAGATGAAGAAATAATAGCATCCAAAGAAGCAGATAAAACCCCACAAACCTCTCAGAAGGAAAAAGGAAGCCAATCGAAATCTAAAGGAGGTGAAAAAGGAAAAGAAAAGGAGCCCACAAGGCGAACTAGGAACAATAAAAGGACTTAATGTATGTTCTCTCTTGGAACGTTAAAGGAATCAACAAGATTACAAAGAGCAGGGAGGTTAGGAACTGGATTAGCTCCAGTGGTGTTTCTTTAGCTGCAATTATTGAAATAAAAATAAAGAGATGCAATTCAAAGTATACAGACACTGTTTTTCTGAAAGGGTGGACACATGTAAATAATCTGGAGGAAGTGGATCTAGGACGAATCTGTCTTGGATGGAACCCGAATGTTTGGGAAGTCAATACCTACAGAAAGACGGATCAGATGATTACTGCCACCTGCACTAATAAGGGAGGCCTGAAGATGGTTTTCTCTGCAATCTACGCCTTCAATCACCATAAACAGAGACATAGTTTATGGAGGGATATTGTCGATCTGTCAAAGACCATCAAGGACCCTTGGATCCTGATGGGAGATTTTAATAACGTCAGATTACAAGAAGAGAAGCAAGGAGGTCGACTAGTTGAGGAGGCAATCCTAAAATCGTTCAACTATGCAATCAACATAGCTGAATTATGTGAACTACCCATGAATGGTGAGGAAGTGTTCACGTGGAATAATGAGGGCAAACCTGAGAAGCCCATTGCAAGTAAACTAGACAGAGCCCTTGTCAACAATACATGTCTCAATCAACTACCCATTGTTCAAATCAAGGTAGCTAGCGTTGACATCAGCGATCATGCTCCTCTAATCATGCAGCTTAATGAAAAAGAAAGGAAACCTCGCCCTTTCCGATTTGTGAATTTTTGGACTTCTTGGAAGGGTTATGACGAGATTCTAGAAGAAGCCTGGCAAATTAAAGTTGAAGGCAATCCGATGTTCATTTTTGCCAAGAAGCTTATGCATCTAAAACAGAAACTGAAAATCAGGTCCAAGGAGTACGTCAATATTCCAAATTTGCTGGAAGGAACAAGAAAGGATCTAATCCGTGTAAGAAGTCTTTTGCTGACTGAGCCTCTAAACACCAACCTAATTGAAGAAGAACTTAATCTTAAGAAGATGCTGGATGATCTCAAAGAAGCTGAAGAAAAGTTCACATGGCAACGAAGTAGACAGAAATGGATCTCAGATGGGGATCGCAATACCACCCTATATCACAATGCCATGAAGAAAAGAGAAGCTCAAAATGCAATCACTGAACTTGTCACACCCGAAGGAGATATGGTGAATAGTCAACGGGATCTAGAAATCCAAGCTACAGACTTCTATACAAATCTATACAATAAACCCTTGAATGATAATTTGGAGGAAGAAGTCGATCTTCAATGGCGAGAAAAACTTAATAATACTCACAATAATTTCCTTTGCAGGCCTATTACTGAAGATGAAGTTAAAGAAGCTCTATGGAGCATTGGCACAGATAAATCCCCAGGCCCAGATGGTTTCAACTCCCATTTTTATAGAGAAGCTTGGAACATAATTAAAGATGACCTACATCGAAGCATCAAATGGATTATGGAAGGAGGAGCAATGCTGAGACATGTAAACCATGCTTTCCTGGTTCTTGTTCTGAAGAAGAAAACAACTATGTCGCTCACAGATTACAGACCAATAGCTTGCTGCAATGTTCACTATAAAGTCCTTACCAAAATTCTCTCTGAACGTTTGAAAGTGGTGCTTCCTATTCTCATCTCGGAGCAGCAGGGTGCTTTCATTTCAGGCAGAAGTATAGCGGATTGCAGGCTGCTTGCTGGGGAATTCATGGCTGATTTCGGAGTCAAACGAGGATATAAGAAGATAGGCCTGAAGCTGGAAGTTTCAAAAGCTTTTGACAGCGTTCGTTGGGAAAAACTCTGGTGGATTATGAATCAGTTGGGATTCAGAGATAGCTGGATAAAGATAATCAAGCAATGCGTTTGCACTCCTAGCTTCTCAGTATTGGTTAATGGGCACCTAATGGTATCTTCAAAAGCACCAATGGACTGAGGCAGGGAGACCCATTGTCGCCGCTCCTCTTCACGATCCTGATGGAATACTTCACTCAGCTAATGAAGAAAGCTGAAGCAAAGAGATACATCAAAACCTACACAGTACATGGTACAAAGGTCTGGAGTCATCTAATATTCACTGATGATGTCCTGGTCTTCCTTGAAGCTAAACCACAATACCTAACTAATCTAAAAAACCTTCTTCTCAAGTTCGGCAAGCAGACATGTTTACACACCAATCAACAGAAGTCACAACTGTTCATGTCAGATAATTCCATGCATCTAAAAGAAACCATTGAGGGAGTCCTAGAGATTGAATGCATCACCTTTCCCACAAAATACCTGGGGTTTCCCTTGGCAGGAGGCAACCTGCAGATCAAAGATTTCACAGACTGTACTGACAGATTGGAAAACATGATAGCTCGCTGGTCCATAACCAAGACCTCAATGGTAGGAAGAATTGTCCTCACCAAGTCGGCTATAGAAGGTTTGCTGATCTATTGGGTACAACAAGGGGAAATACCAAATGCTGTCCTAGATCGAATGGAGATGACAATCTCAAATTTCATTTGGGCTAGAGGTACCCACCCAATGAAATATGCAAGACTGGCACTGCCAAAGGAGGAAGGAGGTGTGGGTCTTAGAACACCACATGAAATATCCAACTGGGCTACTGTCAAAAGAATATTTGCTTACAATCATGGCATCTCTCCTTGGGCGAGATGGATGAAGGGAAGATATCCAAAAGGACTTGATTTCATTCCAAACACACGAGAAGGTTACTCAAGGGTGATTAACAGAATGATGATGATCTGGAAACAAATAAAGCATCACTTCACCTTACATAGGGGCACCTGGATTCAGAACAACTTGAGCAGAGATGCTTGGGAGCTGATTCGCAATAGAGGAGAAGGAAGCTGTACCAAATACATATGGACCAAATATGAAGTTCCTAAATGGTCTATGAGTTTATACAGAGTGGTGAACCATTCACTAGCCACAATGGATAAACTAGAGAAATGGTATCGGGGAACCATTAACAAATGTTACTTCTACGAAGGATCTGAAACACATGACCATCTTTTCAATATATGCCCCTTTATCAGAAATCTATGGAAATTGGTCTGTAACAGTACTGAATCAACCCTCATTCAGCTTCGTAACCCTACAGAGATGATCACTCTTCTAGGGAAGGATAATGGATAGAAAAAGAAAAAGTTACTGCTCCTCTACTCAGCCACCGTCTTCCACACTTGGAGGGAAAGGAATGATAGAAAGCACAATTCTAAAACGAGCAACATAGAAGCAATAAGTAAAAAGATTTTTAAAGCTTACAAAAGTAGACTCAATGTATAGGGAGTGAGTTGTTATAAGTTTTTCTTGTTATGAGTATAGTAGTGAAGGTGGACTACTATGTAATTTGACCTAACTATGTTAGGGACTTCGGAATAAAATTTACCCAATTCCGATACATACATACATACATATTTGAATCTCAGTTACTGCCTTAGTTTACCACCCTCCCAGATGTTTGGCCTCCATCACGGGCATGGGAGAGGGGGAGAGAATGCCTCTTGTTATCCCATACATATACACACATACATATGGTACTGATCTACCGGCTAGTTGGCTTTCTAGAGTCAGATGATTGGCTATTCAATCGGCCTGCCCAAGCGACTGGCTAGCCAGACGAATGGACTAATTGGTGTGCTAGTTTTTGGTTTGTTGTCGTGCCCTGTAATGTAAGGAGAAACCAGTCAAATAAAGTAAGAGTAAACCAAAAGAAGATGAGGAAAATGAGGATTCTGAGCTAGACATGACAACTAGAGTGAAAATAAAAGAGAACAAAGACAATCATGTAGAGGGAAGTAAAATGTTGGGTTGCCTCCCAACAAACACCTTTTTAACATTGAAGGCCCGACACCTGCAATCAAGACATCCTTGATTCTGAGAGGAGCAAGGAATATAACTTCACTGTCTCCAAATCTAAATTGATAGGAGAGTGCTTCACCCCTTGTGCCGAAAAATCTTCATCCATAAAGTAGAGCTTGAGTCAATGTTAATTCACTACAAATTCACCTATAAACTTGTCCCAAAGGATGAAGGCGCCATGTGGGTAAGCATGTTTCATGATGTAAGAGCCATACCACCTAGACTTGAGTTTCCCATGGAACAATCTCAGCATGGAGTTGTGCACTATGTCTTGATATCCCACTTTGATACCCTTCTTAGATATCTGCTGTATCATATCTTCAATCTCTTCTTATAAATTATTGAACTTTGATACATGAGCATTCTCATTTCTTCAAATCATGCAGTTACATGAACCACTTTTCACCAGCTAAAGATAGATCAAAATTGAGGGTTTTTATGGCCCAATGGCTTAGGGGAGATAATTATTTAAAGAGATTCATCACATGTTTGGAGTTTCTGGAGACTGTGGGGGTAGCTTTGACACACATAGAATATACATGTAAAACACAAGAGCACGTATCATGTAATATAGGCTAAAAGAGGCCTGAGTTGTTGAACTCAGGGAATCATATACTAAAGACTACTACTTACTAAAACCAAATCAGTTAGACCTAGAAAAAGAGTTGATTGGTTTCTTAATTAACTAAGAATAAAAAGTAAATCTAACTAAGGTTGTTGTGATCAAGAATGGGTGAATCAGAGTGGAACATATTCCTTAGGATGGTGGTTTCACCACGGATGACACATCAACTAACCTCTACACACTAACATCTATCACCCCTATCTCTGGATAAAGAGCCTGTAGCAAGAACTACCCACTTCCGTAGTGCAGTTCACTACCTATTATAATGCCAATTCCATTTACATGACAACTGGGTTAATTAGTTAGGTGCTTTACAATAAACTCTAGGTTTCTCCTCCCGATTATGCTCCACCTTTCCCAAAGGTTGCAGTAAATGGGTAATCCTATGCTCTTCCAACCCTTAAACCTTCTCACGAAACAATTAGGGATCTAATAATTTATTTATAGTGATCAAGAAAAAATAGAACATAACAATCTCATAGGTTTATATCCAGAAATTAGGAGTAAGAGTGACATTAATGCATAAAAGTCAGGTACAATGCATATCCGGGCTACTCCTGGATCCTAAGGAATATGTTTTTAGCCGAAAATATATGACATGGTATCACTATAAAAAAAGATGTAAAAATAATTTTTGAGATATAGTAAATTGGAGACATGACTAAAGAATGGATCTGGAGAAGATGGCGAAGATTTTGCGTCATTTCTTCTGCCAAAACACCTTCGAGGTCTGTCGGGTAGGATTCCTTCACTTTTCTCCCCCCTTTCACCATTAGTGTTGCCCCCATGAGATAGATATCGATGATTCCTTTCCAATGGTGCCATTTCCAGCCGTTATATATGTTTAGGTTAAGAGAAAACCTATATATTATTTTCCATAAACATAATAGTTGGATTTAATGCATTTAATCTTGATCGTCAATGTCTGTTTCAGTACTACCAAGTTGGAAGTCGGTACTACCAAGTTAGTTAATCCTTTTCCTTTTTGATCTGGAACAATAATATTTTTTATACTTCGATTCCATGTCAATACGACCGAGTTGCATGTCGGTAGTATCAAATTTTCTCTAGCAAATAATAATTATCTGTAATAAATAAGCAATGAACTAAATCAAATAATTATTATAATAATTAATATATGTAAAATACATGTAAATTATATGCACAAATATAAGAACTAATGCACACTATTTTTAAACTAATTTGATGAAATACGTGTGAAAATATATTCAATTAAGCACAAATGACAAAGAGAACAACCAAATTAGATATCCAAATAGTGACAATTTGTGCACACATCACACCCCTAAGCTTGAATATTGCTCATCTTCGAGCAACATTACTCTAAGATTTGTTTGAAAACGTCATCAAAAGGACATAAAATATGAATTTTCATTCTCAACTTCCCCCACATGATGGTCCCAAACCGGTCTTTGCCAACCACTGAACAAGTAACTACTCTAAAGTGATCAATAATGTTCTTAATAGATGTCCACAATAAGATCAATGAAAAACACTATCAATATGAAGCAGTAATATCATGGCCAGTAGGACACATACTTGATGCATCATGTGATCTCCCTATGTACATTTCTCTGATCTACCTAAATAAACTACTTGGAAGCAGATCCCCAAATAAACATGGATGAGGGGAGTAATCATATTAGTGGCCTACCATGCAGAGTAACAGGTGGAAAAGATGAGTGGCTATGAAAATAGGATTCACAAGAATTATCCAAATCATTTATGCAAGAAGTAAAAATATGATGCACCTATATGATGGATAAAATGTGAGTGTATTACTTCTAATGACTATTTTTTATTTTGGTCAAATGATGCATGCAATGAATGTCTCATCCTTATGATGAGTATAGGTGGAAAATCCATAATCTCCTTCTTTGTTGCTTAGAGAGAATATGACATTGAACTTAAAAATCTTTTTCCTACTTTTCTCCTCTTTTTTTAATATTTCTTTTTTTTTCTCTACCCTAAATTTAGCAAGATAAATAGTTCATGCTTGGGCTTTCAATTTTTTTTATTTGGAGAAGGAGTGAGGATATACAACCTATTTTTACACTCTTACATGCAAACAGATCGTAGAAGATAACAAACATGTAACACCTTACAAAATATGCAATGCCAATGAAACTATATGCAATTTTGTTATGCAAACTACAAATGCTCAAAAGATAATGTGGTACCTTTTTTGTTCTTTTAATGCACAAGAAGTTGAAGTAGATATATGCTTCCTATCATGCAATATAATGCAAACAAGAGGAATTAACTTGGATTAAACTTGATCATCCTATGGTGGTGAATGAAGATGAATGGAAGGTGAATGAGATCACATGACTAATATATAGTGTCTTTCCCAACCATGATATGTCCCTTTCCTATCAACTTGTGTAACAAGGTAACATTAGAGTTTATATCTAGAATTCACATTAAAGATCATGTTACTGTTTGGTTGATTTGGACTCAAACATCATTGTCATAACATAAGTTGATAGGGTTGAGTTAGGGTTTTCACTCATTTAATATGTCTTGAAGATGACTAATTCAAACAATTCCTCCATTTATGTACTCTTAAACATACCAAAATTAGCTTAAAGAGTAAATCATAAAAATACATTCAGATTTTTTAGAACTTTCAGAATTGATACCACATCATCAACAAATGACTAATCCTAACTAAAATTTTATATTTCATCCACAATTACACTAGATAGAAGTGGACCCTAAAAACAAATAGAAATATATTTGTTCAAAGAATAAAAATATGAAGATATATGATAAAAAGAAAAGATACAAGAGATGAAGATAGAAGAACCATTACAATCCTCCCCCAAGCTTGAATAAGACATTGTCCACAATGTCAAAAGCAAAGGAAGACAAATGGAATGATTGTACCAATATGTGAGGTGAGATCTGGGGCAAAAGACGAGTGGGTGGGATCCACTTAAAGACTGACTCAGTGCCACTGACATAGTGTCGGTGGTATCAACTCAATGCATTCATGCACACTGAATACACATATCAAGGCACCGTTTTTACTTACATCCAAACTAGATATCAACAATATACAAACATGAATGTAAAAATAGAATTGAAAGTTTAACAAAATAAACCAGATTGGTGGGTTGCCTCCCACAAGCGCCCTTGTTTAACATCCTAGGATGGACACATGTCAATAAAAATAAGTAGGTGGTCGTGGAGGAGGGTGAAGCTCTCTCCGCCTCTTCCTTCTAAACATCTGGTTCCTTACAACAATGAGAATGAATAAATAATAGTCAAAAGAACAATGTGTATAGTTGACATTCCAATTCAAAAGTAACTTATTATTGTAATGATCATGAACATCAATCACGACCAAGCCTTGATGTGGGAGCACATGTAGAAATAGGTATCTATGAGGTGAAAGGTATAATGATGATTGCTCCTTAATTCCTATGACCATCCCCAATGGATCTCTCCTATCTACACATAAAGAAGGGTCTTATATCAAAGGTGAATTCATGTGCATAGTTGTCTTCTAATAATTCAATTTCCCCACATTCATTGATATCCTCACAAAAATTTTCAAAATTATCATATGGATATATATACCATATAAGATTCTCCATAAGGAAATGAAGAGATGGGTCTTGTGGTGAAGGAATTATGTGATGGATAATGGGGAAATCCTCCACCTTTTCACTCTCTGTATCCTCTTCCTCACTCTCTTCCTCCTCTCTGAGACCACTATGAAATAAATCAAATTGTGGATCATCCTCTCCTTCACTCATATCCCAAACACATGTATCCAAATTGTCTTCCACCTCACTTGCATAATTTTCCTCATCTTCCTCATCGGATCCCTAATAATATTAAAGATCAATCCTAGGAATTGAGGGTGTGGGTGTGGTTTCAATGGATGAGGTGATTCTGAAATTTCTTCCATTATGTTCTCCTCACTCTCTAATCCCTTATCCTCAACCTCAACTTCTTCCATTTTCTCTACTCTACCCCAACCTCCATTAGAAATAGGACTTCAGCGTTTTAAAACAGATTGAACCATAATCCTAATATGCTCACGATGAATTTCCTTGAAGGTTTTCCCATGATGTGATGAAGGTGGACTCAGACACCTATAGTCTACATGTGCATTACCACACTCGGGACAAATAGGAGCCATGTACTTTTTTCTTTTACTTTTTTTTTAAGAAAGGAAAGAAGAATAACTACAAAAAAATATCTAGATGAATATGAACCATGCCTAAATTGACAGTGAAGTTTTATGTAATGAAAAATGGAAAGAAAAAAATGAAAATAAATACAATGGCCTGGAGTGGTCGGTCTCAGCACTCGTAGTGTTGGTGATGTTGATTCTCTGACAATGACATCAAAAACTTAACATGTGTAGAACGTACATGTAAAATGCAAGTGCACATATCATGTAATATAGGCCAAAAGAGGCTCAAGTTTTCAAACTCTAAGAAATCTTACGCTAGAGACTACTACTTACTGAAACCAAATAAGCTAGACCTAGAAAAATTGGTTGTTTAATTAACTAAGAACAAAAAGTAAATCTAACTAAGGTTGTTGTGATCAAGAATGGGTGAATCAAAGTGGAGTGGATTCCTTAGGACGGTGGTTTCACCACGGATGACACAACAACTAACCTTTACACACTAACATCTATCACCCCTATCTTTGGATAAAGAGCCTATAGCAAGAACTACCCACTTCCAAAATGCAATTCACTACCAATTCTAATGCCAATTCCATTTCCATAACAATTGGTTAATTAGTTATGTGCTTTATGATAAACATTGGATTTCTCCTCTCAATTATGATCCACCTTTCCCAAAGGGCACAGTAAATAGGTAAACATATGCTCTTCCAACCCTTAAAACTTCTCCCAAAATGATTAAGGATCTAATAATTTATTTATGGTGATCAAGCACAAATATAACAATAAAATCTCATAGATTTATATCCATAACTTGGGAGTAAGAGTGACATTAATGCATAAAAGTCAGATACAATGCATATCCTGGATACTCCCAGATCCTAAGGAATATGTTTTTAGTCGAAAATATATGACATGGTATCACTGTAAATCAAAAGATATAAAACATGAGTTTCAAGATACAGTAAATTGGAGACATGGCTAAAGAATGGATCTGGAGAAGATAGAGAAGATTTGCCATTGTTTTTGCTGCGAAAACGCCTCTGAGGTCGCCGGGTAGGGTTCCTTCACTTTTCTCCCTCCTTTCTCCATTAGTGTCGTCCCCATGAGATAGATCTCGATGATCCCTTTCTAATGGCACCCTTTCTGACTGTTATATATGTTTAGGTTAAGATAAAACCTAGATATTATTTTCCATAACAATAACTGTTAGATTTAATGCATTTAATCTTGACCGTCAATGCCTGTGTCGGTACTACCGAGTTAGAAGTCGATACTACTGAGTTAATTGTAGTAGAAATATTTTTCCTTTTTGATTTGGAACAATAATATTTTTTGTACTTCAATTCCATGTTGGTACTACCAAGTTGCGTGTCGGTAGTATCGACTTTGCTCTAGTTAATAATAATTATCTGTAAAAAAAGCAATTAATTAAATCAAATAATTATTATAATAATTAAATATGTAAAATATATGTAAATTACATGCACAGATATAAGAACTGATGCACATTGATTTTATACTAGTTTGTTGAAATATGTGTGAAAATATATTCAATTAAGAACAAATGACAAAGAAAACAACCAAAATTAGATATCCAAATAGTGACAACTTGTGCACACATCAAGCTTCCATACACTTAGACACATAGCCCACAACTACGAGAATGTAAGAAAAACATATGAGAGGGATAAGGTCCCATGTAGTTGACTCTCCATACACCAAAAACTTCCAATTCTTGCCATGAGGTCATAGGCATATGATCCCTCCTAGATATATTTCCAGGCCTCTCACATTGATAACATGCAGGAAAAAAATCCTAAGAGTTCTTGAAGGTTGGTGGCCAAAAGAATCCACACTGAAGCAATTTTGTGGCTATATTTTGTGTGTTCATGTGTCCTCGGGTTAGATTGGAGTGACATTGCTCCAGAGTAGCTTGAGCCTCCTCCTTTGTAACACATCTGCGGTAAAGTCCATATCCACAAATCTTGAATAAATATAGGCCATTCCACTAAAATTTCCTCATGACCTGCAAGTATCTCTTCTTTGAATATCCTTTATACTCATGATGTAAATCACTATCTTCAAGATAATTAATACAATCAACAAACCATAGAAAGTGAGATTCAACCTTCAGTAGTTGTGCATCATGTTAGGAATCATCAATCATTGGCCTAGCACTATCCTACAAACTGACCCGACTCAGGTGGTCAACTACCACATTCTCATAATCTTTCATATCATGGATCTCCAAGTCAAACTCCCATCAAAAAAATCCATAGGATAATCCTGAGATTGGCATCTTTCTTTCGATCGCTGCACGATCCATATACACAATCACCTTGGAACCCACCAAAAAAGATCAAAACTTGCCAAAGGCTTAGACTATCACTAACTTCTCCTTCTCTTTCATGGTATAGTGTCATGCAAAGTCTTCAAAGCATAATCAACAACATGGTGCTTCTTATCAATACGATGCATGTCAATAGTTCCAACCACATAGTTGCTTACATCACACATGATCTCAAATAGTTGAGACCAATATGGTGCACCGATAACCAGATCAATGGTGAGGGCTTTCCTTCAAGCTATCGAATCTAGTCAAAATAAAAATATGACCTCCTTTAATAGAATATTAGTGAGAGGTTTGAAAATCTTGGAGAAATCCGACAGGAATCTCGTGTAGCATCTGGTGTGACTAAGAAATACACAACTTTCCCTTACTGAGAATGGCGGTGCAAGCTTTTCAATTACTTCAATCTTTTTCCTGTCCACCTCTATGACACAATTGCTGACTCTATGTCCCTGAACAATGTCCCTTACCATGAAGTGACACTTTTCCCAGTTAAGCTTGATATGTGCTTTTTTTCATTTGTCAGGAACTAGTGAAAGGTGACTCAGACACAAGTCAAAGAAGTCCCCATAGACTGACAAATCATCCATGAACACTTCCATCACTGTCTATGTTAATCCTGTGAAAATAGTTGTCAGACATCTCTAAAAAGTGGCAGGGCCATCACACAACCCAAATGACATTCTCCAGAATGCACAAGTCTTGAAAGGGCATATAATAGTAGTCTTCTCTTGGTCATCTAGATGAATTGAAATCTTATAAAATCATAAATAACTTTCCAAGTAACAAAATCTCTTGGTGATCTAGATGCTTTGACACTTGATCAAGTAAAGATAGAGGAAAGTGATCTTCCTTATTGCTTTGTTTAATTTGCGGTATTCAATACACATCCTCCACCTAGTGACTATTAGGGTGTGGATGAGTTACTCCTTGTCATTCTTTACTACAGTGGTCCCTCCTCTTTTGGGAACCACTTGCACAAAAATCACCCATGGTGATTCAATTATGGGATAGATGATCCCCACTTTGAGGAGCTTGATTACCTCATTTCTCACGTATTCCTTCAGATTTGGATTTTACTTCCATTTAGGATCCCCAAGGGGCTTGTGGTTGTCAACTATTGGTATTGTGTGCATGCATAAAGCTAATGACTTCTGTAAGAATTGTTTTCTTGTAACTTAGAGTAGCTTTCTACTTCCCAACCTTTGATATAAGCTTATGTTCTTGGTCTTCATTAAGATTGGCACTGACTAATACATGACATAGTTGTTCTTCGTATAGGAACTCATATATTTGTTCCTCTGGTGATGTTTTCATCTCTAGTTCCTGGGGTATGCTTGCATCATCTTCAATCACAGGAAATCAACTTGAGTGCTTTGAATTCATCCTCTTGGTCTTCGTTATAGGAATCTAGGTGAATTTGCACTGCTTCACCTATGGGTCCCGGAAGTTCAGCTCATCTTTAGCAATCAAGGATGCTTGCAAACGGTCTTTAGAGTGAACTTTGTCTTGCTTTAGTTGTGAGAGTTTATCAATGCAATCAAGAATACAGACTTCTTCCTTGATGTTCGACCCCTTGAAGTTGTCAAAGACATTATATTCAAGAGAGGAACAAGAATGCCAATCTCCATATCTACCAGGGTGTGGACTGTACCTAGAAAAGGTCTGCCAAGTGTTAGAGGATATCAAGGATCCTCCTTGATATTCATTGCCACAAAATCACATGACACATAGGTGTCCTTCCCAACCTTGACCGGAAGTCCTCTATGATTTCCACCAACTTTGTCACAAAAGAGTCTAACAGTTGAATAGTCATGGCTATGGGAAGTATATCTATGAATTCCAACATATGACATAGACTATAGGGCATGAAATAAATACTAGCTCCCAAATCAGCCAGTTCCTTCCTATATGTGTCTTCTCCAATGAAATAGTCAATCCTGGAAGAACCATGGTCTTTCTATTTCTTTGGCATTTTTTCATAATAATATTAGAAGTTGTCCATGCTAACTTGATAGTATCGAGCTCATCTATCATGTACTTCTTGGTGAGAAGAGTCTTCAAATTCTTACACCAAGCTGGCATATCTAATAAGACATCCAAGAGCAACATGTCTACATGAAGTTTCTTCATCACCTCTTTAATCTTAGCAATTCAAACGTCAAGCTTTGTGTGTTTCAATCGGTTCACCTATGGTAACGAGGCTTGTAGATTGGAACCTTGGGTTCCTGGTCTTTAGTTGTGCATCCAAAATTTCCTCAATAGTAACTATGGAGGTATCCTTAATTGAATCAACTGCTATATTGTCCTTATGTGTTGTTACTATACTTTTAACTATGCAGTTCATTATAACTAGATCATCATCAACATCATCTATGGGGGAAACTAAATCAATTGTGCTTGAAGGAGGAGTAGAATACTCATTATCCAAGCATGTGACCATTGCATTTAGCTACTCCAGATGCTTTGGGTTATTATCTATCTTCCCTACAAAAGTACCCATAGGTGGATGTCTGTTGGACGCCGACTATAGTACATATGAGTCCAAGCTTTATTTTGGGATACAGAGTTAGCAAGCTTTGCTTGACAGGAGTTAATATGCATTTTATACGAATTAAAAAGTTGTTCAAACCTTGTAGGGCCTGATCTAACTATATAGGTGGTGCTTGGTTGGGGTACTGTAATTGCCGTATTTCTTAGTAACCCCTATATTAAAAGTTGCTCATGAAGTTCCCCTAGTTCCTGTAGTTATGGAAATTATTTGAAGGCAAATTGAGAGGATATCAAATTTGGTTTGCTACCTAGAGATCCACCTGTTGTGGTGAGTCATGTACTTTAAAGGATTCCCATACTAGAACCCAAAGTGGGTTCTTGCTTTATTTGGGTTGTAATAACCCTACCCAATAATAGGATGAATCCAGTTGAGAGCATTGACCTAAGTAATAATATAAGGCTGCTCTTCCTCTTGAAATTGTCCACCATCTGCCATGATTGCATAAATCTGCTGATACCCCTAAGCGGAGTGATCTGTGGCATGACACATCTCACATGAAGCTATAATAACCTTGACCTGTGGTTGAACCTATGTGCTTTTTATCTCATAAGCAATGAAGGAGAAACCTAGTGATCTCTTCTAAGAACTTGCCAACAATGAACTTGTTGTGGTGGTCCTAGTGTATGCTCTCCACATGGTCTTGGTACTAGAACAAGTTCTGGGCATCAAGTATGAGGCAAGTGAGCTGGCTGGTGGTGAAGATATGGTTCTCCGTGAAGATACTGAAGGAGTAGTTGTATCCTTTCTAAAGACTATATTGCTTCTAGAACAAAGCCACGAACTCAAGCACCTCCTAGTAGGTAGAATAATCCGATAAGGAAACTCAGTCAATTGACTATTATATAGGATGCTATCAACATAGTCACAGATCCCTGAGGCAGTGAGGGTATTGCCACAAGCCCACCGAGGAAGAACTACACCCAATGTCACAGTCTCATAGCACTTCCTGGTCGAGCATAGAAATTTCGTGTTTTTCCAGAAGAGTGGAAATGTGTTGGATAGTGAGTGGATTGGGGTGAGTGAAAATTAGAGTTGTGGTGGTGTAACCAGAGCCTATTTGGTAGAGCAAAAAGATTCGGCATCGACAATCATCTCGTCGAGGATCTCCATGCCAATTGTTGCATCGTCATGAGAAGCAAAATTGGAAATGTCCCTTGGATCCTCGATGCAGACTCTTCCCGAGGCATCTCAGGTGAGAGTGCAGTGGGGGTGACAGATGATGATATTATCTAGCTTCCCCTTCCCCTTCTTGAGGTGGTTGAAGAACCCCTATTTATCCGTTGTGGTGACATCTTGCTTGGTACAGAGAAACAAACTGACTTGTTGTGTGGTAGGTCAATCAAATGTCCTATAGGTGATCGAGTGTTCTTTGATCTGATCGATAGGTTGGCATGATCAACTAGTTGACTCAAATCAAAAATTTAGGATAGATTGGAGGGATGAGGTCATGACTGTCGGCCCCCTCCAACTGGATGACTCAAGATGAGTCGGTCAATTTTCTTGGAGAAGACTAGTTGGTCGGTGAAGATGGTGATTCAGGTAGTGGAGAGGTTGAGAGGTACCTCCCTCTTCAAAAATAGATACATAGGTAGCGGATTAGGCTGCCAATTGCTGGAGAGGCCGCAAAAAAAATGTAAGAATAGACCTTTTGGCACCGACAATCTGCTGATATGGAGCTTCTAATATTACAATTGGGAGCTTGATGGCAGAGTACTTCTTGATGGCGATGCATAAATAGATTTGTGGCTAGTGTGACATCATAAGGATAGTTTGGTTTTCGAATGGAAACACATAAAAATAGGTACATGAGGCGGGGAAAGGCTTCTTGGAGGTGATTCAATCAAGTCACTACTCCGACTAGCAATGGAGACTGCTCAAGGAAGAAGGTGGCAACTACTCTTGCTCTTGATTGATGGGGTGACAAGGAAATGGTGTGACCCCTAAGTGGTTAGTTTTGTAAATGATTTCTGGGAATAGTTCAATTGGTTGGTTGACCAGTCCACCTAGTTGGTTGAAACACCCAAAAATGTCCAACAAGTTCCAAATATTTCAATCCTCTAACTGACTGGTTGGAAATGTGAGCTACCCAGTTCAAATATCAGAATTTTGCCTATTAAAAGACAAGGGAAAATGCTTTAGAATGGTCAGCCAAATGGCTTTGTGAACCAGTCAACTCACAAGCCATAATCTTCTCAATAAACTTCCAAGAATTAATGGTATTGATTAACCAGGGGGTTGTCTTTTCTAGAGTCAGCCAATTGTCTTTATCAATCTTCCTTCCCAAGCGACCGACTAGCTAGACCAATCAATGATTGGATGGCTAGATTCTGGTTAGATAAATATTTCTCTCTTCCCCTACGATATAAGGAAAAACTAATAAAGTAAAGGAAGAGTAAAGAAAAAGAAGATGAGAAAAAGAAGGATTCCTAGCTAGACATGACAACTCGAGTGAAAATAAAAGAGAAAAAAGACATTCATGCAAAGTGAGGAAGAATGTTGGGATTCCTCCAACAAAGACCATGTTTAACTTCAAAGGCCCAACGCCTAAAATCAAGACATCCTTGGCTCCAAGAAGAGCAAGGGCTCTAACTACCGTGCCTCTAATATTTAGTGACAAGAGAGTGATTCACTCCTTGTGCCGCAAAATATTCAACCATAAAGTTGTGCTTGAGTTGGTGTTCATTCACTATAAATATACCTTTAAACTTGTCCCAAAGGTTGAAGGAACCATATGGGTAAGCATGTTTTACTATGTAAGGATTGTACTGTTGGAAATAATGGCTATTGAGTAGGTAGCGAAAACAAAAAAATTATCTACCATATTCCCATAAACCAACAAATTGCGTCAATAACTATAAGTTGGGAAGGATAGTTTGGAGGATATACATGGTCCCGGAGAAAGTGCAGTGACACATCCTTTTCGTAGTATATGCGCAAATGTTGACTAGTTGCTCTTATACAGTGTATGTGCAGCTCCTGGTCTTCACCACAAATGACATAAGAGACGACTTCTATAGAGACTCATGTGATCTCACAACGGACTATAAGTTGACGTTATCCTCCTAGTAGTAGCCAATAGACTCATGCCTCTAGATAAGTCCACACAGAACGCCTAGAACTCATGTCGTCCTTCTAGAACATATAGGAAAGAGTTGTCCCTCCCATTGGTGTATTAGTCACCAACTTGCTCTCCCACAATAATGATCCTCAATTGTTCTCTCCCATAACTATCCCTCCCTAGTCGGGTAGGACTAACTTAGGCTATCTTAGTTACTACAACCAGAGAAGACAACAATTTTTAGAGCAATTGATTCCCAATTGTATGTGTTGTGCTCTGGGAAGTCCCATGTACTCCTCTATCTATAAGAGGGGTCAGGGTCTGGGTTCCCAGTCTGTGCAGGAGTGGAAGGGATCGGAAGATCTTGAATTTTTGCAACCTACAAACACCCAAACAATTGTCTGGAAACCCAGATGATCATTTGGCATGCAAGATAGTCGTCTCATACTGTGAGATGATCATTTAGTAGTTTCTCTATCACATACAAAATTGGCAATTCGTTTTTCTTTAATTTTAAACATTAATTCCTTGCACTCCAAGTAATGTACACTCCAAACGAATATGGATAAGTATCTAAAACCTTCCCTTGGCCCAACTGAGCAGTCTCATCCATGCGAGATGGTCATCTATCTCACCCAGGTGGTTGTCTGGTGAGATGAGACGAGCCGGTCAGTTCAATCCATAGCCAATTTCAACTCGAATCATCATGGCTCCCCAAATGTCCATCTCAACCCTTGAGATGATCGTTTGGTACTCCAGACAGCCATCTCATCCTATGAGCCAATTTTCTGGCAGTACATCCAGCTGATGTGTAGTGTGAATCAATTACCTAAATGCTTTAGTGATCAGTTATATCATCATTCAAGTTTAAAATCCTCTTCTAGGTCGGAACCTATGTGTGTGACCCTATAGGTCCCATATCACATTGGCAGTGAATGTCCATAACAACTTATGACATCACAAGCAATGAGTGGTGCCTAGTCGCACATCAATGCTACCCATGTGAATGGAAAGTTGGGGAACAACTTCAACCTACAATCTGTGTATGGTGTTATCGTTCTTATATAGTTATTTTGTCACTGATATCTAGATTGAACCTGAGGAATGCAGTAGTCACCCTCTTCAACATTCAATCTTGTTTCTTGAACCAAGAGCAGACTGTCTGAGATACATGTAATCTCAATATCACATATTGACTCACATGTGCATGACCATGCATTTCTCAGTATCGCTAATTAAGAGGCCTAGGACAGCATACTCCTATAGGAGGCCTAAATCATATCTCTATCACTTAGAGTCAATCCCATGTGTCACAATCACCCAATCATCATTATTATAACAACCCATGTCTTAGGACTGCGTTTGATGATGCCAAAGCATACTGAATGACATGTTATGAGTGTGGTGATTTCAGGTGTAAGAACCACAACCACCACCATTACTGTGAGAGATGACTATGACATCCATGATGATGGCTTCCATGTGTCAATCTCACAGTGGGTCTGTCTGATACACTGTTCTCTAACTTGTATCTATGTGCTTGGTTTGATACATCTATATCATGACTCATGACATTATATCATCAACCAACTCACACTTTCATCTTATGTTTTATTATTGTATATCAACCTTCCAAAATAACAACTAATCATGGACATAATGGGAATATATATGTACTCTTGATATACATATGATATCATTTCCTCAAGTCATGTACTTGAAGCCATACGTCATTGAGTAATCTCATTCTCTAGACATTTATAATGTTACACATTATCTCATGACTAAATTAAATAGAATAAATTTGAAGTTTGCCTTTATTTATTAATCAAATCATTTACAAATTATGCAATTACAATCATCATATGATTGGATCTCTGTGCATACATACTAATAGACTCCTACTAGCACTTAGAGCCAATCACCTATGAATTGTATTCCACGTGATCTAACATATCCATCATGCTTCTGCTGTGAAAGTGCCTTTGTCAAGGGGTCAACAACATTACTCTCAGTTGGTAATTTACAAATCTTTACATCTCCTCACTGTATGATCTCTCGTATGACACGGAACTGACTTTGTACATGCTTTGAGCACTGATGTGATCTAGGTTCCTTATCTTGTGCAATAGCTCCATTGTTGTCACAATATAGCTTGATTGCATCGTTGATGCTTGGAACAATCCCAAGTTATGTAATGAACTTCTTGATCCATACAACCTCCTTTGCTGCATTTGATGCACCAACATACTCGGTCTCTATATTAGAATTGACAAGTGTCTCATGTTAGGAACTCTTCCAGCTTACATCTCCTTTGTTTAGGGATAACATGAATTTAGATTAAAATTTGTAATCATCTTGATCAGTTTGGAAGCTTTCATTTATGTAACCCATTACCACTAACTCTTCCTCTCCATCATAGACAAAGAACTGATCCTTAGTCCTTCTCAAGTACTTGAGGACGTTCTTAACAATTATAATTGCAGAGGCATATGGAATCAAACTAATGGGTTCCCTTTCTTCACAAGAACTGGGACATTGAGCTCTAGAGATGGGGACACCATGATGCACAAGCATGTTTGCTCTCTTTAAGTTCTCCATGCTGAACCTATTCAACTCTTTATCAATGTATGTGCTTTGACTTAGTCCAAGAAGCCTTTTGGATCTATCTCTATAGATCTTTATCCTCAATATGTAGGATGTTTCTCCCAAGTCTTTCATAGAAAACATATTTCCCAGCCATGTCTTTATCTTTTGTAAAGTAGGAATGTCATTCCCCATCAATAATATGTCATCTACATATAATATGAGGAATGTTACTATGCCCCCACTAACCTTGTACACACAAGGTTCATATTCATTTTGAATAAAGTCAAACTCTTTGACCGTGTCATCAAAATGAAGATTCTAGCTCCGAGATGCTTTCTTCAATCCATAGCTACTTTGAATCTTCTAAACTTTATTTGCATCCTTTGGATTTATAAAACCCTCAGACTGTGTCATACATACACCCTCAATAAGATTCCCATTAAGAAATGCAGTTTTAACACCCATCTACCAATTTTCATAGTCATGATAAGCTACAATGGAAAGCATGATCCTAATGGACTTAACCATGGCCACTGGAGAAAAGGTTTTGTCATAGTCAACACCTTGAACTTGTCTGAAACCCTTTGCTACCAATATGTCCTTATAGGTTTGAACTTTTCCATCCATGTCGAACTTCTTGTTGAAGACCCATTTGCACCCTACGGGTTTTACCCCTTCAGGTGGATCTAGCAAAGTCCATACTTTGTTGATATACATGGATTCCATCTCAGATCTCATGGCCTCACGCCATTTCTCAGACTATGGTCCCTCAATAGCATCTTGATAGGATATTGGCTCATCATCTATGACCAATTCACTGCCTTCTTGAGTTACAAGATATCCAAATATTTTAGGCTCAAGGCGTGTCCTATTAGACCTATGAGATTCCAGTGTCACTTGAGGAATTTGATATTCCACAACACTTTGTGATTCTCTTGGTTCCTCTTATACATCTAATGGTTCAATGTTTTCTTGTTGGTCTCAAACCTCTTTGAGTTCCACTTGCCTCCCACTGATTCCTTTGGAAATAAATTCCTTTTCTAGGAACGCAATATCTCTGGAAACAAACACTTTATTATGAGATGTATTATACAAGTGGTATCCCATAGTCTCTTTGGGATATCCAACAAAGTAACATTTATCAGATCTTGGGCCATGCTTTTCAGGATACATTTACTTGACATAAGATTCACACCCCAAATCCTCATAAAAGACATTTTGGGACGCTTCCAATCCATATTTCATATGGTGTCTTTTGAACCGATTTAGATGGTACTCGATTTAGTGTAAACGTGGAGGTTTTTAGAGCATACCCCCAGAAGGTAGTCGACATTTCAACTAAAATCATAACTGATCGCACCATATCTAGTAATGTGTGATTCCTTCTTTCTGATACACTATTATGCTGAGGTGTTCCAGGTGGATTCCACTGGGATACAATCCCATGGGCTCTAAGAAGGTTATCAAACTCTTGGTTTAAGTATTCTACACCTTGATAAGAACAGAGTGCCTTAATACTTTTACTAAGTTGGTTTTGTGCTTCAGTCATAAACCCCTTGAACTTTTCAATAGTTTCTAACTTATGTTTCATTAAATAAACATAGCCATACCTACTAAAGTCATGAATGAAAGTAATGAAACGCCGACACCCACCTTTAGAGGTTGTTCTAAAAGGTCCACACATATAAGTATGTATGGGTCCTACTAGATCACTAGCCCTCTCCTTGTTACTAGTGAAAGGGGTCTTTGCCATCTTTCCTGACAAACAAGATTCACATATCTGTATTGATTGAAAATCAAAAGAGTCCATATAACCATCTTTATGGAGTCTAGATATGCAATTCTCATTTATGTGCCCAAGATGACAATGCCAAAGATATGTCTTGTTTGAGTTGTTGAGTTCTAGTCTTTTGGTATTTATATTATAAACATTTGTCTTTAGATCTAAAAGATAAAGACCATAAGACATTGGGACACTGCCATAAAAGATCACATCTTTTGAAATACAACATCGACCATTTTTAATATGGAATTCAAATGCATCCTTGTCAGTATAAGATACAAAATGATGTTTCTATTTATAGAAGGTACATAATAGAAATTCTTTAACTCTATTACAAGCCCTGTGGGAAGAGATAAACTATAGGTTCCATTGTACTGGACGCAACTCTTGTGCGATTAACAACTCATAGTTCCACCTCACCTTTTTGGAAAGGTATACACCCTTTCAAATCCTACATATGAGAACATATGTGAGATCCAAATCTGGTATCTAGTACCCATGACGATGAAGTAGATAGGTTTATCTCAATAATGTATATACCTGAAGTGAAGATCCTCATCCCCATCTTCTTCTTCCTAAATGCCTTCAAGTACAAAGGATGAGATCCTCTTGTACTTTTCTTTCTCCTTATCTTGAGTGTTGAAGGTTTTTATTTAGGTTCAACCTCAGAACTCTTCTTGGCCTTGCTTTGATCCTTGGACTCATCTCTACTGATCATCATCATAGGATTTTCCTTCTTTAATTTTGCTTCAGCATGAATCAACATGGCAAGCAAGTCTGACATCTTTCCAACCATATTATTCATAGGATAACATGCAATAAAGTGGCTATATGATTCTGGCATTGACTTTAGAATCATATCAGTGAACAACTCTTGGCTCAAGGTGAATCCCCGTTCTTCAATATGACACACATGTCCAATCATATTGAGCACATGTTCTTCTAATGAGGTTCCCTCTGTCATCTTAGGCTCAAGTAGCACCTTTAGGATATCATCCCTTTCTTTCTTTGCAAGACCAAGTGTCACTTTCCTAAGATGTGTTACCATCTTAAGAACACCCATTTCCTTGCATTGCTCATCCAAATCATAGCTCATGCAACTCAGCATAAGGTACTTTATCTCCAAGGCATCATTAGCATGCTTCTAGAAAGCATCCACTTGTGCCCTAGGTGCATTAGGAGCAAGTATTTCTGGCACCGGTTTGTCAAGGACATAGAGCTTGCACTCTTCATTGAGAACCCTTCTCAAAGTCCAAAACCAGTTGTGGAAATTTGTCCCGTCAAGTTTGTCCTTCTTAAGGACCAATCACAATACACATTTGTTCGTCATTTGATTCTACAAGAGAAAATTTGCATTTGTCAAAAACCTTTTCATTTGATTTGAAAAAATTGATGATATTAATTAAGTCTTTAATTATCACCACTCTAACTATTTTATTCAAACTGATAGCCCTCACATATCAATTCATAATATTGCAATGTAAAATATTCAAGTAGGCCAAGATCCATATTTCATCAAGCCATGAGTCAGCTTTTTCCGATCGCCCACACTTGACTATTTAGGTAGGCCATCATGCCAATTGCATCATATGTAACTCTTGGATAGATGATATGCGCAACTCTTTTCCATAATCATCTACATGCCTCTAGGTTTGGGCTCTCCAAGTCACCAGTTCATCATGACCCAAAATCCAACATGATAGATAGGCACCATGCTTTGTGCAAATCTACATATCTACCATCACTCTTCCACGAGATAGACGGTGCATCATGATTTGTGAAAATCTTTTCTTGGTCGATCAATATTTTCATGTGTATTTCTAATGGAAGGCATCTAAGACTTAATATTTTAATTGAGGGAGTTTGTATAAATACATATACTTTATCTAATCACCACATATGTAGTATGTATCATATACATTCTATATCCTGCAATAAAAACATGCAATAAATGAAAGCGATGGTTATGGCCAGCCTAATGTAATTCCTTGGAGCCACAAAGAATTACATAATCCTAAGTCCACATCACATGTAGAAACTTGTTGTTAATGAAGATCCATGCTTGCCAATCCAAGTTGACTGGTTCAACCCTTGAACTGATTAGATTTCATCCTGGTCGCTTGTTAGTTCGTCTCATTAGTCGTCTGGTTCCATCATCTGATGGCTCCTCCAACAGATCAGTTGGGTCCACCAACTGATTGGTTCAGCTCAACCATATGGTCCTCCTTCATTCTCCATCTTGTTGGATCATTCATCATCATAACATGAAACTAAACTATCCTTCTTTTACATAATTATAGAGAAACCTCGATTTACATTTGAGGGGAACAAGGGTCAAAATAATACTTTTACATTGGAAAAATAAGATATAGGCTCGATGCACAGATCGAGATAAAAGAACAAACTAAGCACACAACCATGCACATATAACAGGGGTTATTGTCCATAACCATGCTACACATCCACCATTAAACCACTTTTACGGTGACACATGTAAATTATATATATATATATATATTAGTTTGGGATTATTGTGGTATTAGATTATAAAGATATTATTCAAATCACATGAAATAATAGAATGACAAAACCAAAATCTATCATATCGACTATCCCATCATAGAGTAAATTGACATTGGCTCTAATAGCACTGTTGGGAATTATGGCTACAGAGTCGACACTGAAAACAAATTTTTTATCTACCATATTCCCATAAACCAGCAGATCATGTCGATAACTATAAGATGAGAATGATGGTTTGGAGGATGTACTTTGTCTTGGAGAAATTCCAGCGACATCTCCTTATTGTAGTATATGCACAACTGTTGACAAGTTGCACTTGGACAATGTCTGTGTAGCTCGTGGTCTTCACCACGGATGACAAACTGGACAATTTTTACAGCGACTCCTATGATCTTTCCACAAACTGCATATTGATGTTGTCCTCCAGGCAGTAGCCAAAGGACTCCTACCTCTAGAGAAGTCCACACTGACCACCTAGAACTCCTTTATTCTTACTAGAACAAATAGGAAGGATTTGTCCCTTCCGTTGACATACTAGTCACCAACTTGCTCTCCCACAACAATGATCCTCAGTTGTTCTCTCCTGTAGCTATCCCTCCATAGTTGGGTAGGACTTGCTTGGGATGTCTTGGTTACCACAACCAGAGAGGACAATAATTGTTAGAGAAACTAATTCTCAATTTTCTGTGTTGTGCTCTGGGAAGCCCCAATACCACTCTAATTATAGGAGGGGTTAGGGTCTGGGTTTATAGTCTATGCGGGAGTGGAAGGGGCCTAAATATCTTGAATTTCACAACTTGGGAACACCCAAACGGCCGTCTGGCAACCTAAATGGTCATCTCACATGTGAGATGGTTGTTTTGCAGTTTCCCAATCGAATACAAAATTGACAATTCCTTTCCCATTAATGTTAAACATTAATTCCTTACACTCCAAGTAATGTGCAATCCAAAAAATATGGGAAAGTATCTATAACCTTCCCTCCACCCAACCGAGCGGTCTCACCCATGTGAGATGACCGTCTCACTCACCCAGACAGTAGTCTAGTAAGCCGAGGTGAGCCGATTGATTCAACCCATAGATAATTTCAACTTGAATCAGCCTAAATATCCAAACACCCATCTTAACCCTTGAGATGAACATTTAGCACTCTAGACAGCCATCTCACCATGTGATCAGATCGTCTGGCTGTACAACCAACTGATGTGTTGTGTGAATCAATTACCTAAACACTTTAGTAATCAATTCAATCATCATTTAAGGTTAAACTCCTATTCTAGGTCAAGACCTATGTGTGTGACCCTATAGGTCCCATAACACGTTGGAAATAAATGTCCATAACAACTCATAACATCACAAGCAATGAGTGGTGCCTAATAGCACATCAAATCTACCCAACTGAATCAAAAGTTGGGGAACACCTTCAACCTACAATTTGTGTATGGTGTTACAATGCTTATATGGTTACTTTTTCACTGATATCCAGATTGAACTTGAGGCATGGAGTAGTCACCCTCTTCAACATTCAATCTTGTTTCTTGAACCAAAAGCAGACTGGCCGAGATATCTGTAAGCTCAATATCACATATTGACTCACATATGCATGGACATGCATTTCTCAGTCTCACTAATCAAGAGGCCTATGATATCATTCTCCTGTAGGTGGGAAAAATCCCATCTCTATCTCTCACACTTAATCCCCATGTGTCAAGTCACCCAATCATCATCGTTATAATAACCCATGTTTTAGGATTGCATTTGATGATGTCAAAGGGTACTGAACGACATGTGATGAGTGCAGTGATTTCAGGTCTAAGAACCACAACCACCACCATCACTATGAGAGCTGACTATGAATTCCATGATGATGGCTTCCATGTGTCAGTATCATGGTGGGTGTGTCTGATACACCGTTCTCTAACATTTATTTGTGTGCTTGGTTTGATATAGCTATATCATGACTAATGAGATTCTCTCATCAACCAACTCACTCTGATCTTGTGTGTTATTGTTGTCTATCAACCATCCACAATAACAACTGATCATGGACATAATGAGAATATATATATGTACTCTTAACATTTGTATGATCTCATTTCCTCAAGTCACGTACTTGAAGACATACATCACTGAGTAATATTATTCTCTAGACATTTATAATGTTAGTCATTATCTCATTACTGAACTAAAAAGAATATATTGGAAGCTTGCCTTTATTTATTAACAAAACCATTTACAAATAATGTCATTACAATCATCATATGATTGGATCTCTGGGCATATATACCAACAGGTACAACCCAGATTGAGTTTTCCAGGTAACAATTCTAGCCTGGAGTTGTGCACAAAGACTTAATCTCCTGCTTTAATATCCTTCCTTTCATATTGCCGCCGTGCCACATTTTGTCCTCTCCTTATAGGTTCTTGCACTTTCATAGGTGACCATTCTTAGTTTTTCAAGTTCCTGTACTTATAGGAAACACTTTTCACCAGCTAAAGATAGATCAAAATTGAGGGTCTTAATGAACCAACTGGCCTTATGCTTATTTTTTACGAGGAGGTCACATGATTTCCCATAGACCATTCTGAATGGTTTGGTTCCTAAAGGTGTACTAAAGGCGGTTCAATATGCCTAAAATGCATCATTGAGCTTCAAAATCCAATCCTTCCTAGTATGATTTATAGTTCTCTAAAATAGATTTGATTTGGTGATTGGAAACTTCCATTAGGAATCTTATCTAAGGATGATAAGGGGAAGAAACATTTCGAAAGATGTCATACTTATTCAAAAATGTCTCAAATTCCTCTCTAGAAAATGTGATCCTCCATCTTAGATCACTTTGTGAGGGATCCTGAACCTAGGGAAGATAATGTATTTAAAGAGCTTCATCACAAGCTTGGAGTCACTAAAGACTATGGAGATAGATTCTACCCATTTAGAACATAGTCCACAACTATGATAATGTAACAAAAACCACAGGAGGGGGGAGGCCCCATGTAGTCGAATCCCCATATAATAAAAATTTCCAATTCTTTCCACAGTTTCATAGGCTTCTGTGTTGGTATGTATGCCCTGAGAGCCAATCATGGGATGATTGGTGGGATACATTGAGATTGATTTGATAAACATCAAACGCAAGCTTCCAATTCTTTCTTGTTCAGTCATATGAGATAGTGATAGAATAGATTGAATGTCTAGAGAATGATAGTACTCAATGACGTATGCTTTCAGGTTGAGGACCTGAACGATGAGATCATACAGATGCTAAGAGTTTGTACGTTCTTGTTATGTCCCTATTCGGATGTCATTGTGGAAGGTAGATAGACAACAATGACACACAAGACTAGATTGTGCTGTTGGTTGATGACAGAATCTCATTAGTCATGATATAGAGATATCAAACCAAACACATAGGCACTTGTTAGAGAACAAGTGTACATGACAGACCCACCGTGAGTTTGACACATGGAACCATGACATGGTAGTCACAGTCAGTACTCACAGTGATGGTGGTGAGTGTGATTCTTTGACCTGAAATCACTACACTCAACACATGTCGTTGGGCACACTTTGACATCATCAAAAGCAGTCCGGAAACATGGGTTGTTATAAAGGTGATGATTGGGTGGCTTTGACACATGGGGCTTTTGAGGGGTGAGTCATAGATATGGGATTTGTCCCTCCTAAGGGAGTTTGATATCCAAGGCCACTTAATGAGTAGGATTGAGATAGGCGTGCGCACACATGTGTGAATCAGTATGTGATACTGATGCCATACATATCTCGTTCAATCTACTCTGAGATCAAGAAAGTGAATGAACGTTGACAGGATGACTGTTCCATGCCTTGTGTTCATTCGGGATATCAGTGACAAAGGAATTATACATTTGCTGTAACACCATTCACATATTGTAGGATTGAAAATTGTTCTCCAAATTTCTACTTTCACTTGGGTAGCAATGATGTGTGACTAGGCACCACTCTTTGCTTGTGAAGTCATAAGTGTTATGGACTTTCACTTCCAACGTGAAATGGACCTACAGGGTCACACACATAGGATTTAACCTGTAAGAGGAGTTTTGTCCACAAGAAATGTTTAGATTGATTACTAAAGGAGTTTAGTAGTTCAATTAAACACTCAATCAATTGATAGCTCAATATCATATTGTTCAAGGTGTTGGACATATTGATTGGAGTATCAGATTGATTGAAATTGCAATTGACTGATTTTGCACAACCTATACTCCCAACCAATTGGTTCATGTGATGAACCGGTCGGCTGAGCTTGGTGAACCGGTCGGCTCAAATGTTGAACCGATCGGCTCAAGATCAGGGTGAACCGATTGCTTCAAGTGTTGAAACGGTTGATTCAACTGGTGCAACCGAGCAAGTTGGGAAAATAGGATTGGTGAGAATTTTCCTTTCATTTTAATTGCCTAATTTGATTGGGAAATAGGATTGGTATTCGATACCAATTAGAAACTAAAGAAGGAAAGTCAATCGGGAACCGACTAGGACCACCAACCGACCGGCTCACTTGTGAACCGACTGGTTGAGGTGTCCCAACCGACCGATTCACTTGTGAACCGACCGGTTCAGGTCCCCAACCGACCGTTTCAGTTGTGAAACGATCGGTTCAGGTTGCGAGTTGGTTGATTTTGTGGAAAATCTTGAACCCTTCTACTCCTGCTTATAGTCCCGCATTGCCCGGGATGGAGAACCCTGTCCCATGACCCTCCTATATATAGGGGTATTGGGGGCTTCTCTAGGTACAACTAACCAGTTTCTCTGCAAAGTTGTCATTCTCTGGTTTTGGCAACCGAGAGAGCCCGATCAAGTGCTACCCGCAAAGGGAGGCGCAACAAGGGAAAGACAACTTCAGTTGCAACTGGAGGTAGGAGAGTGTGTTGGCGACTAGTAGGTCAACAGGAGGGTGTCACTCCTTCCAACTCCTTGTGGGACAAGGAGTGTGGAGTTCCAGGTGGTCCGTGTGGACTACTTCAGAGGCGAGAGGTTTTTGCCGCTCAGGAGGACAATTGTCAACCCGACAGTCCGGTGACATTAAGAGTCGTCAGTCCCGGTGTGACCAGGAGCTCCACAGATACCGTCGAAGACCAGCTTTGAAGACCGTGCAAGGCACGAGGTATTGTCACTGAGCAAGCCTTGGGACAAGGTATGATTCCACAAACCATACTTTCCTATTATATTGACGTTGACGTGTTTCCTTGTTTCGGGTTTTGGGAGAAAATTTTTGTTTCCACTGCCTTATTTGCATCCCCTAAAACCCAACAGTGGTATCAGAGCCACGTCAACTGCTCTATATTTTAGGAAAATCGATATGATTGATTTTGGTTTGTCTCCTTTATTTATTGCATACGATGCGAATAAAATTCTCTTTATGCATGTCTAATCCTAAATCCACAAATCCCAATTACATATATGATATGTATTATTAATGCACTCGATACGCGTCACCCTTAAACAAGTTTTGTGGTTGATGTGTAGCATGATTGTGGCCTATAAACCCCTATATCTGTGTGTGGTTGTTTTTGGTTGCTTGCATATCGGTCTACGCACCATTACCCCTCTCCTATTCCTAATGTAACTTGAAATAATTCGAGATTTTTTCCTATCTTTGATCCCCCCGAATGTAACTCGGGGTTTCTCCTTTTATACAATGTAAAGAGCATAGATTTTATTTCTTGTTATGTCGAAGACCGGCAGACATCTGACGACAGCTGAAACGATCGGTTCAAGGCGTGAACCGATCAGTTGACGTTCCAGACGATCGGTTCAAGGAGTGAACCGATCAGTTGATGACCGATTCTAGGAGCGAGACGAGAAGGTGGCATCCAGAAGGAGATGCACGACGACCAGGCGAACCGATCAGTTGGAGGAGCCAAGCGATCGGCTGGTGGCACCTAGACGACTGGGACGGACCGAGCAAGTCGTTCATGTGATGAATTGATCTACTCCAAAGGCAAAGCATAGAGTTCATCTTGTACAGGTTGCATGTGATGTAGACCTAGATTACCGTGATTCCTCTTGGCTCGAGGAATCACATTAGGATGGCCATAATAATCGATTTTATCGTTTGTGCATGTTTTTTGTGGGATATAGCATATATATGATATATACTATGTATTGTGGTGATTGGATATGTATATGTATATAAAAACCAAATACCTCTTTAAATATTAAGTTTTAGATGCCTTCCAAATGTGACACACGTGAAAATCTTGATCGACTAAGTGTGGGCACGGCCAAGCATGGTGCACCGTCTATCTCATGGAAGCGTGAAGGATGGATATGTGGGTCTGCCCAAGCAGGGTACATATTCATCATGTTGGCTTTGGGTCAGACTTAATAAGGTGACCTAGACAGGATCTAGCACCTTGAGGCATGGAGATGATCATGGAAAGGAGTTGCATATGACATCTTATCAAGAGTTGCATATGATGCAATTGGCAAGTGTTGCCTACCTGAGAGATCTAAGTTGTGGGTGACAACCCGAGATGGTCCATGACTTAGAGGATTTCAGGATCTTGCCCACTAGACGGTTGTACGCTGCAATCTTCTGAATTGATGGTGAGGGCAATCAATTTGAAGTAAAATAGTGGGAGCGATAATCAATTAAAGGCCTAATTATATCGTCAAAATTTCAAATCAATCAAATAAGTCAAAAATGAGTTTTTGGACTAAAATTGCATATATTTCCTTTTGTTAAAATAAATGGTTAATCAACAAATCACTTTATTAGCAATCGGTCTTTGAGACCAACAAATTAAATGGGAATAATTCCATGACTGGTTAGGATGATGAGAAGTGTTCTCAAAGAGCGAAAGCTCTAAGTCCTAGTTATACCAAGACCAGATGAACTCAATCCCACCACATCAATGGCTGCCAGTATGCTTATGGAAGCATACCGAAGATGACATTGATGAGGAGTGATTAATGTTGTGTTCTCTGAACTATGAGTTGCAGAGACAACATGAGACACATGATGTATCAAGGACACTGTCCTAGTATATCATGACAGAAGGAGATCCAGTAAGGTATTCACACACTCAATGTGATTGGGTATGTGGAAAGACCTGACTAAGAAGGATTCCCTCTGAGCCAAGAGTTGGCTATTGGTATGATACTACAAATGTTGCGAGAATCATACAGTTCGTGATAAACTACAACATGAACAACTTTGACAAGCGTTGACAAAGTTGTTGGACATGTTGAGGACAGTAGAGGCAAAGATGAAGAAAGACAAACCATAATCTTTGATGTGATCAAAGAAAAGGTAATTCTTAAGGGCAAGGACAAGGGCAAAGCAAAGAAGTGTTCTGATGCTAGCCAACAATCCAAGCCGTCTTCAGCCTCAAGGCACATGGGGAAAGGGTGTATGAGGTATTGCCCTCTATATCTGGAAGAACAAAAGAAGATGAAGGAGGGGATGGAGATCTCCACCTAAGGTATCATGAAATGAACCGCTTCTTAATATGAGGTATATGATACCAAGATATGGATATGTCATATATGATATGCAATATCCACAAAGAAGTGATGGCCTTTGTGAAAGAACCAAGAAAGAAGTACCCATCATTGGAGCAAGTGTTGCTTCCATAGATAGGAGTACCTTTTAGTTTATTTCAGCTGAAAGGGCATGAAATGGAGTTGAGAACTGCTATTTCATATTTTCCAATAGATAGAAACACTTTATTTTTGCATATTGTATGACAATGATGGCAATTAATAAAGTTGATGTTTCAATCTTAAAGATATGATCTTAGTGGCAATGCCTTGTTTATCTTGCGATACATAGTATGCATAAGATAAAATGATACCTAAAAGTTATAGATAACTCAAACAATCAAATTAACATCAATCATGAGAAATTCATTTCTAGTTTCCATGTGATGGATAAATCTAGACTCTTTTGGTTAGAGAACCAGTAAGAGACATGAATATCTTGGACATGATTAATCAATCTTAAGTAAAGGTAGTGGGAAAATGATTATCCAATTAGGTATAATGCATGTGATGTATTTACATACCTATTGGAACAAATGCTAATACTTCAAATGGTGTTTAGAGAAATACCAATATGAATATCTTGAAGTGTTCAAGATTACATTAGATGAAGTGAAAAATTGGTAAAGTGTTAATTCTTGATGAGATCAATGAATGAAATACTTGGACCAAATGTTTGAGATCCTTATGAGTGATTATAATAGTGTATCATAGAGAACTCATGATTAAGTCATGGTGATGTCTAAATCAAGAAGGAATCATACTCTAAGGAGTTAGAGAATGATTATCAAATAACTGAATTCTTCTTAATAAAAGAATACCCCACACTAATAAAAAGAAATTAAGAATCACAAGGGTTGTGAGGTCTTATATCCTTAATAGGTACACCTCAATTGTCTATGTGATGAGTTGTTCATGTGATGAGTCAACTATCTAGATGAATATGAGGAACCAAATTTTGAGTTATGGTTTATGACCATTACATCCTAGATGACATCCATGTGAACCATAAGGTATGACCTTGATGGTAGCACCCAATGGATGAAATCCATAAGTGCAAATGAGTCTTAATACACATGGATAACATTTTGAGAAGGATGATGCTTGTTGTTGCAACTTAATGACTAAGACATTTGGCATATGGATACTAAAACTGCATTCCTATGAGGAATAAAACAAGGATGTGTACGTGACACAACCTATTAGGTTTATGAATCTACTAATGCAAATGAAGTCTATAAGTTACAATGGACTAATCAATGTGATTGATTGAATACAAGAAACTCAAAATTGGATCTTTACTTTGATGATATAGTCAAAGGGTTTGACTGATATATCAAAGATAAAGAAGGGATATGTGATTTAGTGGGAGCGTGTTCACATTCAACATGTTGATGTGAAATGGAAATGTTCTAGAATGGAAATCCAAAAGTGGAAATTATCTTTAAGGAAGATAGAGATGTTTCCAATGTGATAGGAATAGAGTTCTATAGAGATAGTTCTCGAAAACCTCTTGACCTGAAAAGAGAAAGCATACATTGGCAATGTGTACTAAAGGGTTCAGTGTACACAGATTCAGTGGGAGAAAACTTGTCCATGTTACATGGAGTTAGTATCCCAAGGCCAAGTGTCCAATTCTGATGAAGAATGGGAACACTAAGAATAGATATGGATCTATCATGTATGCAATCATCCCATTATCTTGCATGTATCGACATGACAAGAACAAAATGCATTAATCATGTTGTATGTATGACATAACAATATGATGTGCTCATCCTGATAACTCGTATGTGAGACATGACGAGTGGATGTCTGTCTGCTTCCAGTAAGGGTTACTGGAATACCATGAGAACTTGATAAGTACTTGGGAAGTACTTGTTCTATGGAGATAAGGAAGAGTTCGATGTAAAGAGTTACATTGATGC
Organism: Alisma plantago-aquatica; assembly: GCA_963693085.1. Taxonomy (NCBI): domain Eukaryota; kingdom Viridiplantae; phylum Streptophyta; class Magnoliopsida; order Alismatales; family Alismataceae; genus Alisma; species Alisma plantago-aquatica. Next base: position 1,401,923,272 of record OY856412.1, read on the forward strand.
GAACTTCCGAAAGGACATAAAATTTATCGCAATATATATATATATATATATATATATATATATATATAGGATATATAAAAGTGAAAGTTTGTTGATAATTGGAATTATTCCAATAAAACTATTTAAAAGGAAATGCTGAGTATCTATGTGTTGAGAACATCAATGGATACTATATGGATCTGGAAAATCATGATATGAACTTATATTCGACTCATTGATGACAAGTATGGAATCCTTGATCATGCAATGTGGCTAAAGGTTAGGAAAGGAATAGTAGATCACATATTTTGGCACCTCCATCTCATATGTGTGACGTACAATGAAGAGATGAGAGACATGCAATTTATACTGACTTTGGCAAGGTGTAGCCATAACTCATTATGTTGGCACAAGAGCACAGTAACATGTGGGACATGTTTGAAGATCACTATGAATATGATTGAAGGGTGATTGGCTTGCAGTGCAAGTGGGAGTCTATTGGTATGTATGCCCTTAGAGCTAATCATGGGATGATTGGTGGGATACATTGAGATTGATTTGATAAACATCAAATGCAAGCTTCCAATTTTTTCTTGTTCAGTCATATGAGATAGTGATAGAACAGATTGAATGTATAGAGAATGACAATACTCAATGATGTATGCTTTCAGGTTGAGGATCTGAACGATGAGATCATACAGATGCTAAGAGTTTGTACATTCTTGTTATGTCCCTAGTCGGATGTCATTGTGGAAGGTAGATAGACAGCAATGACACACAAGACTAGATTGTGGTGTTGGTTGATGACAGAATCTCATTAGTCATGATATAGAGATATCAAATCAAACACATAGGTACTTGTTAGAGAACAAGTGTACCAGACAGACCCACTGTGAGTTTGACACATGGAACCATGACATGGTAGTCACAGTTACTACTCATAGTGATGGTGGTGAGTGTGATTCTTTGACCTGAAATCACTACACTCAACACATGTCGTTGGGCACACTTTGACATCATCAAACGCAGTCCTGAAACATGGGTTCTTATAAAGGTGATGATTGGGTGGCTTTGACACATGGGGCTTTTGAGAGGTGAGTCATAGATATGGGATTTGTCCCTCCTGAGGGAGTTTGATATCCAAGGCCACTTGATGAGTAGGATTGAGATAGGCGTGCACATGCATGTGTGAATCAGTAGGTGATATTGATGTCATACATATCTCGTTCAATCTACTCTGAGATCAAGAAAGTGAATGAACGTTGACAGGATGACTGTTCCATGCCTTGAGTTCATTTGGGATATCAATGACAAAGGAATTATACATTCACTGTAACACCATTCATAAATTGTAGGATTGATAGTTGTTCTCCAACTTTCTACTTTCACTTGGGTAGCAATGATGTGTGACTAGGCACCGCTCTTTGCTTGTGAAGTCATAAGTGTTATGGACTTTCACTGCCAACATGAAATGGACCTGCAGGGTCACACACATAGGATTTAACCTGGAAGAGGAGTTTTGTCCACAAGCAATGTTTAGATTGATTACGAAAGGAGTTTAGTAGTTCAATTAAACACTCAATCAATTAATAGCTCAATATCATATTGTTCAAGGTGTTGGACATATTGATTGGAGTATCAGATTGATTGAAATCACAATTGACTGATTATCCACAACCTATACTCCCAACCGATCGGTTCATGTGATGAACCGGTCGACTGAGCTTGGTGAACCGGTTGGCTCAAATGTTGAACCGATCGGCTCAAGATCAGGGTGAACCGATTGCTTCAAGTGTTGAAATGGTCGATTCAACTGGTGCAACCGAGCAAGTTGGGAAAATAGGATTGGTGAGAATTTTCCTTTCGTTTCAATTGCACAATTTGATTGGGAAATGGGATTAGTATTCGATACCAATTAGAAACAAAAGAAGGAAAGTCAATCGAGAACCGACTAGGACCACCAGCTGACCGGTTCACTTGTGAACCGACCGGTTGAGGTGTCCCAACCGATCGGGTCACTTGTGAACCGACCGGTTCAGGTCCCCAACCGTCTGTTTCAGTTGTGAAACGACCGGTTCAGGTTGCGAGTTGGTTTCTTTTGTGGAAAATCTCTAACCCTTCTACTCCAGCTTTTAGTCCCGCATTGCCCGGGATGGAGAACCCTGTCCCATGACCCTCCTATATATATAGGGGTATTGGGGGTTTCTCCAGGTACAACTCAGTGCAACCAGTTACTCTGCAAAGTTGTCGTTCTCTGGTTTTGGTAACCGAGAGAGCCCGAGCAAGTGCTACCCGCAAAGAAAGGAACAACAAGGTAAAGACAACTGCAGTTGCAACTGGAGTCAGGAGAGTGTGTTGGTGACTAGTACGTCAACAGGAGGGTGCGACTCCTTCCAACTCCTTGTGGGACAAGGAGTGTGGAGTTCCAGGTGGTCCGTGTGGACTACTTCAGAGGCGGGAGGTTTCTTCCGCTCAGGAGGACAACTGTCAACCCAACAGTCCGGTGAGACCAGGAGTCGTCAGTCCCGGTGCGACCAGGAGCTGCACAGACACCATCAAAGACCGGATTTAAAGACCGCGCAAGGCGCGGGGTATTTTCGCCGAGCAAGCCTCAGGACAAGGTATGATTCTACAAACCATCCTTTCCTATTATATAGACGTTGACGTGTTTCCTTGTTCTGGGTTTTGGGAGAAAATTTTTGTTTCCTCTACCTTCTCTACCTCCCCTAAAACCCAACAATCGGATCCTCCTGGATATATTTCCAGACCTATATCATTGATCACATGCAAGAACAAAATCATAAGAGTTCTTGAAGGTTGTTGGCCAAAAAAATCCACATTAAAGCACCTTTTTGGCTATCTTTTGTGTGCTCATGTGTCCTCCAGTCAAACGAGAAAGACATTGATCCAGAATAGCTTGAGCCTCCTCCTTGGTATAACATCCAGGGTAAAGTCCATATGTACAAATCCTAAATAAATATAGGTCATCCCAATATAGTTTCATCATTTTTTTTGATCAGTAAGTGTGTGCCCCTTTTTATTGATTTTTTGTAAAGAAGATACATGGTTCAATAACATAGGAAAAGAACAAAGAAGCTATCTATAGATTAGAAAAGAACAAACAAGAATCATGGCCAAGAAGACCTATCCAGTTCTCACAGATCAGAGAGGATCACCCCCCCCCCCAAAAAAAAAAGGAGCATCTTTAGAAATCCCTTTGAACAATCTTCTGTTCCTTTCCTGTCAAACATGATAAAAGGCAGTGAGGCAAGTAATCCCGAACTTGTTAGCCATAAGAAGAAGTCCACAATATTATTTATTAGTAGGTATACAAGGAATCCACTTGTTCTATACCTCAAATTCGCAAATATCAATAATATATTTGCAAATGAAAAATAGATGGTCAAAATCCTCATAAGCTTCTTTACAGATACATCATCTCAAGACAATGTAGAGACCAAATCTTCTAAGAAGGTTCTGAGTAGATATTTTATTGAGAAATAGTTTCCATCCCAGAAGACCAACGGGTCGAGGAATTGAGTTTTTTCAAAGATAATTAGCCCAACTAGATTCATCATTTTTGTCTCTAATTATATTCCACCAGTCTTTGATAGTTGGGCTCTTCAATCCATTAAAAAGGATCATATCTTCAACATCAAAATTGCAATCCAAAGAACAAGAAAGCTTTTTAAACTCTGAGAATTTCCTTTTATCAAGAATGTTCCATCTATGATTATCCACAAATATATTGAGATTTCCATATAGGCCACAACCCAGGCATAGAACATTATTAGGATTAATCAAATCCTTTTAAGAACCTCCCTCTAGGGATCTCTCCAAATCTAAATAGAGTCACCCTTGCCTATGATAAAAGAAATGTTAGGTAGAGAAAGATATCTATATCTCAACAGTTGTCTCCACATCCACGATCCATTAGGATCATACTTAACAGACCAAATATAATAGACCAAATAGAGTCATTCTTCAGGTATTTTCCATTAATCCATTTCACCCAAAAAGCATCTTTTTTACTGGAAAGGTTCCAATTGTTTAGTAAAAGGCCAGCATTGTTCATATCCCTTACTCGCCTAATGCCCAAACCACCTTCAATTATAGGACACAAAATATTGGACCACTTGACATAGTGAGTTTTGTTCTCCTTATCAACCCCATCCCAAATGATTTTTTTACAAATTCTTTCAATATCCTTCATGACCTCAGATGGGAGAGGAAAAGCAGATGACCAAAACAAGTGAAGCGAGAGCAAGGTAGAATTTGTAAGCTCAACTCTACCATTGAAAGAAAGAGATTTATGTTTCCAACCATCAAGTTTACCTTTAATCTTATCAATCAGAGGAGCACATTGACTCTTGCTAAGCTTTCCACTAAATAGTGGGAGTCCCAAATACCTCATAGGAAAGTTTCCCACTGGTATGTTCAGTATCTCAGACATCTTGTTCTTGTTTGAAGATTACCTACAAAAAATATTGTTTTTTTGAGGACTAACAACAAACCAAAGTGTTTACCAAAATTACATAAGATGTTATTAATAGCCTGAGCATTGTCCTCATTAGCTTCCAAGAAAAACATCATATCATTTGCAAATAAAAAGCGTGACACATGAATTGAGGGACATCTAATAGGAGATATATGGTTGTTTTAGAAATCATGATTCATAATAGTAGTGAACCCTTCCATAGCAAGAACAAAAAGATAAGGGGATATGGGGTCCCCTTGGAGAATGCCATTAGAAGGATAGATAGAAGGAGAGGGAACTCCATCAATCAGAACATGATAACTACTTGTCTTCATTATGACTTGTAACCAATTTATCCAACATGAAGGAACATTCATACATTTGAGAATAACAAAAAGAAAGTCCCATCAAATAGAATCATATGCTTTCACCAAATCCACCTTAATGCACATTTTTGCACGTGAATTCTTCTTGTTGAAGTCACTAATTAGTTCATTAGTAAGTAGAAGAGCATAAAAAATCTTTCTACCTTTAATAAAGGCCACACAATTATTGATAATGAGCACATTAAGAATTGGTTGGAGTCTGTTTGCAAGAACTTTAGTGATAATTTTATATAGGAAATTACATAGAAAAATTGGCCTCCAGTCTTTAATATGAAAAACCCCTTTGACCTTGGGAATAAGAGTATGTAAGATTTGTTGAGTTCTTTGATCATATTTCCACTCATGAAGAAGTTTTGAATAGAAACAATAACATCCTCATTAATCATCTTCCAGGTAGTTTTGAACAAGTGACCATTAAAGCCATCTGGACTCGAAGCTTTATCTCCATCAACTTCACTAATAACTTTTTCAATCTCTTCTCTAGTCACTAACACACAGAGATTCTCAAATGTTTCATTATTTAATGAAGGAAGTAACCAATTTGAGTTCCAAATAGGTATGTTCACTCTTGTATTGATTGAAGAGATTGTCATAGTACAAAAACACATGATTCTTGATAATATCTTCATTATACTCCATATTATCATCTATCATAAGAGCCCCCAAAGTATAATGATTAGATCTTACCTTCAGAGTATTATAGAAGAAACTGGTATTTTTATCTCCCAATCTGAGCCAATTCACCGTTGAAATTTTCTTAGCATAGTCCTCCTCTGCCTAACATCAATTAAAGCCATGCATCTCTTCTCATCAGCTATCTCTCTGAGATTAGGATTATCAGGAAAACTATCTGTAATTTTTTGAGCTTCAATTGGTTCAAGTTAAGAGATTTTATCATTTTCACTATTATTCCCCACCTCCTCTTTATTCCAGAAAATTAACTTGCTTTTAACATTTTTAAGCTTCGAGATTACTCTGAACATAATATTTCCTTTAACTTCAATATTCCAAGCATTTTCAACAACATTAAGGAAATCTTCTCTTTTGGTCCAGGCATTAATGAACTTGAAATAGCCTTTCTTCTTCTTGATAATATCACTGAAGTTGGCCAAACTTTTCCTATGATCACTCGTGATAGTATTAAGAACATCACCCCTGACTTATTTAAAAACAAAATAGAACTCTAGGTTATAGAAGCATCTATCAATTCTTGAGAGAATAAGATCAACTCCTTTTTGTCTATTGTCCCACATGAACAAGGGACCCTTCATATCTAATTCCACCAAATTCACATCAGAAATAGCATTATCAAAATCCCTCATAGCAAAGAAAGAACAACAACCTTTACCCTTCCTTTCATTAGAACAATAAATAGCATTGAAGTCACAAATTAAATCCAAGCTTCACTATTTTTGGGACTAATTCTTTTCAAATCCTCCCATAAAATATGCCTTCTCCTCTCATCATTATCTCCATATATAGAAGTAAAAAAAAGGAGCTATCCTAATAGAAAGCACGATAATGAATAAACTTATCACTTTCTTCAATTTTGGATAGACGCATAATGCTTTGATCCCAAAGAAAGATAATCCTACCAAGAGGGTGGGAAATAAGAATGAAGATCCACATATTATCTTTCCAGATTCTTAGCATAGCTTTGTGCATTTTTCCTATATCTGAGTTTAGTTTCCACTAACACTTTAATAGGGCACCTAGCATTCACGAGGTTGACCCTGAATTTCTCTTGATGTCCCAGCCTATTCAGACCCCTGGCATTCCAAGAGAAAATACTAATATTATTAGCCATGGGGTAAATTTGTGATTGGAAACCTTCCAGTCTTAGTAGACAAATCATCTTCATCACCTATATCTCCCAATTTCTCAAACATATTTCTAGCCATACTATTTAATTCAGATGTATCCCTCTTGGTATATACATTAATTCTAGAGTGAAGCTTGGGAGGAGAAGTACAATTTCTACACCTCATAACTTGAAATCCATCATCAGTAGCAGGCGATGCCACGTTTCTCTTATCATCAAGAATAAGATGCATATGTTGGGGGATATTCCAATTACCTGCAAACATAATAGAATCCATAGTTTCTACAACTCTATTCATAAATGACATGTAAACATTGAAGTTGTGACCAGGATTAGTGGTTCTAACAATAGAGCAACCACCTTTGTTACATTCTTGAGCAGAAAGAATTCCCAAAGACTGGTAAACAACAAATTGTGAATGAATAGAGATACTTGCATAAGTATGTTATTACCAGGATGAGAAGGATTGCATTCTTGAGCAGAAAGAACTCCCAAAGACTGATTAGCAACAAACTGTGAATGCACAAAACTACTTGCAGAAGACAAGCTATTATCAGACTGAGAAGAATTAGGAGCATTACGAATAATGGAATTAGCAAGCGTAGCAGCAAAATTATATTCAGAAGTAGATTTATGAATAGGTATCCATATCCTTTCATTCTCTGGAGGTTCCTTGATGATTTTATAGATATCATGTTCATGGCCAAAACAACCATAAGTTTTGCATATCTCCGGGATCCACTCATACTGGACCTGAATGACATCCCTATATACACAATCACTCCTTGCAACAATCTCCTTTGGAAGCAAAGAATCAATAGATATTAAGATCTGAATATGGGCATAGTCTAGCCTCCTCTTGGACTTAGTAGCATAATCAGAACATATAGGTTTACCAATGAAGCTCCCAAGAACCCCTAGAATTTGATCATCCCATAATTCCAAAGGTAGATATGGAAACCTCACCCAAATTGGGATATAAGTAAGTCGTTCCTTTTCAAGCAGCTCTCCTAGCTCCTATTTTTTTTATTATAAGGGGCTTTCCTCCAATGAACCACGACCTCCCCTCTACCACCATTTTAATATCCTCATGATTTTCAAATTCGACAATGAAGAAGCTCTTATTGCGTAGAATAACTTCAAATGAGATTTTAGGTTTCCAAACTACCTCAAAGTGTAGAATCAGCGTCGGCCAGTGGGGTTTCATCCCAAGTACATATCCAGGCGTCATATTCCCCCACTTTTTAGCTATCTCCACCGCCTTTTCTCACTTGTATAAGACTTCTCCATCTACAATTTCTGGTAGCAAGAATTTGAGCTTCATGAAGTCCACATTTCTCTCAATGCTGAATAGATTCGCCCATCGTCTGGTGCTAGGAGAAGAAGCCACATCCACTTTCTACTTATCAAGAATCAAGAGACTCTAAGAAGATCGAAGAGAAGGATGAGTTGACAGGGGTTGCCATTTCCCTCCGCATTAGACACCCCTTCCATCGTCACTCTCGTTGCCCCTCTGCATTTCAAACCTTCCTCCATCTCTCTACAATCTATTTTCTACTTATAATATAGTTTCTTTGTGTCATGTAAGACTCTATTCTTTGACTATCCTTCATACTTAGGATGTATATTGCCAGTTTTAAGATAACTAATATAATAAAACATCCATAGAAAGTGAGATTCAACCTACAGTAGTTGAGCATCAGGTATGCAATCATCAATCAACATTTCTTCACTCTCCTACAAATTGAGCCAACTAAGGTGGTCAACTACCACATTCTTAGAACCTTTCTTATCATGGATCTCTAAGTCAAACTCCTACAAAAACAAAATCCATAGGATAAGCTTGGGCTTGGCATCTTTCTTTGTCATCACATAATGGATGGATGCATGATCTATATACACAATCTCTTTTGAACCCACCAACAATGATCAAAACTTTCTGACAACGTATATGATCACTAACATCTCCTTGTCTGTAACAATGTAGTTCTGTTGGGCATCATCCAAAGTCTTTGAAGCACAATCAATAACATGGTGCTTCTTATCAATGCACTGCCCAAGCATACTCCCACTATGTAGTTGCTTACATCACACATGATCTCAAATGGTTGAGACCAATTTGTCACACTGACAACTAAATTAGTGGTTAGGGATTCCTTCAAGCTATACAATCTAGTCATGTGGGTCCAATAAAAATAAAAAAATGGCCTCCTTCAATAGAAAATTAGTGAGAGGCTTGGAAATATTAGAGAAATCCCAGATGAATCTCCTATAGAATCCAAAATTCCCAAGAAGTGCATGAACTTCCCTGACTAAGGATCACAATGCAAGCTTTTCAATTACTTCAATATTCACACTATCCAACTCTCTGACACAACTACTGACTCTATGTCCCTGAACAATGCCCTCCCTTACCATGAAGTGACACTTTTCCTAGTTAAACATGATATGTTCTTCTTTTCATCAGTCAAGAACTAGTGAAACATGACTCAGTAATGAGTGGAAGGAGTCCCAATAGATTGAGAAGTCATACACAAACACTTACATCCATGTCTTTTCTAGTCTTGTGAAAATATCTACCATACATCTATGAAAAGTGGTTGTGGCCTTGCACAAACTAAATGGAATTCTCTAGATGCAAAAGTCCCTAAAGGGCGTATAAAAGTAGTCTTCTCCTGGTCATCTAGATGAATTGTAATTTGATAAAATCCCAAATAACCATACAAGTAACAAAGAACTATTTGTGAGTTAGTTTCTCAAGAACTAGATCAAGCAAAGGAAGAGGGAAGTGATCTTTCCTTTTTTCTTTGTTCGATTTGAGGAAGTCAATACACATCCTTCACCCAGCGATTGTAAAGGTGGGGATGAGTTCCCCCTTGTTATTCTTTACTACAGTGGTCCCTCCTTTATTTAGAACCACATGCATATAACTCACCCATGGAGATTCATATGTGGGATAGATGATCCTTGCCTTGAGGATCTTGATTACCTCCTTTCTCATGACTTCCTACAAATTAAGTTTAACTTGTGTTGAGGATCTCTAGAAAGCTTGTAGTCATCAACTATTGGTATGTTATGCATGCATACTGTTGGGCTGACTCTTGTAAGAAATGTTTTCCTATAACCTAGAGAATCCTTCCACATACTAAGCTCTGACATAATCTTATATTCACGATCTTCATTAAAATTAGCATTGATTATCACAATACATATATATTCTTCATCTAGGAACTCATATTTCAGTTCCCTAGTGATGTTTTTATCTCTGGTGTCTAGGATTTTATTTCTTCATATTCAATCATATAAATTTATTTGAGCTCTCCAATTCAACCTATGGATCTTCTTAAATGAAAGCTAGGTGAATTTGCACTATTCACCTATGGGTCCTGGAAGTCTAAGTCATCTTTAGCAATCAAGGCTGCTTGTAAATGGTCTTTAGAGTGAACATTGTCTTGCTTCATCTATAAGAGTTTATCAATGCAATCAATACGAAATACTCCATCCTTGATGTTCAACTCCTTCAAGTTGTTAGAGACACGATATTCAAGAGATCCTTTCTCTAGTCAAACAACAAGAGTGCCAACCTACATATCTACCCGGGCATGGGATGTAGCTAGAAAGGTCAGCCAAGAATTAAAGGATACTAAGATCCTCCTTGTTATTCATTACCACAAAGTCACGCAACACATATGTGTCCTTTCCCACCTTGGTCGGAAGTCCTCTATGATTCCCACCAACTTTGTCATGGAAGATTATACCAGTTGAATAGTCATGGTTCTGGTAGTATCTCTATGAATCCCAACATCTAACATAGACTGTATGGGATGATATAAATACTAGCTCCCAAATCAGCCAATCCCTTGCTACATGTGTCATATCCAATGAAATAGTCAATCCCAAAAGAACATGAGTCTTTTTATGTCTTGGACGTTTTGTTCAGAACAATATCAGAAGCTATCTGTGCTAGCTTGATAGTCTCGTACTCATCTATGGTGTACTTCATGGTGAGAAGAGTCTTTAATACTTACATCAAGCTGGCATCTCTTATGAGGCATCCAAGAACAATATGTCTACATGAAGTTTCTTCATCACCTCTTTAAACTTAGCAAATCAAACGTCAATATTTTTCTATTTTAGGCGGTTCCATATAGTGGTTGGGGCTTGTAGATTGGAATCTTAAGTTCCTTTACTTCAAGTTGTGAATCCACAATGCCCTCAACAATAATTGAGGTGACATCCTTAGATGATTCAAATGCTATGTTTTCCTTTTATGCTGTCACTATTCTCTCAACTACACAATCCACTATAACTGGTTCATCATCAAAATCATCTATGGGGAAACTAAATCAATTGTGCATGTAGGAGGAGTAGAATACTCATTTTGTGATCATGTGACCACTGCCTTTAGATATTCCATAAGCTTTGGGTTATTCTCCATCTACCCAAAAAAAGTACATGTGGGTAGATGCCTGTTGGCTGCTAACTATACTACCTATGACTCCACAGATTTATCATGGGATGAGGAGTTATTATGTAGTGCATGACACGAGTAAGATACATTTCCTACGATTGAATAAGCTATTCAAAACTACGGTTAGCCACCCTAGGGTTTGTGCCGCCTTTAGGCGATCCCGAGGTAAGCTCCTCCCAACCCCCCAGAGGGGGGTCTCCCTCCTCTCCCACCGATGCCATGGCCGCGGTGGAGACTCTTGGTGATGGGGTCCCTGATGCGACAATGCGCTCCATCCCTAGACGATCCTGGAACCAGGTCTTGGCCAGCGGCAACCTTGATTCTGAGAAACACTCCTTCAACCCGCATGTGAAGATCGATTGCAAGAGATTAATAACTATTGATGAGATGACATATGAAGCCATGGAAAGGTGTTGGGAGCACACAACGATTCTGTACGTGATGCACAAAAGACCTTACTACCATCATCTTCTTGCTTGGATTCATAGGGTTTGGAAACCTAAAGGAGATTTCGACCTGTTCTCCAAACCAAACAAATTCTTCCTTCTCCGCTTCAACTCGGGTGAAGACAAGAAGAACATCATTGAAGGTGGCCTGAGATGGTTTGATAGTCGTTTGGGGGTCGTCAAGGACTACAAGACGGGGGATGACCTACAGAAGGATTTCTTCAGCACCATACCGGTTTGGATTAACATACCAAGTATGGGACGCAACTAGTCCCATAGGGCTATTGGGATCGTGGCCAGTAGAGTAGGGAAGCTGCTCATGATTGATTTTAAATCGCTTAGTCAGGAATCACTGGGTGAGGCGCGAGCTCTGGTGGAGATTGATGCTGTTGAAGATCCTCCACTGGAGGTATGGGTTAACATTCCTAGACGTGACCCTATGTCGGTGAAGATTCAATACGAGCACATTTCAAAGAGGTGTGTCGCATGCAAGGTGTTTGGCCATGATGGGTCTGAGTGCTCGATCAATCCGATCATAGTAATGGAGGCTCCTGCTCCTACAACCCAGGTCTGGAAGGTCGTTGGGAAGAAGGGAAAAGCTGTAGTTGTAGATCCTACTACGAACGATCAAGGTGATGTTCAGATCGTGAGCCCTAGTAGCATACTTGATGACGGTGCTCCTTCCTCGGGTGACACTCCTTCTTCAGGTGTCGCTTCCTCCTCGCGTTCTGGTAACAACGGTGGCTCTAGTGCGGATCACCTGGTTGCTGACGATGCAAGTGTAGATGATCGTGGACATGACTGTGGTGCACAAGTTGTTGGTGGAACATTCCAATCTGGCTGCGACAACACTCCTAGGACCGATGGCATGGTTGGGTGTCAAGGTGGCAGTAATGTTGTTGGGGTGGCTGCGTCTCCGGTTAATGTTGTATCTACAGGTGTTGCTACAACAGTTGTAGCGACGTTGCGTTGCAGAGCAGATGAAAGTGATGGTACAGATGCTGTTGTTAATAGTGGGTCAGTTTCTACACTTGACTCTGATGGATGCTTGCACTGCTGGTTCAGGGGAGACTGATGATCTAGAAGTTAGAAGTTCCACCGATACTTCCTCTTCTTCATCGTCCAAGGCTTCAAGGGCATCCAAAGGTGATGGGTCTCGTAAGACCTGCTCGGCAGCCAGAGGTCATTAATGACCTTTCTCATGACTAATGTGTGTGGCTCCAGGTTGCCATGTAAGAAGAAAGAAGGGAGGAGAACCATTGTCGATAACAAAGTGACTATGGCCTTTCTTGTTGAATCTAAAATCAAGTCTCACATGATCCATACATCTGACCGTATGTTTCCTAAAGGCTGGTAATGGGTTTCTAATCATCTGCCTGACCATAATGGTTGTATCTATGTTGGGTGGAATCCTAATTGCTGGACTACTACTATGATCGAGATGGATGATCAACATGTCACTATGAAATGTATTAATAAAGTGGACTCATTATCTACACTACTGCTATCTATGCTAGGAACTCTGTGTCTGAGCACTCTATCCTGTGGAATACCTTGGAGAGGATTGCTATTAGCATAGATGAAGCTTGGCTCATCACTGGTGATTTTAATAATATCAGGAAGCAAGAGGAGAAGGTGGGGCCTTGTGAGGTGCCCTCTATTATTCTTAGTTCTTTTAATGCTTCTCTTGGTAATGTGGGTCTAACTGAACAACCTGTCATTGGTAAGGAGGTTTAAACTTGGCATAATAAGCAAGGGGTCGCTAAAAGGGTGGTGTGCAAACTTGATAGATCCTTTGTCAATGATGTTTGGCTGTCTAAATTTCCTGGTTCCAAAACAAAGTTCATCACCTGTAATTATTTGGATCATTGTGCTCTTAACATTAATATGAAGCCTATTTATTTCAATAAGAAACCTTTCCGATTTCTCAATTTCTGGCTAGATTGGGAAGGCTGTCGGGATATTATAAAAGAGGCTTGGGCTACTGAAATCTATGGCAACCCACTCTTTCAATTCTGTCATAAACTCAAGAATGTCAAAGAGAAGTTGAAGACTTGGTCCAAAAAGTATGTCAAACTCAAGAACCTTATTTCTAGAGAAAGAATGGAACTTGATGACATCTCAACCATGATCCGTAGATGTCCCCTAGATCAGATCTCATTCATGCTGAAAAACAAACCCTTGAAAGACTGGACTTGCTTCTTAAGGTGGAAGAGGTTTATTTCTGGTAGCGTAGTAGAATGGAGTGGCTCTCCAATGGAGATAGGAACACTAAAGTCTATCATACTATTGTCAAGAGACGGGATGTTATTAACTCTATAACTGAACATTTTGACTCACATGGTGAGCTTCTGCAGGATAATGATGCCATTACTGATGACCCTGTTAAATTTTTTGAACAGCTCTATAATCAGCCTCATGTTGCTTCAAACTCTTCTATATCAGATTGGACACCTCTTGTATCTAAGATTCATAATACCATGTTGTGCTCTTCTTTGAGTTTGAATGAGGTTCGTGATGTTGTGTGGAGCATTGGACCTCACAAAAGCCCGGGACCGGATGGCTTCAATGGTTACTTCTATAGGGGTAATTGGAACGTCATTTGTGACAATCTTCTTAAGGATGTCCAATGGATATTTGAAGGAGGAAACATGGTTAGACAAGTCAATCATGTTTTTCTTGCTCTTATTCCCAAGAAAGATATTGTCTCGTCTCCAGCTGATTTCAGGCCTATCTCTTGTTGTTCAATGCTTTATAAAATCATTGCTAAAGTCATTTCAAGGAGACTAGCTAATCTTCTGCCAAATATTATCTCTCTTAATCAAGGTGCTTTTGTTAAAGGTAGGAGTATTGAGGATTTTTCTCTTCTTGAGGCCAAGTTCACTCTTAGATTTAATCGAAAATCCATCCCTCCCCCTGTTTGCATCAAGTTGGATATCACCAAAGCTTTGGATTCTGTTCAGTGGTCCTACCTTTGGGATTGTCTTAATGGTCTTGGGTTCAATGAGAAGTTTATCTCTATTATTAAACAATATGTGGAGACTCCATCTTTCTCTCTCTTACTTAACGGTTCTTCGGTTGGCTTCTTCAAAAGCTCCAATGGACTTAGGCAAAGCGATCCCTTATCTCCTCTATTATTTTCTATTGCTATGGAAGGCTTCAGCAAATGTCTTGAGGAGGCGTATGATAACAAGCTCATTAGAAGCTATCCCATCAACAAGACTAAGGCTCTTAGCCATCTTCTCTTTGCAGATGATGTCCTTATTTTCTCTGAGGGTCGACTACGCAACCTTACCAAACTCAAACATGTTTTTCTTGACTTTGGTTCTATTTCTAGTATGAAGTGCAACCCGAACAAAACACTTATATTCTTGCCCTCTTCTTGCCGCAATAAAGAGGCCTTGATTAGATGATTGGGTATTCAACTTGGTACTTGGCCCACAAAGTATCTTGGATTTCCTATGGAAGGTGGCAGTCTTAGGAGGCGCCATTTTCATGAATGCTTAGATAAGCCTAGAGACATGATACAAAGATGGTCTGGTTCTAAGATTTCTATGGCTGGTCATCTTATGCTTATTAAGCACAGTGCCATGGGTCTGATTAGCTATTGGATGCATATGGGTGACATTCCTCTAGCTTTCTTACGTAGGATGGAATTGCTGCTTTCGAATTTCCTTTGGGCTAGCTCGGTGCACCCCTCTTCTTGGGCACGACTAGCATTTCCACTTTGTGAAGGCGGTTTGGGGATGAAGAGACTTGATGAACTTGTAGATTACCATACGTTACATCTCATTCAAAGGTTTACCCAAGTTCAATGTATATGGAGCTCATAGTTTTCTTGCAGGTATGGTGATACCTTGACTACTGTTCTCAGGAATGACTCTACTTGCCATAGACGTATGGGGGCTCTCTGGCCTTCCTTTTCTACTTGGGAGGGCAGGGATCTTTGGGGAAATGTTAGACAAAAATGTCCATCTGATAAGGCTTATGGAAATCTTTGGCTCTCGAGGCACTATCCTAGATGGAGTCTTACTACCTTTTAAGCTCTCAAAAACGTCTTACCTACTATGGAAAAGATTAGTTCCTAGTCGGGGGCACCTGTTCCTTCTTGCTTAATGTGTGGCCTACACAATGACTCCATCACTCATCTATTTGAGGGCTGCAAATTTTGGAAGTATATCTGGGGTTGTTCTCAAGTCAAACTCAATATTAGATCTTCATATTCTCTTCATGAATGCTTTGCGAACCTAGGTAATAGATCAAAGCAATCCAGAATTTTGGAACTTTAGGCCATCACTGGTGTTGTCCACTTCATATGGGAGGAGCGTAATAAAAGGCTGCATAATGGTGGAGCTTCTGACTTTGTCGTTACCTTCAACCGTCTTGCACTAGAGATCAAGAGAATGTATTTTACTTTTAAATCTTGCCTTGATTTACCCCCTATTATAGCTAGGAATTGGGATATGCTGTAACCAATTCTTAGAAGTGTGTAGTCACATGTTTGGGTGTGGCTTGTAACTTTGTCCCCCTCCGGGGGGTGGTGGTTGGAATATACTTACCCAATTTTCCAAAAAAAAAAAGCTATTCAAGCCTTGATTTTTTTCATTGTCGGATACGAGGCCCTGATCTGACTGTAGAGGAGGTGCTTGAAAAACACTAGAGGGGGGGTGAATAGAGTTTTAAAGATATTTTAACAATTATTTAACTCAAATAATCAACCACAAGAATATTGGACAAGGGGACAATGATTTAGAGTGGTTCCAACTTTAGCAAATACTAAAGTTGTCAGTCCACTACCCGGTTGCTTACCCAACCGGGATTTGGAAAGAATTTAATTTTATTACCTCGCAAGGACTTTACATAAAATTACAATTCTCTCCCTAAACCCTTTAAGAAGCCTTCACCTAGAAGTAATCGCACCAACCTTGAAGTAGCCTTCACCTAGAAGTAATTGCACCAACCTTGAAGCAGCCTTCCTCCTGAAGTAGCTTCCCGTTGCAATAGCCTTCTTGAAGTACCTTCCCGTTGCGATAGCCTTCTTGAAGTAGCTTGAAGTCCACCTTCTCCTATGAGAAGAACCTTCTCCAATCCGCAGCCTCCAACCCTAGGAGTAGCAAGGAGAATACAAAGAATAAAAAGGAACAAGAAGGAAAATAGAAATTACAACTTATCCTTTTAAGCACAAGGCTTGATTTGCCTATATCAAGCGTATTGATCTCCTAACCAATGAGTGTAGAAGTGTAAGTGATGTGGAAAGGAGATGCTAGTCTATAGGACATGAAATTAGAGCAATGGGAATGAATAGCCAATGTGGGAATTGCTCTATTGCTCAAAACAGATTGCCAATGAATTTTCAAGCTCAAGTGTAGCAGAAGTGTATCTTAGGTGTATTTTGGTGTCCTAAGGCATGTCCTATTTATAGGAATGACCTATAAGTGCTTAAGGACGTTCTAGACACTTTCTAGGGGGTTCTAAGTGCTTAACTAGCCGTTAGGTATAAGTTAGGTGCATTAGTAACAGCTAGTTGCTTTATTCTGCAGTTGCTGTCAGAGTCCATCTCGGTCGACAATTTGTCGACCGAGATACCTACTCGGTCGAAGTTTTGTCGACCAACAGGCTCTCTGGATCAATGTTCATTTGCAACTACCAACTACCTTGTCAGCTGTGTCTAACAGCTACTTGTGTCTTTCTCGGTCGAGAAGTTTGTCGACCGAGAGTGTCTCGGTCGAGGAGTTTAGTCGACCGAGATTGACCCTGTTTCAATCTTTCAATTTAGGCACTAAGTGTGAGTATGAGTGTGCATATGCGACACTTATTAAAGGGGATGACCTATCTAAGTGTGGTGATTGTCTAGGAAAGATCTAACGCTTGATTTACATAAAATCTAAGTACTTGTACATTATATATTTGTACAAGTTTTACAATTGATTACATTGCATGACTTTTACAATCATTCAAGCGTATAGATTCCCTAGAGCTTTGTCATCCAACTTATTCCTGCAACACTCAAGTAGCACGTTAGATCATCATGAATGAAACGTTTGTCATCATCGAAACAAAAGGGATTTATCATAATGTCCAATTTATCCAACAATCTCCCCCTTTTGAAGATGACAAACATTTCCTAATTATGAAATAAGGAAATATAAAGCATGTGAGTTTCATACCTGAAAATTACCTTTTGTAGCCATTCTTGTTTTGCAAGTGAGTGCTGGCCAAGATGTTATGAAACTCATTTATACTTTTGATTTTATATTCTTTCTCCCCCTTTGTCATTTCAAAAAGATATCCAAGTTGAATATTTTATTTTTCTTCTCACCCTTAATTTTATATTTTGCTCCCCCTTAAATAGATATCTGTTAGGAACATGGATTTAATATCATTTTTGTCTAATTTATCCACAATTTGTTTCTCAATCATTTGCAAAGGATGTTAAGCCTTGAAATGATATGAGATTTCCTTTAAGTACAAGATATACTGTTTTTATGATATTTATAGATTTCTTCATAATCAAGAGTAAAAGTACTAAGGTCGTAACAAGCTCTAAATGATGTTCACAATATTTTTGTAAGCTTCTTAGTCAAATTTGTTTTTATGAGCTCCCCCTTAATCTTACAATTTAAAGCAATTTAAGGCTTCTAAGGTCATAAATGATTTTAAATTTTTATTTTGACCTTTATCAAAATATACTAAGATTAAGTATAATAAAATAATGTCCAAATAAGCATTTTGTCAAAGCTTATTTTAGGTCGCCTTTGACTACGACCATAGCGCCCCTTGGCTCAATTTTCTTTTAACCAAGAGGCAGAGGTTGCAAATTTCCAATTAAACATTCATATTAGATATCAATTTTGAAGCATGTTAAGTGATACTCAATATGAAAACATCCTCTTAAAAATGAAAGCATGATTAATATCTCAAGTCTTTTAAAGATACCAATTGAAAAATTCTTATAACATTGTGCTCTTTGCAAGCATTTCTAAAATACATATCACCAAAGAATCATTTTGCTTGCCTATGTATCATCAAGAAGCATGTATACAATTATCATTATCTATTCGTGGTAACACAACATCATCTTTATGAGCTGAATGAAGAAATAGTGAAAGCATATCCATGATGTTATGACAGAACAATAAAAGCATATAATGTTATAACACATGATTTCTATATAGATAGATCAGGAGATGCTTTAAAAATCATGTAAAGCATTATTGAGATAGTGATTTCTAAACATGATTTTCAGTTTTATCTTATTTAGAGGATCAAGCGAAATGATATCATTTATATTCAGAAACAGTCATTAACAGCAAATAGATAGCCACTTGATCAATCAAATTATTCAGCAATTTTTACTGCAGACTGAAATCAGTGACTAGTTCGGTCGACGATTTCTCGACCGACTGACTGCTCGGTCGACGATTTCTCGACCGACAAGGTTTCTGTACAATGACAAGGTTTCTGTTTTATCTACAAAACTATTTATTGATTTAAAGTAAGATATAGACTATGTCAATTATGCAATTTAAAAATCAGTTTTAGTTGAGATAAAACATATGAATATCAAAGTAACATTTAGATCAAATCTCAACTAAACATATTCAAATCTTTTAAGTTTTGAGGACCTTAATTGAGATAAATTTTCAAATTTAGAAATTTTAGTTATTTGAATTATTTTGTTATCTCTTTATGTTAAGTTGAGATAGACATAAAGATATGCAATTTAAAGTCTTCGGTCATATCTCAACTTAGTCTAATCAATTCAATTTGGGGGTTTTGGAACCCATACCAACTCAACACCCTTTTTCTTGTATGGGCATGAAAAAGAGTAGTGTCCAAGACGTGAGCAATAATGGCAACATATAGAATCAACCTCATATCTCTTTCTATGATTTTGGTCTAGGTTGTTCTTGGGTATATATGTATTTGTGCCTCTAGGTATATATATAGGTTGATGTGCTTGTGTCTTTCTCCAACTAGGTTGTTGATAGGGTTTTCCCTTAGGATTGTAACCTAGTCCTCTTCTCCCAATTTTATGATAGGGATTATCTAAGATTTGATCAAGAATGCCATTATTATTTAAACTACTAACTTTTTGTTGTAACTTGGCAATCTCATCCATTCTCTTCTTGATATCTAATTTTGCTTGATCTAGATTAGATGACAATGAATTTCTTTCTTTGACAATAGCATCATAATCTAGATGGGTGCATAAGATGGGTTGTTTTTGAAGATCGTTCACTTGAGTTTGCAAATTAATCTTCTCCAAAGAAAGTAGATTGCAATTTGCCTCTATAGATTTTATCTTACTATCATGATCTTCAATGATCTTTTTAAGATCTTCATTTTCGGATGTAATAGAAAGAAGCTTAGCATGTAATTCATCATTTGCTTTATTAGATTTCTTTAATTTCTTATTGCACTCAACATATTTATTATGTGTTTCTTCAAGACTAGCAACTAGTTCTTCTTTAGATAAATCAAAAAGACTTACCTCTTCTTCTTCTTCACTAGTTGTAGCAATAAGACAATCTTTGTGCTCATCTTCCTTCTTTGATCTCCATGGGCAGCTAGTTGTTGTGTGTCTTGTTCCTAAGCACCAATTGCAACATGTTGTAGATTTGTCCAAGCTGCATCTTTTGTTACGATCGTAATCACCATTACCCTCCATTCTTCAAGACCTGGTTAGGGTTCCTTGAAGCTTGCTCTGATACCAATTGAAAAACACTAGAGGGGGGTGAATAGAGTTTTAAAGATATTTTAACAATTATTTAACTCAAACAATCAACCACAAGAATATTGGATAAGGGGACAAGGATTTAGAGTGGTTCCAACTTTAGCAAATACTAAAGTTGTCAGTCCACTACCCGGTTGCTTACCCAACCGGGATTTGGAAAGAATTTAATTTTATTACCTCGCAAGGACTTTACATAAAATTACAATTCTCTCCCTAAACCCTTCAAGCAACCTTCACCTAGAAGTAATCACACCAACCTTGAAGCAACCTTCACCTAGAAGTAATTGCACCAACCTTGAAGCAGCCTTCCTCCTGAAGTAGCTTCCCGTTGCAATAGCCTTCTTGAAGTAGCTTCCCGTTGTGATAGCCTTCTTGAAGTAGCTTGAAGTCCACCTTCTCCTCTGAGAAGAACCTTCTCCAATCCGCAGCCTCCAACCCTAGGAGTAGCAAGGAGAATACAAAGAATAAAAAGGAACAAGAAGGAAAATAGAAATTACAACTTATCCTTTTAAGCACAAGGCTTGATTTGCCTATATCAAGCGTATTGATCTCCTAACCAATGAGTGTAGAAGTGTAAGTGCTGTGGAAAGGAGATGCTAGCCTATAGGAAACGAAATTAGAGCAATGGGAATGAATAGCCAATGTGGGAATTGCTCTATTTCTCAAAACAGATTGCCAATGAATTTTCAAGCTCAAGTATAGCACAAGTGTAGCTTAGGTGTATTTTGGTGTCCTAAGGCATGTCCTATTTATAGGAATGACCTACAAGTGCTTAAGGACGTTCTAGACACTTTCTAGGGGGTTCTAAGTGCTTATCTAGCCGTTAGGTATAAGTTAGGTGCATTAGTAACGGCTAGTTGCGTTATTCTGCAGTTGCTGTCAGAGTCCATCTCGGTCGACAATTTGTTGACCGAGATACCTACTCGGTCGAAGTTTTGTCGACCGACAGGCTCTCTGGATCAACGTTCATTTGCAACTACCAACTACCTTGTCAGCTGTGTCTAACAACTACTTGGGTCTTTCTCGGTCGAGAAGTTTGTCGACTGAGAGTGTCTCGGTCGAGGAGTTTAGTCGACCGAGATTGACCCTGTTTCAATCTTTCAATTTAGGCACTAAGTGTGTGTATGAGTGTGCATATGTGAAACTTATTAAAGGGGATGACCTATCTAAGTGTGGTGATTGGCTAGGAAAGATCTAACGCTTGATTTACATAAAATCTAAGTACTTGTACATTATATATTTGTACAAGTTTTACAATTGATTACATTGCATGACTTTTACAATCATTCAAGCGTATAGATTCCCTAGAGCTTTGTCATCCACCTTATTCCTACAACACTCAAGTAGCACGTTAGATCAACAAGAATGAAATGTTTGTCATCATCGAAACAAAAGGGATTTATCATAATGTCCAATTTATCCAACAGTGCTTAGTTGGGGTACTACAATTACGCTCTTTGTCGGTAACGCCTATTTTGAAAGTTGCCCCTGAAGTTCCCCTAGTTCCTGTAGTATGGAAATTGTTTGAAGGGAACTCTAGAGGACCTCAGATTTGATTTACTACATGGGGATCCACCTATGTTGCTGAGTCCTCTACTACCACTAGATTCCCATACTGAAACCCAAAGTTGGTTCTTGCTTAACCCTACCCAAGAATAGAATGAATCAAGTTGAGATCTTTGGCGTATGTAACAACATGACATTGATGTACCTCTTGAAACTTTCTACCATCTTACAACTACATAAACCTGGTGACAGCACAAGGTGGACTGGTCTATGGCATGACACATCTCACATGAATCTTCAATCACCTTGACCTGTGGTTGAATCGATGTGCTTTTTTTTCACAAGCATTGAAAGATTTTTCCAAGTTGTCTTAATTTGTAGTCAAGGCCTTCAAAGATACTACAATTTTCTTCAATTCACATTTATCCTTAGCCATTTATACCTTGAGAACTTCTCCTCTTTTCTGTCTACCCAAGCTAGATTGATTTTCTATTTCTAAGGCAACCAACTTTTAAGTATTGTCATAGCTTTGTCTCATGAAGTTTATACCAGAAGAAGAGTCTAGGAAACTCTTGGTGTTGTCATCCACTCTTCTATATAATATTTCTATTAAATATTTTTTAGAGATATCGTGATGTAGACACTTATGTAGAAGTTTTTTGTAGCACTCCCATGACTTATACAATGATTCACTAGTGACCTATAAAAGTCACTTGTTTGGCCTCAGATGGCGTAAGTAAGGGTACTTTTTATGCAGAACTGTATTCTCTAACTCGACCCAAGTGATGATCAGATCATCTTGCAATGAATTATACCAAGTCTTGGCCTTGTACACAAGAATGTTTTTGAATAGTTGCAACTTGATGGCGTCATCTATAACAATTGAAGGTTTTCTCATAGAAAAAATGTCTGTAAACTTAAGGAGATGTCCATGACATTCATCCCCTATTATTCCTACAAAATCATTTTTATGTAGAAAGGTAAGACGATGTGCTCTGACTTTGAATGCCTCTCCTAGGAGATAAATCAAGTGATTAATATTGAGAAACAGAGAACACCTTAAGTTCATTTTCCTATCCAGCCACCCTGACTACCTCAAGTTGTGTTTCAAGTTATGTCTTAGTCATTTCTTGAACTTCTATAGCGAGTTAAGCCCTTTGTGCAGTTATAGCCTTGTTGATGCGATAATAAACTGATGCCTTGTCCATTTTAAAATGATTGTCTCTATTCAACCTATGAAAAGTCAATCCTAAGATCACATCTGGTGTTCACAGAGTCGAAGCTATTCAACATGTTTATACACTAGATAGTACTAAGACAAGAGATTAGTCCTTAATAAAATAATGAATTCAAGAATATAGGATATTGAGTCAATTTTTAAAAGAAAATCCTAATTGCTCAAATAGTCAGATTTGAAACTATAATGTTGTCCTCAGAAATGGTGCCAAAACTTGATAAGTTAATCTTATGAAGAAATGTCCTAAGGGGTAACTGAGGTTTTATCTACTGCCACATGCTATAATCACTACTCTGCAAGTAAACAATCTTATCACAATACATCTTTAGGATCGAATCCAAAGGACAAGCTTTTTAAGCAATCATATCTAACGTGATTTGTTAGAGTAATATTTATACCAATTTTTATTGGGAGTTTGATTAAGTAAATAATTGACTAAGGAATTCAAGAGAGACGATGATCTAAAGAATTTATATCAAATAAAAATAAGGCACTAGGATAATAGGGTTTACCACCATTCCTATATAATTATTCTAATTGATACAACTCTTTGAATTAGCATGTTTAGATGAGGACCATGTGGATTTGTAACCTTTTGGAACAAAAATCTCATAAGGATCAAATTCTCCATGGATGGATCTCAGTGTTGATGGATCATGACCCAATCGTCCATTAGAAATCCTTTCAGGCTCTCATCTGGTGTTCTATGCGTTCATACGATGTTCTAATCCTAGGTTTCTTAGTCTCTATGCTAGGTATTATAACAAACAAGCAATGTGATTGATAATTGCAAATAATGAATCAAACACATCCAACAAAGTAAAATTCTTAGAGTTGATTACAACCAGAATAAGGTACAAGCTATGGTGCTACACCCCATGCCCCAGTAACAAGATCTACTCACTCATATCTAAAGTAAGCACATAAGTAAGGAGATGAAGAGAAGAAGTCATGTCACTACGGGTAAGAGAGATCCTATAACAAACTAAAATCTATGTATATTCTCAATGTATCCATTTTCCTAAGTTTTTCTTTTTCTTTGTATCCTTTTTGGCCTTGATGTTGAATAAGAGGAGTCATGAGTGGTTTAGAGTATATTTGATCAATATTTATGCCAATGTATGGGTTTATGCACAAATACCTCAGTTTATATTTCAATCAAGGTCTAAGATGCAAAATTTCCACTTAAGTGGCATACTGTTAAAATAAATCTGTTTTAGATTTTTCTATATCCTTTTGGAACAAGGAAATGATAACGAGATACGTAATAACTCTTTAAACAAGATAATGTGATATTGAATTATTTAATATGAGAAATAGCGGTAATGATGGATAATGCGATAAAACTCATAAAGGGGAGACGAATTGGTTAAAGATATCTTCATATTCATTTATTTGGGTTTGGTTTGGCTTGGAGGCCAAGTTCTATAATTTTGGGATGATAATAATATGTATCTATTTTATTAGAAAAGAAAAGGTGAGTCTTCTCGAAAATTAGAAGTAAAACATATAATGACTCCAAAAGTGGCAACAAAGCTCAAATTCGTAAGCTACATGTTAAAATAAGCATGCAAGTGAATTTTCAACTAATTTGGACCATCTTTAATGTTTTAATGTATTTAGGAGAGAGACAGTGTAAATAAATCCTAAAATATTAAATAAAGTGTTAAATAATTCCAAGAGATAAAATTAATGGAAAATTCATATTCCATATGATTAAGTTTGCTTGAAGTTGAAGTTTCACTAAAATTGGGTAATTCTAGAAGTCTCTAATGCATTAGGAAAGAGAAAACATGAATTACTTTAAGCAAATTAATTGAAAATTTAAAACTCCTTAAAAAGTGAAAACAATTTATGTATCCAAATTCTACATGCCCTAAATAGGCTAGGTTTCAAATTTCATTAAATTTAGAGTTTGTTTGCAACCAAAATTGAAGAGAGAGAAAAAGAAAAATAATTGTATCCACACTATAGTGGAATCATATTAGGAATGTCATTTATTTGGTCACACGATCATTGTTATTTTTGTAAATTTCACATAGAACATCAGTCATTTGATTGAGGATCAGATGGCTTACAAGTTGTCATCAACCTTGCATTGAAACGGGAAAGTAGTTCCGAGTATACATGATTTTCAATTCCAAATTTCTCACTCATTTCTTGATCTTCGTGAATTTTCTTCCAGCACAGTCAAAATAAGATTGTACATCCTTTGATCCATAACTTGTGCCATTTCATCAAGAAATTGGGAAACTCCAAGGAATTTTGGCCACCTTATATAAGCCCTAGAACTACACCCACACCTATAAATAGCCCCATCCACACCTTCATCTCTCCTTGCTTGGATTTCCTCTCCACCCAATTTCTTTGCACAACTTCAGTTTGGGCATCAACGATCGAGTTTTCTTGTGTGGTTTGTGGCTCTCCTTCTTGATACTCAGTGTGTAACATCCCAATCTTGTTATGCAATTTTTCAAACTACTTCATTCCTTGCATGCTCTTTTTCTAAATTAGATAATTGTTGAGGACTTAAATGCAATTTGCCCATGTTAAGTTTTACAACATCATTTATTAAGTCCAATTACTCTATTATCCTTGTTTTATTTAAAGAAAATGACTTCATGTATATCCATGCCCCTTTTTGTTTAAGAAAATGAGGATAAATGCTTTTATGTCAAATTTTCTCTCTCATATGATTATTAATGATTTACATGTTTAATTTCTTGATTAATGGCCTCCATATTGTTAGTTGAAAATAAGTAATGGTGAGTGCACGTTTTTATGTTTTATAAATCTTTAATTGAGAAATAAATGACTTTTTATACACTATTGATACTCATTTAAATGCACATGATGACTTTTGCTAAATTAGGTCTAAAACGTGTACAAACAGGAAATCTAATGGCATGAGAATATTCTAGACCTTCCAAACTGCCCATGGTTCAAATTTGAATCCATTATGACCATGTTTGACCCTCCAATTAAGTTGAGAGAGATTTGAGTATTTTATGACCAAACTTTGAATGAATTATCATTTATGCAGCCGATTTAAGCTATAGTTCATTTTAATTGCATTTGTCACGTGCTGCTTCATCCGTTTTATTCTCGCGCGCATCCACAGCCCTTGGATCTAAATCCAATGACACGACAGTCTTCTTCTTCCTCCGCTTTTCTCGCGATCTCAGGCCGTTTCACAGGCCGTTTTCCCCCAACTCCGTTCTCACTCCACAATCCACCGTTTCTCTTGTTTTCTTCACCAACAGTTTCATCTCGTCACCCCGATCTGAACGAGCCATCGCTTGCCCTCTCTCACCCTCTATAGAAGAAACGCCCATTAGGGCTGGACACTCCCCCTCCACCGTTTTGCGCAGCCGCCACCATCACCCTTTCCACTACCAGGTCAAGTCCCCAAAAGCACCGCCGACCTCCGCATTTCACTCCCCCACCTTCAATTGCTTCTCCAAACCCCCGAGGTTCCCCAACCTACTCGAGTTGCCTTCTCCGGCAACGGCGGGTCAGTGCTCATTACCCTGAGCATCCCGGTCCAATCGACATCGTGGTGAGCATCCTCCAGCCTCACTCTTTGTTTCCCTGACCTCAGTTTGCCTCGCGATCGTCCCTGCCAGAGGGCCCTGTAGAGCCACCAATGGTGATCGCCGGTGATGGTTGTTTTGGCCCTCAGCTCCCCCTCTGACCACGCAGATTCACGCCTCGACCTCGCCTTGCTTCAAGGAGTGATTTCCGACCTTTCGATCAAAGTTTTCTGGCCTCTCTCTATGATTTTGCCCTCCAATGTGTTTCCCCTGTTTCTTGCCTTGCGGCGGAGCAGTCCAGAGCTCCTGGGCACCATCGGGCCTGACCGTTGGCTCACCGACTTCGTCCTGATGCAAGGAAGCTTTTGGCAGTCACATTGTCTCGGTGGCTTGCACCTTTTTGCGAGTTTGGATCGGAGGTAGCACCTCCTGATCGTGTGCTCAAAGCCATGGCTCGCGCTGTGAAGGTGGGGAGCAATCCAGGTCACGGAATGACCATGGTGCCCCCACGAGCACAATTAGTTAAACTCATCGCTCAAGGGTAAAATCGGTATTTCACCTTTGTTTTGTTTCATCAGCCGCGAGTGGTTTGCACACCCAAATGACGGTTTTACCCCCACTAGTCTGATTCATGTGTCACGCGCGCCTTGGTCTTTACGGGCATTTCATATTTTATTTATATCAGCTTTAATCGAGTTTTCTAATTTCTGATTGGTCCAGAGTGCAAAATTCATATCTTTTGCATACGACCTCAGAAAAATATAAATAAATATGTTTTGGAAAGGATTTTCAATGAGGAATCCGATTTTGAGGTTTTTATCGACTGATTTTGCTGTTTTAACATCTCAAGTTTTATATGAGCAAATTAGGGTTTAATGGAATATGATAAGTGATAATTATGTTAATTTCAGGTGATTAAAAAGGATCCAATCAGTCAAACCAAGTTTGACTTAAGGTGTTTTAGTTCAAGGTAAGCGGGCCATGCCTTTGGCATAGTAAATTTGAATTATTGAATGATTATGATATATTATGCATTCTTATGTTGAAGTCTCGAAAAGTACATGTTTTTCCTCAATATACATGATTATTGGATGTTGATTGTTATAATCTAAGTCTAAGAGTAGAAATCCCATTAAGATTATGGTTTATGATTAAGATACAAGTAATTAAGATTTAAGAGGGAATAAGTTTCCCAATCATGCTTAAGAGGGAGAAATCCCATTATGGTCATGGGGAGAAATCTCAACCATGTTCAAGAGGGAGAAATCCCAATTAAGATTAAGTTTAAGATATTAAGAAGATAAGTGAAGTTTAAGAAAGATCATGGATAATAGAAATTTATTCAGATTTATATGCACCTTGTTATGGGCTTTCCGAGCATTCATGGGCTCCTTACGGGGCATTAAGAGAGGAGCATATTTTTCTAGTAAATTTCTTTATGTAAAAGACAATAAGAAATGATTCATGATAAATGCATGTTCATGATTATGTTAAGTCACTTGTATATTTATTTTTGTGTCTTATAATATGCCAATGCCGCTTACTTACTATGTTTGTTTTCCTTTGCATGGCTGGGGACGAGATGTCCGCAGGAGTTGGAGCCAAGGAGAAGGAAACATCTTGAGAGTACCAAGGACCCAGAGATCCAAGGAGTTGTTGCCTGGTGGGACGTCCATCTATGGAGATCCTATCATTATCTAGTTTATGTTTAGTATATCTTTGGAAAACTGATGTAGCTTTTATTCCAAGAACTTATGTATGAATCTACGTTTTCATAAAGCCAAGTGTTATTTGTTTCTTGTTATGAGATCATGTATGTAACATTTCCTCCCAAATATGCCAAGTACCCCACATTATGGATAATGTTGGGGATTAGGCTGTGCTTCCTCTGGTTACGTAAGAAACCCTAGGGAGGGGTGTTACATTAATGGTATCAGAGCAAGGAATAGATGGCCACTAAGGCAACAATAAAGATTCATGCAAGTCACCCTAGGATGAAGAAATAGAAGTAGAAAACATGATTATGTATCCTAGTATGTCTAGAGAACCCTAAAGATGACTAGAGCCCTCACCTCAGTAGAGAAGTACATGTTAGCATGCTTAGGTAGTTGAAACCAAACCCTAGATGATGATATGTTTCTCCTTGTCTCAATGGTAAGGGCCACCCAATTGAGATTTGATGAAAATGTCATTTAATGTGACTTTTTATGTGTCTTACCTTCTTAATTGCGTGTGTGGTATGGGACACATGTGCAAATAAGTTGGTGAGATGTAACATGAAAAGATCTAACATTTCTAAAATATGTGCTTGATCACCACATATAAAGAGATGAAGGATATATGACCTAAGGTTAGTCAACTAGGAAGATGTAGCCATGAAAGTGAGAGATAGATTCCCTAAGTATAATGAGTTAGGTGTAATGTTAAGGAGTAAGTATGAGACTTAGTAAGGGTAGTTGAGTAATTTATGTTCAATCATAATGCTTTGTTTATGTATTCTCCTTTTATAATAAAAATTGTATGGAAAGATTTGTATAACCCTTAAGGTGGGTAGGAACCCTAAAAAATTTCGAGGACGAAATTTATTTAAGGTGGGTAGTATTGTAACATCCCAATCTTGTTATGCAATTTTTCAAACTACTTCATTCCTTGCATGCTCTTTTTCTAAATTAGATAATTGTTGAGGACTTAAATGCAATTTGCCCATGTTAAGTTTTACAACATCATTTATTAAGTCCAATTACTCTATTATCCTTGTTTTATTTAAAGAAAATGACTTCATGTATATCCATGCCCCTTTTTGTTTAAGAAAATGAGGATAAATGCTTTTATGTCAAATTTTCTCTCTCATATGATTATTAATGATTTACATGTTTAATTTCTTGATTAATGGCCTCCATATTGTTAGTTGAAAATAAGTAATGGTGAGTGCACGTTTTTATGTTTTATAAATCTTTAATTGAGAAATAAATGACTTTTTATACACTATTGATACTCATTTAAATGCACATGATGACTTTTGCTAAATTAGGTCTAAAACGTGTACAAACAGGAAATCTAATGGCATGAGAATATTCTAGACCTTCCAAACTGCCCATGGTTCAAATTTGAATCCATTATGACCATGTTTGACCCTCCAATTAAGTTGAGAGAGATTTGAGTATTTTATGACCAAACTTTGAATGAATTATCATTTATGCAGCCGATTTAAGCTATAGTTCATTTTAATTGCATTTGTCACGCGCTGCTTC
The DNA here is from genome assembly GCA_963693085.1 of Alisma plantago-aquatica. Classification (NCBI taxonomy): domain Eukaryota; kingdom Viridiplantae; phylum Streptophyta; class Magnoliopsida; order Alismatales; family Alismataceae; genus Alisma; species Alisma plantago-aquatica. The sequence goes on from OY856412.1 coordinate 1,401,953,117, forward strand.
ATCCGTTTTATTCTCGCGCGCATCCACAGCCCTTGGATCTAAATCCAATGACACGACAGTCTTCTTCTTCCTCCGCTTTTCTCGCGATCTCAGGCCGTTTCACAGGCCGTTTTCCCCCAACTCCGTTCTCACTCCACAATCCACCGTTTCTCTTGTTTTCTTCACCAACAGTTTCATCTCGTCACCCCGATCTGAACGAGCCATCGCTTGCCCTCTCTCACCCTCTATAGAAGAAACGCCCATTAGGGCTGGACACTCCCCCTCCACCGTTTTGCGCAGCCGCCACCATCACCCTTTCCACTACCAGGTCAAGTCCCCAAAAGCACCGCCGACCTCCGCATTTCACTCCCCCACCTTCAATTGCTTCTCCAAACCCCCGAGGTTCCCCAACCTACTCGAGTTGCCTTCTCCGGCAACGGCGGGTCAGTGCTCATTACCCTGAGCATCCCGGTCCAATCGACATTGTGGTGAGCATCCTCCAACCTCACTCTTTGTTTCCCTGACCTCAGTTTGCCTCGCGATCGTCCCTGCCAGCGGGCCCTGTAGAGCCACCAATGGTGATCGCCGGTGATGGTTGTTTTGGCCCTCAGCTCCCCCTCTGACCACGCAGATTCACGCCTCGACCTCGCCTTGCTTCAAGGAGTGATTTCCGACCTTTTGATCGAAGTTTTCTGGCCTCTCTCTATGATTTTGCCCTCCAATGTGTTTCCCCTGTTTCTTGCCTTGCGGCGGAGCAGTCCAGAGCTCCTGGGCACCATCGGGCCTGACCGTTGGCTCACCGACTTCGTCCTGATGCAAGGAAGCTTTTGGCAGTCACATTGTCTCGGTGGCTTGCACCTTTTTGCGAGTTTGGATCGGAGGTAGCACCTCCTGATCGTGTGCTCAAATCCATGGCTCACGCTGTGAAGGTGGGGAGCAATCCAGGTCACGAAATGACCATGGTGCCCCCACGAGCACAATTAGTTAAACTCATCGCTCAAGGGTAAAATCGGTATTTCACCTTTGTTTTGTTTCATCAGCCGCGAGTGGTTTGCACACCCAAATGACGGTTTTACCCCCACTAGTCTGATTCATGTGTCACGCGCGCCTTGGTCTTTACGGGCATTTCATATTTTATTTATATCAGCTTTAATCGAGTTTTCTAATTTCTGATTGGTCCAGAGTGCAAAATTCATATCTTTTGCATACGACCTCAGAAAAATATAAATAAATATGTTTTGGAAAGGATTTTCAATGAGGAATCCGATTTTGAGGTTTTTATCGACTGATTTTGCTGTTTTAACATCTCAAGTTTTATATGAGCAAATTAGGGTTTAATGGAATATGATAAGTGATAATTATGTTAATTTCAGGTGATTAAAAAGGATCCAATCAGTCAAACCAAGTTTGACTTAAGGTGTTTTAGTTCAAGGTAAGCGGGCCATGCCTTTGGCATAGTAAATTTGAATTATTGAATGATTATGATATATTATGCATTCTTATGTTGAAGTCTCGAAAAGTACATGTTTTTCCTCAATATACATGATTATTGGATGTTTATTGTTATAATCTAAGTCTAAGAGTAGAAATCCCATTAAGATTATGGTTTATGATTAAGATACAAGTAATTAAGATTTAAGAGGGAATAAGTTTCCCAATCATGCTTAAGAGGGAGAAATCCCATTATGGTCATGGGGAGAAATCTCAACCATGTTCAAGAGGGAGAAATCCCAATTAAGATTAAGTTTAAGATATTAAGAAGATAAGTGAAGTTTAAGAAAGATCATGGATAATAGAAATTTATTCAGATTTATATGCACCTTGTTATGGGCTTTCCGAGCATTCATGGGCTCCTTACGGGGCATTAAGAGAGGAGCATATTTTTCTAGTAAATTTCTTTATGTAAAAGACAATAAGAAATGATTCATGATAAATGCATGTTCATGATTATGTTAAGTCACTTGTATATTTATTTTTGTGTCTTATAATATGCCAATGCCGCTTACTTACTATGTTTGTTTTCCTTTGCATGGCTGGGGACGAGATGTCCGCAGGAGTTGGAGCCAAGGAGAAGGAAACATCTTGAGAGTACCAAGGACCCAGAGATCCAAGGAGTTGTTGCCTGGTGGGACGTCCATCTATGGAGATCCTATCATTATCTAGTTTATGTTTAGTATATCTTTGGAAAACTGATGTAGCTTTTATTCCAAGAACTTATGTATGAATCTACGTTTTCATAAAGCCAAGTGTTATTTGTTTCTTGTTATGAGATCATGTATGTAACATTTCCTCCCAAATATGCCAAGTACCCCACATTATGGATAATGTTGGGGATTAGGCTGTGCTTCCTCTGGTTACGTAAGAAACCCTAGGGAGGGGTGTTACATTAATGGTATCAGAGCAAGGAATAGATGGCCACTAAGGCAACAATAAAGATTCATGCAAGTCACCCTAGGATGAAGAAATAGAAGTAGAAAACATGATTATGTATCCTAGTATGTCTAGAGAACCCTAAAGATGACTAGAGCCCTCACCTCAGTAGAGAAGTACATGTTAGCATGCTTAGGTAGTTGAAACCAAACCCTAGATGATGATATGTTTCTCCTTGTCTCAATGGTAAGGGCCACCCAATTGAGATTTGATGAAAATGTCATTTAATGTGACTTTTTATGTGTCTTACCTTCTTAATTGCGTGTGTGGTATGGGACACATGTGCAAATAAGTTGGTGAGATGTAACATGAAAAGATCTAACATTTCTAAAATATGTGCTTGATCACCACATATAAAGAGATGAAGGATATATGACCTAAGGTTAGTCAACTAGGAAGATGTAGCCATGAAAGTGAGAGATAGATTCCCTAAGTATAATGAGTTAGGTGTAATGTTAAGGAGTAAGTATGAGACTTAGTAAGGGTAGTTGAGTAATTTATGTTCAATCATAATGCTTTGTTTATGTATTCTCCTTTTATAATAAAAATTGTATGGAAAGATTTGTATAACCCTTAAGGTGGGTAGGAACCCTAAAAAATTTCGAGGACGAAATTTATTTAAGGTGGGTAGTATTGTAACATCCCAATCTTGTTATGCAATTTTTCAAACTACTTCATTCCTTGCATGCTCTTTTTCTAAATTAGATAATTGTTGAGGACTTAAATGCAATTTGCCCATGTTAAGTTTTACAACATCATTTATTAAGTCCAATTACTCTATTATCCTTGTTTTATTTAAAGAAAATGACTTCATGTATATCCATGCCCCTTTTTGTTTAAGAAAATGAGGATAAATGCTTTTATGTCAAATTTTCTCTCTCATATGATTATTAATGATTTACATGTTTAATTTCTTGATTAATGGCCTCCATATTGTTAGTTGAAAATAAGTAATGGTGAGTGCACGTTTTTATGTTTTATAAATCTTTAATTGAGAAATAAATGACTTTTTATACACTATTGATACTCATTTAAATGCACATGATGACTTTTGCTAAATTAGGTCTAAAACGTGTACAAACAGGAAATCTAATGGCATGAGAATATTCTAGACCTTCCAAACTGCCCATGGTTCAAATTTGAATCCATTATGACCATGTTTGACCCTCCAATTAAGTTGAGAGAGATTTGAGTATTTTATGACCAAACTTTGAATGAATTATCATTTATGCAGCCGATTTAAGCTATAGTTCATTTTAATTGCATTTGTCACGCGCTGCTTCATCCGTTTTATTCTCGCGCGCATCCACAGCCCTTGGATCTAAATCCAATGACACGACAGTCTTCTTCTTCCTCCGCTTTTCTCGCGATCTCAGGCCGTTTCACAGGCCGTTTTCCCCCAACTCCGTTCTCACTCCACAATCCACCGTTTCTCTTGTTTTCTTCACCAACAGTTTCATCTCGTCACCCCGATCTGAACGAGCCATCGCTTGCCCTCTCTCACCCTCTATAGAAGAAACGCCCATTAGGGCTGGACACTCCCCCTCCACCGTTTTGCGCAGCCGCCACCATCACCCTTTCCACTACCAGGTCAAGTCCCCAAAAGCACCGCCGACCTCCGCATTTCACTCCCCCACCTTCAATTGCTTCTCCAAACCCCCGAGGTTCCCCAACCTACTCGAGTTGCCTTCTCCGGCAACGGCGGGTCAGTGCTCATTACCCTGAGCATCCCGGTCCAATCGACATTGTGGTGAGCATCCTCCAACCTCACTCTTTGTTTCCCTGACCTCAGTTTGCCTCGCGATCGTCCCTGCCAGCGGGCCCTGTAGAGCCACCAATGGTGATCGCCGGTGATGGTTGTTTTGGCCCTCAGCTCCCCCTCTGACCACGCAGATTCACGCCTCGACCTCGCCTTGCTTCAAGGAGTGATTTCCGACCTTTTGATCGAAGTTTTCTGGCCTCTCTCTATGATTTTGCCCTCCAATGTGTTTCCCCTGTTTCTTGCCTTGCGGCGGAGCAGTCCAGAGCTCCTGGGCACCATCGGGCCTGACCGTTGGCTCACCGACTTCGTCCTGATGCAAGGAAGCTTTTGGCAGTCACATTGTCTCGGTGGCTTGCACCTTTTTGCGAGTTTGGATCGGAGGTAGCACCTCCTGATCGTGTGCTCAAATCCATGGCTCGCGCTGTGAAGGTGGGGAGCAATCCAGGTCACGAAATGACCATGGTGCCCCCACGAGCACAATTAGTTAAACTCATCGCTCAAGGGTAAAATCGGTATTTCACCTTTGTTTTGTTTCATCAGCCGCGAGTGGTTTGCACACCCAAATGACGGTTTTACCCCCACTAGTCTGATTCATGTGTCACGCGCGCCTTGGTCTTTACGGGCATTTCATATTTTATTTATATCAGCTTTAATCGAGTTTTCTAATTTCTGATTGGTCCAGAGTGCAAAATTCATATCTTTTGCATACGACCTCAGAAAAATATAAATAAATATGTTTTGGAAAGGATTTTCAATGAGGAATCCGATTTTGAGGTTTTTATCGACTGATTTTGCTGTTTTAACATCTCAAGTTTTATATGAGCAAATTAGGGTTTAATGGAATATGATAAGTGATAATTATGTTAATTTCAGGTGATTAAAAAGGATCCAATCAGTCAAACCAAGTTTGACTTAAGGTGTTTTAGTTCAAGGTAAGCGGGCCATGCCTTTGGCATAGTAAATTTGAATTATTGAATGATTATGATATATTATGCATTCTTATGTTGAAGTCTCGAAAAGTACATGTTTTTCCTCAATATACATGATTATTGGATGTTGATTGTTATAATCTAAGTCTAAGAGTAGAAATCCCATTAAGATTATGGTTTATGATTAAGATACAAGTAATTAAGATTTAAGAGGGAATAAGTTTCCCAATCATGCTTAAGAGGGAGAAATCCCATTATGGTCATGGGGAGAAATCTCAACCATGTTCAAGAGGGAGAAATCCCAATTAAGATTAAGTTTAAGATATTAAGAAGATAAGTGAAGTTTAAGAAAGATCATGGATAATAGAAATTTATTCAGATTTATATGCACCTTGTTATGGGCTTTCCGAGCAATTATGGGCTTTCCGAGCATTCATGGGCTCCTTACGGGGCATTAAGAGAGGAGCATATTTTTCTAGTAAATTTCTTTATGTAAAAGACAATAAGAAATGATTCATGATAAATGCATGTTCATGATTATGTTAAGTCACTTGTATATTTATTTTTGTGTCTTATAATATGCCAATGCCGCTTACTTACTATGTTTGTTTTCCTTTGCATGGCTGGGGACGAGATGTCCGCAGGAGTTGGAGCCAAGGAGAAGGAAACATCTTGAGAGTACCAAGGACCCAGAGATCCAAGGAGTTGTTGCCTGGTGGGACGTCCATCTATGGAGATCCTATCATTATCTAGTTTATGTTTAGTATATCTTTGGAAAACTGATGTAGCTTTTATTCCAAGAACTTATGTATGAATCTACGTTTTCATAAAGCCAAGTGTTATTTGTTTCTTGTTATGAGATCATGTATGTAACATTTCCTCCCAAATATGCCAAGTACCCCACATTATGGATAATGTTGGGGATTAGGCTGTGCTTCCTCTGGTTACGTAAGAAACCCTAGGGAGGGGTGTTACATTAATGGTATCAGAGCAAGGAATAGATGGCCACTAAGGCAACAATAAAGATTCATGCAAGTCACCCTAGGATGAAGAAATAGAAGTAGAAAACATGATTATGTATCCTAGTATGTCTAGAGAACCCTAAAGATGACTAGAGCCCTCACCTCAGTAGAGAAGTACATGTTAGCATGCTTAGGTAGTTGAAACCAAACCCTAGATGATGATATGTTTCTCCTTGTCTCAATGGTAAGGGCCACCCAATTGAGATTTGATGAAAATGTCATTTAATGTGACTTTTTATGTGTCTTACCTTCTTAATTGCGTGTGTGGTATGGGACACATGTGCAAATAAGTTGGTGAGATGTAACATGAAAAGATCTAACATTTCTAAAATATGTGCTTGATCACCACATATAAAGAGATGAAGGATATATGACCTAAGGTTAGTCAACTAGGAAGATGTAGCCATGAAAGTGAGAGATAGATTCCCTAAGTATAATGAGTTAGGTGTAATGTTAAGGAGTAAGTATGAGACTTAGTAAGGGTAGTTGAGTAATTTATGTTCAATCATAATGCTTTGTTTATGTATTCTCCTTTTATAATAAAAATTGTATGGAAAGATTTGTATAACCCTTAAGGTGGGTAGGAACCCTAAAAAATTTCGAGGACGAAATTTATTTAAGGTGGGTAGTATTGTAACATCCCAATCTTGTTATGCAATTTTTCAAACTACTTCATTCCTTGCATGCTCTTTTTCTAAATTAGATAATTGTTGAGGACTTAAATGCAATTTGCCCATGTTAAGTTTTACAACATCATTTATTAAGTCCAATTACTCTATTATCCTTGTTTTATTTAAAGAAAATGACTTCATGTATATCCATGCCCCTTTTTGTTTAAGAAAATGAGGATAAATGCTTTTATGTCAAATTTTCTCTCTCATATGATTATTAATGATTTACATGTTTAATTTCTTGATTAATGGCCTCCATATTGTTAGTTGAAAATAAGTAATGGTGAGTGCACGTTTTTATGTTTTATAAATCTTTAATTGAGAAATAAATGACTTTTTATACACTATTGATACTCATTTAAATGCACATGATGACTTTTGCTAAATTAGGTCTAAAACGTGTACAAACAGGAAATCTAATGGCATGAGAATATTCTAGACCTTCCAAACTGCCCATGGTTCAAATTTGAATCCATTATGACCATGTTTGACCCTCCAATTAAGTTGAGAGAGATTTGAGTATTTTATGACCAAACTTTGAATGAATTATCATTTATGCAGCCGATTTAAGCTATAGTTCATTTTAATTGCATTTGTCACGCGCTGCTTCATCCGTTTTATTCTCGCGCGCATCCACAGCCCTTGGATCTAAATCCAATGACACGACAGTCTTCTTCTTCCTCCGCTTTTCTCGCGATCTCAGGCCGTTTCACAGGCCGTTTTCCCCCAACTCCGTTCTCACTCCACAATCCACCGTTTCTCTTGTTTTCTTCACCAACAGTTTCATCTCGTCACCCCGATCTGAACGAGCCATCGCTTGCCCTCTCTCACCCTCTATAGAAGAAACGCCCATTAGGGCTGGACACTCCCCCTCCACCGTTTTGCGCAGCCGCCACCATCACCCTTTCCACTACCAGGTCAAGTCCCCAAAAGCACCGCCGACCTCCGCATTTCACTCCCCCACCTTCAATTGCTTCTCCAAACCCCCAAGGTTCCCCAACCTACTCGAGTTGCCTTCTCCGGCAACGGCGGGTCAGTGCTCATTACCCTGAGCATCCCGGTCCAATCGACATCGTGGTGAGCATCCTCCAACCTCACTCTTTGTTTCCCTGACCTCAGTTTGCCTCGCGATCGTCCCTGCCAGCGGGCCCTGTAGAGCCACCAATGGTGATCGCCGGTGATGGTTGTTTTGGCCCTCAGCTCCCCCTCTGACCACGCAGATTCACGCCTCGACCTCGCCTTGCTTCAAGGAGTGATTTCCGACCTTTCGATCGAAGTTTTCTGGCCTCTCTCTATGATTTTGCCCTCCAATGTGTTTCCCCTGTTTCTTGCCTTGCGGCGGAGCAGTCCAGAGCTCCTGGGCACCATCGGGCCTGACCGTTGGCTCACCGACTTCGTCCTGATGCAAGGAAGCTTTTGGCAGTCACATTGTCTCGGTGGCTTGCACCTTTTTGCGAGTTTGGATCGGAGGTAGCACCTCCTGATCGTGTGCTCAAAGCCATGGCTCGCGCTGTGAAGGTGGGGAGCAATCCAGGTCACGAAATGACCATGGTGCCCCCACGAGCACAATTAGTTAAACTCATCGCTCAAGGGTAAAATCGGTATTTCACCTTTGTTTTGTTTCATCAGCCGCGAGTGGTTTGCACACCCAAATGACGGTTTTACCCCCACTAGTCTGATTCATGTGTCACGCGCGCCTTGGTCTTTACGGGCATTTCATATTTTATTTATATCAGCTTTAATCGAGTTTTCTAATTTCTGATTGGTCCAGAGTGCAAAATTCATATCTTTTGCATACGACCTCAGAAAAATATAAATAAATATGTTTTGGAAAGGATTTTCAATGAGGAATCCGATTTTGAGGTTTTTATCGACTGATTTTGCTGTTTTAACATCTCAAGTTTTATATGAGCAAATTAGGGTTTAATGGAATATGATAAGTGATAATTATGTTAATTTCAGGTGATTAAAAAGGATCCAATCAGTCAAACCAAGTTTGACTTAAGGTGTTTTAGTTCAAGGTAAGCGGGCCATGCCTTTGGCATAGTAAATTTGAATTATTGAATGATTATGATATATTATGCATTCTTATGTTGAAGTCTCGAAAAGTACATGTTTTTCCTCAATATACATGATTATTGGATGTTGATTGTTATAATCTAAGTCTAAGAGTAGAAATCCCATTAAGATTATGGTTTATGATTAAGATACAAGTAATTAAGATTTAAGAGGGAATAAGTTTCCCAATCATGCTTAAGAGGGAGAAATCCCATTATGGTCATGGGGAGAAATCTCAACCATGTTCAAGAGGGAGAAATCCCAATTAAGATTAAGTTTAAGATATTAAGAAGATAAGTGAAGTTTAAGAAAGATCATGGATAATAGAAATTTATTCAGATTTATATGCACCTTGTTATGGGCTTTCCGAGCAATTATGGGCTTTCCGAGCATTCATGGGCTCCTTACGGGGCATTAAGAGAGGAGCATATTTTTCTAGTAAATTTCTTTATGTAAAAGACAATAAGAAATGATTCATGATAAATGCATGTTCATGATTATGTTAAGTCACTTGTATATTTATTTTTGTGTCTTATAATATGCCAATGCCGCTTACTTACTATGTTTGTTTTCCTTTGCATGGCTGGGGACGAGATGTCCGCAGGAGTTGGAGCCAAGGAGAAGGAAACATCTTGAGAGTACCAAGGACCCAGAGATCCAAGGAGTTGTTGCCTGGTGGGACGTCCATCTATGGAGATCCTATCATTATCTAGTTTATGTTTAGTATATCTTTGGAAAACTAATGTAGCTTTTATTCCAAGAACTTATGTATGAATCTACGTTTTCATAAAGCCAAGTGTTATTTGTTTCTTGTTATGAGATCATGTATGTAACATTTCCTCCCAAATATGCCAAGTACCCCACATTATGGATAATGTTGGGGATTAGGCTGTGCTTCCTCTGGTTACGTAAGAAACCCTAGGGAGGGGTGTTACACAGTGAAACTGACCCTGCAATTGAGAGGTTAGGTGAGTTTGTGAGATCCCTCTCTTTATTTCTCTATTCTTGGTTTCTCGATTGATCCAAGGTAACAAAAGCACCATATTCTCACATTAACATGCAAATCATTGCTGCAGTTCATGGCATACTTGGGAGGAGGAGCAATCCCATATGTCTATTTACTCTTCTAACCCCTAGTTTGCCTTCTTTCTTTGCTTTCTCACCTAAGGGCATATGATTTTGGGAAATACAAGCATAAAGTATAGCAATGGAAACACAATTATTATCTATCTATATTCCCATACCAACAAGATAACGTCAACTACTATGAAATTGGAAGGATGGTTTAACAAGTTTATACCTGATCCTGGATCAAGTCCTATGACAACAACTCGTTGTGATGAAATTATCTTCTAGTTGCCCTTGGATGGCAGTCGTGCAACTCCTAGTCTTCACCATAGATAGCGAAAAAGACAACTTTTATAATGACTCCTATGGTCTTACCAGGAACTATAGATTGACTTTTGACTCCTAGAAGTAGCCAAAGAACTCCTCCTACCTTTAGAGTAGTCCACACAGACCAACTAGAACTCTTATCATTCAACTATAACAAACAAGAAGGATTTGTCCCTCCCATTGGCGTACTAGTCACCAACTTTCTCTCCCACAACAATGATCCTCAGTTGTTCTCTCCCATCATTATGCCTCCCTAGTTGGGTAGGACTTTCTTGTGCTCTCTTGGTTACCACAACCAGAGAGGACAACAATTATCAGAGCAACTAGTTCTCAATTTTCTGTATTTTCTTATGCTATGGGAAGCCCCCAGTACCCATCTATTTATAGGCGGGGTTTGGGCTAGGGCTCCTAGTCTATTCGAGATTTTTGTAGGAGTGGAAGGGACTGAAAGATCTTGAATTTTCACAACCTGTGAACCACAAGATGGTCGTGTGGCACTGTGAGATGGTCATCTTGCACTTCGAGATGGTCATTTTGTAGTTTTCCAATCACATACAAAATTAGCAATTCATTTTCCATTAATGCTAAACATTAATTTCTTGCAGCACAAGAATTATGCTACCAAAACTATCAAATTCTCTCTCAAATTTCAGAAAGTATCTAGAACCTTCCTCTAGCCTAACTGAGCGATCTTGCACATGAGAGACAGTCATCTCACTCACCCAGATGATCATCCAGTGAGCATAGAAGAACCGATCGGTTCAATATAATGAACCGATCGGTTATCACCTCAGATTGAGCAAAACTTAGCCAATTCAATTTCTCATTAGGCTGACAACCCAAACGACCATCTCAACACTTGAGACGATTGTCTAGTGTACCAAATGGATGCCTCACCCTATGAGACGATCAGTTGGGGTGCAATCAGATGATCTGTTGCGTGAATTGAGTATCTAAACACTTTAATAATCAACCCAATCATCATTAAAGATTAAACTCCTCTTCTATATGAGTTCTTATGTGTGTGACACTATAGGTCCCATATCACATTGACAGTGAATATTCAAAACTAGCTTATGACATCACAAGTAGAGAGAGGTGGCTAGTTGCACATTAGTGCTACCCAAGTGAATGGAAAATTGGAGAAAAAATTCAACCTACAATATGTATAAGGTGTTGTAATGATTGTATAATTCCTTTGTCTCTGATATCAGAGATGAACTCGAGGCATGGAATTGTCATCCTATCAACGTTCAATCCATGTTCCTTGAACCAAGAGCATTTTTTCTGAGATAATGTGACCTCATTACCATATATTGATTCACATGTGCATGCCCATGCATTTTCGGTCTCACTTATCAAGTGGCTAGGATATCATACTCCAGTAGGAGGGACAAATCCCATCTTATCACTCACACTCAGTCCCCATGTGTCAAAGTCACCCAATCATCACCATTATAACAATCCATATTTCAGGAATGTGTTTAATGATGTCAAAGCGTACCCAGATGTGATGAGTGTAGTGATTTTAGGTCTAATAATCACATTCACCTCGCTATAAGAGATGACTATAACTACCAATGAAGGTTTCCATGTGTCACTCTCAAGGTGGGTCTGTCTGATACACTATTCCCTAACATGTATCTATGTGCATTATTTAATATTTCCATATCATGACTAATGATATTTAGTCATCAACCAACCCACACTCTAATCTTATATGTTACATGTGTCTATCTACCTTCCACTTGAACAACTGACTAGGGACATAACAAGAATGTACATACTCTTGACATTCATATGATCTCATTATCTAAGTCACGTACTTGAAGACATATGTCATTAAGTATTATCATTATTTAGACATGCATAATGTTTCCTCATTATCTCATAACTGAATGAAACAAAATGAATTGGAAGTTTGTCTTTGTGAGTATTAATCAAATCATGTATGATATATGCCATGTCAATCATCAAATGATTGGCTCTATGGGCATACCTCACCAATAGACTCCCACTTGCTTAGGGACAATCACCCATGAATCTCATTCTTAGTGATCTAAACATGTCCACCATATTTCTATTGTGCAAGTGCTAATAAAGTGAGTTAGAAACTTGCTATTAGTCAGTATATTTCATGTTTCTTATCTCCTCATTGTGATATGAAACCGCTATAATATGGTATCTCATATTCATTGCCTAATAAGTAACTTCATTTGTCATAGTATTTCTACTAAGTCAGCAATGGTTGGAATATCTATAAGTTCATCCTATGAACTTCTAGATCCATATAGTATCACAATGCATTCGTAACACAAGTATACTCAACTTCTATTGTAGAATAGGATTAATGGCTATTAGTTTGGAACTCTTCCAACTAACATAATTTCTCCTTTTAAATCAAACATATTTTAATTTGCGATCACTTTTGTCATTATGGAAGCTTGCATCGATGTAACCCTTTACATACAACTCTTCCTTTATTGCTATGTTTAATTACTAGTAATCTATCCTTAAGTCCTTTTCAAGTACAAAATGGATATCTTTTATGACATTGCAATAACCCTTATTGGAATTTAATATCATCTTGTCATGTCCAATACATACATATGGGATAAGTACACTTATAGCATCATGATAGATCCACTGCTATAACCTTTAGCATCTTAATCATGTAATTTCCATTCTTCACAAGATTTGGAACCTATGGTTCATTAGAGATTAATCTAGATTCTTTCTCATTGCACTACTACAGAATTGGCTTATAAAGTCGCTTTTCATGGTGTCGGTTGTATACATAAACCGACACCTAAACTCTATAGTATCGACTGATAACATAAACCGACATCCAATCTATGAAGGGTGACCAGACATGGGTACCGCTTTTATTCAATGTCGGTTACTTAATAAAAAACCGACACCTAAAATTAACCGCCAAATCCAAAATTTTCAGCGAAAAAAATTCCTCCAAAATTTGACATATGGCGTCGGTTGATAATTAAAAAACCGACGACTAAAGGTTATTCGCGAGACAAAAATTGGGCACATTTTGTTCATCGGTTTTACTACAATTACCGATGCTTATGAGTTTTTCCGCGCTATCCGCGGGGAAATTTTCACACCCTTTAAGCGTCAGTTGGAAGTAGTAACCGACGACTATGGTCATAAATCGAGAACAATTTTTTTAATCGGCACATGTATATAGTCGTCGGTTGTCTTTTAGTTAAAAACCGACACCTATACTTCAGTATAGGTGTCGGTTGTTGTTCAGAACCGACAGTGTTAGCTTTAGTTGTCGGTTTATTTAAATAACCGACACCTATGGCTCAGTTAATAGCCCAGCGAAATAGATCTTTTCCCCATTGTCTCTATTTCATTGCGACTCTAGTTGCTAGGTCAGGCGATTCTACTACCCGTCGTCGCCGCCGTCGTTGCCCCGGCCGCAGTTGCTCCCTCGCGCCTCCACCACTCGCCGCTGGCGCCCCCGCCGCCGCTCCTGCTGCTCTCCCTTTCGCCGCCGCTCCTCGCCGGCGCTTCTCCTCTCCTTGCCGCCGCCCCCACCGGTGGCTGTTGTGCTCTCCTTGCCGCCTTCTTCGCTGCTTGTCTTCTCTCCTCGCCGCCGGTGCCCTCTGCCAGCTGCTGCTAGGTCTTGCTTCGGCCGCTGCTCTCCTCTGCCCTCAAGGTATGCCCGCCCTGGCTTCTTCCTTCTTCCTTCTTCCTCTGCTTCGGCGGTGCCAAGGCACGCCTAGGCTGATGTTGTTTAGGGTTTAGGTACTGATTTTGTTATGATTTAATCATCTACTTAATGAAATTTATTTACAAATGATTTAAATTTATTTTTCAATTAGTTATATTATTTGGTTAGAACATTCTATTGCAAAATTGAAATGATTATTGATGATAATCTACAATGTAGTCAGATTACTATACTGAAAGGTAGTTACTAATGTTATAGCCTATAGTTCTCCTAATTTCTTGAGAATTCTGCATCATGCCCTGTACACACAATCACAAATTGGGTTTTCTTAGGATCCATTTGCAATGGTTTTGGTCCAGCATTTTGGTAGATATATTGAAAATACTTTGGTTTTAACTTTCCATGTGAACATTTTAAATTATGCTAATAGATAATATGAATGACCATTATTATCAACTCTTACCTTTCACCCTATTTGGCTAGTGCAATACCCAATAACACATGAGAACTTTATTTCACTTATAGAGAAACTAAATATTGGCATATGAGAACATCAATTGTGATGAAACCCTAACATGTACATATCTATTATTGTGTTTGTTGGCCTAGAAACTCGTCCAAGATTTACTCATTAGGAGTAAATCTTGGATAGTCCCCAGTTTGGGACTGTCTTTGAACACCTAATCTCACTTAGGATGTAAGTGTATAATGTGTATTGGGTTTTCGAGAAAATTTCGGTAGCATTTCCTCGTTTGTTCTCTAAGTACATATGTACTTAGAGAACAGCGGGAAAATGTTGCCGATTTTTTTTGAAAACCCAATACACATTATACACTTACTAGTGAGATTAGGTGTTCAAGGATGGGATAGTTGGTACACATTTATTATATATAAGAATGACATCACATGTGTTTGTTGGTCTAGAAAGTGAACAATCTTGGATAGGATGTAAGTGTATACCCTAATCTTGTACTAATATATACTTGTTTTCTTTTTTATTATAGAATGGATAGATCATGGATGTCAATTTGCAATCGCTGCACCCTAGAGTTTATTTCTGGTCTTGACCAGTTTATTAGATTTGCCGAGGAACATAGGAAACAACCTGGAGATAGGTTCTACTGTCCATGTAGGCATTGCGGCAACAACTTGAAAGTCAACACTGGTGACGAAATCAAAAGTCATGTCATGTGCAACAGGATTATACAAGGCTATACTGAATGGCACAGGCATGGAGAGATTTCAAACCCGAAACCAGTGGATGTCGAAAGCAGTGCTTTTGTGGAAGAAGAAATTGCCTACGATGATGTAGATGTGAATGAACCAGTTCCAGTAGACATCGTTGATGCGATGCTGGATAGTTGTGGGGTAGAGCACACCGATACACCTCCCATTTTTAGAAACATTGTGCATGATGCTGAGATACCGTTATACACAGGTTGTACTAAGTTTACGAAGCTTAGCCCTGTGTTGAGATTGTATAAGCTGAAAGCTATTAATAGATGGAGCGACAAAAGCTTCACGTCATTGTTGTCTTTGTTGAAAGAAATACTTCCAGAAGGAAACGAGCTGCCAATATCAACATACCAGGTAAAGAATTGTTGTGCCCAATGGGAATGGATGCCAAGAAGATACACGCATGCCCGAATGATTGTGTATTATTTCAAAAGGACTATGCGGATTTGAAAGATTGTCCAAAATGTGGTGCGTCACGATATAAATTGATGACTTCGGGGGAGTCCAAAACTTGTTCTCCTACCAAGGTGATGTGGTATCTACCTATAATATCACAGTTTCAACGCTTGTTTTCCAATCCTATAGATGTGAAGAATTTGAGGTGGCATGCAGATGTTAAGAAAAATAATGATGGGATCCTATGACATGCGTCTGATTCCCCACAGTAGAAGAAGATTGATCTATTGTAGCCTGAATTTGGTGAAGAAGTCAAGAGACAATTTCAACATACCAATTTCATCAAGAGACAATATCCTCGATCTATTGTACCCTGAATAATTGGTATCGAGGAACATTCCAATTTCATCAAGAGATAATATCCTCGAGCCAATACAATGTGACTTGCTAGAGAGCATAACAAGACATTTATTAAATGTTTTGAAGATAAAGTCTTACATTAACTATCTCAAACACCAGATGATATTACTAAAACTATCAAGTGCCTCACCTTTAAACCAAAATTGACTGTTATGTCTTATGAAGGGTATGACATTAATGGATTCACATATTACACAAGCGCCAAGATGATAAGAGTGTCGTCCAAAACAGTGGGGTCACCCTTCAAGCATCAACTATGTTTTTTGCAAGTGCAAAGGATAAGAGTCCACATGAAGCTAAAATATCATATTACGGTGTCATTGAAGACATATGGGAGTTTGACTACATAGATTTCAGAATTCCGCTCTTCAAATGTAATTGGGTTGATAACACCAAAGGCGTTATAGTGGATGAATTGGGTTTCACTTTAGTGAACTTTGAAAAGATTGGCGAGAAGGCTGAACCATTCATATTGGCATCACAGGCGAAACAAGTATTTTATATCGATGATCCTGCAAATGATAAATGGTCGGTTGTTCTTCATGGTAAAAGACAGTCCATTGAAGATCCTATAGATGAAGAACATTACTATGATAAATATGATGACTCCAGTCCATTCTCAGTTGGGTTTCAAACACCAACAAATATTGAAGGTAATAATGACTTGTATGTGCGCGGAGATCACAATGAAGGATTATTAATTGATAAAAAATTGGAATATTAGAGGTATATATGTTTTATTTTATACAGTTTTATTTTTCTGAATATGTGAACTTTACAATGTGAATGTGAACTTCTCGACAAAGGCGAATATTAGAGGTAAATTTACAATGTGAACTTTTCTGAATATTAGAGCTTAATTTACAATGTGAACTTTTCTGAATATTAGAGCTTAATTTATAATGTGAATGTGAACTTTACAACGTGAATGTGAACTTTACAATGTGAGCTTTACAATGCGAATGTGAATTTTCAGATGGCTAAGCATTCTCCTGATGACCGTGCTGATTATTACCGTGAGGGTGAGGACATCAATGCACCACCTCACAATGTAAGTTTTAAAAAATATATCATATATTTATATCTATATGTCCATTTATAGTTATATCTTGTAAATGTGTTTATTTTGTCAAATTTTAGGTTGATGATGCACATGTACCATCTGAAGCACTTGAGGCACTTGATCAGAAGCACCAAAAAGTTGACAAGAGAAGGGGCATCACTATGATGAAGAAGTTAATAGCGCAAGAGGGAAATGGACCCAAACTTGTTGTGGATTTTGATAATGCAGGAAATGCATCTGGTGTGATTCACAATTCATTTGTTTCATATCTTGTGTATGTTACTCGTAGCCATTGCGGCTGTAAGATATATTCTTGGCATAAAGTTTCTAAGGAGAAGAAATACTTAATATGGAGGGATTTATGCGTGAGTTAATATTAATTTGCAATTCTATTTTGTAAATTACTAATTTTTTGGATACTAGTTAATAGCAATTCTATTTTGCAGAGTATATTTGAATTGGATGAAAAGTTGCATCGTAAATGTGTGATGCAACACTGTGGGAGAGTCCTAAGGAAATATAGGACAAATCTCACCCGAGAATACATAAAAGAAGCTGACAAGAGGAAGAAGACAGCCACTGAACAGTGGAACTTCCTGGACAAAGCAGAATGGGACACGTTTGTTGCTTCAAGACAAATTGATGAATTCAAGGTATTAGGCGTCAGTCCCAATCTCATTAATTAATGTATGTTTTATTCACCTATTCAAGATTAACATTTACTATTACTAACCAAATCAATAATGTGCATACTAACTAGGCCCTCAGTGAGGCACAAAGATCAAGGCGTGTACTGAATGTGCATGACCACACAATGGGTCCAAAGGGGTATGTAGGAATTCACCAAAGACTACAGTCTGAGGCTACTTCCCAGTCTACTGCTACTCAGGAGTCCTCTACTATAGGTAACACTCCTCTGCCTCGCCATGATGTCTGGATAGCTGGGAGGCAAAATAAGAAGGGAGAAATAACGAAGGCCACAACTGCTGAGGCAGATGCAAAATGGTAAAATACAACTCTTACAACAATCGTTCAAATATTTATTATTTGTGGTGTTTACTTAATCACAAATTTTTGTTTTGGCGATTAGCTAGAGCTGCACGAGCTGAGGAAACAAGGCAAGTTCATCCCTGAGGGCACAAGGGATGAATTGAAAGTTGCTCTGGGTAACCTAGAGCATCATGGACGTGTTAGGGCTGCAGGCGCAGGTGTGGGAATCAAAGCTTTTTTTGGGCCATCCCAGCACAAACATGTCCCAAAAGTGGGACTTTCACAAGAAGAGGTAACATATTCTTTCTTTATAATGTTACTGTAAAAGAGAATTCAATAATCAAAAGCTAACATTTCTTTTATCCATATATAGGTAGATAAGATATTTGAGAGGAAACTCGAAGAAGCAATGAAAAAGTGGCAGGCATCTCAGACTGCCACTCCACAGACAGAACCTATAGCTCCTACTGCAGGCTCTACTCCTACTGTAGAGGTTGGGAGTAATCCTATAGACCCACCACCTAGCACATCCGCTGTAAGTATTTTTATGACATCGTAACTAGTTTTTTAATTCAAGATGATATGTATATATGAAATTGTAGTCGTTTCAAAAAAAGATGATATGTATATATGTATATAACATTCTTTACACAAAAATTTGTAGGAGTTGAAGCCATGCCGTCTAAAAAGTAATGAATATGTCGTTGCATAGGCGTCAGCTTACCCATCCCTACCAGGGGAAATGTTTCACGGGTCTCAATTACCAGCTGGTTGGATTCGTGTGAGCCCGATACATATATTCTCCCAGTGGAGGGATCTTCCATTGCCATATGCCCACCCAGATTGTGAAATGCTTGGTGAGGCAGAAGGCGGAGTTATATTGTAGCTAAAAGCGGATGTCGTCTTTACTGAAACGGTATGGTAAATTTACAATACGTTAAATTATTAGTGTGTGTATATGATGTCAGTTGATTTGAAACTTTTCTATATTTGTACAAGGTAAAAAGAAGACACCCACAACATCTAGGCCTCCACTTCCACCTCCTACATTACCCAGTTGGGTTCCACAAGACCTACCTGTCCCGTTAGGTCCTAACAGTAGGGGTATGGAAATATGGTTAGGCGAACATGATATACATTGCCCTATAACTGTTTCTATAGATTCAGATGTTGCAGGTCAATCATACGAAAGCAAAGTATTTATACAAGATATTTTGGAGTTGTTTCGATATGATTGGCTAAATACATCCGTGATAGAGCTATGGATAAGGTGAGATCTTCTTTATACATCCATATACCTTGTGTAGGATCTGGTGATCTTGTTTCTTATTTATGAATGCATGCGTAATTAATACATATTTTGTAACTACTTAGACAACATATGTGCAGATTTTGGATTCGAACATGTAGGATTTTTGATTCCATCTTTGATTAGTCTAGTAGTTAAAGACCCTCAGTCAGTTCAACAATACTGCTGTGAGGCTTTTACAATTTTTGCTAAAAATAAGAAGACGGTGATATTGGCTCCATTCAATGTAGAGTAAGTTTACTTTGCTTATTATAATTTGGACTTAAGAAAATTACATTTTTATTGTGGATTTTGAGTTATTAATTTTTAACTTTTTTACCTCTAGTGGTAGGCATTGGGAGTTGCTGGTTATTGTCCCCGAGACGTTCACTGTCTATTATCTAGATCCTAAGGGGAGTAAATTGAATACAAAATATGGACACAAAATGAAAATGGCATTATTCTGGTGAGAAATATTTCATTTTCGTATCCGTTAACATATGTTATTACATTACTATTTAATTATGCAATGTACTGTGTTACATTAACATGTAGGATTTTTGATGAGTTCAAAAAGGCTGGAGGAAAGGTCCCCACGAAAAAGAACCATCCAATAATTTGGAAGAACGTGAAAGTAAGTTCCCGACTGTAATATATGTATATATTATTTATGTGAACAATGCTTAATTAGTTGTATTTTTTATTATTTTGTATGTTTGAATTTATAGTGTGCTAAACAAGACAACAGATGGGCATGTGGATACTATGTGATGCGATATATGCACATGATTATCAAATATGCCACACTGGACATCGATTGTATTGCTACGGTATTATATAGTCTCATTAGATAATATGAAATATATCAATCTTATTTATATCTCATTAATTATATATATACATCATTATCTTTGCAGGTGTTTAAAAACTGACCCCACTACAGGAAAGGACTTACCAGATGTAAATGCTCCCTATACGATGGGATAATTAAATGAAGTAAGAGAAGAATGGGCAACAACCATACAAATAGTGGAGGTTTTAAGATATAATTGGGATGTTGATAGCGAATAATGACTAAAGAATGATATTTTGTAAATGAATTTCTGAATTATAATATATGTGTGAATGTTTCTACATGTCTGGATGTTTCTACATGTGTCTGAGTGGAAATAAATGAAACTGTTGGTTTCTATATGAATGTTTCTACATGTGTGAATGTGAAATTGAATGGAACTACAGATTGCTAGCTACATGAATGTTTCTAAATGTGTGAAAATCAAATGCAACTGCATGTAGCATTGCTAAATGTGTGAATATTTGAATATTTTTGTTGTTAATCTTGCAGGTTTGTGGCCTGTTGTTGGATGATATCAATGGATGTCATAAAACCTGCAGTTCATAACTAAACTGCAGGTTTCTCATCCTGCGACCAGCCACAGCAGGTCTGCAGACTGACAGAAAAAAAACAAAACAATAGGCATCAATTATTTGTATAAAACCGACACACAAAGTTATAGTGTCAGTTTTATATAAATAACCGACGCCTGTTTCCTTTGACGCGAAGGTATATGGTGTCGCTTTCTTATCTAATAATCGACGCTGATAGTGCCCAAGATGGCGCCCTTTCTGTGGCGCGAAGGTGTATGTCGTCAGTTTCTTATCTAATAACCGACACCTATAGTCCCCTGATGGCGTGTTTTCGGTGGTGCGCGAAGGGTTTTGGCATCAGTTTTGGAACCGACGCATAATGGTTGGGCTTTTAGCGTCGCCCATATAGGTGTCACTTAGAAACCAACAATAAAGGCCTTAAATAACCGACACTAAAGGTAGGTTCTGTAGTAGTGTTGAATCCTTTCTGTGTTGAACTTTTCAACACATTACTATTGTATGTGCTCAAACTTATATTGTGAAACATGCAAGAACTATCTTTATAGATCTTAATTCTTATCTCATAAGATATTTCACCTAATCCTTCATTGCCGAAGGAGTTTTCCATACCAGTTCTCAATATCCATAATATTGATATGTTATTCCTCATCATATGTGGAATATTCATATATGCTCCCACTAAATCTTTTATAATCACATATTTCATGTTTGATCTTGATTTAAGTCAAACTCTTTGACTATCTTATTGAGTCAAAAGATCACTCCTGTGAGATGCTTATTTCAATCCCAGATTGAACTTTGTAGTTTATAGACTTTATTTTCATTCTTGATGTTATAAAGCCTTTTAGGTTATGTCACGCACACATCCTCTGATGTATTCCCTTTAAGAAATCTAGTTTCATATTCAGAGTCTATTTTAACTACAACTGCAAGCATGACAATTGGTAAAAGAATTTCTATCGTGTTCAACAACTTGAACTGATTTGAAAAATTATTCAACTAATCTATCTTTTTATGTTACCCGTGTAGGTCTTTTCCACAAGACCCTATTGCACCCTTTAGGTATTACCCCTTTAGACGACGCTATCAAGGTCCTACCCTATTATCTTACATGGAATCCATAATGGCCCAAAGACACTTCTCAAATTTGGTTCTTAATAGCTTCTAGTTAATTAGTTGGATTATCCTATTATGACCAACCTATCTGAGTCATTGGATTTACAATCTTCCAATTTCATATGTACTCTACTAGAACTATTTTGTACCATGTCAATTGAAAAACTTGATATTCCACAACAACTTTTGATTCTCTTGGTTCTCATTGTACCCTTTGGTTGACCTCAAACATTTCAAGTTCTACTTTTACTCCCATTGATTCTTTAGGAACTTAGTCATCCTTTCAACACAATTTTTTTTGTTATTAGGTTGGGATTTATAGTAACATTCAAAACTTATGGTTTGTGGATAAACATTTTCAAGAAAATACTTTCCCAGTGTAGGATTCAATTGTTTAGACATATTGGGACATTCCCAAATCATATCATATATGATGTCTTATAAACCAATTAGATGGTGCATGATTTAGTGATAGGTATATATTTACGAGGGTATAAGAATATTAGATTAATTGATAATTATATCACGACTCGTCATGATATAATTCCTTCATTGTGACACATCATCATGTTCGAATGAATTTGACTTGTGATACATTATCATAGATCTTTCTTGAAGGTTCTCAAGCTATTGATATAAAGTATTTTAACATTTGATCTCATCAAATTTTATTAATACTTTTATCAGAGTTATACTTCATTTATAATCTCCTTGAACACTTTGAGAGATTTATGTTTCTATTTTACTGAGTACATATCATCATATTACCATTACTATAAACGAAGTATAAGTAATTATCTATATCATTCGTTCCATAAGATCTTTATATATCATATGCATAAAGTCTGAGGGAAAACTTATCCTCCCACTACATCTAGTGAAGGATGTCATGTAACATGATGCATAAATAAGGCTTTTCTTGTTTCCATAGGTTCGATAGTCAAGGGAATGTAGATTAACATCAATATCTATTCTAGACACACATTTCTTATGTGTACGTCCAACATGACTATTGCTAATGATAATCTAGTATTATCAATTAATCATTTGGTATACATGTTATAGATTCTATCCAAAATTCTTTTAAAATAAAGATCATTAGATATTTGGGCATTTCCATGCAAGATCATATCTTTTGAAATAGAATCATTAATATCTTACTTTATTAATTCACCGATCTTGTCATACAAGATGCTTAAAGTACATGTTTCTATTTGTTGGCATAATGAAATAGAAATTCAACTAAATCTATTACATTCCCATTGGGCTAAGGTAAATTTAAATGTAGCCTAAAGCTTCTACAACTCTTGCTCTGCCTTGTCCATATTTATTGAAGGCTTTTACTTCTTGTCAGATCTTGCATATCAAGTATGTAAGATCTCTATTTGGTATCACATATCAAGAATAAGTAATCAAATTGATCTTATAATGTTTATACCTAAAGTGGAGGCCTTAGTGCCCTCCTTCTTCTTCTTTAGTTTCTCTAACCAGAGTGGATAATTTCTTTTCCAATGTCTAGGCTATTGACAATGGTGACCTTTGCCTCTTTTCTTCACTCCTCCATTTGCTTTGAGATATGAAGATTTGGGCTTCTGACCAACTTTAGCACTCTTCTTAGCTTTTCCTTTAACTTTAGACTTCCCCTTTGTCTTTCTGATTACCATAAAAAACTTGGGCTTATTTTTCTTCATCTTCCCATCAACTGTTCTAAAGATGCCCAACAACTCTATCAATGACTTGTCAAAGTCGTTCATGTTGTAGTTCATGACAAACTTACTATAAGATTTTGGAAGAGAATGTATAATCAAATCAGTGGCCAACTCTTGACCCAAAGGGAATCCCAATCTAGCTAGGTTCTCCATATACCCAATGAGCTTGAGTACATGAGGACCTACAACGTCTCTTTTTGCCATGTTGTATATGAACAGTGCCTTAGAGACATCATATCTCTCTTGTCTTGCCTGATCTTAGAACATGTTTTTGAGATGTGTGACTATCTCAATTACATCCATGTTCTCATTCTGCCTCTGCAACTCATAGTTCATGGAGCATAACATTAGACACTTGAAATCCAAGACATCTTTAGTATGCTTCTTGTAGGTATCCCTGTTAGTCCTTGGTGTAGTCGAAATGGGTTCATATGGTTATTGCATATCCAGGACATAGAGCTTGTCCTCCTATGTGAGAACGATTCTCAGCATTCTGAAATAGTCGTGGAAGTTGTTCCCATTAAGTTTGTCCTTATCGAGGATTGATAGTAGAGAAAAGTGATTGTTGTTTGTTGCCATTTTGTTCTACAAAAGGATTTGCAATTTTCTAAAAAAATCATTTTTTATTTGATTTGATTTTGATTAAAATATGGGCAATAACAATTAGGTCTTTAATTAATTATTGTTCTCATTATTTTTATCAAATTGACAACCCTCAAGTATCAATTCAAAAAATTACAGTGAATCAATTTTCTAATTAGAAAGATCCAAGATAATTCAACTATGGCCAGACCAACATCGTAAGAAATAGTTAATACTAAGGCAGGCACTTTTTGCCAATTAGATCATTTGCAATTCTTGATGGATGATATGCACAACTCCTTGCCATAATCATCTGTATGCTTCTGGGCTTAGACTCTCTAAGAATCACATGTTAAGCTTGTCCTAGTAGCTAATACAATAATAATGTACCCCACGAAGGAAAAACCTACATTACTACCATCACACTTCCACGAGGTAGATGGCGCACCACAAGAAGGCATAACCTACCCTTAGTCAAACAAGTTTTTCATGTATATTGCTATTCGAAAATATATTAGACTTAATAGGTTTTGATTGAGGGATATATATATATATATATATATATATATATATATATAGTATCCAATCACCACATACGTATCATACAAATTCAATATCCCACAACACAAACATGAAATATAAACAAGAAGTGATGGTTATGGCCATATTTCTATTGTAATTCCTTGGAGACACAAGGAATTACCACCACCTAGGTCAATAATCACATCATATGTATGAACCCGCTACTGGTGTAGATTTGTGCTTTCCAATCTGAGTAAATCAGTTCAACCCTTGAACCGGTCTTCTCACCTATTGGCCGGTTGGTTGGTCGGTCCTCCTATCCAACCATTTCTTGGAAACCTTCCAAACAGTCGGTTGGTCCTTCTAGGACAGTTGTTTCGCCTTCTGTCCCACCAATGTTTGGAATCCTTCCAAACAGTTGGTTGGGTCCCCCAGGCAGTCATCTAACTCCATCGTTTTGTCCTCTATGGTCCTCCAAATGGTCGACTCATCTCACAAACTAGTCCTCTCATTTGGTGATGATCATATTTGTCATATTTGCAAGAAAGGAAACTATCCTATTTCTACTTTATTACATTGTAAAGAGAAATCTCGAGTTACATTCAAGAGGAACAAAGGTAGAAAATAATTAACTTTACATTGAGAAGTAGGAGGTAGAGGTTCGGTATGTAGATCAATATAAACAGTAATAAAAGTAAACCATACAAGCACACATAAATATTGGGTATAGGCCATAACCACGCTACACATCCACCATCAAAACTGCTTTGAGGGCGACACGTGTAAATTGCATATATATATATCATATATATTAGTTTGGGATTATGTGGTCTTTGATCAGATACACATATGAGACATTTTAAATATTCACATAGTATGCAATAAATAAATGATAACCCAAGAATTGATCATATCGATTATCCTAAAATATACTAAAGTGATGTGGCACTAATACCACTGTTGGGAAACAATAGCACAAAGTATAACAATAGAAACACAAATTGTATCTATCCATATTCCCATACCAACAAGATTGCGTCAACTAATATGAAATAAAAAGGATGGCTCAATGAGTTTATACCTATCCCAGGAGCAAGTCCAATAACAACAACTCATTGGAATGAAACTATCTTCTAGTTTCTCTTGGATGATGGTTGTGCATCTCTTGGTTTTCACCACAAATAGCGAACATGACAACTTCTGTAGAGACTCCTATGGTCTCTCCATGATTGCAGATTGACTTTTCTCTCTTAGCAGTAGCCAAAGGACTCCTGCCTCTAGAGTAGTCCCCTCGGATCAACTAGAACTCCCTTCAATCAACTAGATTGGACAAGAAGGATTTGTCCCTCTCATTGGTGTAATAGCCACCAACTTGCTCTCCAACAACAGTGATCCTCAATTGTTCTCTCCCATTGCAATCCTTCCTTAGTTGGGTAGGACTTTCTTGGGCTCTCTTAGTTACCACAACTAGAGAGGACAACAATTGTCAGAGCAATTGATTCTCAATTGTCTGTGTTTTGTTGTGCTCCAGGACTCTCCCAATACCCCTCTATTTATAGGCGTGGTTTGGGCCATGGTTCCCTGTCTATTCGTGATTTGTGAGGGAGTGGAAGGGACCGGAAAATATTAAATTTTTGCAACCTACAAATCACGAGATGGTCGTCTTATTACCCATAGGGTCATACAACTCTGTGAGATGTTCATCTTGCACTTTGAGATGGTTGTTTTGTAGTTTCCCAATCTCATATAAAATTAAATTTTGTTTCCCATTACTGCTAAACATTAGTTTCTTACACCACAAGAATTGTGCAACTAAAAATATATAATTATCTCACAAATATGGGAAAGTATCTAGAACCATCCTAACTGAGCAATCTCACACATGCGAGACAATCATATCGCTCACATAGGAGGTCATCCAGTTACCTGAGTCGAACCGATTGGTTCAACAGAATGAACCAGTTGGTTCACATATTAGTTTGGGAAAAACCTAGCCAATTAAATTTTTGATCAGCCTGAGAATCCAAATTTGGCCATCTCAATAGTTGAGACGATCGTCTGGTGCACGGAACATCCATCTCACCCTATGAGACGATTGGCTAGGGTGCAATCAGTCGATCTACTGTGTGAATTGAGTACCTAAACACTTCAATAATCAATCCAATCACCATTCAAGTTTAAACTCCTATTCTATATGAGTTCTTCTGTGTGTGACCCTATAGGTCCCATTTTACGTTGGCAGTGAATGTCGATAACTAGCTTATGACATCACAAGTTGAGAGCGGTGCCTAGTGGCACATCAATGCTACCCAAGTGAATGCAAAGTTGGAGAACAACTTGAACCTACAATATGTGCAAGGTGTTGTAGTGCTTGTATAAATCCTTTGTCTTTGATTATCTAGGATGAACTCGAGGCATAGAATCATCATCCTCTCAATGTTCAATCCATGTTCCTTGAACCAAGAATTGACTGTTTGAGATAATGAGACCTCAATATGATATATTGATTCCATGTGCATGCACATGCATTTCTCAGTCTTGCTTATCAAGTGGCCATGATATCATACTCTAGTAGGAGGGAAAATTCCATCTCTATCATTCACAATCAGTCCCCATCTGTCAAAGTCACCCAATCATCAACATTATGACAAACTGTGTTTTAGGACTGCATTTGATGATGCCAAAGCATACCCAACAACATGCGATGAGTGGAATGGTTTTAGGTCTAAGAATCATAATCACCACCTTCACTATGAGAGATGATTATAACTACCAATGATGGTTTTCATGTGTCACTATAAAGTCAGATCTGTCCAATACACTGTTACCTAACATATATCTGTGTGCTTGGTTTGAGTTTTCCATATCATGACTAATGGGATTCAGTCATCAACTAACCCACACTCCAATCTTATGTGTTACTAGTATCTATCTACCTTCTACAGTAACAACTAACTAGGGAGATAACAATAATGCACATACTCTTGACATTCATATCATCTCATTCTCCAAGTCACATACTTGAGTACATACACATTAAGTATTGTCATTCTTTAGACATTCATAATATTTCCTCATTATCTCATAACTAAATGAATCAGAACGAAAAGGAAGCTTGCCTTTATGAGTATTATTCAAATCCTTTATGATATATGCCATGTCAATCATCACATGATTAGCTGTATGGGCATACCTTTCCAACACATCAGTCATTTCTCCTTCTATTTTATTTGTTTGGATGAGTCAAAATCAAACTTTGACCTTGTGACTTGGCTTCCCCTGATTGGTCCAAGTCAGCGGGTTGACCCTGCTCTCTCTCCCTCTCTTAGGCTTTTTTACGTTTGCATATAAAATTCCAATTTTTTGATTGGTTAGTTTTGTAAAAATTATATCTTTTGCTCTGGTTGTCCAAAAATTCTATAAAAATATGTTTGGAATAAAAAAATGTGTTCTTTCAAATAAAAATAGTTTGACAATCTGAGTCCTATGTTTTCAATGATTAATTATTAAGGATCCAAAATTATATAAATTCCCTAAAATATTGTAACTTAATCATATAAACTCCAAATAAAGCAAATAAAAATGTATTCTTGATTAAGAAAACATAAGGAATTGTTTAGTCTAGGTTTTGTGACCAAAATATGAGGTTCTCCAAATAGATCGAAAATTCACGTTTCTTTACACATTATGCTTTATACAACCCTAATACATGTGAATAAATTGTAATTAGGCAAAGGTGATCTTGAAATCAACTAAGTTGGTGAAAAGCGTTAACTAGGACTTTGAGTTGAGGTATGTGCATATTATCCTTTTTAGTTGGGCATATTTGTTATCCAAACCCTAATTTCCCATTGAGGCATGGACTAAAACCATTATACAATTTATTGATCTTCTTGGCACAAACTACATTATTTGCTTGGATCTTGAGCCACACCTGTAATATTTCTTTTATTCAAGCTTGCCATATTATTTCTTTTAGCATGGTTATCTGGTTGACTTGTTAGCTAATGTAGTGTACCTTTGCACAATCACACATAGTTTGGGCATGTGTTATTTTGCCCAGGGGAATGTTTATATTCTCCCCACTATTATATATATTTTATAGGTGACTGGGAATGTGTTTATTCTCCCCTCATCTACCAGTTGAGGTTTGGTAGGTGTCTCAACCCTACTTATTTAATGTACTCATACTATTAATCATGCATGTTGCTATATTATTATCTTTTATGGCAATATTCTTATTTGATATGTGCCACATACTCTCGACTTTCTTTGTTCTTTATGAACATACACACTTTATTATCTTATGTTGATCTTATCTTGTTCTTTATCTTTATTTGACACATACCTTATTTTATCCTCTTACTAGGTGATCCCAACCACGTCGGACTAGGACAAGGAGTGGAATAAGATCAAGGAGGACCAACTCAGGTTTAGGATAAGGAGTACATGGCTTTCAGCATGATCCTAACTCATGAAGTTGATTCTTGGAGACAAACTTGATATGGTTTAGATTTCCCTCTATGAGATCCTTACGTTATAATATCCATGTAAACCCTATATGGAAGATAATGATTTACTTTTATAATATTTATTATAGTAATGAAACTTTTATTCAGCCGCTATAGTTTGGTCTTTTGTATACCATTATTTAAGATTTTACACCGATTCAAGCATACCTTTTGAGTGTGTTTTCAATGGATGTTTTATTCTTCAAATTTTAATAGGGAGTGGATCCCCTCTGGGTCCCACTTTTTACAACATGGTGTCAGAGCATGATAGATAGCTATTATGTCATAAGTTAAAAGTAAGGGTGTTTAGAAAGGATCAGTGTTTGAGGGATAGCAAGATTTTCCACTGCACCACTAGCTTTGTTTACGAGGAATCCCAAATCTACATGATATCTGCCTAGCCTAAGTTGATACTGACTATCTCAAATAGCATGTCTATAGGAAATAGTAGTCATTGAAATCTCTATTGTATACTCTTGGAAATCTTATGTTATGTCTTTATCTTTCATGAGGGGTGATTTGTAACAACACATCTAAGGGAGCCTCCTCTATCAACACTGACAACCAAGACACCCTAGTGACTCCCGAAAACAACATGATGACCCCTACTCCTCCTATGGGCACGCCGGTCCTGACCCCTGAATAAGAGTTGACCATTTTGCACCAACTACTCTTGACTACCTTGGTGGGACAACTCCCTGCTGCTGCTGCCACTACTAGCAAGCCTAAGGAGTTCACTTTGACATACTTCATCAAGATGGAACCACCGTAATTTAAGGGTGAGAGTGAGTCAAACATGTTGTATATGGTTGATGATTGGGTGTTGGCCCAGGAGTAGATTCAAGAGACTTTGATGAGATGTCTAGGTTGCTACTGCTAGACCCTATAGTTTCCTTTGTAGTTTATTTTTCATGAAACTCATGTGATAAACTAAGTGCATAGAAATGTAATAACTTAGTCTTTTCTTCTACTGCTAATGGTGACATCTTTGTATCTGAATCATGCTTATTGAAATGTAATCTTTATGCATGAAACCTTCATTATCTATTGTGTATTTTTGTTCAATTCTAGTAAGGGTGATCTCATCTCCTTACAGATCTGGTTGTCTCCACCTCTGTCTAGACTGTGCAAAAAGAATCTGATGATCTCCATGAGGAAGACGACGACTACTTCTCCCTTTTATCTGCTCCCTGTAAAAAAATGAGGATCTAAACGTTAGGGTATGATCTCAAAATGTTAGGTCAGATTTTCCCAATTATATGATCGCCTATGGACCCATCAAACCTAAGTTTGGCATCCCAAAGGGTTCTACAAAATCTCTATCAGGCGTGCCCACTGATCTATTGGGAAACTAATTAGTCAGTTGGGTAAGCGAACACTTGGGCCGATCTATTGGTCAGCCGACCAGTTTGTTGTGAGTCAACCAGTTCATTTATGGATAAAACCTTCTCAATTTTCAAGGTCTTACTACCCCTTTTTGGGGTTATGAGTCGATCAACTGGATTGTCCATTTGATCGGTTCATTTCATTACTTGAGTTATCATATTTTGGTTTTTTAGCGGGCAGATTGGTCAAGCCAATCGATCGGTTGGACATTCCGAGAGACTAAAATATGAATTTTGAGGTCTCCTTGTTCTTTTAATTCTTGAAACTTTTGGGGATTCATGATGCTTAGAGTGCACGGGTACAAATGCACTATTTTTCCACAATAAATGAAAAAATCATTAAAAGACTCTAATTTAGGAGGCAGGAGTAAAACAAAATCAAATGAATCGTAAAATTGGGAAATAACAATAAAATGCCTCTAATAAATGATCTAAAAGACGCAATAAAACTGTATAAATATGCATTCATCAAAGATCAACTAGATCCCAATAAGATT
This sequence comes from Alisma plantago-aquatica, assembly GCA_963693085.1. Lineage (NCBI taxonomy): Eukaryota > Viridiplantae > Streptophyta > Magnoliopsida > Alismatales > Alismataceae > Alisma > Alisma plantago-aquatica. The sequence goes on from OY856412.1 coordinate 1,401,984,164, forward strand.
ATCATGTAGAGCTAAAATCTCTTCTAGTGTGCAGATTTCCATCGAGTGTGTCTGAAGGTATTCGTGGGATGCTTGGGAACAAAGGTGGTCTCCAAAAGAGTGGAAAAAGAAGAAGCCATTGGAGAGAGGCAAGTTAAGCAACATGTGTTAGAAATTGAATATTTGATGGCGTGGGAGTATTTACCTTTGTGGAGCACAATTGGTAAATTGTATTGATCTAGAAGAGATGATGATTGTGGGGCTATTGGTGGAGGACCATCCTCCATGGCGGCCAGGTTCTTGAAATAAGGAGACTGGAACTATATGAAAAGGTTTACAGAGATTGTCTGAATCCTGTGTGGGTGCAGAGGGTTAAGGAACTGAGAAGAAAAATTATTGATCCTCATGCAAAGTGACATCAACTCATGAATATATATGACCAATTTTGGGGTCAAGGCATTTGTAACCTTTTTGAGATAACATGTTTTCTAAAAAAAAACTGGTATGGTGCAGGGGCATAGATTATCAACCTTAGGATCAAAGTCGTGAACAAAGGAGATGCATACAAACACCTGCAATGGTAAAGAAAATTGTTTGTCACGTAGGTACAAAATGGAAAAGGGATTTATTTGTAAAGAACTAATGATAGTTGGTGATTAATAAAAAATACAAGTTATGAGAAAAACATTATTGCACATGTTTGTAAGTAGGTTTGCGTGAATGGTAAGTGAGCATGTGATGTTGAGAAGATGGCCAATTTTCTACTACATAATACCTTTTTGTTGTGGATAGTGGATAGAAGAAAGTTAATTGATGATTCTCGTATGTCGATAAAAATAATAAATAATGTGTGGATGTATTGAAGTGTGTAATTCGTGCGCATGATTTATGTAGATGTAGAAAATTGAACGATAACCATTTTATGATAGGTATGAATAAAGGAAAAATCTCATCTTGTCTTTGCATGACAATGGATTTAAATACTTTCTCATATTTGTGTATGATTTCGCTTATATGACATGACTTTAAAGCAATGATGTAGCTGGAGAGGCAAGGTTGCAACAAGAGCACTAGTTTGAGGTTGAGTAGGGATGGAGAAATAGTAAAGATCACTAGAGCGCACCTCCTTATCAATCATTATCAAGTTCTTCAATATTGTAGAACAAAAACATCTTCTCTGGAATTTACAAAACAACAAAGAGAATCAACAAGTTCAGCTATGGATGATTTATCTGATTATATAATTTTAATAACCAAAATCAATAATGATTAAAAAGGTAATTTTAGGGTTTTCTTTAGGGGAGTTCAAAAAGGTGAAGTATTTCTTTGCAAAATGTCACAGTTTAAGATAGATCAATAAACTATTTATTGTTTTTATACCTAAAGTCAACCATATCACCAGTGATACCTTAATATTACCCATATCACAATGCATATTACCTTCAGTATCATTTCAAGTACTCTATCAAATTTTATGTACAATGTTCTAATTTATTTTATCGACAATAACATGTGAATTTGTGAATGTAAAATGGAGTTTTTATGCAACTATCCTTTCTAATGAACAAATTCAGGATGCTATAAAACCTAAATTCAAGGTATCATATCTTAAGGCTTACCTTATTTAAGCTCATCATACTGCATGTAGGGGGTATATCTTAAATGTCATAAGAGGTATGGGCTTCCCTCCTTATTGATACAATGGATCTAAGAGTGTCTAGATGCAACCGCTATATATTATATTTAATGGATACCTTTACAAAATTGTTAACGTTTCAAATTTTATTCAATAGGGGAACCCTTTTCACTCTGCATGTTTTAAATTGGTATGTAATTTTTATCTGCATACTCATAAAAGCTATAAGTAAAAAGTTGAATAAACCATTATATACTAGAAATTACACCATTTCTCATAATGCGTAGAGAAGATATCCTACATTTGCTTAATGAAATAAAGATAATTATATTGGGATCCATAATTGTCTCAAGGATACTTTAGATACTCAGTCCTTCATCTGTATCGTTCCAAAATCTAGTTTGTCTTTACCAAAATCAAACCAATAATTTTTTAAATACAAGAATCCATACTTCCTATCAAGTACTAGGGTTTACCCATTTCAACTAGACACCTAGCTGAAATCATATGCCCTCAACAAGCAAACAATATTAGTGCTAAACTGAATGTTTGACAACTTACTAACTTTGGATGTATGTTTAGGCATCAATATTTCAATTCTCTTACCTAACCACATTTTTTGGACCAGGATAGTCCATCTTCCTACGGTATATGTTGTTGAAATTCAAAACTAAAAACAAAATTTATTTGGCACGAGTTAGAGACATTAAGGTACATATATTCCATACATTGACATACCATTTATAAATCAATATCAAAATAGGAATTATTATCTAAATAGTTAAGACTAGAGGCATGCTGGGATTATTACTAATTATGGTATGTGGAAAACATGTATAAAGTATATGGATGATTTAGGTGTAAAGAAGATGTATCAAGAACACTTCTGTTTGGAAAATGAAATTGTAGCCTAATAAGATCTAGTATTGAAGACACTTTATCCTTTTACAGGGATAATATTATTCACCTTGTGAGATACCATATTGGAAGTTGGCATTATCTGCACCATCCAACTAGTTTTTGAAAACCTACAAATGAATATTGTCTAAAGATATAAAAATCCTAACCTTTTCATTACCAATGGTGAATGGTTCACTCATTCGCTATCAGACACCCATTTTTCTTATATTTACAACTCCATCAATATTCAACAAATCAATAAATATTTTTGTGACATATATAACTTCTCCTTAATAACTCCTTAGAACATAGTCTTATGGATTTTCACAAGCTCCCCTATGCCATGTGGTTTTGGAAGTATAACACAATCCATAGATTATCACTAGAGGATGGAAGTGCTTCCACGAGTGTCTCATAGACAAAATCCAACTATGCAAGTGTGAATTTTATTTTCTATTTAGATTTAGTCTCTATAAGGATGACAATTAAACAAACTAACATACTCTATTAGAAATGCATATTATCTTATAACGTTAAAACAAGAACCTATATGTAACTTGATCACATTCCACTCTTTCCTTGAGGATCTTATGAAGTAGGAGAAAGATGCAACCATACTATACTACCTTAGGTATGTAACAAAAAATCAACTTTTAAAGACAAAAAACCAATTGAGGGGTGGTTTTGAAAAAAATCAAAAGATATGTCTTAATAACCCACGTGTGTATAAATACAAAGTCTCGATGTTTACACCATCCCTTTGTATGACCTCTTACAAAATGTCTTTATATTACCGATATATAATGTCAAGAAAGGAAACATTCTTATCATAAAAAAATATCACTTCGATTTTAATACCAATTCTTGTGATGTGAAATGGAGATATAATGATACCTTCATCATGAACCTAACATGATAACATAAATTTCTCAATAAAACATGGGAAAAGGTGATGCAGCAAAATTCAAGATAGTAATTTCATTGAAGGACAACTAAATTTTACCAAATTAACTATTTGTTTAACTTGGAATAGTAATAAAATTACTTATTCATCCAGCATGATAGCACATGGTTAGTATATGTTTATAACTTAGTGTTGGGAGGAAAGTTGATGATGAATATGAGTGATGAACACATATCTAGTGTGAATTTGTTAAAGGGAGATGGATTTCTGATGCAATCCTCCTTGCAAATGAAATAATAAATGGAACACAAGGTAAAATTTGTCTTAAGTCATGCTTTAGTAAGGCTTGTTATACTATCCACACGAACTGCATCAAAGAGTTTCCAAATATGACATGTTACAATAGTTCAAGCATGAAAGGTAATTTTAGGGTTAAGGAAACCAAAAAATTTATTTATAGCCTTGCCTTTTTATTCATATCTTCTAACTAATGATTGACAATACTTTTAATTTGAATTTGTCTATATAAGAAATATGTTTTTTTATATGTTAAATAAAGATTAAAAGAAGTTAAAATGATATATTAGAAGTTTGGAAGTCCATGTTACAAAAGTATTCCAATAAAAAACATCACTGCGTCGCACAAATAAGTTTCTTTTAATAGATACTTCAGTATAAGTTGGGTCACTTTTACCAACCAATTCTATTGAAGTTTGACTGCTTTAATTAGCCATATCGATTGATGTTGAGTTGCTTCGACCGGTTTCATTAACTCATGCTGGTCTTCTTCGACCAACCACATCAATTGGTGTTAGGTTACTTTGACTATGAATGTTGACTGATATCAAGATACATCCAGTACTGTTAGCAAGTTGCACATGCTACACCAATCATTTTTATAATTTAAGACTTGGAGCACTTCTGTCAATTAGGTCAATGCTTCCTATAAGTTGACATGTCGATGAAGTCAATCATGAAATGCATTTATCTCAAGACATGCTCATTGTCAATGAATAAATTCTGAAACGTAAATTTATTTTACCACTAACTACCAATAACAAACTCTCTAATAGAGTTTTGGTTAGAAGAGTCTCTTTAGAGAGAGAAAACATAAGATAAAGGAAAACATACCAAAACAATAGAATCTAGCTAGAATTTCCTAAGGTAAATTATATGTTGTCAATTATTTTCCTCCTCTCTCCTAAATCCGAGGGAGAAATCAGAACTAGAGGTTGACTGAAAGATCTCTTTTCCCCCCTTATCTCCTTGCTTTAGGTGTAACCTATATATTGGAAAACAAAAACAAATATGTTGTTTGGGGATTTTCTTCCATGTTTTTGTTGGAATAGCTTGGATTCAAATGCTATATCAATAATATAGATAAGGTTAGTGGAAAATCATTAACTTACCAAGTTTTGAGAGAAATTTAAAGGATACAAGACTAACAAATTGTTGTGTTTAGTCCATTTTCCAGTTATAGAACCAGTAAGATGAGATACAAATTCTGATTGTATGATTGAGTAAAATGGTTAAATGAAGATAGATTGTGAATGCATTCACATTGAGAATGCTTATAAACAAATTTTATGATTTCAACCCCGAGTGAATTTGTTAGTGCGTTCAAATATCACGTCACAAACATTTCCAAAATATAAATCATATGAGGTTCATACCTGAAGTTTACCTTTTGTAGCCATTCTTTTGTTTGCAAGTGTGTGTTGATGAAGAGATTATGAAACTCATTTTATTTTATATTTTTGATTTTATATTATTTCTCCCCTTTGTCATTTCAAAAAGATAACCAAGTATGACTTTTATTATTTCTCCCTTAATTTTATTGCTATGCTCCCCCTTAATAAGATATTTAGTTGTAAAAGCAAGGGATTTAATATGAATGCAAACCATGTGTTGTGAAATTTAGCCAAAATTTATTTTTAAATCATTTGCAAAAGGATATTAAACCTTGAAATGATATGAGATGCTTTTAGGTTCATGGTATATCCTATAATATTCTCATTTAATAAGGATATATCCAATTAAAACCATAGGAAACACTTTTATTCATAATAACTCAGTGCTCATACAACTCATAAGATGACCCATAAATCATGACATACTAGCTTATAACAAAAAGATAGCCATTACAAACATTACAAAGACAGCCATAAATCTCATGATCTCACTGAAAAGACTGAACAATTACATCAATTTCAGGGTCTTTCTCAAGAAAGGGCTCAACTCCATAGTATTTGATCAGCATTTGCCACTCCAAGGCACCTGTCTTGGTCAAAGCATAAGACTCCAAGAAGGTGGGAACACGATCGAATCGAAAGTGGGAAGCAATGTCTTGGAGTTGGATTGGGGAAAATTGAGTGTGGCTGAGGTCATGAGATGGTGGTGATGGGATTTGAGTGTAGTTGTAGGATGGATTGTAAGGGTAAAGCATGCCGAGATTAAGTGAATAAGGATATGCGTCGGGTGTATCAGGAGAAATAGCTTGCATCCTTTGATTCAAGTAAGACATGACATGATGATTGTAGTCTGATTGCCTACTTAAATGATATTGAGAACTGGCATTGTATGTTAATGTATTTGTGATAGGAGGAGGTGGTGGAGGTGTATCTTGGGTGGATGTCTCCCCTTCAGTCCTAGCCCACTTGTGTTTAAAATCAATCCCCATCTTCTCTACCATATTTCTAGTGATCTTTTGGGGTTTCCTATTACATGTGAAACCTAGGTCCTCAATGCTTTTCTTAAGATGATGTTGCGTAATTTGGCAAACAAAATCAGCATAGGGTGGATTGCCAGAAAACTCAACCATGTTCTTAAGAATAAGATGAATAAAATTGATGGGTATGATATTTAGGATGGCATAAATAAGATACATACGAAAGGTGGGTACTTCAGATTTGTTTTCTATAGGATAGATATTTGTCGCAACAAATAGATTGACTATCCTAGCTTCGGGTTTTAAATTGATGGCATAATAGGTACCCCTTTCTTCATTGCAAGTTGTATTAGATATAAAAATGGCTTTCTTGATATCACTCAAACTAGTGGTAGTATCATCTTGGGATAGCTTATTGAGAGGATTACCAGTGGTGAGATCAATAAACTCCTTATATTCATCTACATTAATGTTGAGCATAGTAAGAACATACTCCTCGGAAAAGTGAAATCCATACCCACTAACCATAGAAGAGAAAGAATTATCATGGTCAGGATGTGTGGCTAGATTGGCATAGAATTCATTGACGGCTTGGGAGGAGTAGGAACGAAAGGATGGATTTATGAATTCAGAAAGATGTTGCACCTCAAAGAGTTCTTCAAGATCAACAATGTTGATGAAGTCCTTGACGTCCAATGGCCGTCGAGGAAGAGGAGTCTTTGAGGACAGCCTGAGGTAGCGATCTCTGAAAGCTATGTCATTGAATGGAATGTCATTGATGATCGCCAGTGCATGGGAGTCCATCCTTCCCTTCCTAGCCGCAACCTGCTTCTTTCCATGCAAGGATGAGGAAGCCATCGTGAGGATTTGAGGTGGAGAAGAAGCAAGACAAGATTTGGTAGGAGAAGAGCTAAAAATTCACACAAGAAGGCACTAGAGAGGAGCTAGAGAAGTTAGAATGTGAATTGGTGAAAAATGGGGCCGTTTTGGGCTCTATTTATAGCAAAATAGGACCATGTTCGGTCGACGATTAGTCGACCGAGGACCGCAACGGTTGATTCTGCAAACGCACCTCTTGGTCGTCCAACGGTCGATCGAAAAATAGCTGTTGCAATTTTTTTAAAAGGGAAGATTGCCTTTTAATTTATGTGAATTTTGGTGGTTCACCAAGTTGGTCTCGGTCGATAATTTTGTCAAACGGGGCAGACTCGGTCGAACATTTTGTCGACTGATCTATGTCTGGGTTTGAAGGTGCAACATTTTCTTGGCGAGTGTTGGTCGAGAAAGGTAACCAACTGAGATGTCTTCGGTCGACAAACTCGTCGACCGAGGTTGTCTCGGTCGAGATTTTTGTAGACCGACAGAATTGCTGTGATTGAACATTGTGAATGAAATTTTGAGCTAGTTTTTAATAGCAGTTATGAATGCAAGTGAGTGGTTGTATTAGTTTATAAATTTTAGGGGTGTGGAGCTCATATATCAAAGATGATATCATTTAGGGGAGTAACAATTAATCACTTTCTAATGTATTGATTAAGACAATTCAATATTTCTAAGGTTAGTTTTTAAAGTTTGATTTTGACTTTTATTAGAGCTTTGCACTAAAATCCTATTTTCAATATTATGAACAAAGGTTTGAATGAAGATACTAAGATTTAGTGCAAAGAGATGATTTACAGTTAAGCATTTTATCAATCTTATTTTAGGTCGATCTAGACTTCGATCATGGTGCCCCTTGGTCAATTTTGATATCGACCGAGAGGCAATTTTTGTAGATTTCCAATTTAAGCATTCTCAATAATCCACTTGATTGAATATAAAGACTTTATGTAACAAGTGGATACCAATTTGAAATAATTTATATCAATTTGAAAGATTATAGCTTAGGATCATAGTTTGTTTAAAACTTAATTCATGAAGCAATATTTGATTTTGAAATGGTGTTTTCTCTTGATTTAGAATAGGCTTTAGATAGAATATTGAAATAATTTTATTATAAGCAAGACCACTTATTCCACTAATGCAAGAAATATATGAAGTTTTCTCAAGACAACATGGTTCATAATTTTCAGTTTGGCCAAGAAATACTTTTAAGCAAACCATGTATAAGATGAATCATAATGATCATGATGAAACAGTAAAGGCATATCCATATCACAATGACCATGATCATCTAAAATTAAATTTCAACACACACAGTTTTTATATAGATAGCCCACAGAATACTTAGAACAAACCATGTGGATTGTAATAAAGCACTAATTTCCTTGATTAAATCAACATGGTTCATAATTTTCAGTTTTAAGCCAAACCATGTAAGATAATCTCATGAGAAGCAATTTAATCATGAAAAGTATTAAGTTTAGATGCTCATATATTCTTCCTTTTGATTAGAAGCATTCAAATATTTAAAGCACAAGAATATGTAAAGTTCATTACATACTTAAGTTGATTGCAATTGAAGTGTCTTGTTTTTATTAATTAATTTTGTCAGAGTTTCACTCGGTTGACGAAGTTCTTGACCGTCATTGTCTCGGTCGACAATTTTCTTGACCAAGAATGTTACTGTTTCTCAAAAAAAAATACAGATTTAAGATAGAAATTCTATCCGTCGACCAATTTCTCGACTGACATTGTCTCGGTCGAAGATTTTATCGACCGATATTGTTTCTGTACTATTTTCAGTAGTTATTTCTAAGTAAAACATAGATCACTTCCAATTCAATTATGCAATTTAAAACTCAGTTTAGTTGAGATGAAACATTTAAGTATCAAGGTAACATTTAAGTCAAATATCAACTAATCATATTCAAATCTCTAGGTTTTAGGAACCCAAACTAAAACAAGTATTAAAGATGTGTCTTTCCAGGTTTATTTAAAAATGTGTATTTTCGAGTTAGAATTTTTTTTATTACTTGAATCAATTTGAGTTGAGATAGACTTAAAGATATACAATTTAGAGTCTTTAGTCATATCTCAACTTAATTTTAATTTATTTAGTTTGGGGTTTTTGGAACCCATACCAACTCAACATCTTTTTTCTTATAAGGACATGAGAAGGAATAATGTCCCAGATGCAAACAATAATGGCAACATCTGGAATTAATCTCATTTCACTTTTTATGAGTTTGATCTAAATTGTTCTTGGGTACATATGTATACTTGCCTTTAGGTACATACATATATTGAGTCTTTGGCACTTGTGTCCTTCTCCCACTAGGTTTTTGATAGGATTTTCCTTTAGGCTTGTAACCTAGTCCTCTCCTTCCAATTTGACCATGAGAATCATTTAAGATCTTATCAAGAACATCATTGTTTCTTAAGCTACTAACTTCTCATTGTAACTTAGCAATCTCATCCATTCTCTTTTTGATATCTAACTTTTCTTGATCTAGATTAGATAATAAAGAATCTATTTCTTTCACAATAGTATCATAATCTAGATGATTGCATAGGATTGGTTGTTTTTGAAGATCATTAATTTGGTCTTGCAAGTTTATCTTTTCTAGAGAGAGAAGATTGCAATTTGTCTCTATTGATTTCAGATTAATATCATGCTGTTTAATAGTTAAGTTTAATGTCACCTTAAGATCTTCATTTTAAGATGTGAGAGCAAGAAGTTTAGCATGTAACTCGTCATTTTCTTTATTATATTTCTTTAATTTCGTCTTGCACTCAATATACTTATCATGTGTTTCTTAAAGGCTAGCAATTAAATCATTTTTAGATAAATAAAAAAGGCTTACCTCTTCTTCTTCTTCTTCACTTATTGTAGAAATAAGTCATTCTTTATGCACATCTTCCTTCTTTAACCTCCATGGACAGCTAGGTGTTGTGTGTCTTGTTCCTAAGCACCAATTACAACTTGTTGAAGATTGGTCCAAGCTTCTCCTTTGCTTGCGGTTGTACACACCACCACCCTCCATTCTTCAAGACTCGATTAGAGCTCCTTCAAGCCTTCTCTGATACCAATTGAAAAACCACTAGAGGGGGTGAATAGGGTTTTATAAATATTTTAACAATAATTCAACTCAATCAACCACAATTGAGATAATAAGAAGGAGGCAAGGTGTTTAGAGTGGTTCTACCCTTAGCAAAAACTAAGAGAGTCAGTCCACTACCCAATTGTTTCCAATTGGGATTTTTAAAGAATTTAAATTTTATTACCTCGCAAGGATGTTACATAAAATTACAAATACTTTCACCACCCTTTGGACAACCTTCACCTAGAAGTAGTCCCACCAACCTCGAAGCAGCTTTCCTTGAAGTAACTTCAACCTCCCCCTTGAAGTAGCCTTCCTCTTGAAGTAGCTTCCCGTTGAGACAACCTTCTTTAAGTAGTCCAAAGTCCTCCCTTCTCTGCCGAGAAGATCAAACCCTCTCCAATCCGCAGCCTCCAACCCTAGGGGTAGCAAGGAGAGTACAAGCAATAAGAAAGAACAAGAAGGGAAAATGGAAATTACAATTACCGTTGTAGCACAAGGCTTGATTTCCTATATCACGCGTTTTGATCTCATAACCAATGTGTATGGAAGTGGAAGTGAAGTGGGTAGGAGATGCTAGCCTATAGGACATGAGCTTGTAGTAATGGGAAAGATTAGCAAGTGTAGAAGTTGCTCAATTGCTCACAAGAAAGGATTGCCAATTGCAAGTATGTATGCTCAAGTATTGCACAAGTGTGTTTTCGGTGTCCTAAGGCATGTCCTATTTGTAGGAATGTCCTATGAGTGCTTAAGGATGTTCTAGAAACTTTCTAGGGGGTTCTAAGTGCTCAACTAGCCGTTAGATATCCACTAATTTCTTTAACAATGGCTAGTTTATTAATTGTAAAAATTGCAGACCGAGTTCATCTCAGTCGAGGAATTGTCGACCAAGACATCAGTCGGTCGAAGACTTTGTCGACCGAGGGATGGTCTGGAGGAAGTGTATATATCATTAGATTCTAACTTCCAACCACCTTGTCTGCTGGGTTTAACGGATATTTGGGTCAATTCTCGATCGAGGAGTTTGTCGATCGAGAATGACTCTGTTTCAATGTTTTGAACTATGTACTAAGTGTGTGTATTAGTGTGCAGTTGTGATACTATTGTAGGGGATGACCTATCTAAGTATTTTGTTTGGCTAGGGAAGATCTAAACGCTTGATTTACATGATAAATAAGTACTTACATTATATACTTGTACACATTTTTACATTTGGTTACAATCATGAAATGTACACATTGTGAGCATTTCGATCTTCCAAAGTCTTCACTATCCACCACCTTATATGTTTGTTCCTGAAACATGCAATTAAAAAATCAAAACCACAAGAAAGAAATGTTTGTCATCATAAAAAAAAGGGATTATAATAATGTCCAATTCACCCAACATGGAGAATTAAGCCTAGTAAGGAAAATTTCCTATTTACACTTAGATACCCAACATGAATCAAATATTTAGGTGGCAGCTTGTTTACAAATTGATATACTTGATTTAGTTACTACTCAGTGATTCAACACTCTTGGAACCACTAATGTAGGTACTTTAATTTAAGTACTTTAACTCTCTTCGTGAATACCCAAACTTAGAGGAGGATCCCAAGCTATCTATTTAACTTATATAGACAATGACCTACTTGTTGAGATTCAAGTGTCATACTTATCAAACAAATTGCAAGTCTTTGATTAAAAGAAAAAAGAGCAAACCTATTTTCATCATATAAGGAATGATTAGCTATGTTTCATCCTTGAATAGCCATATCATTGAATAGTGATTTTTGATCATGTCATGCCATTTTTGCATTTTCTGTTGAATCACAAAACTTATGAAAGTATCAACACAACCAATTGTATCTGAAAGGGGTACCTTTAGTGTTGTTTCTATTTATTATTATATGCAGTCTGTAACTCCCATACACTTTTCTATTATATGCAGTCTGTAACTCCCATCCTCAGAATTTGAAAACAAAAACTTGATCAAACCTCTTTATTTTCGAAAATACACCACTTATTTTTGTAGATCACCTGTTACTTGTGCTTAATGAAATGAAGATACTGAAGAAATGCACAATCTTCTCAAGGAAATTTGTATATACCCACTTTTTTTATCAATTATGTCAATTGAAAATTATTTCTTAGTCAGAAAAACAAAAAAGTCTATCCAATGCATTCTTTTAATTATATAATCCATCCAATTGTATTACCCCTTTTAAATGGTTTCTTAACTAAATAATATTTATATAGTTGATGGGAACGATTTTAAGCTAAACTAGAAGCTTGTGGAAGAAATTCCTAGTATCTTTGTGTGTTAGGATATACATAAGTATCTCAATTCTCTCCACATACCAAATTTTCTAGGATGGAAGCCTAATATTTTCATATAGGTTTCATTGTTGAGCCTTTGGGATCTCTAAGAGACCTCGAAGCACATGCATACTACTTGTTGCGACACTACTTACATATCAAGATCTATGGAGGCCTAAGTATCTAGAAAGTGAAAGAGTGGATATGAAATGGAATTCGTAGTAATGTGTGGGATGTGATGAATAAGTGTATAGTGCTACAACTAAAGTGTATGTAACATAGAAATATAAAAAGAAATTTGTGGAATATTGTGAAGTGTATTCTAGCAATAATTAGCATTGAAGATACATTCTCAATACGAGGATGATTATTCACCATTTAAGATTCCACGTCGGAGTCAAATGCATCCATTTTTCTTCGGTATGAAGTTTTCCTACATGATTAGTTGTAAAAAACATATCAATGAATAGTTTTTGGATATATACATAAGTTCAGCTCAATAATTGGAAATATTGAATGGACCATTCCTTCACCTGAGCACCCAACTCCTATATGATATTTATGAGTCTATCAATATTAAATAATCTAATAAGTGATTTCATGTGATATGGAGAACTTCTCCGAACATACAACTTGGAACATAGTCATATGGATTTCCTCAAGACCTTCATTGTTATGACCACATCTGAGCTTAATTGGTAAACTAGGGTTTACCTGGATGATTATATGCTTAATTGGATTGATCATTGCTTAAATTTAATTAATGATGATAATTCAATTATGATGTCTTAAACCTAATAAGAATGTTAAGTGTTCTATTGTTTGAGAAATTAGGGTTTGAGAAATATAAACCCTAGTTGGCTGAAATTAGGGTTTTGATGGTACATGAGTATGAAATTTGATCAGGATAACAGTGTGGTACATGATTTTCATATTTTCTAATTTTTTTATTTAATTTAATTTTGGATATGATATGGATAACTCAATCATGCATATTGGAGAAAAATTTCAGAATATTTTAGTGTTCTTTGAATGTAGTTCTCGGTCGAACTATACTTCAGCCAAAATGTTGACAGAGTGCTTTTTAGTAGTGTAGTGTTTTAATTTTATTTATTTATTGGTAATTCAAAATGATCTGAAATTTGAACTAGAGATCTGAAACTTAATCATAAACAAAAATTAAAATTTTCATAATTTTTGGATGTGTTTAGACCTTATCAGTAGACGAATTATAGTTTCTGACATTTCTGTAGAATTTTGGATAGCAGTGCACTATTGGATTTGTAATTATTTAATTGAAGCTTGGAATGATCTCAAATTTTAACTAAAGTTTTTCAAATCAATTTTACACAACATGATAAATTATAATAATTTTTGGAGAAGTTTTGATCTCTGAAATACATGAATTCACAGAAACCTTTTTATGACAGAAAAATCTGCTGAAATAAGAAAAAGTTTAGTGAGGGGTCAATGTACAATTAACCCAAGCAGCTCAATTGCTCTATATGGTCAACCTAACACACAAGGAGTTCTCATAATTTGTGATTCAATCTAGAGAAACGAAATCCTAGAGAGAGAGAGAGCTAGGATTTGAGAGGATAAATTGATGGAGATGCTGACCTAGGGTTTTGCGGTCTTAGGAATGATGAAATCATGTAAGTTTAGCTTCGTTGAATATAGTTTCATGGTGAATCTTCTCTCAAATGTAAAAATCCCGTCCCTACTCTGATTTGATCCAAAATGGTATCAAAACTTCCCCTTTTCTCACTCTTTCTTCATAATCCCTCATTTTTATGGTTTTCGAGTTGAAAGAAGAAGAATTGGGTGAATTGCTAGGGATTTGATATGGATTCAAGATTTTCAGATATGGGATACGTTTTTAAGGTGTTTTCACACCTTAGGGTGAGTGGGAACTTTCTTTAATAGTATATTGCATGAAAATTTGTTAAATCAACCATAATCTTTAATTGCTTAGTATGCGACTACAAACCCTGAATTGTCTATTTGTTCTACGTTGTTGCAAAATGATATGAAATGGATTCTTCCTTTGTTTGAATTAATTTCATATGATAAAATCGTATTATAAATGTATACAATGCATTCTAATGAGAATTTCCTAATTATGCACAGAGTTTATAAGAGTAAACTGAAATATAGGGAATTTGTCTATGACTGAAATTTGTTGTATAAGTAAATAGAGAAAGTTGCTTATCTAGATCCCCTTGATTTTGAATGATTGTTTATTGAAAATCATAGTACATATATGTCAGATACTATCTTGGATTTCATTTAAAGTGAGTAGTGTTTGTTTGGTATCTCAGTGAAGAGGGTGAAACCCTAGATGCGAGGAAAGTTGGATATTTGCGAATAGATATTGTGAAATCCATTTGAAGGGATTTTCTTTACATGATAGACTTTATTTATTCAATGTTATTATTGATGCATGATATCCCAATGAATGTAATGGAAACCCAAATTCATCTCAGTTCCAAGGTTTCATACATATATTGATTTTATATGATTTGTTGATAGTAGTCTTTATTCAGTGAATGTTTATGTCGCATGAAATCTTTATGGGAGCCATGGGAATAAGTTTTTGCCTAGTGAGAGGTGACAAGATGTGTGATGGCCTTGTGAGCCATGAGAATACTTATACAACCAGTGAAATGAATACCTTAGTCTAAGGACCTAGAGGTAATGATTACTTGTTATAGAGGTAACAATGCTATGTGATGATCTAAGGGTTTGAATACCCAGATCCAGTAATTATGATAATGATGTGAAGGGATGAGAATTCCCAGTAATGTGATAAGGGATTGAGATCCCAAGTATCATGTGAAAAGCCAAGAGGTGGCTTGACTCTCTACCTGTGTGATCAGGTTAGAGGAGTAGTCCAGTTTATGCCAGAGAGCTATTTCCCTATTGTAGACTAGGAGAGTAGTCAGACTTAGCATTTCTCGGGTGTGTCCACTAAGTCTTGTACGATGTGATCGTAGTGCACTATGAGTCTTCATATGTAAGATACACTGCATATGATCAGGGCATAATAAAATGAATGAGAGGTCAAACAAGTGTGTATAGTTATTCAATTATTCTTTATATGTTTCTAAATTATTAGTTCTCTTTATGATCAATCAAGCATTTCATATATTGATTCACTCTTATAGATATTTAGAGTATCCTGTCATATTTATGATTGTCAACTATTAGACTCTTTAAAGATTACTGTTGTTATAATTGATATCAATTGCTCAAAAGTATATATGTAATTATATAAGTGCTTTAGACTATTTCTTTGAAGTACTCATTCACTAAGAGAGTAGGCTCACCCCTCTACTCACAATTTTTAGGGAAATCACATGGACTTGAAGAAGATCATTGCATCAGAGTAGATCTGCCATAAGAGTTAAGTATAAGTATAGTTAAATTCAGTCGGTCCTTGTCACTCTAGGTCCTTATAAAGAATAAGAGAGAGTTGTAAATGATGATGTATAACATTATTCCTCTTTTAGCAATATGTGCGAATCAACAAGTCTTATGTGCGTAAATGTATGAGGAACATAATGAATGTTCATACATGCATTTTTACTATTGAAATCAGATTAGAGAAATCAATATTTAGAATCCCTTGTAAAGTTAGTTTATGTGGTTCAATTTGAGAAAATAAAGAGTTTTAAAAGAGAAGAAAAAGCTAAGGGTGATATTTGTATTACGCTAAAACCTCAATTTATGCCCTAATCTCATGATTAGTGGTAATTGCAAGATTCATGTGTAACAACTTGGTATCAGAGCTTAGGTTGAGTTGTCAGGGACCGTTAAGTTAGTAAGTTAGAGTCATAAGTGTGAAAGATAGGATATGTTATGATGTTAGCTCTGGGGATTTGAGTATTTGGATATCCTGGCCTAGTATCTGAGTACTTGGATCAAACAGTATCAAGCTACTCTGTCTATTCTTTCATGTATACCCTGGCTAGGTATACATTGGAAGGATGGGCTAGAGAGGAACCCTAGAAATATTAGGGTTTGAAACAAGATAAGTAACATGAATGAAGAGCAAAAATATAAAATTAGATAGAACTTTCATTTCATAATTTTGTTTTATTGGATATGAATAGAAATGCTCTTATATGTTTGAATTCAGATATTCAATATTTTGAAATATATATGGGTCTTTAAGATTTGTTGTACACTATGTAATTGTAGCATTTATTGATTACATTCTTTGTATAAAGTAGACTAGAAATGATCTTTGAATGAACTTTCCTAAGTAGATATTCTTTCCACATGTTTGAGATTAATAGGAGTTGGTTAATCTTAAGTAGTTCTTGGCTTCAGGACTATAGGTTCATCCTAGTCCGGCTGGCAGGGTGCATTACTGGGATCTAATGACTCCTATTAACAATATGATAAGAGTAGACTCTGGATAAATTAGACCCACATCATAGTGAGAATGTACATACACTAAGATGTTGACACATATGGGAAAGATTAGAATAGCTAAGAATCAGTTGGAAATAATATCTGAGACCTAACTTTGGGGCCTCATATGAGAAATCCTTAATTGGGAATAAAGGAACATGACGTAAGGTTCAGATTAAGTTAAATGATTAATATTATATGAACTCTAAATATGAAATATGGAAAAGATATGAGAAAAGTATGTAAGGTCCAAGGTATTAAGAATCAATCATGAGGAATGAATTATATAACTGAGTACAATGTTTTTATGTACTCCAAAGCAAAGGAAAAATAAAAGAAAAGAATTAAGTATACCATAAGTAAATATAAGTGAAGAGTCTTCAGAAGAGTTAAAGTAAAGATAATTAGATAAATATGTAAATCATAAGACTAGGATAAGAAACTAAGTTAAAAGAAAGATAAATTTTGGAAATGATGAGCTTGATTAAGGAATGATGGTTATGATATAATTGAGAGCATGGAATGTATACCTTTATTAATAAGTTTAATACATTCATCCTTACTACCTTTGGATTCCAAGTCCCTATAGAACAACAAACTAGTTTCTAAAAAAAGAACAAATGTGTAGCTTAACAAAATGAATAAGTTATAAAAATGTAGACTATACTCAGGGAGGAAAAACTTGATATAAGAGAAACTATGTTTCGCCCATGCATGAGCCATTTGATTTAAAATGAAGGATATGTAATGTATTAAACAAGAGTTGAAACTAGTAGAGAGATTATTGATTTAGAATTTCAACTTCACATTAGTAGAAGGATAAAAACAAATATGTGCAACATGGTATACATGACCATACACATGAATAAGCAACATGATCATAAGAGAAAAGTAAAAGTAAAGATAACAGGTGGAAGAATAGTATATGGTAAGAGGATTATGGAAAGTAAGGAAGGGTTTGAAACATGGTGGAGTAATATAGATTATAAAAGAAAGAGGTTAGGAGTATCAATCAAGTGCTAGTTAGTCAAGTATCCTTGTTGATAACTAATTAAACCTACACATGACAAATGTATTAATGGGATGTTTGAAGATAAGAATTCTAAGTCTCAGAATTGTCTTCTCTTCCATATATTACTTAATGAGAAAAATGTGGGAATCAAGTGATAAGAAAATGAATCATATGTGATGCATAACCACCATGGTAGAGGCATCTAGTGAATATAATAATGACACATAATATGATGATGAAACCCTAGAAGGTTAAATTGAGAATGTAACCTATCTGAATGGCCAATTAAGATGAAGGAAATTCAATTGATAAGATAACAAAGACTTTAGTAAAAACTTGTGAGGTCCAAAGTTTGAATTTCAAATTAATGGAGCAAAGTCACACCACAATAACGTCGTGCTACTGATATAGGCCAAACCCTAGGATGTTTAGAGTTGTAGTGGTTCAAGGGTTGTCACTAGTGCTTTGACCTTGAATACTAGCATCTCTATAAAACAAGATCATTAAATAAAAAAATAAAAATAAAAAAATAAAAAATAATAAAAAAAAGGATAATTAAATTTGCACTATGAGAAGTAAACTAGCACTGATAGTAATCCTAGCCAATCTGAAAGGTAGATAAACAATACGGAAATGATTTAGAGCAAAGGATAAGAAATAGATTTGAAATATAAGAACTATGTTTGGAACAAAAGGAGAAATACAATATGAATGAAGTGTGATATGAAATAAATTCTTGCAGTAATAGCAAGAATGATGAATAATCTGTTCATACCTTGTATGTTTCAATTTTGGGGATGTTTAATCTACATGATTAAAATGAGAAGGATAAGTAGAAAAAAGTAAGTAGTAATGAATGAG
Source organism: Alisma plantago-aquatica (assembly GCA_963693085.1). Lineage (NCBI taxonomy): Eukaryota > Viridiplantae > Streptophyta > Magnoliopsida > Alismatales > Alismataceae > Alisma > Alisma plantago-aquatica. Next base: position 1,402,002,826 of record OY856412.1, read on the forward strand.
GAGAGAGATAAGAGAAAACAATGGCTTTTAGTAATATGTGAATTTGTTTTTAGAAGTATGATTTGTTGAAGGTGTATTAAGGGATGTAAATTGGTTCTACGTATGATTTCAGTGTACATGTGCAAGCAATATGTTAATTAAAGGTGTCTGATAGTTTAAGTCATTCATACATGTAATCCATCTTAGTATTGTAAAATTGTGGTATGCTGATATGGGTTGAATGATGATGGAACAAATGGAGGGTTATCCTGAATAAGGAAGTCTTACCTATTCACTCATATGAATAGAAGGGATGATAACCATATTGTATTGATATGTAACCCTAATGAGGTGTAGCTTGTTATTCCTAGCTTTATTATAAATAAGTGATGGTAATTGGGTATGAATAGTCCTTGAATGACTAATACAATTATGGAGTACTCTATTACTGTTGTTGAAACCCTAGTATGCTATAACCTGATGGTTATACCTTGAATTATGTGTGGGTTCATACTTGAGAATAGTATGGAATGTTATGGTAATGCTTCACCTTATGCATCCATGATCCAATGGGGATGTCATGAGTAGTAATGAACAATTATTGTTGAATCTAGTCTTTTAACTCAAGACTATTTTGCTATTTGAGTAGCACAATTGTAAAATTCAAAAGAACATGGTGAACCCTCTTTCGTGATTTAGAGGTAATACATAACAATAGTACATATTTAGTAGTATGAATTGTGATAGTTGGATCAGATTATCGATGTTGAGGTAGCACCTCAAGAGTATGAAAATATTGAAATGGTTGTTTCTCTCTCTATCCTATGATTGATTGTGGCATAGAGAATTTGTTTGTTATCATTGAGAACTTTTCAAACATGTTGTGATTTAGTAAAGGAATAATGGACTAAATGTTGAAAACTGCATTCAAGTATGAAATACAAGAATATAATGACATGTAAGATTTCAAAATCTTAAAATAAACCTTGAATGTACTTTACTTGCATATTTATGTTTCGGGGACGAAACCTATTTAAGGGGGGGAATTGTTATGACCGCATCTGAACTTAATTGGTTAACTAGGGTTTACCTAGATGATTATATGCTTAATTGGATTGATAATTGCTTAAATATAATTAATGATGATAATTCAATTATGATGTTTTTAACCTAATAAGAATGTTAAGTGTTCTATTGTTTGAGAAATGTAAACCCTAGTTGGCTGAAATTAGGGGTTTGATGGTACATGAGTATGGATTTGATCAGGATAGCAGTGTGGTGAATGATTTTTCATATTTTATGCAAATTTTTTATTTAATTTAATTTTGGATATGATATGGATAAATGAATCATGCATATTGGAGAAAAATTTTAGAATACTTGAGTGTTCTTTGAATGTGATTCTCGGTCAAACTATACTTCGACCAAAATGCTGACAGATTGCTTTTCAGAAGTATAGTGTTTTATTTTATTTATTTATTGGTAACTTCGAATGATCTAAAATTTAACTAGAGATCTTAAAATAAGTAATAAACAATATGTAAAATTTTCATAATTTTTGTATGTGTTTAGACCTTATCAGTAGACGAATTACATTAATTAACATTTCTGCAAAATTCTGGATAGTAGTGCACTATTCAATTTGTAATCATTTAATGTAAGCTTGGAATGATCTAAAATTTTAACTAAAGATTTGCAACTCAGTTATACATAACATGATAAATTGTCATAATTTTTGGAGAAGGTTTGATCTCTAAAATATACGAATTTACAGAAACCTTTTTATGACAGAAAAATCTGCTGAAATAAGAAAAAGTTTAGTGAGGGGTCAATGTGCAATTAACCCAAGCAGCTAAATTTCTCTATATGGTCAACCTAACAAAAAAGGAGCTCTCATAATTTTTTATTCAATCCAGAGAAACGAAATCCTATAGAGAGAGAGTTAGGGTTTGAAAGGAGAAATTGATGGAGATGTTGACCTAGGGTTTTGCGGTCTGAGGAATGATGAAATCATGTAAGTTTAGCTTCTTTGGATATAGTTTCATGGTGAATCTTCTATTACATGTTAAAATTCTGTTCCTCCTCTAATTTTGATCAGAAATGGTATCAAAACTTCCCCTTTTCTCACCCTTTCTTCATAATCCCTCATTTTTAGGGTTTATGAGTTGAAAGGAAGAAGAATTGGGTGAATTGCTAGGGATTTGACATGGATTCGAGATTTTCAGATATGGGATACGTTTTTAAGGTGTTTTCACACCTTATGGTGAGTGGGAAATTCCTTTAAATAGTATATTGCATGAAAATTGGTTAAATCAACCATAATCTTTAATTGCTTAGTATGCGACTACAAACCTTGAATTGTCTATTTGTTCTAAGTTGTTGCAAAATGATATGAAATGGGTTCTTCCTTTGTTTGAATGAATTTCAGATGATAAAATTATATTAGAAATGTATACAATGCATTCTAATGAGAATTCCCTAAGTATCACAGAGGTTATAAGAGTAAAATGAAATATAGGGAATGTGTCTATGACTGAAATTTGTTGTATAAGTAAATAGAGAAAGTTGTTTATCTAGATCCCCTTGGTTTTGAATGATTGTTTATCTAAATTCATAGTACATATATGTCAGATACTATCTTGGATTTTGTCTAAAGTGAGTAGTGTTTGTTTTCTATCTCAGTGAAGAGGGTGAAACCCTAGATGCGAGGAAAGTTGGATATTTGCGAACAGATATCGTGAAATCTATTTGAAGGGATTTTCTTTACATGATAGACTTTATTTATTCAATGTTATTATTGATGCATGATATCCCAGTGAATGGCATGGAAACCCTAATTCAGCTCAGTTCTAAGGTTTCATACATATATTGATTTTATATGATTTGTTGATAGTAGTCTTTATTCAGTGAATGTTTATGTCGCATGAAATCTTTATGGGAAGGGAATAAGTTGTTGCCTAGTGAGAGGTGAAAAGATGTGTGATGACCTTATGAGCCATGAGAATACTTGTACAACCAGTGAAATGAATACCTTGGTCTAAGGACCTAGAGGTAATGGTTACCTGTTACAGAGGTAACAATGCTATGTGATGATCTAAGGGTTTGAATACCCAGATCCAGTAATAATTCCCAGTAATGTGATAAGGGATTGAGATCCCATGTATCATGTGTTGTAAAGATTCGAAATAAGTATGTGATAGATGTATTACACCTTTCTTTGTAGCATTTGTTGTGATTAAATGAAACCCTAAGGGTAGGGTGTTCAATGAATCAAGTATAGTGATATCAATGTTCTCAGTTATTATTAGTAATTCTTGTCATGATAAGTAATTAACTCTTAATTGAGTTATGAGATGCACAACTCAAGATTTGGGTTGATATGCACGTTCTTTGAGAAATTACAGATAAGATGCAGGTGTTATTGACAATTACTCATATCTCAAGTAATTAACTCTTATCAGTGTGATAAGATGATAAATTGTACGATTCTAGTGTGTATGTGCCAAGTGGACATGTAATATGTTTATTTAAGAATTTTAGTCTGCCTGCATGTATAGTATGTTGATTACTCAGTATATTACTGTGTTTTGAATATACTTCTCTGCCAAGTTTAGAATGATATACATGTGTATTATAACTTCAAATAAGTAGACGCGAAACCATAGAGATACCAAAGTCACATATAAGTAAGAGAAGGGTACAATGTAGAAAAGAGCTTTCTAAGAATAATAAAATAGTAGACTTAGGAATTCCGAACACCATAGAACCCCTATGTGAGGTCTGCGCCTTAGGGGTGAAACGAACTAACCCTGGCAGTGTCCAGTATACGGGGGTCGGAACGTGCTATCAAGTGGCACGTGGGATGAAGCACTAGTGTAAGTCTCCTTAAATTATTGTTTGCAGTTTCCAACATCAACCAAAAGTCTTGGTGGCACTAGAGTACAGAAAAGCCAAGAGGTGGCTTGACTCTCCGCATGTGTGCTCAAGTTAGAGGAGTCCAATTTAGGCCAGAGAGCCATTTCCCTATTGCAGACCAGGAGAGTAGTCAAACTTAGCATTTCCCGGGTGTGTCCTCTAAGTCTTGTACGGTGTGATCATAGTGCACTACGAGCCTTCATATGTAGAGTACACTGCATATGATCAAGGCATAATAAAATGAATGAGTGGTCAAACAAGTGTGTAAAGTTATTCAATTATTCTTTGTATGTTTTTGAATTATTAGTTCTCTTTATGATCAATCAATCATTTTATATATTGATTCACTCTTATAGATATTTAGAGTATCCTGATATATTCATGATTGTCAATTATTCGATTCTTTAAAGCTTACTGTTGTTATAATTGATATCAATTTCTCAAAAGTATATCTATAATTATATCAGTTCTTTAGACTGTTTCTTTGAAGTACTCATTCACTGAGTGAGTAGGCTCACCCCTCTTTTCACAATTTTTAGGGAAATCACATGGACTTGAAGAAGATATCATTGCATCAGAGTAGATCTACCACAAGAGTTAAGTCTGAGTATAGTTTCAGTCGGTCCTTGTCACTCTAGGTCCTTATAAAGAAATAAGAGAGAGTTTTAAATGATGATGTATAACATTATTCCTCTTTTAGCAATATGTTCCAATCAACAAGTCTTATGTGATTAAAAGTATGAGGAACATAATGAATGTTCATACATGCATTTTTACTGTTGAAATCAGATTAGAGAAATTAATGTTTAGATTCTCTTGTACAGTTGGTTTATGTGGTTCAATGCGAGAAAACAAAGAGTTTTGAAAGAGAAGAAAAAGTTAAGGGTGATATTTGTATTAAGTTAAATCCTCAATTTATGCCCTAATCTCATGATTAGAGGAAATTGTGAGTTCATGGTGTAACACCCATGCCCCATGCTTATGGATATTCAACACTCTCTATAATTTCTTATTAATAAATGCCAGTAGTTCCATGATTGCCTCATCATAAACAACTAATTATGAAAGTATGAGCTTTGATTGCAATCCAGATATAGTATTTGTAGAGAAGACAATGAAACTAACACAAACTTCCTAGATAATCTACTAGAAATTTTAAGACAATTGGAGTGTTACTTTTGAACCTATGTATTTTTGAAGACATGTTCTTAAGTTGAGTCTGGTGATTTTTTTGAAGACAATCCACAAGAAATGTAGACTCATATATAATCCTCAGACGAGAGATCAATCAATATTTTATCTCATTCTATCGGGGCTTAACAATACTATGAAAGTAGAAGAAAGATGTAACCATCTTCTCATACTTATCTTACTACATTAGATAAGGTATGCAAGAAACTATGCAAACTTTAGACATAAAAAACCCATCGAGGAATCTGGTTTGGGAAAACCCCAAAAAAGACTTCCATAGCTTGAGTCATCAATGAGACTTCCTCTCCCCGACCCTCATTGACTCATGGAGGCCCAACACAGGAGGAGTATAGCCATCATTGACTTGTGGAAAACTAAGTGTGCAATCCATCATTTCTGATGCAAATCATGTTAGACATAAATCACAATTTATTTGTCCCCATTAGGTTTTGAAAATGAGACCTCTACATGTGGCCATGGTCTGATCACCAGTGAGCTACACCCTTATGGGCAAGATTTCCATAACCTATATGTGTATAGATATGTCTTTTTATCTGATCCTTTGCCCCACATGTTGTATATATATCATAACAAGCATATAATGGCAAGAAGAGGCACAAAGCTACTTATAATAAAACATAATTTTTATTTAATACTAAAAGATATGTGATATGGACCATACAATCATAACTTTAGTATCCAATTAACATGAATTATATGAATTTTCATCAAAATGAAGATAAGTAAGTCATACAACACAACTCAAGCTAGCAGCTTCCTTGAATGATAGATCAATGCTACCACATTAATGATACTATATTTGATAGCCTAATAAAGCTAGAAATGGTTGCAAGACAAATAAAATTTTCAAACATGGAGGCACAAAAAGTCAATACATGCAAGCTAGTTCTTCAAGGAAACTTGATGGTGCCCATGCACCACAAATGCATATGATGGTCATATCAATTATAATTTTATATAGGGTACAATTACAATTACAAAATACAAATATAGTATAAAAATATAATAATTAAATGAGATCAGCAATAGAGACTAGGCTACCATAAGCTAGCTAGGAGATATCCTATATCAGGTTGCACTACATAAGCTCTTCGTATCAAGTTGAATTACTTGATTCAGTTTGGTCACATATGGTCTAACATTTACCCCAACCCCAAATAAGGCTACATCAATCAACCAAAGGACGCTCATATACAATTGGCGACTAAGTTAGTCTGATGTCCATCGTGGTAGTATAATCTAATATTTTAAGTGTATTATTTGAAAGTTATATCCTATAATTTTCTGACTAGGTTACTCTAATACCTATTGTGACACTATTTGACATTTGTTTTCAAGATGTTATTCAACAACGATCATCTATCACCCAGAAATATGTATGTTAATTCGAACATTATTTGCGACCACAAAATCCCTACTTTGCATAACCTTATACACTACTTCATATATTCTGAAATTCAATATGCTATGACTAGCCTAGGCATTGATAAATCACCAATCTCTCATGGTTTAAGCATGACCTTTTTACATAACTGCACGAGAGCACATCAAACATAATTTTCATAAACTTTTCCTATCTATCCATGCACTAGATGACATGGCACATTACATCAAAATTATTGACCAATCACACATTTTCCTGATAAAAAGAAAGATAAACCCACATCCATTAGAGATTTTAGACCTATTTTTCCCATCAATTCATCATATAAAATCATAGACAGACTTCTTAATTTGAGGATGAAACATTTATTAGAACACATTATTTCACCATCCCAATGTGCTTTCCCCAATAATAGAAGCACTCAGGAAGGATACATCACAACCTCAAAAACCATACATACACGTCATTCACAACACTCCCAATCCTCACCCTGAAACTTGATTTTGAAAAAACCTTTGATAATATTAGTTGGAATTTTCTGTTCCAAAGCCTCTATGGTTGTTGTTTCCCTAACTCGGATAAAAATAGATGCATCATTCATCAACACTTGTTCCTTTTCTGGTATTATCAACAAAGCTACCTATGGATACTTCAAAAGCATTGATGGTCTCAGGTAAGGTGATCCCCTATCACCATGCCTCATTATCATCATCTCTTCCATCATCAATTGCTTCATATAGATGGATATTAGTAGTGGACTTATTGAGAAACTGACTGGGTGTCTTAAAAAATCATTCAATATGCAGATGTTTCTATCATTTTCCTTTAACTAGTAAACTGATAGGTTATTAGCATCACCCATTTTAGGTATGTTCTCATACCTTTTTGGGCTCAAGATTCACTTTCTTAAATCCATCATTATATGCGCACATGTCACACCTAGAAACATGGATAAGTTTCAATCCCTTCTGATGTGCAAACAAGAAGACTACCTTAGTAGATACCTAGGATTACCACTATTGCCATGGCATGTCCCAGTCTCTGAATAGAACCCTATCATTGACAAGTATCATAGATGATTATCCTCTTAGCAGAACCCATATTGCTCGCTTGTTGGACAAGTGAATCTCCTTAGGGCCTCCCTCCTATAGTTACATATCATCTAGGTTGCATACCGCCCCTGAGAATTGTCATCAAATGCACTAAAAAAAATAGGAGGAAATTTAAGAGTAGTCTTTATCTTGTCAATTGGGATACCATTTGCAACCCTAAACAATACAATAGTTGGGGTATCATTGATATACAAACCCACACTTTATGTCTCCTGCACAAGCGCACAACTTCCATATGGCAGACATAACAATATTTATGGACATATATTATCATGAATAAATATTTTCATAAGCATAACCCATGGGATTATATATCCTTTAGGTCTATATCACCTTTATGGATATATTATCAAGAATATCTATATCATCCTTATCACTATGCACACTTCACCACACCACATACTTCATGTAATTTTTTGGCATGACCTTTTGGCCTAGCCCCCATCAATTATCTCTCACATGACTTTGCCATCCCTTCCTACATTACCAATATCACCATACACAAAGCAATATAACTCTTGAGTTCTCTGAGTTATAATCCAATAATTTATTTTTTTGTAGCTCTACTTCACTGGTATGGACTCGGCTGACATGTTGATCACACTAGAAATGGATACTAGTACGAGAGTGGCATGGATACAGAGAAACAAATACACAACCAAGTATGCATACATGTTCTTCACATTAAGGGGACACATTTCCCCTCATAGATACATATGGTGTACTCTTTTTGCAAGGGGACACATTTTCCCTCATAGATACATATGGTGTACTCTTTTTGCTAAAAGGGTACAAATCCTTCTTTAGACTGTTTGTTTGAAGTACTCATTCACTGAGTGAGTAGGCTCACCTGTCTTTTCATAATTTTTAGGGAAATCACATGGACTTGAAGAAGATAGCATTGCATCAGAGTAGATCTACCACAAGAGTTAAGTCTGAGTATAGTTAAGTTCAGTCAGTCCATGTCACTCTAGGTCCTTATAAAGAAATAAGAGAGAATTATAAATAATGATGTATACCATTATTCCTCTTTTAGCAATATGTGCCAATCAACAAGTCTTATGTGATTAGAAGTATGAGGAACATAATGAATGTTCATACATGCATTTTTACTGTTGAAATCAAATTAGAGAAATTAATGTTTAGATTCTCTTGTAAAGTTGGTTTATGTGGTTCAATGCGAGAAAACAAAAAGTTTTGAAAGAGAAGAAAAAGTTAAGGGTGATCTTTGTATTAAGTTAAATCCTCAATTTATGCCCTAATCTCATGATTAGTGGAAATTGTGAGTTCAGGGTGTAACACCCATGCCCCATGCTTATGGATATTCAACACTCTCTATAATTTCTTATTAATAAATGCCAGTAGTTCCATGATTGCCTCATCATAAACAACTAATTATGAAAGTATGAGCTTTGATTGCAATCCAGATAAGGCTACATCAATCAACCAAAGGTCACTCTAAATAGAACCCTATCATTGACAAGTATCATAGATGATTATCCTTTTAGCAAAACCCATATTGCTCACTTATTGGACAAGTGAATCTCCTTAGGTCCTCCCTCCTATAGTTACATATCATCTAGGTTGCATACCACCCCTGAGAATTGTCATCAAATGCACTAAAAAAATTAGGAGGAAATTTAAGAGTAGTCTCTATCTTGTCAATTGGGATACCATTTGCAACCCTAAACAATACAATAGTTGGGGTATCATTGATATACAAACCCACACTTTATGTCTCCTGCACAAGCTCACAACTTCCATATGGCAGACATAACAACATTTATGGACATATATTATCATGAATAAATATTTTCATAAGCATAACCCATGGGATTATATATCCTTTAGGTCTATATCACCTTTATGGATATATATTATCAAGAATATCTATATCATCCTTATACTATGCACACTTCACCACACCACATACTTCATGTAATTTTTTGGCATGACCTTTTGGCCTAGCCCCCGTCAATTATCTCTCACATGACTTTGCCATCCCTTCCTACATTACCAATATCACCATACACAAAGCAGTATAACTCCTGAGTTCTATGAGTTATAATCCAATAATTTATTTTTTTTAGCTCTACTTCACTGGTATGGACTCAGCTGACATGTTGATCACACTAGAAATGGATACTAGTACGAGAGTGACATGGATACAGAGAAACAAATACACAACCAAGTATGCATACATGTTCTTCACATTAAGGGGACACATTTTCCCTCATAGATACATATGGTGTACTCTTTTTGCAAGGGGACACATTTTCTCTCATAGATACATATGGTGTACTCTTTTTGCTACAAGGGTACAAATCCTTCTTTGGCACATATAAAAATAATAAAAGTCAAGTGAATGAACCAAACAGAAGTATTGATTTCTTTGTGCCATACATTCGCCTCATGTGTCATTCTCAAGCTGAAACTAATCAACACCTTTTCCTTGTTTGCCATACAACTAGACATATACAAATACATTTCACGTCGGCTACTACTGTTAAACACAGTCCTAGACTTAATTTAGAACATCATCTCTCTAGGGACATTCGTCACCCCTTAGGAGCTTACATTAGTAACACCATCTCGGTTGTGACCATTTGGAAGAATTAGTATACAAAGGAACAATAGATTTCAAAACAATAGCTGCAAGTATACAATCTTTTGATTAGATCGATCAAAACTTGTTATGATGAATATTTCATTTGTAGATGATGCAGATATAGATCGGCTTCTTGGCTCTTGAAGCAGACGGGAATGGAGATGGACCTCATATGACTTCTATAAACAAAACTTAGAAAAAACAGATGAAAATTAAATACTACTATGTCTTTTTTCCATGTTATATCATCTTGGAGCATGTTATTAAGGGTGCTCCAGCCTACTGCAAACTTGATGAACTCTCTAGATTATTCCTCCATGTTGCTATGATGGAGTGGCATTACTGATGTTCATTTCCATCATTACATGCATCATATCTATGAACTTTCTGCCTCTATGCAGTTGCATATGAGGATATCTATATGTATATGAAACAATTATAAAGAAAAATTTGCCCCCATCGCACCCGCCACCAATTAGCACCCTTAGGCATTAGCTCCTTGACAAATTTTCGGGCTAGCACTACATTCGGTCATGATACCAATTTAATTGGTGCTTTTTTTCCGGATTCTAGTTGAAAACTTCCACTTTTTATTTGACTGCCTGATAAATAATCCGTTTAGAATTCTTAGATCGTACCTAAAAACTAAATGCTTTCATTGAAATCGTCTAATACAAGTGGTAACTTTTGCGAGATGACAAATAGACAAAGTGGCATTTTTTCCCCTTAATTCTTGAGGGTGCTATGTTCGTTTTTGTTTTTCTTTTCTTTAAGTATAAGAAAAAAACCAACTTAACATACTTCATAACAAAATATCAATATAATAATCTTTACAAAATATTTCCTAAAATAGCACATTTTACTCATAAAAATCACATTTTTTAGTGTTTTATGTAACATGTATCGAAAAAGGGCACAATATTTAACGTATTCATTTTTATAATAAAAAAATTAAAAAATGCCACATTGTATCACGATTTCAATTTAAATCGTCAAGTTTGCGTTTTTGAAATTTTTTTTATTTTAAAATAAACATGCCAAATGGAATGGCTGTTGGTGACCCGGGTTATGAAAAATGGATTTCACTAAAAGTGTGTTATTATAGGTAATATTTTGTAAGGAGTGTTATATTGGTAAAAAAATTGGTGGAAGTATGTTATATCGTTTTTTTTTCCTTAAATAAGCCATCTAGTAATCTAAAAGAAAGAAATTGGTGCGGACTTGTAGAAATGTTAAAAGGCACTATGTGGCTATATGGCTAGAATCTTCATCTACCCAATCTTGTATGGCTAACATTGGCCAGCCATGCACGAGGCACAAGTACAGAACAGAGTGAATGAAGGCATGGTTGGAGGTTCTTTAGTTTCCTGGCTATTCATCTTACATAAGCTGTGTGTTAAAGAACCATGCATCACACATTCATCCCAATCAGGGACCGTTGGGCGTCTTGGGAGCCATGGGGTCTGGGGCGTTGAGGTCAGGAACGGCTGCAGCAGCTACTGTTGTGAGATCAAGGAAGTGGTGCGCATTGGGCGGGTGGGCCAGGTGCTTGGTCTTGGAGGAGAGCTTGTGCTTGAGCTCGGTAAGGAGGGCCTGGTTCTCCTGGTTGAGCATCGCGGCTTTCCTGCGTAGGCGCTCGTTCTCCTTGAGTATGTAGCAGTTCTGGAGGAGGAGATTGGAGTTGATGCGCTCCATGATGACGGCGGCGGCAATGCTTTCGGTGCTGTTGTTGTTCTTTCTGGGGAAGAAGGAGCGCGGCGGCACCCTCCTGAACCTGCTAATAAGGTCATGGAAATATTAAAGTCATGGAATTTTTCGGTTGCATGCAGAAAAGGAAGTAGGTGAAGAAGGTGGCAGAAGACCAGATAGTGCCTCGCGTTGAAAGAAAGAAGAAGAAAAAAAGCTAGCAGGGAATCCATGATTCATCGTCACCTTCTTCTTCTGTTCTCCTTTGGCTTGTTACTGCGGAGAGCTATGTGCAAGAAGGGATGAGCGAATCTCAGGTAAGGGACGTCGCGGACTTGGGACAGCACAGCCCTGCAGGAGGAGGGGGACGAGGAGGACGAGGTCCTTGGCCGCGTGGTGGAAATGGCGGGGGAGGAGTAGTACAGGAAGCGCCGCCTGTTTGAAGCCATTTATAGGCGTGGAACAGGAAAAGGGTTGACGAAGTGAAGAAAGTGCAGATAGGTTGGCGAGGGGACGAGTACAAAGGGAAAAAACGAAGTCAGGTGGAACTGGCTTAGACGCTGCCACTGGCACTGGCTTGCGGTAGGAGACACGCCATGCGCGGTGCTCAGTAGTAATCTATAATGCCATCTCTCTGCCATGATAATCATGCATGTCCAGACTCTCCCAGCGACGGAAGGGCGGCTGTGGGCACGGGGAGGGTGTTCTAGTACGTACAACTGGATGATGGCACAGGCAGGAGGTGGGGCGCAGAGTTTAATGCCGGCAATCATCATGACTGGGATGAATACAGGGAAGGAAACAAGAAGAAGAAGAAGAACAAGGGATCAGGGATTGCAATGTCTCCAAAAGATAAAGTAAAACCCTTCCATTCCTTACCCCGGTAGTAGAGAGAGATCTGCCTGCTCTGTCCGAACACTGACCGAGTGACCGCAAGCTGGTCTGGTGAAGTCTGAACTCTGACCAAGAGAAGAGACGACTAGATACACCTCCACAAGGGAAACTAGAAAAGCTCTCACAGAGAGCAGAAGTGGAGATGAGAAGTAATGGCGTCACGTGACAGGAGGATATGATGATGATCAACGGCGACGGAGGAGGTAGTCATGGTGAATCTTTTGTATATTTTGATCTAGGAATTATTGGTGAGTAGTGGGAACAAACACATTTGTATATTTTACACAACATCAATGAAGTTGGTAGCTACATCACATAACACAATGATTTTATCAAGAGAAATCATCCTCGATCCAATTCAATGTGGCTTGTAAGAGAGCATAATCGAACATTTATTAGGTGGTTTGAAGAGAAAGTCTTTAGCCAACTATTCGAATCACCGAATAATGTTGTTGAGAACGTAAAATGACTCACCTTTAAGTGAAAAAAAATGTCATGTCATATGAAAGATATGACATAAGTAGATTTTCATATACTACACAAAGCGTCAAGATGAAAGTAGTGTAGTCCAAAATAGTGGGGTCACTGTTAAAGCTTGTTCATTGTATATTTTACTAGTGCTTAAGATAAAAGACCACGTGAAGTAGAGATGTCGTATTACGACGTCATTGAATACATATAGAAATTGGACTATACATATTTTAGAGTTTCTATCTTTAGATGTAATTGAGTTGATAACAACAAAGGAGTTTTAGTGGATGAGTTGAGTTTCACACTAGTGAATTTTAAAAAGATTGGTGAGAAAGATAACCCATTCATCATGGCAAACCAAGAAAAATAAGTATTCTATATTGATGACCCGACAAATAAAAATTGGTCTATCGTTCTTCATGGAAAAAGATATTGTAGATCCTATAAATGAAAAAGAATACTATAAAAAGTATGATGATTCCAACCCATTCTCAGTTGGTTTGCCAAGTGTAAATGTTAAAGTTAACATCGATGAATATTATAAATATCAAGACCATGTTGTAGGAATTTTACTTGACTAGCAACTCAAGCAATACTAGAGGCATGCATTCTTTGTAACCTATATTTCATTATCATTCAAGAATGTAATCTTTTTAATATACATCATATTACCACTTGTACTTTTATTATCACTTATGTTTTTATTTTATCACGTATACTTGCAGGTTGTTCTAAAATTGTAAGTGAAGATGAACATTCTGAGCATGAACACCATGAGGATGGTAGTGATGATGCTTCTGGTAATGATGATGCTTCTGGTACTGGTGATGCAAAGAAATATAGAGGTCTCACACTCATGCATAGGCTGCAGGAGCTCAGGGCCAAAGGGGAGAAAATTGTCAATATAGTTTGATGTCACAGGAGCACCTATTGAGGAAACATTAGTGCTTTCAAGAATTACTTAGGGGCGACCGCTCACAGTAAGGTGTCAATAGATATAGAAAATTGGCATGATGTTGATATTGTCTTAAAAGACCTCCTATAGAAAGATATATCTGTGAGTTGAAGTGATATTATTTTACTAAGTTTTTTGTTTTTTGATTCTAATTTCATTTGCTTGGAAAGACACATCCTTGTTGAAATAACATAATTGATTTTGTATGTATTGGGTGTTTTTCATTTAAATGAAAAAGATCACAAGAAAAAAGTTCTGCAATGTTGTGGTGTACAATGGATGGCTTTTAAGACCTATCTCAAAAGGGATTATATAGATAATCCTAATCAAAAGAAGAAAGCAACTGATCAATATATATTTAAAGATCATGAGGTGTGGAAAAGATTTGTTGCATCTAGGAAGTCAGATGAGTTTCAGGTAATAAATATTGTGATGTATTGTATGAATCTTTTTATACAATTAATATATATATGTGTGTGTGTGTGTTTGATCTAAATTATAATACCTCGTTTGAAATGATCAGTCTATTCACGAGGCCCAAAAGGAAAGGCGGGCCAAAAATATGCATTACCATGGCTTGGAGCCTGGTGGTTATGCTTTCCGTCGCAAACTATAAGAGAATTAACTCTCTTTTAGAGAAGATTCTAGTACAACTCAAGTTGAGTGTCCACCCCAACACTTGTTGTGGATTGATGTTAGAAAAAGATGAGCATGTGAAATTCCCGACCCTACAATTAATCAAGTTGAGTGTCCACCCCAACACTTGTTGTGGATTGATGTTAGAAAAAGATGAGCATGTGAAATTCCCGACCCTACAATTAAGGAGGTGGCACAAAAGATAGTAAGTAAAGAGTAACTCCCACAAACTTTGATTTATTTATATCTAATTGATTGTGATTTAATATTTTATTAACTATGAATAGATTGAATTATATGAACAAAGGAATGAAGGAAAGTTCATCCCAACTAGGGCTGTCAATGAGCAAGGGTAAACTCATTTACCCTTTACCCATACCCTGTAGGGGAAGGGGAAGGGTAAATGATTTTTTTACCCTTTACCCGCCTACCCGCTACCCTCTAACCCACTACATTAGTAGGTAAGGGTAAGGTAAGGGTAAGCCATTACCCATACCCTCTAACCCACTACCCATCAATATTTATGTATAATATTTTAAATGTATGGTCATATGTTGTTTGAATCTATGTAATATTTAATTGTATGGGGTCATCATTTTAAATAAAACATGATATTATTTTCTACTTCTTGTATAGTTAACTTGGTTGTGTATGTAATACAGTTTTGGAGGTGCAAGACACATGTATATATGTAGTCTATGTTCCATTAAATAATTGTGTTGTAAGGCAAACATGTATATACTAACAATATTTAATCTTTAATGTATCATTTAATACATATGTGAGGTAGTGTTATCTATTTTATTTGTGTTATATTTTTATGGATGCTATAACATTTTAGAGGGTATAAGATATGCATGTTTCTAAGAATAAATCTCTATGACATATTGTCCTTTAATATCATTTTAACGTAGAAGTCTTAATCTACAAGGAATAATTTATTTGTTCACACACCAATGTTAGGGTACTAGCATTTGCACATGCATTCAATACAACACTAGTAGAATATTACTTAGAAATATTTTGGACATTTAAAATCCATTATGGAACATCTTGATATTTCACTCAAATAAATGAATGTACTAGCTAGACAATTATTGTTAATATTATCACAAATTTGAAGATGACATATAAATTTCCCACTTCACCCTTACCCTCCCCATTTACTCTGTGGGTAAGAGGGTAAGGGTAAGGGGAGGGTAAGGATATTGGTGGAGTGGAGAATTACCCATACCCTTACCTACTAGACTTGGTGGGTAAGGGTAAGGGTAAGACCTTACCCTCCCCATACCCTCCCCATTGACAACCCTAATCCCAACTGGCCACATGGATGCACTAATAGTTGCTCTTGGTACGAAGGAACTTCCGGACCGTGTTAGGGCATTAGGAGTTGACAGAGAATTCAAGGCTTATTTTGGTCCTTCACAAAAGCAATGTATAAGAGGTTGTATAGGAGGTCTTACACAAATAGAAGTTGAAGCATTAGTAGCACAAAAAGTAAAAGAAATAATATCTTCATTTCAACCTAGTCAACCTTCTCAACCTATTCAAACTGTGCATCTCTCAGATGATAAGGTACAAGCCCATGCTCTAATTGTAGAACGTCGTGGGAGCACTCCCAATAACCCACCACAATAATCTATAATTAGTTTGTTTTATATGTTGTGTTATTAGTATATATATATATATATATATATATATATATATATATATATATATATATATAGTTGTAGTAGGTATCTGGTTTACCATTTCGTTTATAAACTTATATTATTTCAATTCTAGATTGGTATAAACTGTAAACTTGCAGTGCATGTTCCAAAATATAATATTGTGGTAGTGGGCAAGGTATACAACCTTGATGGTACATTGCATTACCGACCAATTACTTATGACATTTGTTGTGTGTCCATCCATCTTGTGTATGACAGAATGGGGGACAAACCACTTCCCATACATAATCCTAAATATAATACAGTTGAATAAGTAGAGGGTGCTATGGTGGGATGCCCCAAACACTTGGTTCTCAATGACAATGTATATCTGAATTCTATCAAATTTTTCCTATTTGATTACATATATGAACTCGTGTGATATAAGTATGTAATTTAATTAACATGTTAATAAATCAAAAAGTCGGAATCCTACTAGTGGTCCTCTTGTACCTAAGTCATCTTTCACTCAAAATGCACACTCGACGAGTTGGGAAGTAAATGTAAATGTTTATGTTGATACTTAGCCAACCAAAGCTCGGGATCACACATGTTGGTCAATTTCAAAGAAGATGCAACTGGGAGGGACTTTGAAAATTATATTTTTCTTGAAGATATTACAGAGTTGTTCTGGTATGATTGGCTAAATACTTCGATATTGGAAGTATGGATAAGGTAAGGATCTATCAATATAGAAAATTATAATACACATTTGTAACTGATTTCTATATATGTAATGATTACAAATGTTTTACAGCCACTTATATACTGAGGCCATAAACTTTGAAATAAGGAATGTTGTATTCTTAGTTCCTTGAGTCACTAGTCAGGTGGAAACACATATTGGGAATGTAAATGACTACTTCTCTGTTACATTCAAATATTTTGCTAGTGTGGGAAAGGAAATTATTATAATTTCATTTAATATCAAGTAAGTTGTATTATTCAAAATAATTTTAATATTGACTAGATTTCTTTATTTTAATGTTTGCTTTATTCTTACTCAGATCTAGACATTGAGAATTAGTGGTGGTCGTCCCAAAATTGATGACCCTTTATTATCTTGACCCAATGGGAAAAACAATAAGGGGTCACAAACTGAAATTATAAACTATAGAGTAAGCAAAAATTTAGTCTCTACCACATCAATTGTTATGCTTCAACATGATATCTCTATTTAGAATTTCTATTTTTTCAACTATCTTAATCATTTAATTAATAGAGGTGTAAAGACTTTTCATGAAGGTGGAGGATGAATACCCACAAAATTAAAGACATTGAGTTTAAGAATGTCAAGGTAGCTACTTGATGGCTCAACCTTATGTATAACTCTTATAATAATGTATTAATGTCAACTCTTATAGTCTTATCTCAACTCTGTTTATGTAGTTTACTAACATTAAGTATAATTCCTTATTTGTAGTGTCCTATACACTAGGCTTGTGGCTACTATGTAATGAAATATACACAAACTATTTTCAAATGAGCAACACATGACATTCAAACTATAGATCAGGTAATAAAGAATAACATCATAAATTTATAAGTGAGTTGTAGTCATTTTATAAAATATTAGCATGTGCATTTCTATTGCAGATCTTTACAACTCAGCCTTACACACCTGAGGATTTAAATCAATTCTGAGAAGAGTGGTCAGATACTTTTCTAAATGATGTCACTATGGCATTGAATTGAATGCATATGTTAGCTTCATTTATGTATGTAGTGTGAAATTCTTTCAAATTTACTTTTGTATCTAACATGAATTTTAATATCATCTCAGACTTGGTTAATTCAATCTATCATTTTGTGAATGTTATGATGTGTTATGCGTATGAATATGTCTCAACTGCATATGTTGAATTATTTTTGTTATGAATGTGTGTGTTTTGGAAATTGCTATCAATTCAAATAGGATTGAACATTAAAACTAGTGAGTGACTTTAGAATGAATTTCATGCTTGCATCTTTGTATTTACAAGTCTTCTTTCTATTACAAGTTTTGATCTTTGTAAAGCAGATTTCTGTTCTGCAGGTTCTTCATCTACAAATTTTTCTATATAAAAAATTGTACACTACATGGTCAGTTTTTTAGTATAACCAACCTTATAGACACTACATGGTCTGTTTTTTAGTATAACCGACCTTACAGGCCTCAGGGTCAGTTTCTTTCAGCGTTAGTTTCTTTGTACCTCTATTGGGTCGGTTTCTGTAGTACCACTGACCTTACAGACCTTCAGGGTCGGGTTTTTGCATATAACTGATCTTATAGACCTCTAGGGTCGGCTATCTTCTTTGCATATTCAAAATGATCAATTTTGGCTATAAGGTCAGTTTTGTTTGATATAAGTGACGCAACTATTGCCTCGAGTTTCTGATTGTGTCAACCCAACACTGCTATCTAAGGTCGGTTTTCTTTGGTTAAAAAAATCAACCCTATAGTGTAATTTTTATAGCTCGGTTAGAAAGGATGCTATAGGCTTAAAAAACTGACTCTATATACCATTACTGTACTAGTGTATGTAGTTTGGTGTTTTTTTTGTAGACAATCTATGAGAAATGCAGACTCTTGTATAATTCTTGGACAAGAGCTCAACCAGTATTTCCTCTCATTTTTTTTTGGCTTGACAATGTTATGAAAGTAGAAGAAAGATGTAATCATCTTCTCATACTTACCGTACTGTACCACATAAGATATGCAAGAAATCGTGTAAACTTTAGACATAGAAAACCCATTGAGGAATCGAAAAACCCAGAGCAAGACTTTCATAGCCTACATATGTATATATATGTCTTTCTTATTTGGCCCTTTGCCTCACATGTTGTACATTTCTGTTATTACAATAATAGAATGGCAAGCAGAACCAGAGAATAAATAATCATAAAACATCAGTTTGATTTAAATACCAAAATTATCTGTGACGTGGACCGTATGATCCTATCTTAATCATATAAATAACACGGTCATACAAATTTTTCATCAAAATGAAGAAAAGTAAGTCCTACAGAAAAAACTCAAGCTAGCAGCTTCCTTGAACGATAGCCCAATGGTACCATATTCAGGACACTATTTTGGTTAGTCTAATCAAGCTAGAACGGGTGGCAAGACTAATAAAATATCCAAACATAGAGACACAGGGTCGGTACATGCATGTAAGCTAATGCTGGAGAGGAGACTTGATGATGACTATGCGCCACTAATGCATACGATGGTCATATAAATTCTTATACGGAAACTAGGTTAGTCTCATACCCATTTCGATGGTGTAATCTAATGATTTAAGTGCATTGTTTGAAAGTTGATGGGTAGGATGTCTTATACTATAATCTTCCGTGACCATGTTAGCTTCCCATCCATTGTGACACTCTTCTATGACAATATTTAATGTGTTGGAAAAGTTGGTTGACTTGAAGTTATTAATAAATCATCAACACAAGTGTTGTTTTTGCGAAATTACAAATAACCAAAGTGGCGTATTTTTTCCCTGAGGGTGCTATATATGTTCCTTTTTGTTATTTCTTTCTTTAAATATAAGCCATCTGATCTAAAAAAATATTCGTTTGGAACTGGCATATGTTAAGAGGCAATTTGGGTAGTAGCTTCATCTGACCAATCTTGTATGGCTAACATTGGCCAACCATGCACGAGGGACATATACAAAACAGAGTGAATGAAGAACATTGTTGGAGGTTCTTAAAGTTTCGTGGCTGTTCATCTTACATAAGCTGTGTGTTAAACAACCAGCTGCACACATCATCCCAGTGCGGGACCATTGGGCGCCTTGGGAGGAGCCATGGAGTCCGGGGCGTTGAGGTCAGGAACTGCAGCAGCAGCAGCTACTGTGAGATCAAGGAAGTGGTGCGCGTTGGGCGGGTGGGCCAGGTGCTTGGTCTTGGCGGAGAGCTTGTGCTTGAGCTCGGTAAGGAGTGCCTGGTTCTCCTGGTTGAGCATCGCGGCTTTCCTGCGTAGGCGCTCGTTCTCCTTGAGTATGTAGCAGTTCTCGAGGAGGAGCTTGGAGTTGATGCGCTCCATGATGGTGGCCGCACTGCTGGTGCTGTTGTTGTGGTACCCGCGAGGTGGCACCTTCCGGGCCCTGCTTAGGTCATTGGAAGTTAATACCTTGGAAATTGTAACAGTCATCGAGAAGCAGCTGATCACGTATACTCGTGTACATGGGGGCAGAAACCAGATGGTGCTGCGCAATGAAAGTAAGAAAGAAGAAGAAGAAAAAAAAAACAAGCAGGGAATCCATGATTCATCTCACCTTCTTCTTCTTCTTCTTCTCTCCTTTGGCTTGCTACTGCGGCGAGCTATGTGCAAGAAGGGATGAGCGAATCGCAGGTAAGGGACGTCGCGCACTTGGGACAGTACAGCCCTCGGCTTGCAGGAGGAGGGGGACGAGGAGGAGGAGGTCCTTGGCCGCGTGGTGTAGATGGCGGGGGAGTAGTAGTACAGGAAGCGGCGCCGGTTTGAAGCCATTTATAGACGTGGAACAGGGAAACGGTTGACGAAGTGAAGAAATTAAGTGCAGATAGTTTGGCGAGGGCTGGGGACGAGTACCAAGGGAAAAACGAAGAGAGGTGGAACTGGCTTAGGCGCTGGCTTGAGGTAGGAGACACGCCATGCGGGGTGCTCAGTAGTAATCTATAATTCCGTCCTTCTGCCATGATAATCATGCATGTCCAGACTCTCCCAGCGGATCGAACGACGGAAGGGCGGCTGTGGGCACGGGGAGGGTGTTCTAGTACGTACAACTGGCTGCAGGCACAGGCAAGAGGTGGGGGCGCGAGTTTAATGCCGGCAATCATCATGACTAGGATGAATATGGAAGGAAACAGGAAAAAGAAAAGAAGATGCGATCAGGGATTGCAATTTCTCCAAAAACCCTTCCATCCCCTGCTCTGTCCAAACACTGACCGAGTGACCGCAAGGTGGTCTGGTGAAGTCTGAACTCTGACCAAGAGAAGAGACGACTAGATACACCTCCACAAGGGAAACAAGAAAAACTCTCACTGAGAGCAGAAGTGGAGGTGAGAAGTAATGGCGTCACGTGACAGGAGGATATGATGACGACGAACGGCGACGGAGGAGGTAGTCGTGGTGGCGGATCTTTTGCATTTCTGAGGGTGGTAGAATTAGCAGCCTGCAGTGGTGTGTGTATGACTTCTGGCATGGGCCTCCCGTTTGGCCCGAACCCAAGATTCGCAATGATGGCTTGGGGGCGCACCCCGCATCTCCATCAGACCTCCTTCGAAGATGCTCTTTTGTTTGTATCCAAACGCCCATGTATATATTGCTTCACAACCAACAACGCCATCAAGAGAACACAGTAGTAGCGTTTTCCAGAACAGAAAGGTAGCTCTGCACCATAAATACGCCAACATGCATGGGCGCACAATGATGGGGAATTTAGTAATTATTAAGGCCATCCAATATTCCTAATACTGGTAAACAAACAACACTACCGTTGGTTCTACCTTGCACTCTTTTTGCTTCCATGTTTTGGGTTTTCGCTGTGGGGGTAAGTTTCTCCCCCATTGTCCGCTCCTACACATGTTCTTATAGGAGACTTCTAGGAGAAATATGTTTCCCAAGAGTGAAACGTCTACATATATATATTTTTTTTGATAAAAGATCAACTAGATAGATAGAGTTTACAAACAAAGACGTCTGTAAACAAAAGAAGATTTTAAACTTTTTTAGCCATTTCATTTTCCAAAAAGTTGCAAAAAATGGATATATGCCCTCTCTAAGATAGGAAGTTGTGTGCTTTGTATGGAGCATAGTTGCTTCCACATTTCCAAGATATATTGTTAGTGATGTTGTATTCGAGATTTTGAATGATATCACGTGTTGTGATTGGACAAAACGATTGAGTGAGGAGGGTATTGAGGGCGTTATGTCTATTTCTAGTGAGCAAATGAAGAGCTTTTGCTGTGTTGATGTTTTTCAGATGTGAAGGGATGTTGAAATTCATGAAAAAGTTTTGGATGGAGTTGTTGTCAAACAATGGGTTGGTCTAAAAGTTGATGTTAGTGAAGGCATGTGGTGGAATGTTGACCATATTGACAATGATGTCTAATTTTTTTATGATGTATTTCCAGAGTGGCGATGATATTCTATTTTTTGTTTTGTTCTAAGGATTTTATATTTTATAGTATTTATGGAGAATGAAAGGCTTCTAAAATTTGGAAGTGTTGGTGATGAGTGCATGTATGATTTTTGTGATAAGGTAGATAGAGTGTGTATTAATGTTGATGATGCCCTATTCCCGTATTCTAATGGGGCATAAATGATATCCCAGTTGACCAGGTGTAACTTGGATTTGTTTGATTTGTCTGAAAAATGGTTCCACAGTTTTTTCTTCTTAAGGGAGTCAATCTACCATTTCATTTTAGTTGGTAAAGGAATACAACTAAGGTAGTGGGTAGTGATGGGTGTGATTGTGTTGTTGAGGAGATTAAGACATCCAATTAAGTTGAGGGTGTTATTCATCTAGGAAGAGAGTTTATGTTGAATTTTTTCTATGGTGGGGATCCATGTTCTGTGTTATATGGGTTGAATGGGAGATGGGTAAGCCAAGGTACATAACTGGAAAGTTATCAATATTGCACTTCAGAAGGGTTTGATATCTATGGATAGTGTCTGCAGGTGTGTTGACCCCAATGATGGACTATTTGTTGAGGTTTATTCTGACACCAGAGATGTAAGAGATGATACCAATTATTCAAATAGTGTTGAGGATTGTGTTATCTTCATGTCCAACTAGAATCATGATATCATCCACATATTGTATGATGTTTTTAAAACATTTGATTGGTGATTCAATGAGACCATGAGAGGTTCTTGACTCAATCATGTTAATGAGAAGTGATGTAATCATGATGAAGAGGTAAGGTGATAACATATCTCCTTGTCTGAGGCCGCTTGAGTTATGGAAGTGACCAAAAGGTGTACCATTTATGATGGTGGAGAAAGTATTAGTAGAGATGCAAGCAAGTATTTATCCAATTCTTTGGGAAGCCATATCCTCTCATTGTATGTATAAGGCAATTCCAATTTACATAGTCAAAGGCTTTCCCGAAATCAAGTTTGATGGCAAAAATTGGTGTTTTACTTTGTTGGCCATGATGTAAGTGCCTTGGATATTTCTATCTTTTAGGAAAGCATTTTGGTTGTGCGCTATGATGTCATCTAGAAGTGGTTTGATATGATTATTAAGAATTTTTTACACTATTTTGTAGGAAGTATTGATGAGACTGATGGGTCTAAATTTTGTGATCCAGACTGGTTGGTATTTGATCAAGGTTAAATATGTGTGATTAATGACTCTAATATGTTTCTGAATATTTTTGTTGTTTTGGATGTAGAGGATGTTGGTATGTATGCCCACATAATCAATTATGTGATGATTGTAATGGCACAACTTGTAATTGTTTTGATTAGTAAATAAATGCAAGCTTTCAATTTATTATGTTTATTTCATTTATGAGATAATGAAGTAACATAATGAATGTCTAGAGAATGATATCACTCAATGACATATGTCTTCAGGTTGAGGACCTGAGCAATGTGATCATACATATGTTAAGAGTGTATATTCTCATTATGTCCCTGATCAATTGTTATTGTGGCAGGTTGATATACATCAATAACACATAAAATCAGAGTGTTAGTAGGTTGAGGAAAGAATCTCATTAGTGGTTATATGGAAATATCAAACCAATCACACAGATACATGTTAGAGAACAATGTATCATACAGACTTACCATGAGACTGGCACATGGAAAACATTACTATGGTAGTCATAGTCAGGTCTCAAATGATGGTGGTGTTTGTGGTTCTTAGACCTAAAATCATAGCACTCATCACATGCCATTCGATATGGTTTCACATCATCAAACACAGTCCTGAAATATGGGTCATTATAATGGTGATTGTTGGGTGACTGTGATGCATGGGGACTAACTGTGAGGGGTAGAGATATAATTTGTCCCACCTACAGGAGTATAAAATCCTAGGCCTCTTGATTAGAGAGACTGAGAAATACATGGCCATGTACATGTGAGTCAATATGTGATATTGAGCTTACATATATCTCAAACAGTTTGTTCTGGTTCAAGAAACAAGATTGAATGTTGAAGAGAGTGACTACTCCATGCCTCGAGTTCAATATAGATATCAGTGAAAAAAGAATTATACAAACACTACAACACCATATATAAATTGTAGGTTGAAGTTGTTCCCCAAATTTCCATTCACTTGGATAGCACTGATGTGCAACGAGGAACCACAGTTTGCTTGTGATGTCATAATCTAGTTATGGACATTCATTGCCAATGTGATACGGGACCTATTAGGTCATACACATACGTATTCACCTAGAAGAGGAGTTCGATCATGAATAATGATTGGATTGATTAACTAAAGTATTTAGGTATTCAATACATGCAACAAATTAGCTGACTGGACTGCCAAACAATTGGTTCAAGTATTGAGACATCTGTTTAGAGTGTCAAACTAATTATATTATGCATTGGTTGGAATTCTACCTGACATGAGTTGCGAGACACCTGTCACCAAGACGACCAGTTGGTTATCCGACCAGGTGCCCAAAGGACTAGACAAGACAACCATCTGGAGGAGCCAAACTATTGGCAACAGGATGACCAAAGAGTCATTTGGAGGAGCCAGACGAACAGCTGGAGGTGACCAACCAGCCAGCCAAGAGGCGAACTGACCAGTTCACATGTTGAACCAGTCAACTCGGATTGGCAAACATAGATCTTCATCAACAACAAGTTTCTGCATATGATGTAGACCTAGTTTATGGTGATTCCTTATGGCTCCAAGTAATTACATTAGGTTGGCCATAACTATCTCTTTAATTTATTGCATGTTTTCATTTGGTATATAGTATGTATATGATACATACTATATATGTGGTGATTGGATAAAGTACATGTATTTATAAATACAAACTCCCTCAATTAAAATATGAAGTGTTAAATGCTTTCTAATAGCTACACACATGAAAAGCTTGACCGAGAAAGTGTAGGATATGCAAAAGCATAATGCATCAAATATCTCATGGAAGTGTGATAGTGGTAATGTAGGATCCCCAAAATTGGGATGCATTATTATCGTGTTGGCTTTTGGGTTAGGCTTAACTGGTGATGTCTTAGTGAGACTAAGCACCAGAAACATACAGATGATTATGGCAAATAGTTGCACATATCATCTGTCCAAGAGTTGCATATGATGCTATTGGCATGACTACCTACCTAAATAGTCAAACTGTGGGTGACCAGCAAAAGCCAACTCATGAATTGATGAAATATGAATCTTGGCCCACTAGAATATTATATGTTTCAATATTACGAATTGATATTTGAGGGATATCAATTTGAAATAAAATATTGGGAGTGATAATAATTAAAGACTTAATTAATATTGTTAAATTTTTTAATTCAAATCAAAAGGTTTTTTACAAATGCAAATTTTATCTAGTAGAATCATATGATGAACAAATCTGTATTGCAATCGATCCTTAAGAAGGACAAACTTGACAGGAAAAATTTCCACAAATGGTTTTAGACTTTGAGAGGGACTCTCAATGAAGAGTGCAAGCTATACTTCCTTGACAAAATAGTGCCAGAAATACATGCTCCTGATGCACCTAGGGCACAAGTGGATGCTTACTGGAAGCATGCCAATGATGTCTTAGAGATAAGATACCTTATGCTTATCTGCATGAACTATGAGTTACATGAGCATTGCAGGACATGAGCATTCTTGAGATGGTAACACATCTCGAGAAAGTGACACTTGTTCTTGCAAAGTAAGAAAGGGACGATATCCTAAAGGTGCTACTTGAGTCTAAGATGACAGAGGGAGCCTCTGTAAAAGAACATGTGTTCAATATGATTAGACATGTGTATCATCTTGAAGAACTGGGATTCACCTTAAGCTAAGAGTTTACCACTAATATGATTTTAAAGACAATGCCAGAATCATATAATCATTCTATTGCATGTTATCATGTGAATAATATGACCTGATAGATGTCAGACTTTCTTACCATGTTAATTCATGCTAAACAAAAAGTGAAGAAGGACAAGCCCATGATGATGATCAACGGAGATGAGTACAAGGATCAAGGCAAGATTGAGATAGATCTGAGGTCAATCCTAAATCCAAATCTTGAACACTCAAGATGAGGAGAAAGAAAAGTGCAAGAGGACTAATCCTTTGTACTTGAAGGCATTGAGAAAGAAGAAGACAGATATGGTGATCTTCACTTCAGGTGTATAAGTTATTAAGATAAACCTATCTACTTCATCATCATGGGTACGATATATCAGTTGTGGATCTCACATATATTCTCATATGCATTATCTAAAATGAAGTAGGCCTTTGGGAAGGGTGAGATGGAACTGCAAATTGCAAATGTTGCAAGACTTGTGGTGAACACTTGGAACCTATAGTTTATCTCTGCCCACAAGGCTTGTAATAGAGTTACAAAATTGTTATTATGTACATGATATAAAAAGAAACATCATTTATGTATCATGTATGGACAAGTATGCACTTGAATTTCATATTAAAAATGGTCGATGTTCTATTTCAAAAGATGAGATCTTTTATGGCAGTGCCCCAATGTCTTATGGTCTTTATTTATTAGATCTAAAGATACATGCTTGTAATGTAGATACCAAAAGACTAAAACTTAACACCTCAAACAAAACATACCTTTGGCATTGTCATCTAGGGAACATAAATGAGAATTGCATATCTAGACTCCATAAAGATTGTTATCCAGACTCTTTTGATTTTGCATCATTAGAGACATGTGAATCATGTTTGTTGGGAAAGATGGATAAGACCACTTTCACTGATAAAAATGAGAGGGCTAGTGATCTATTATGACTCATATATACTGATGTGAATACCTTTTAGAAAAACCACTAGAGGTGGGTATCAATACTTCATTACTTTCACTAATGACTTCACTACGTATGGAAATGTTTATTTAATGAAAAATAAGTTAGAAACTCTAGAAAAAGTCAAGGAGTTTATGAATGAAGCACATAATCAACTTGGTAAAATTATTAAGGCATTTCATTCTGATCGAGGTAGAGAATACTTAAACTAAGAGTTTTAGAACCTTCTTAGAACACATGGGATTGTATCCTAATGGACTTCACCTGGAACACCTCAGCATAATGGTGTATCAAAAATAAGGAATATCACATTGCTAGATATGGTGCATCCAATAATGAGTTTAGATGAGCTTCCAACTTCCTACTGGGGGTATGCTCTTGAAGCTGCCAAGGTTACACTAAACTGAGTACCATCTAAATTGGTTCAATAGACATCATATGAGATATGGACTGGGAAGCGTCCCAAAATGTCTTTAATGAGGATTTGGGAATGTGAAGCTTATGTCAAGAAAATGTTTCCTGAAAAGCTTGGCCCTAGATTTGATAAACATCACTTTGTTGGATATCCCAAAGAAACCATGGGATACTACTTGTATAATCCATCTGACAACAAAGTGTTTGTTTCCAGAGATGTTGTATTCCTAGAAAAGGAATTTAATTCCAAAAGAATCAGTGGGAGTCAAGTGGAACTAGAAGAGGTTTGAGACCAATAAGAAAATAATGAACCAATAGATGAATAAGAGGAATCAAGAGAATCATGAGATGTTGTGGAATCTCAAATTCCTCAAGTAATAGAGGAACCTCATATGTCTAATAGGACACGTCTAGAGCCGGAAAGATTGGGATATCTTGTAACTTAGGAAGGCAGTGAATTGGTCATAGAGGATGAGCCAACAAAATATCAAGAGGTTATAGAGGGGCAAGAGTCTGATAAATGGCTTGAGGACATGAGATCTGGGATGGAATCCATGTATACCAACAAAGTATGGACTTTGGTGGATCCACCTGAAGGGGTAAAACCCATAGGGTGTAAGTGGGCATTCAAGAAGAAGAATGACATGGATGGTAAAGTACAAATCTATAAGGGCAGATTGGTTGCAAAGGATCTCAGACAAGTTCAAGGTGTTGACTATGAAGAAACCTTTTCTCTAGTGGCCATGGTTAAATCCATTCAGATCATGCTTGGAATTACAGCTTATCATGACTATGAGATTTCGAAAATGGATTATAAAACCACATTCTTTAATGGTAATCTTGTTGAGGATGTGTATATGACACAGAGGGTTTTATAAATCCAAAGTTTACAAATAAAGTTTGTAAGCTACAAAGGTCAATCTATGGATTGAAGCAAGCATCTCAGAGTTGGAATCTTCATTTTGATGAAACAATCAAAGAGTTTGTCTTTATTCAGAATGAATATGAACCTTGTGTGTACAAGAAGGTTAGTGGGATCAGAGTGACATTCCTCATATTGTATGTAGATGACATATTATTGATGGGGAAGACATCACTACTTTACAAAAGGTAAATACATGGATTGTAATTACATTTTCATTTAAAGACTTGGGAGACACATCCTACATCTCAGGGATAAAGCTATATAGAGATATATCAATAAGGCCTCTTGTACTAAGTTAGAGCACATACATTGAAAAAGTGTTGAAGTGGTTCGATGCGGAGAACTCAAAGAGAGGAAACCTACCTATGCATCGTGGTGTAACCATTTCTAGAGCTCAATGTCCCAGTTCTTATGAAGAAAGGGAACACATGATTTTGATACCATATGCCTCAACAATTGAATCAATCATGTATGCAAAGTTGTCTACCCATCCAAACATCTCGTATGCCTTGAGCATGATGAGCATATTTCAGTCAGACCCAGGTGATGCTCACTAGATAGCCATGAAGAACATCCTCAAGTACTTGAGAAGGACTAAGGATCATTTCTTAGTCTACAGAGGAGAGGAAGAGTTGGTAGTAAAAGGATCACCGATGCAAGCTTCCAAGATGATCACGATGATTACAAATCATAATTAGTATTCATGTTTTGCCTAAACAATAGAGATATAAGCTAAAAGAGTTCCAAGTAAGAGATAGTTGTCGATTCTACAATAGAGGCCAATTATATTGCTACATTGAATGCAACAAAGGAGGTTGTATGGATCAAGAAGTTCATCTCTGAACTTGGGGTTGTTTCAAGCATCAACGATACAATTGATCTATATTGTGACAACAATGAAGCTAGTTGATGCGATGATTTTGAGTCGCATTTATAGACCTATTTCATATGTGTTTTGTGCCTTAATTACTCATTTTCATGGATAATATTGCATAATTCACTTAATTCGGTCTTTGCCATCATATTATATCAAATCCCCTTTGTTTTACTATTTCGAGCATTATTTATCATCTTATTATAAATTGTGTGGATTTACTTGGTCTTGTTGTGAAATTTCAGGAAAAACAAGTATCTGATTCCGTCGATACCATCGACAGAAGTCGATACCATAGACCAAGCCACAGGTTGTCAGACGAGAAGAGCAATACAGAGTCGATACCATCGACACCCATGTCGATGGCATCGAGATCACTTCAGGTTGCTGGCGAGGATGCAGTCGATACCATCGACGAAAGTCGATGCCATTGACACAAGGAGAGCTACAGTGTCGCTAAAAGACAAAATCGACACTACAGGAGTCGATACCATCGACACCCCAGTCGATGGTATCGAGATCACCACAGGCGCTCAGAATAAAAGAAAGGAAAGCTGCCGCTAATCCGCTGGGTCGATACCATCGACCCGCGTCGATGGTATCGACGCCGGTAGATATGCGTTGGATCTATTTTGATCTCGATCAGACGGCTGTTGTTGTTTGACGACCTAATTAGGGACTTATACCTAATGACGGTCGCCCACACGAGAGGATCATCTCATTTTGGATTGCACGAGTGCCTAGGAGGAGAAAAAGGAGATCGGAGGCTGAGAAGCTCATCTCGGGTGATTCGGACGCTGCTGAAGACGATTTCCACCACCGATAGGCGGGGAAGCTCGTGTTCTACGCCAAGGATCCACCGGTTCTTCTCCGTTCAGGGGTTTTCCCATTTATTTCCCATTTTTCTTATGAATTCCCCAATTTCTACCATGTATTCGTGTGAGATGAACATGAGAGGCTAAAACCCTCAATCTTTAGGACCGGGAGTAGCCCGGGGATACATTGTATGATGATTTCATATTGATAATTCATATTTTTCTCTCAAATTCGCGATATAGATTCGTTTTCTCCATTTCTATTGTTATGCTTGATCACCATAATAATAATTTAATTCTCTTAATCACTTCGACAGAAGGATTAACGGTTGAAAAGAGACGAATTCTACATTAATTAATAAAACCCTTGACAAAGGAGTTGTAAAATTAATGGTGGGAACTGAGGGACCGTTCTTAATGCGCTTAGTTTAGGGGAATGATTACTACGACGGTGGAATCAACCTAAACCTAAGTAGTGGATTACACCACGACAGTGGGTAATTCTCATTTCAGGCCACTACCCGGATAGAGAGAGAAGTGTGAGAAATTATATGAAACCTAATACAATGTTGACCCGCGGTGAAACCGCCATCCTAAAGATATCTCTTTGAATTGATTAAATTAACCTTTAATCGATTGTTTGCTTTGTTTGATTTTTATTTTCTTTTTAATTTGAACAACAAAACCCTACTTTGTTAATCGGTCTAGCTGATTGCGATTAGTTAGTAAAAGTCTCCAATAATTCACGTATCCCTGAGTTCGACTCGGGCCTCACAAGGCCTATATTACTCGACACGTATACTTGCGTTTAAGCGCGTAGTAAAATACACGTCAAGTTTTTGGCACCGTTGCCGGGGATACGGCGAATTATTGGCACTTTGAGTGCTAAGAGCGGCCACTCTAGGCCACATTTTTTATTTTATTTTAAAACAATTTCAAAATTCCTTTATTTCTCTATAATTGTGTTGACTCGTTCAAAGCATTGTACTGAACCCCTATATCCATATTTCAGGTACTTTGCATGGTGCACACACGTAGTCGAGACTACGTGAATCGCACACCAGAGGTTCCATCTGCGGGACCAGAGGATGAGGACAACTACGAAGAGGAACACCAAAGTGATATAAATTCTGAATCTGAGCAATAACAAGAAAAAGAAATGGCTGAAGCACAGACAATATGGGAGAAGATCAAGGCGTCTTCTTCCTCAGCATCAAAAGGGCCTATAAAGAAACAGGGGCTGGACATTCCAACTTACAAGATCGATCCAGCATTGATTAACCTAGTTAAATCAAACGCATTTCACGGACTAAAAAATGAAGATCCAGTGGCACACATTAGTCAGTTTGTTGAAAATTGCGATATGGTGAAGATTGATCGATTTCCGCAGGATGTGCTTTACCTCAAGTTATTCCCAAGTTCCTTGGCGGGAGTAGCAAGAGAGTGGCTTCATAACCTCGACGACGAGTTTGTGGAATCATGGGATCACATGGTAGAGGTTTTCTTCGAGAGGTTCTTCCCTCCTGAGAAGACCAATGATATGATTAGGAAGATTCATAATTTCACCCAACAGGCGGGTGAAACTTATTCTGAGACTTGGGAGCGATTCCAGGTCATGTTGAGGAGATGTCCACACCATGGATTGGACAAGGAGACCCAAGTGAAGATCTTCTACTTTGCTCTCTCCGAGCATGATAGAAGTAATCTTGATTCAGCCGGATCCGGTTTCTTTCTAAATAACACAGATACCAGATGTTGGGAAATACTGAAGAACATGGCTAGGAAACAGTCATGGGGTGACACAGGTACCGTGGAACATGTCAAAGCCGCCAGCGAATCCAGAATAGTTAGAGAGCTGAACGATAAGCTAGATCTCCTAGCCAAGAAGCTGCTAACTAAGGAAGATGCATCTGAGGATGAGGAAGCCCAAGTGAAGTTCATGCAACAACAGGGCTATAGAAACAATGACTATTCATGGAGAAAGGATAAAAAGTTTTCGTGGAAGGATCCAAATAATTTCTGCAGGATCCATATGCCAAACCACAGCAAAGAACCGAGGACAAGAACACTGAATTGCTAAGTCAAATGGTTCAGCAAAATCAAGAGATGATGGCCATGTTTGGAAAACAACTGCAATCTCAAGGTGACATTCTAACCAAATTTGGGAAGACGCTGCAAAGCCATGGAGCGCAAATGCGGGCATTGGAGACCACCATGGCTCAGATTTCAAGTGAAGTGGCGGCCATCAAGCACGCCAATCAACAGAAACCAGCCGAGAATGCAAATGTGGTCCAAGCGCACCATCAGGTAAAGTACATTTCTGTGGTGAGCAATGAAGAGGAATCTCAGGTGCAGGAAGTTGTAGAAGAAAGGAAAATGACTTTCAATGTAAATGCAACACCGGCGATACCATATCCGCGCACGTACTATGGATTGCCGGGTGGAAACCCTTTCTTCAGGAAATCACAAAGAGTTGTGAATTATATATCCCCATGTAAACAAGAAAATGAAGTGCAGGTTGTTTGTGCATGTGCAGAGACAGAAAGTGTGGAAGAGAATCCACAACAAGCTATTACCATTGATGATACCTCGTCAAAGCCCATGTCCGAGGGAGTGACTGAAGCAAGCTTAGGGGAGGTACCCCCGAAAAGCTCTTATGTGCCACCTCACAGGCGTGTTGATGTAGCCGATGTTTTAGATCCATCAAACTCTAAGTCAAAGAAGGAGCATCGTCACTTTAAGAAATTCTTGGAGATTATCTGGAAACTCCACATCAATATTCCATTGGTGGAGATGATTGAGAAAGTGCCCGCGTATGGGAGGTTCATTAAGGAGATCATCAATAAGAAGAGGCGGATAAAAGAAGATGAAATTTATTGGATGAATGAGACGGTGAGCTCGATGATTCATGGGAGTTCGCCAAGGAAGAGAAAGGACCCAGGAGGTTTTTACATTCCGTATTCAATAGGTGGTCAACATGTCTCTAGAGCGCAATGTGATTCTAGCGCTAGCATCAATCTCATGCCTTTGGCTACTTTTCAGAAGCTAGGGTTAAAAGAGATCAAGAAGTTGGCTGCGACAATTGAATTGGCAGATGGGTCTACAGTGAGACCCTATGGAGTATGTGAAGATGTGCTAGTCAAGGTTGACAGATTCGTATTTCCGGTGGACTTTGTCGTCATGGACATGCCACCACTCCAAAGCTGCGAAATTCTCCTAGGAAGACCGTTTCTAGCAACTGCAG
Source organism: Alisma plantago-aquatica (assembly GCA_963693085.1). Taxonomy (NCBI): domain Eukaryota; kingdom Viridiplantae; phylum Streptophyta; class Magnoliopsida; order Alismatales; family Alismataceae; genus Alisma; species Alisma plantago-aquatica. Next base: position 1,402,036,607 of record OY856412.1, read on the forward strand.
ATGTTGTTACTGCTTTAGGGAGAGGTACTCTGTCCTTGGGCATTGGAGGAGAGCGTGTTGAATTTAGATTACCGAATGATCCTCCAAGTGCAATCCTCAAGGTGAAGAGATGACAATCGTCACACCGTCTAGCCTAAGACGCTAAATAAGGGCGCTTGTTGGGAGGCAACCCAACCATTGGTACATTAGGATAGTTTAATTTTAGGCGTAGATTGCTTTTATTTCGTTTAAATTTTAGTTTAAAAATGATACCTTGATCCGTTTGTTGAATGCACAGGAACAGGCAGGGTCGATACCATCGACACACCAGTCGATGGTATCGACATGGGTTCAGGTTGACACCAGCAGAAATCGCACTGCGTCGATACCATCGACGGCCAAGTCGATGGTATCGACATGGTCACAGGCAGGTCGCCAGAAAAGTGTCGATGGTATCGACACCCCAGTCGATACCATCGAGATCTCTGGAGAAGTTCAGACGAAATTTGCTCAGTCAACTCGATACCATCGACGGCCTCGTCGATGGTATCGACATCATCACAGGTTGAATGCAACAAAACGGCGGTGTCGCAATAAAAGCAAGTCGATACCATCGACACCCGTCGATGGTATCGACGGACATGTCACCGATCCGCAGACAGACATCGACGACGATCGCAACAGCCACGTCAGCGATCCGGGTGCTGCGTCGATACCATCGACTTCCGTCGATGGTATCGACCCATCAGCAATCCGGGTTTCTCGATCCAGCAAACGTCAGCCGTCGATACTCGTGAGGGAGGCGGCTACCCACGAGACGTGTCGATACCATCGACCCGCGTCGATGGTATCGACGGGTCAACAGGTGCGCCGATCAAGCCTATTTAAGGGGACTTGCAACGTCATTTGACGTCACACCTTCAGAGCAAGTATTCCCCATTGCGCCGAGCACTCCCCAGAGCCCTCCAAGACTGCCGAGAAGCATCATCGAGTGAAGATCTTCACCGAGCGGAGATTTTCTCTCCATCTTCACCGAGCTCTTTTCTCCTAATCCCATCTTCTCGCAATCATGGTGCATGTGGCCGGAGCATCTTCATCAAGCGCGCACCCCATGGAGATCGAGGAGTTTGTTCCTCCTCCAACCACTTCCATCCCTCGTCCACGCCTTATTCACGCCAACATGGAGGCAAGGAAGGTATACGAGGAGATAATGAAGTGAAAGTTCGAGCCCACCCGGTATGTGGACCGGGGCATGATCCAGGAGTTGGGGTTCGAGGCCAACTTGGCCTATGTGCTTCGTGGGAAAGCACGACTCACCAGCAGAAGCCTACGCCCTGACGAGCTGCAGTTCCATGCGGATGGGCAGCCGATCTTCAGCGAATGGCCCACATACAAGGAACTGGTGGCCGAGTTCATGGCGTCTCTTGACATCTGCGTCGTACCAAACGACGTGGTACCATCGGACCATACGTGGATCAAGGGGAGGGTGTCTTTCTGACTCTTCAACAACAATTACAACATCACGTTGAAGCAGTTCAACGACATCTTCAACTGGAACCACGGCCGCAATGATCACCGACGACCCGACACCCGCACCGACTACGACAAAATCTTCACCGAGCTAGTTACATTGCCGGCAGGGAAGTCCGTGAGCTACCACAATGCCTCGGTAGCAGATTTTGAGCACCCGTTCGTCCGGGTCTTGCATAGGATGTTGAGCTTGACTTTCTTCGCTCGAAGCGATCTTGCTTTGAGCAAGTTTCAGGAGAGTGACCTGTTCTTTCTCTACGCACTCCTGAAACGTCAAGAGTGCAACTGGGGGGCGTTCTGGCTACAGCGCGTCCTGGCGGTGAAGCGGAGCACAAGGAAGGCTCCAATCCATTTTGGTGGTCTTGTCACCAAGTTGGCGCTCTACTTGGGGCTGAACTTTCAGTCCATGACTCCAATTTCTACGCGGAGTAAGGTGAATGTGCAACACTTGCACCGTTCAAACCTCATTCTTCTCCGGGACGGGTTGGCATACGCTCATTGCCACGTCAACCAAGCTTATCAGGAGGCATCCCTACCGGACGACGTCTTCGACATTGAGGGCAAGCAGCACTTCCGGTGGCCAATCATAGCCATCGAGTCCTCCGAGGAAGAAGGCAGAGGTGAAGACAAAGAAGGCAAGGCCGAGGAGGACGAGGAGGCTTTCACACCTCTTCGAGCATGTGTGGCACCACGGAAGCATCCTAGGATGCATATGGGTGCATCTTCATCATCTCAGCCCCCGCCGCCATCACCACAGCACGAGCAGCCAGCTGCGGATCCCTACTCCATGCAAGGGATGTATACCATGTTGCAGGACATCCAGCAGACTCAGTAGCAGCACATGACTATGTATACCATCATCCATGAGACAACGAGCCGGTTACTTGATAATCAACGGGCTATGTTCGAGAATGAGCGGCTCTTCCTCGCCAACCAAGAGCAAATGCACAACCGGTTGCAGCGGATAGAGACGCAGCAGGAGCCCTTCTTCGACCACTACTGGAGTCGAAACTACTTTGGAGGTTATCCACAGCCTCCGCCGAGGACCCAATATGATCCAAGCTTCCAGGGGGAGTACCCGTCTTGGGATCCTACGACACCACAATACCCACCACCGCCTCTGCAGGACTGATCAGGGTATCAATGTTCCACCCTTAAGTTGGTTTTTGACTATGAGGCCATAGTCGAATTCAAGCTTAGGGGGGTGGCTGGAACAACTCTATCTTTTATCTTTTCTTTTGTTGTTTTAGTTTTTGCTTTGTTATTTGTTTTTGCAATTTTAGTTTTTATTTAGGATCCACATCTATCTAGTGTAATCGTGGATGTCTTAAAAATTGTCATCTCGCTGTTTTCATGGGAAAATTAAGGGAATTTAAAATTTTATGTGTCTTTTGGATAGCTTAACTTGGTTGTCCTTGGGGAACTTGTCCTATGGAAATGATTGATTATGTCAACTTTGAAGCAATATGTCACACCCACACCCCCATTGACTCATGGAAAGTGGATAGTAACGGTTGTTTGAGCCTAACCTAATCAAATGGTAATGAGACCTTAATCAGATGTAAGAGAAAGAACCCTTTGAACTACTACACATGTCAGTAAGGAGGGACACATAATATTCTTCTAAGGTTCAGTCACTTAATCTTGTGATCATTCCACCTCATTTTCCATAATCCACCCAAGAATTGGAAGTAAAGTACAGTTTTAACTTCTTTTGCGTGCATAGCATTTAGATAGGATTTGCATTATTATTTTCTATACTTTTTTCATAAAACGAGAAAAAATATATAGTGATACATGCACATTACCCTTAGGTGCATGTCATGTAGTTGCACTCATAATTTCATGATTTTCATGCATAAGTACACCATGTATCTCAGTTTTTCCTAAATAGGTGATGTAATTTGTTCCATACCCTCGAAATAATGCAAAGATCTCCAATTGTGAAGAAAATGGCCTTATACATGTATCTCTAAGCAATTATGGATATGTGGGTGACGTGTATTTTACTACGCGCTTAAACGCAAGTATACGCGTCGAGTAATATAGGCCTTGTGAGGCCCGAGTCGAACTCAGGGATACGTGAATTATTGGAGACTTTTACTAACTAATCGCAATCAGCTAGACCGATTAACAAAGTAGGGTTTTGTTGTTCAAATTAAAAAGAAAATAAAAATCAAACAAAGAAAACAATCGATTAAGGGTTAATTTAATCAATTTAAAGAGATATCTTTAGGATGTCGGTTTCACCGCGGGTCAACATTGCATTAGATTTCATATAATTCCTCACACTTCTCTCTCTATCCGGGTAGTGGCCTGAAATGAGAATTACCCACTGTCGTGGTGTAATCCACTACTTAGGTTTAGGTTGATTCCACCGTCGTAGTAATCATTCCCCTAAACTAAGCGCATTAAGAACGGTCCCTTAGTTCCCACCATTAATTTTACAACTCCTTTGTCAAGGGTTTTATTAATTAATGTAGAATTCGTCTCTTTTCAACCGTTAATCCTCCTGTCGAAGTGATTGAGGGCATTAATTTATTATTATGGTGATCAAGCATAACAATAGCAATAGAGAAAACGAATTTATACCACGGATGTGAGAGAAAAATATGAATTATCAATATAAAATCATCATACAATGTATCCCCGGGCTACTCCCGGTCCTAAAGATTGAGGGTTTTAGCCTCTCATGTTCATCTCACACGAATACATGGCAGAAATTGGGGGATTCATAAGAAAAACGTGAAATAAATGGGAAAACCCCTGAACGGAGAAGAACCGGTGGATCCTTGGCGTAGAACACGAGCTTCCCCGCCTAACGGTGGTGGAAATCGTCTCCGGCAGCGTCCGAATCACCCGGGATGAGCTTCTCGGCCTCCATTCTCCTTTCTCTCCTCCTCGGCACTCGTGCAATCCAAAAACGAGACCCTCCTTCGTGAGGGCGGCCGTCATTAGGTATAAGTCCCTAATTAGGTCGTCAAATAACAACAGCCGTCCGATCACGATCAAAACAGATCCAACGCATATCTACCGGCGTCGATACCATCGACGCGGGTCGATGGTATCGACCCAGCAGATTAGCGGCAGCTTCCTTTCTTTTATTCTGAGAGCCTGTGGTGATCTCGATACCATCGACTGGGGTGTCGATGGTATCGACTCCTGTAGTGTCGGTTTTGGCTTTTAGCGACACTGTAGCTCTCCTCGTGTCGATGGCATCGACTTGCGTCGATGGTATCGACTTCATCCTCGCCAGCAACCTGGAGAAATCTCGATGCCATCGACATGGGTGTCGATGGTATCGACTCTGTATTGCTCTTCTCGGCTGACAACCTGTGGCTTGGTCGATGGTATCGACATCCGTCGATGGTATCGACGGATCCAGATACTTGTTTTTCCTGAAATTTCACAACAAGACCAAGTAAATCCACACGATTTATGATAAGATGATCAATAATGCTTAAAATAATGAAACAAAGGGGATTTGATATAAAATGATGGCAAAGACCAGATTAAGTGAATTATGCGATATTATCCATGAAAATGAGTAATTAAGGCACAAAACACATATGAAATAGGTCTATAAATGCGACTCAAAATCATCGCATCAAACTCCCCTAAGCTTAAACATTGCTCGCCCTCGAGCAACTAATCCTTAGAATAGAATTGCAAATGTCAACTAACAATCAACATACCAACCCTCATCACCCATGACTCCCACTGGACGTTCTCAAACCGGCCTACCCTAATCACAGAATAGTAATTACCCTATAGGCGACAATAATCATCAATAAAAGAAATTATCCTTCAAACCGATGAACACTATCACATAAGGCAGTTAACATAATAAAGTTCGCTGATCCAGCCATGGTGCATCTTGTGATCGCCTACACTACGTTGCTCGCCCTAACTACCATCTACATGGAAGCAGTCCTCCTTATACACATGTGTGAGGAGAATATCACGGTGGCCTACCAATCCGAGCAACCGGTGGATGGAATGGGTGGTTCATGGAAGAATTTGGAAGTATTACACAGTTTCAGTATGCATATGACAAAATGTCCTAAATGATGCAATTGCACATTGATAATGCCCTAATGCCTAAAATTGGGTGGAATGATGCATGCACTAACCTTCTACCTCAAAATGAGATATAAATCTACTCAAGCCACATCATGTACTCAATTTCCTTATTATGCAAGTGATAAAATCATTCCTTACTTCCTCTTATTCCTTTTCCTTCCAACATCTCTTTTTTTTTCTGTAACATTTTTTTTTAGAATTTTCAGAATTTTTTTTTGCCCACATATCCATAATTGCTTAGAGATACATGTATAAGGCCATTTTCTTTCCAATTGGAGATCTTTGCTTTATTTCGAGGGCATGGAATAAATTAGATCACCTATTTAGGAAAACTGAGATACATGGTGTGCTTATGCATGAAAATCATGAAATTATGAATGCAACTACATGACATGCACCTAAGGGTAATGTGCATGTATTACTATATATATTTTTTCGTTTTATGCAAAAACATGAAAATAACAATGCAAAACTTATCTAAATGCTATGCACGCAAAAGAAATTAAAACTATATTTTACTTCCAATTCTTGGGTGGATTATGGAAAATGAGGTGGAATGATCACAAGATTAAGTGACTGAACCTTAGAAGAAAATTATGTGTCCCTCCTTACTGACATGTGTAGTAGTTCAAAGGGTTCTTTCTCTTACATCTGATTAAGGTCTCATTACCATTTGATTAGGTTAGGCTCAAACAACCGTTACTATCCACTTTCCATGAGTCAAAGGGGTGTGGGTGTGACATATTGCTTCAAAGTTGACATAATCAATCATTTTCATAAGACAAGTTCCCCAAGGACAACCAAGTTAAGCTATCCAAATGACACAAAAAAATTTTAAATTTCCCTTAATTTCCCCATGAAAACAACAAGATGACAATTTTCAAGACATCCACGATTACACTAGATAGATGTGGATCCTAAATAAAAACTTAAAATTGCAAAAACAAATAACAAAGCAAAAACTAAAACAACTAAAAAAAGATAAAAAGATAGAGCCGTTCCAGCCACCCCCCCAAGCTTGAATTCGACTATGGCCTCATAGTCAAAAACCAACTTAAGGGTGGAACAGTGATACCCTGATCAGTCATGCGGAGGCGGTGGTGGGTATTGTGGTGCCGTAGGATCCCAAGACGGGTACTCCCCCTGGAAGCTTGGATCATATTGGGTCCTCGACAGAGGCTGTGGATAACCTCCAAAGTAATCTCGACGCCAATAGTGGTCGAAGAAGGGCTCCTGCTGTGTCTCTATCCGCTACAACCGGTTGTGCATTTGTTCTTGGTTGGCGAGGATGAGCCGCTCGTTCTCGAACATAGCCCTTTGATTATCAAGCAACCGGCCCGTCGTCTCATGGATGCCGGTATACAAAGCCATGTGCTGCTGCTGAGTCTGCTGGATGTCCTGCAGCATGGTATACATCCCTTGCATGGAGTAGGGATCCGCAGCTGGCTGCTCTTGCTGTGGAGATGGCGGCGGGGGCTGAGATGATGAAGATGCAGCCGGATGCATCCTAGGACGCTTCCATGGTGCCACACGTGCTCGAAGAGGTGTGAAAGCCTCCTCGTCTTCCTCGGCCTCGCCTTCTTGGTCCTCACCTCCGCCTTCTTCTTCTAAGGACTCGATGGCTATGATGGGCCACCGGAAGTGCTGCTTGCCCTCAATGTTGAAGACGTCGTCCGGTATGGATGCCTCCTGGTAAGCTTGGTTGACGTGGCAGTGAGCGTACGCCAACCCGTCTCGGATGAGAATGAGGTTTGAACGGTGCAAGTGTTGCACGTTCACCTTACTCCGTGTAGAAATCGGAGTCATGGACTGAAAGTTCAGCCCCAAGTAAGACGCCAGCTTGGTGACAAGACCACCAAAATGGATTGGAGCCTTCCTTGTGCTCCGCTTCACCACCATGACGCGTTGTATCCAGAACGCCCCCCAGTTGCACTCTTGACGCTTCAGGAGTGCATACAGAAAGAACAAGTCACTCTCCTGAAACTTGCTCAAAGCAAGATCGCTCCGAGCGAAGAAGGTCAAGCTCAGCATCCTATGCAAGACCCGGACGAACAGGTGCTCAAAATCCGCTACCGCGGCATTGTGGTAGCTCACGGTCTTCCCTGCCGGCACTGTAACTAGCTCGGCGAAGATTTTGTCGTAGTCGGTGCGGGCGTCGGGGCGTCGGTGATCATTGCGGTTGTGGTTCCAGTTGAATATTTCGTTGAACTGGAACAGTGAGAGATTGTAGTTGTTGTTGAAGAGTCTGAAGGACACCCCTCCCTTGATCCACGTCTGGTCCGATGGTACCACGTCATTTGGTACGATGCAGATATCCAGAGACGCCATGAACTCGGCCACCAGTTCCTTGTATGTGGGCCATTCGCCGAAAAACGGCTGCCCATCCGCATGACAGTCCATCTCATAAAGGCGATTGGTGTGCCGCGCTTGCCCGGCCAACACATAGGCCAAGTTGGCCTCAAATCCCAGCTCCATGATCATTCCCCGGTCCACATACCGGGTGGCCTCGAACTTCCGCTTCATTATCTCCTCGTATACCTTCCTTGTCTACATGTTGGCGTGAATAAGGTGTGGACGAGGGATGGAAGCGGTTGGAGGAGGAACAAACTCCTCGATCTCCATGGGGTGCGCGCTCGATGAAGATGCTCCGCCCACATGCACCATGATTGCGAGAAGAAGGGATTAGGAGAAAAGAGCTCGGTGAAGATGGAGAGAAAATCTCCACTCGATGAAGATCTTTGCTCGATGACGCTTCTCCACAGGCATAGAGGGCTCGGGGGAGTGCTCGGCGCATTGGAGGATGCTTGCTCTGAGGGTGTGACGTCAAATGACGTTGCAAGTCCCCTTAAATAGACTTGAACGGCGCCCCTGTTGACCCGTCGATACCATCGACGTGGGTCGATGGTATCGACAAGTCTCGTGGGTAGCCGCCTCCCTCGCTAGTATCGACGGCTGACGTTTGCTGGATTGAGAAACCCGGATCGCTGACGGGTCGATACCATCGACGGAAGTCGATGGTATCGACGCAGCACCCGGATCGCTGACGTGGCTGTCGCGATCGTCGTCGATGTCTTCATGCGGATTGGTGACATGTCCGTCGATACCATCGACGGGTGTCGATGGTATCGACTTGATTTTATTGCGACACCTCCATTTATTGCATTCAAACTGTGATGATGTCGATACCATCGACGAGGCCGTCGATGGTATCGAGTTGACTGAGCAAAATTCGTCTGAATATCTCCAGAGATCTCGATGGTATCGACTGGGGTGTCGATACCATCGACACTTTTATTGCGACCTGCCTGTGACCATGTCGATACCATCGACTGATGTGTCGATGGTATCGACGCAGTACGATCTCTGCTGATGTCAACCTGAACCCATGTCGATACCATCGACTTGTGTCTCGATGGTATCGACCCTGCCTGTTCCTGCACATTTAACAAACGGATCAAGGTATCATTTTTAAACTAAAATGTAAACGTAATAAAAGCAAACTACACCTAACATTAAACTATCCTAATGTACCAATGGTTGGGTTGCCTCCCAACAAGCGCCCTTCTTTAGCGTCTTAGGCTAGACAGGGTGACAATCATCATCTTTTCACCTTTGGAACTGCACTTGGAGGATCATCCGGTAGTTTAAATTCAACACGATCTCCTCCAATGCCAAAAGATAGAATTCCTCTCCCTAAAGCAGTAACAACATCTTCCGTTGCTTGAAACGGTCTTCCCAAGAGAATTTCGCAGCTTTGGAGTGGTGGTATGTCCATGACGACAAAGTCCACCGGAAATACGAATCTGTCAACCTTGACTAGCACATCTTCACATACTCCATAGGGTCTCACTGTCGACCCATCTGCCAATTCAATTGTCGCAGCCAACTTCTTGATCTCTTTTAACCCTAACTTCTGAAAAGTAGCCAAAGGCATGAGATTGATGCTAGCGCCAGAATCACATTGCGCTCTAGAAACATGTTGACCACCTATTGAACACGGAATGTAAAACCTCCTGGGTCCTTTCTCTTCCTTGGTGGACTCCCATGAATCATCGAGCTCACCGTCTCATTCAACCAATAAATTTCATCATCATTTATCCGCCTCTTCTTATTTATGATCTCTTTAATGAACCTCCCGTAAGCGGGCACTTTCTCAATCATCTCCACCAATGGAATATTGATGTGGAGTTTCCGGAATATCTCCAAGAATTTCTTAAAGTGACGATGCTCCTTCTTTGACTTAGAATTTGATGGCTCTAAAACATTGGCTGCATCAACACGTCTGTGAGGTGGCACATAAGAGCTTTTCGGGGGTACCTCCCCCAAGCTTGCTTCAGTCACTCCCTCGGACATGGGCTTTGATGAGATATCATCAATGGTAACAGCTTGTTGTGGATTCTCTTCCACACTTTCTGTCTCTGCACATGCACAAACAACCTGCACTTCATTTTCTTGTTTACATGGGGATATATAATTCACAACTCTTTGTGATTCCTGAAGAAAGGGTTTCCACCCGGCAATCCATAGTACGTGCGCGGATATGGTATCGCCGGTGTTGCATTTACATTGAAAGTCATTTTCCTTTCTTCTACAACTTCCTGCACCTGAGATTCCTCTTCATTGCTCACCACAGAAATGTACTTTACTTGATGGTGTGCTTGGACCACATTTGCATTCTCGGCTGGTTTCTGTTGATTGGCGTGCTTGATGGCCGCCACTTCACTTGAAATCTAAGCCACGGTGGTCTCCAATGCCCGCATTTGCGCTCCATGGCTTTGCAGCGTCTGCCCAAATTTGGTTAGAATGTCACCTTGAGATTGCAGTTGTTTTCCAAACATGGCCATCATCTCTTGATTTTGTTGAACCATTTGACTTAGCAATTCAGTGTTCTTGTCCTCGGTTCTTTGCTGTGGTTTGGCATCGGGATCCTGCAGAAAATTATTTGGATCCTTCCATGAAAACTTTTTGTCCTTTCTCCATGAATAGTCATTGTTTCTATAGCCCTGTTGTTGCATGAACTTTACTTGGGCCTCCTCCTCCTCAGATGCATCTTCCTTAGTTAGCAGCTTCTTGGCTAGGAGATCTAGCTTGTCGTTCAGCTCCCTAACTATTCTGGATTCACCGGTAGCTTTGACATGTTCCGCGGCACCTCTGTCACCCCATGACTATTTCCTAGCCATGTTCTTCAGTATTTCCCAACATCTGGTATCCGTGTTATTTAGAAAGAAACTGGATCCGGCTGAATCAAGATTACTTCTATCATGCTCGGAGAGAGCAAAGTAGAAGATCTTCACTTGGGTCTCCTTGTCCAATCCATGGTGTGGACATCTCCTCAACATGACCTGGAATCGCTCCCAAGTCTCGGAATAAGTTTCACCCGCCTGTTGGGTGAAATTATGAATCTTCTGGATCATATCATTGGTCTTCTCAGGAGGGAAGAACCTCTCGAAGAAAACCTCCACCATGTGATCCCATGACTCAACAAACTTGTCGTCGAGGTTATGAAGCCACTCTCTTGCTACTCCAGCCAAAGAACTTGGGAATAACTTGAGGTAGAGCACATCCTGTGGAAAGAGATCAATCTTCACCATATCGCAATTTTCAACAAACTGACTAATGTGTGCCACTGGATCTTCATTTTTCAGTCCGTGAAATGCATTTGATTTAACCAGGTTAATCAATGCTGGATCGATCTTGTAGGTTGGAATATCTAGCCCTTGTTTCTTTATAGGCCCCTTTGATGCTGAGGAAGAAGACGCCTTGATCTTCTCCCATATTGTCTGTGCTTCAGCCATTTCTTCTTCTTGTTCTTGCTCAGATTCAGAATTTATATCACTTAGGTGTTCCTCTTCTTGCTCCTGCTCGAAGTACTCTCTGTCTCCTGATCCCCCAAATGGAACCTGAGGTGAGCGATCCTCGTAGTATCTACTACGTGTGTACACCATGCAAGTACCTGAAATTTTTGAAAATCGGGTTCAGTACAATGCTTTTACAGAGTAAACACAACTATAAAGGAGTGAAGGAATTTTGAAAATGTTTTTAAATATAAAAAAAATGTGGCCTAGAGTGGCCGCTCTTAGCACTCAAAGTGCCAATAATTCGCCGTATCCCCGGCAACGGCGCCAAAAACTTTACGTGTATTTTACTACGCGCTTAAACGCAAGTATACGCGTCGAGTAATATAGGCCTTGTGAGGCCCGAGTCGAACTCAGGGATACGTGAATTATTGGAGACTTTTACTAACTAATCGCAATCAGCTAGACCGATTAACAAAGTAGGGTTTTGTTGTTCAAATTAAAAAGAAAATAAAAATCAAACAAAGAAAACAATCGATTAAGGGTTAATTTAATCAATTTAAAGAGATATCTTTAGGATGGCGGTTTCACCGCGGGTCAACATTGCATTAGATTTCATATAATTCCTCACACTTCTCTCTCTATCTGGGTAGTGGCCTGAAATGAGAATTACCCACTATCGTGGTGTAATCCACTACTTAGGTTTAGGTTGATTCCACTGTCGTAGTAATCATTCCCCTAAACTAAGCGCATTAAGAACGGTCCCTTAGTTCCCACCATTAATTTTACAACTCCTTTGTCAAGGGTTTTATTAATTAATGTAGAATTCGTCTCTTTTCAACCGTTAATCCTCCTGTCGAAGTGATTGACGGAATTAATTTATTATTATGGTGATCAAGCATAACAATAGCAATAGAGAAAACGAATTTATACCACGGATGTGAGAGAAAAATATGAATTATCAATATAAAATCATCATACAATGTATCCCCGGGCTACTCCCGGTCCTAAAGATTGAGGGTTTTAGCCTCTCATGTTCATCTCACACGAATACATGGCAGAAATTGGGGGACTCATAAGAAAAATGTGAAATAAATGGGAAAACCCCTGAACGGAGAAGAACCGGTGGATCCTTGGCGTAGAACACGAGCTTCCCCGCCTAACGGTGGTGGAAATCGTCTCCGGCAGCGTCCGAATCACCCGGGATGAGCTTCTCGGCCTCCGTTCTCCTTTCTCTCCTCCTCGGCACTCGTGCAATCCAAAAACGAGATCCTCCTTCGTGAGGGCGGCCGTCATTAGGTATAAGTCCCTAATTAGGTCGTCAAATAACAACAGCCGTCCGATCACGATCAAAACAGATCCAACGCATATCTGTCGGCGTCGATACCATCGACGCGGGTCGATGGTATCGACCCAGCAGATTAGCGGCAGCTTCCTTTCTTTTATTCTGAGCGCCTGTGGTGATCTCGATACCATCGACTGGGGTGTCGATGGTATTGACTCCTGTAGTGTCAGTTTTGGCTTTTAGCGACACTGTAGCTCTCCTCGTGTCGATGGCATCGACTTGCGTCGATGGTATCGACTTCATCCTCGCCAGCAACCTGGAGAAATCTCGATGCCATCGACATGGGTGTCGATGGTATCGACTATGTATTGCTCTTCTCGGCTGACAACCTGTGGCTTGGTCGATGGTATCGACATCCGTCTATGGTATCGACGGATGCAGATACTTGTTTTTCCTGAAATTTCACAACAAGACCAAGTAAATCCACACGATTTATGATAAGATGATCAATAATGCTTAAAATAATGAAACAAAGGGGATTTGATATAAAATGATGGCAAAGACCAGATTAAGTGAATTATGCGATATTATCCATGAAAATGAGTAATTAAGGCACAAAACACATATGAAATAGGTATATAAATGCGACTCAAAATCATCGCATCAGTGGGCAAAAAGAAAAAAAAATCTAAAAATATGAAAAAAAATTGAGAAAAAAAAGAGAGAGAATTTGGAAGGAAAAGGAATAAGAGGGAGAAAGGAACATGATATCACTTGCATAACAAGGAAATTGAGTACATGATGTGGCTTGAGTAGATTTCTATCTCATTTTGAGGTAGAAGGTTAGTGCATGCATCATTCCACCCAATTTTAGGCATTAGGGCATTCTCAATGTGCATTTGCATCATTTAGGGCATTTTGTTATATGCATAGTGAAACTGTGTAATACTTCCAAATTCTTCCATGAACCACCCATTCCATCCACCCGTTGCTCGGATTGGTAGGCCACCGTGATTTTCTCCTCACTCATATTTATCAGGAGGACTGCTTCCATGTAGATGGTAGTTAGGGCGAGCAACGTAGTGCATGCGATCACAGGATGCACCATGTCTGAATCGGCGAACTTTATTATGTTAACTGCCTTATGTGATAGTGTTCATCGGTTTGAAGGATAATTTCTTTTATTGATGATTATTGTCGCCTGGAGGGTAATTACTGTTCCGTGATTAAGGAAGGCCGGTTTGAGAACGTCCAGTGGGAGTCATGTGTGATGTGGGTTGGTATGTTGATTGTTAGTTGACATCTGCAATTCTATTCTAAGGATTAGTTGCTCGAGGGCGAGCAATGTTTAAGCTTAGGGGAGTTTGATGCGATGATTTTGAGTCACATTTATAGACCTATTTCATATGTGTTTTGTGCCTTAATTACTCATTTTCATGGATAATATTGCATAATTCACTTAATTCGGTCTTTGCCATCATATTATATCAAATCCCTTTTGTTTTACTATTTCGAGCATTATTTATCATCTTATTATAAATTGTGTGTATTTACTTGGTCTTGTTGTGAAATTTCAGGAAAAACAAGTATCTTCTTCCGTCGATACCATCGACGAAAGTCGATACCATCGACCAAGCCACAGGTTGTCAGCCGAGAAGAGCAATACAGAGTCGATACCATCGACACCCATGTCAATGGCATCGAGATCACTTCAGGTTGCTGGCGAGGATGCAGTCGATACCATCGACGAAAGTCGATGCCATCGACACAAGGAGAGCTACAGTGTCGCTAAAAGACAAAACCGACACTACAGGAGTCGATACCATTGACACCCCAGTTGATGGTATCGAGATCACCACAGGCGCTCAGAATAAAAGAAAGGAAAGCTGCCGCTAATCCGCTGGGTCGATACCATCGACCCGCGTCGATGGTATCGACACCGGCAGATATGCGTTGGATCTGTTTTGATCTCGATCGGACGGCTGTTGTTGTTTGACGACCTAATTAGGGACTTATACCTAATGACGGCCACCCACACGAGAGGATCATCTCATTTTGGATTGCACGAGTGCCGAGGAGGATAAAAAGGAGAACGGAGGCCGAGAAGATCATCCCGGGTGATTCAGACACTGCCGAAGATGATTTCCACCACCGATAGGCGGGGAAGCTCGTGTTCTACGCCAATGATCCACCGGTTCTTCTCCGTTCAGGGGTTTTCCCATTTATTTCCCATTTTTCTTATGAATTCCCCAATTTCTACCATGTATTTGTGTGAGATGAACATGAGAGGCTAAAACCCTCAATCTTTAGGACCGGGAGTAGCCCGGGGATACATTGTATGATGATTTCATATTGATAATTCATATTTTTCTCTCAAATTCGTGGTATAGATTCGTTTTCTCCATTTCTATTGTTATGCTTGATCACTATAATAATAATTTAATGCTCTTAATCACTTCGACAGAAGGATTAACGGTTGAAAAGAGACGAATTCTACATTAATTAATAAAACCCTTGATAAAGGAGTTGTAAAATTAATGGTGGGAACTGAGGGACCGTTCTTAATGCGCTTAGTTTAGGGGAATGATTACTACGACGGTGGAATCAACCTAAACCTAAGTAGTGGATTACACCACGACAGTGGGTAATTCTCATTTCAGGCCACTACCCGGATAGAGAGAGAAGTGTGAGAAATTATATGAAACCTAATACAATGTTGACCCGCGGTGAAATCGCCATCCTAAAGATATCTCTTTGAATTGATTAAATTAACCTTTAATCGATTGTTTGCTTTGTTTGATTTTTATTTTCTTTTTAATTTGAACAACAAAACCCTACTTTTTTAATCGGTCTAGCTGATTGCGATTAGTTAGTAAAAGTCTCCAATAATTCACGTATCCCTGAGTTCGACTCGGGCCTCACAAGGCCTATATTACTCGACGCGTATACTTGCGTTTAAGCGCGTAGTAAAATACACGTCACTAGTGCACAAGCTAAGGAACCCAGATCGTGTGAATGCTCAAAGCATATAAAAAGGTAGTTTCATCTCATATGAGAGATCATACAACAAGGTGATGTAAAGATTTGTAGAGAACCAATTGAGAACAATGTTAATGACCCCTTGACAAAGACACTTTCACAACAGAAGCATGATAGTCATGTTAGGTCACTTGGAACGCGATGCATGGGTGATTGTGTAATATAATGAATCTTAGATATAATCTCCATGTAAACCTTTTCCCAAGGTTTCCCTTTCATTTGTATCCTTTATATCATTTATGTTTAATTAGTGGAATTTATAGTGGTTTAGTGAACATTTATTCACTAATTATACCAATATAAGGGTTTATGCAAAAATACCTCAATGAAAGATTAATTACCATAATAAAGTTATATAAACCTCTATATAACTTTTGATATGATTTTAAAACATAAAATAAGCCTAAGTTTCAAATTTGGTTTGATTTGGATGTTGTTTGTGCAAGTTATGCAATTTTAGGTACATTCTGGACTTTTATGCAATTTACCCAATTGGGAGGTTTTCTTTGCAAATTATCACCTTAATTTTAATACTTAGATATTACCTTACTATTCAAGAGATTTTGAACCATCGGGAATCTATGTGCACCTTGGTTTGAAGGTGTTACTTTCCAAGAGCATTATAGGGATTGCCCTCTTTATAAATGTGCTCATCTTTAAAAGCTATCAACCAATGGGGTTATTTCTTTCTTTGAAGGGCGGTGGGGATGGTCTAGAAGTCTCTAGGGGCTCTTAGGACCGACTTTTGATATGGAATAAGATTCCATGATCTTTCCTCTTGCATGGCCATGAAGCCCTAGCCTAAGGACACATGGAAAGTCACATAGACACCTCATGCTTGCCCCCTTCTTTATAAAGCCATGCCTACCCCTTCCCACCTTCCAATCCAAGAATCAATCCTATCCTTCTCTTTCTTATAGCTTATAGCATTGTCCCTTATATGTTTGGCCACGAAGTTTCTATCCCAAGGTAAACAAAGGTGCCTACCTTGGTGAAGAACGCTCCTAAGGTTCAAAATTTCTCTATTTAGGATTTCTTAAGATCCTCCTTGGTAATTTTGACCAAAATTAGTAAGAATCCTCCTTTTCTTCCATGTTTTCATGTTGTTAGTATTCCTCCCACCTTCTTCCAGGTCGGAACCATGACCATACATGGTAAAACTCCACCTAAGAACCCTAAAACATCTCATCTCCATGCTCTTTTGCTAGGGTTTGCACCTCTAAAGTGGAGAAGGTGATCTTTGCTCAAGAAAGGAGCTTGGCTTGGAGCGACCAGACCTTATAATCTCAGAATTCTTTCTGTTTGAACCTTCTTACCTTACTACAGGAATGTTTTGTTAACCCCATTCTCATATATTGCTTAGTACATTCTTAAAACTCATGCTTCTATGTTTAAAATCGATGATTTCCATCTCTTTTTACCATGTTCTTCTAGGGTTTTGGTTTCTTACTGTTTTACCTTCTCTAGAAGCTCAAGTTTGGTTACCTATGCAACTTAAAACCTGATCTTGGGTCAAATGTTGTTTTCTCCCTCTCCCTCTCTCTTTAATTATCTCGATCGGTTTGATGATGTGGCAATTTCCTATTGGTCAATATTGAAAAATTCATATCTTTTAAACCGCTTATCCAAATTTGAGAATAAATATGTTTTGGAATTGAAAATTAATATCTATCTAATAAAAAATATTTTCAAGTTCTGATTTCATGGTTTGATGAAGGGTGATTTTTGTAAAATGAATTTAATGCATAAAATCCATAAAAGTACATCTTAGTCATCATAACTCCAAAATTAACATAAAATATGTTTTGTTGATCAGAAGAACCTAATAAGTTCATTGGTGATATTTTCAAAAGCTTTATCCGGATTTTTCTAAAAAGTTCTAAAATTGGGGTTTCTATATATTAATGTGCACTATGTACTCTAATACATGTTAATACATTGAAAATAGGCAAAGTGGAACTTGGACTCAATTAAAGTGGTGAAAGTTAGTAATTGATATCAGTAAGAGAGGTATGCGTATTCCTTACACCCTATGTTGGGATAATTGTAGCCAAACCTTATATTTCCCTAATGAGGCTTAAATGAGCCCTAAATATTCTATTCTTGAATCCTAATGTTATTAATGCCTCAAATTAGATTATAATTTCTTCTTGTCTTATATCTCACTGCCATGCTTATTAAATATTATGACTACTCTTGCCATGACTACTTTTCTAGCATGTGGATTTATGTTCTATTTAATTTAAAGTAGTGGTACTTATGTACAACCACCCATAGAGGGCATGTATTTAATCGCCCTGGGGAATGTTTTTATTCTCTCCTATATAATTGTGTAGGTGATTGGGAATGTCTTATTCTCCCCTCACCTATAGGTTAGAGGTATGGTAGGTGCCTCAACCCTACTCAGTTAGGTAGACATAATTATCTTACATGCAAATCCTTTTTGATATAATTGTTAATGGTAAGTTTCTTTTAAATATAGCATCATACTCTTGTTATCTTCATCTTATGATGAACCCTAGCCTATTCTTATTTGCTTTACTTATCTTGTTATCCTAGACTAGTTTTGTGACACATGCCTTGTTTTCTTTCCCCTTTTGCTGGGTGCTTTCCCAACCACCTAGGTGTTGGTGCTGAGCAAGGAGAAGGACAAGTTTGAAGGAAGTCATCTTAGGAGTAGATCTCAAGCTATCTAAAAGGATGTCTAGGTTGGTATAGCTAGATCCTTTTCTCTTACCTTTTTCTTTTGGGAATAATCATGTAATGAATGATGAAATCCATGTATTAGGCTTAGTACTTTTATTTCCACTGCTATTGACATTTTGTAATGTATCAGGTGCATGTTTATTTACTTGGAACATTATACATGCATCCCTCAATATCTTTTATCTTTCTAAAAATATGGATATTTTGTAATTCCTTTAAATTTTAGTAAGGAGTTGATCTCGCCTCTTTACAACATGGTATCAGAGCCTTTAGGCAACTATTAGGACATGAAGTTGAAGCAAAGGTGTCTAGAATGGATCAGGGTTTCAGGGGCTGGCAATATTTTCCTCCGCACCACTAGCTTGGTTTATGAGGACTCCCATGCCCATATGATACCAGCCTGGCTTGAGCTGATACGAATTGCCCAAATTAGTATGCTTTTAGGCAATAACATTCTAGATATTCTTTTCTCATCTATGCTTCTATTCGTTTTTTCATCTATGATTCAAATATTCCCGGGAACTTAACATATTAACACTACTTTTTAGGATAGGTGACTTGTTCGACAGTAGGAACAAGGGAAAACAGTCAAATGCTAATGACTCCAATGTGGGAAGCACTCCTATGACTCTTGCCGGCCACAGTGTGGTTAACCCTGCTACTCTGGGTACCCCCTCCTTCACACTGGAGCAAGAGCTGACAATGCTATGCCAGTTGCTCTCCACCATGATGGGGCAGCTCCACACAGTGGCTTCCAATGCCAACAAGTCGAGGGAGTTCACCTTCACTAACTTCATAATGATGCAGCCACCCTACTTCAAGGGTGAAAGTGAACACAACATGGTGGAAAACGCTGATGACTGGGTGTTGGCTTTGGATTGAACCTTCGAGGGTATGGCATGCCCTCCTCACCAGAAAGTTCGGTTCACGACGTATGTGCTGGATGGGTCGGCGCGTGTCTAGTGGATTGATGTCACTCGCACTTGAGACACCTCTACCATGGAGTGGGAATAGTTCTTGAAGCTCTTTAGGAAGAAGTACATCTGTCCTGCCTTCCTGAGGAAGAAGTAAGCCGAGTTCTACAGCCTCAGGTAGGGAAGCATGAGTGTGGCCAACTACATCCAATGGTTCCTACTTCTGGAATGCTATGCCACTGACCTTGGAGATGAAAGAAGGGAAACATTATTCTTGGAGGCCCAAACTACCAAGTGGGTCGAATTCTTGTTCCAAAACTTCCACTCACCTTCCAACATATGGTGGATAAGGCCCTGGCCATCAAGTCCTACCCAAGATTCCAATCATATGGACACAGTAATGTCTATAGCAACAACAAGAGGAAGAACCCTACCCGGAATGAGAATCGCAGATGTGATCAGTGCAATAGGTGCTCTTGCCACCATCCTCTAGGGAGATGTCCTGTCAACAATGAACTTGCTCGTAGAGACAACCAGCCTCCTCTGACCTACCATGAGTGTGGTCAAGTTGGGCATATCCGACCACTCTGCCCCCATTTCCAGCAAGGACAGAATAATGCCCAGTAGCCACAGCAACAAAGGTAGAATCCACCTCTGCAGAATAATAAAAAAAACAACAACCAAAACCTGAGGCGATCGCCAATGGAGAGGAGGAATGGGAGAGTGTTTGCTCTCAATGCTGAGGAAGCAAGCAAAGATAATGAAGTTATTGAAGGTACATTGCATCTTAATATGCATCTTATAAAGGCACTATTTGATTCTGAATCATCCAATACCTTCATATCATGTCATCTTGCTTCTATGTTAGAAATAGAATCTGAGTATACAGATCAAATATTAGATGTAACAACCCCTAGTGGTAAGATCTGCTCTTTGTATCTCCAAACTCTGACCATGGACCTATGTATATCTGGTATAATGTTTCCCTCAGATTTCATCTTGCTCAACAAGACCACCTTTGATGTCATCCTTGGAATGGACTGGTTGAAGAGGTACAAAGCTATTTTGTTTTGTGAAGAATCAAGGGTTAGTTTGTCACATCCTATTGAGGGAAGATCGCATGTCAAGGGTAGGAAGCGAGAAGATCGACAATTTGTTATCTTCACCATCAAAGCTGAAAAGCTAGTCTCGCAAGGGTGTAGAGATTTCTTAGCCTCTATAGTCCTCGAGGCTACACCTCCTTCTCTCGACCAGATAGATGTGGTGAAGGACTTCCCGGACGTCTTTCCCGAGGAGTTACATGGTTTTCCACCACCTCGGGAGGTGGAGTTATCCATCGAGCTTGTACCTGAAACTTCACCAATATCTAAGCCACCTTACTGTTTGGCCCCTGTCGAGCTTTCTGAACTGAAGAAGCAGCTAGAAGAGCTTCTTAACATGGGCTTCATCTTCCCCAGTGTTTCACCTTGGGGAGCCCCTATCCCATTCATGAAGAAGAAGGATGGTTCGATGCGGATGTGTATGGACTACCACATGCTTAACCAAGTGACGGTGAAGAACCATTATCCTTTGCCTCGCATCGATGACTTGTTAGACTAGCTAAAGTTAGCCATTGTGTTCTCCAAGATGGATCTGCGAAGTGGCTACTACCAAATGCACGTGAAGTATGACAATGTCTGAAATATAGCATTTCAAACTCGCTATCGGCATTAAAAATTCATGGTCATGCCTTTCGGCTTGAAAAAGGCCCATGTTGCCTTCATGGACTTGATGAACCGAGTGTTCCGCCCATACATTGAAAAGTTTGTGGTGGTGTTTATCGATGACATTTTGGTTTATTCTAAGATGTTAGAACAACATTGTGAGCATCTGCGGATTATACTCAACACACTACAAGAAAATCAAATCTATGCAAAATTCTCAAAGTGTGAGTTCTGGATAAAGGAAGTGATGTTTCTGGGTCATGTGATTTCTACCGAACATATAGTTGTTGATCCTACAAAGGAAGAAGTTGTGACCAAGTGGAAAGCTCCAAAGAATCCCTCAGAGGTCTGTAGTTTCCTTGGCTTAGCAGGTTACTATCGAAGTTTTATCAAGAACTTCTCTGAGTTGGCCTTGCCTTTAACCAAGCTGATGTGAAAGGAGGTCAAGTTCTCTTGGACACGAGAATGTGAGAACAATTTCCAAAAGATGAGGGAGTGTTTGACTTCTACTCCTATTCTTGCCTTACCTGTTGAAGGCATACCCTATGTCATCTACACTGATTCTTCTAAACAAGGCTTAGGGTGTGTTTTAATGCAAAATGGAAAGGTGATCTCCTATGCTTCCTGCCAATTAAAATTGAATGAAGCTAATTGGCCTACACATGATTTAGAGCTTGCTTCCATCATTCATTCTCTAAAAATCTGGCGACATTATCTCTATGGTGTGAAGTTTGAAGTTTTCTCTGACCATAAAAGCTTGAGGTACCTATTGATACAGAAGGATCTGAATCTATGACAACGAAGGTGGATGGAATATCTCAAAGATTATGACTTCACCATCACCTATCATCTTGGTAAAGCAAACTTCATAGATGATGCTTTAAGTCACAAGAAGGATGTTGTTTGTGCTGCTCTGAGATGTTTGGTGTGGGAAAATCTCAAATATGTGACTAGTTGGGGACCTCAACCTGATGATTCAGTGGATGAAGAAAAGTTGTGTGTCCATATCACTAGTTTGACTATTACACCGACTTGGATCTCAGAAGTCATTTATGCATAGTTGGAAAGCTCTGAGATGGAAAAGATGAAGGCCTTGACCAAGAAACTGCAATCTAACTTCTCCGTCGGAGTAGATGGTGTTTTCCGCTTTAGACAAAGGTTGTGGATTCCTGATGTGGGTGATCTGATATAGAAAGTGCTGAGTGAAGCACATGGGTTCAAGTACACTATCCATCCTGGCACAACAAAAATATACAAGGACTTACAATGAAGCATCTAGTGGAAGAACATGGAGAATGATATAGCTCTATTCGTCGCAAAGTACTTGAAATGTCAGCAAGTCAAGATCAAACATCAATGACCTGGTGGTCTTCTTTACCCTCTTGAAATTCTAGAATGGAAGTGGGAGAGAATCACAATAGACTTCATTACTGGTTTCCCCAAGTCCAAGAAAGGTTATGATGCTGTTTGGGTGGTTATTGATCAGCTTACAAAATCTTCTCATTTCTTGCCTTTCAAAACCAATTACAAAGTTGCAGATATGGTTCAGTTGTACGTTGACTGGATCGTATGCTTGCATGGAGTACCTGAGGTAATAGTTTATGATCGTGACCCAAAGTTTACTTCTCATTTATGGGGACAGATTCAGGAGGAGATGGGTACTAACTTGCGTTTCAGTACTGCTTACAGCCTATAGACTGATGGTCAATCTAAGAGAACAGTTTAGATTTTGGAGGACTTGCTTTGTGCTTGTGTGATGGATTGGGGTGGTGCATGGGATCGGTATCTGCCATTAGCTGAGTTTGCTTACAATAATAGCTACCAAACTAGTATTGGTATGCCACCTAATGAATCTCTCTATGGTAGACCATGTCGTTCACCTTTGCATTGGGATGATGTCGGTGAACATTCTCTAGTGAAGATCGATGACATGCAAATGATGACAGAAAAAGTGTAGTTGATAAAGAAACGCATGAAAGCTTCTCAAGACTGACTAAAGATGTATGCTGACAAGAAGAGGTCTGATGTTAACTTCCTAGTGGGTGACTCTATATTTCTAAAGATCAAGCCTATCAGTTCTATTGCTAGATCTAAAGTTAAAGGCAAGTTGAGTACCCACTATATTGGACCATTTGAAATCTTAGATAAGGTTGGAGACTATGCATACCTCTTAGCTTTACCTCCTTCCTAAGATAAGATTCATGACGTGTTCTATGTCTCTGTTCTGAAGAAGTATGTGAAGGACTCTTCTCATGTGCTTAGTGTTGAGACTTTGGAGATACATGAGAATATGACCTATGAAGATCTACATGTGAAGATCCTTGACTCCTGAGTAAAGAAACTGAAGAAAAAAGATATTGAGCTGGTAAAAGTTTTGTGGAAATATCATGGTCTGGAAGAAGCCACTTGGGAGTTGAGAGATGAAATGTTACATACTCACCCTTCTCTTTTTGCTTGAGATTTCGAGGATGAAATCCTTTTTAAGGGGCTGAGTGATGTAACATAACGAATCATAGATATAATCTCCATGTAAACCTTTTCCCCAAGTTTCCCTTTCATTTCTATCCTTTATTTTGTTAATGTTTAATTAGTGGAATTTATAGTGGTTTAGTGAACATTTATTCACTAATTGTACCAATATAAGGGTTTATGCACAAATACCTCAATGAAAGCTTAATTACCATAATAAAGTTCTCTAAACATTAATATAACTTTTTGATAGGATTTTAAAACATAAAATGAGCCAAAGTTTCAAATTTTGTTCGATTTGGATGTTGTTTGTGCAAGTTATGCAATTTTAGGTACATTCTGGACTTTTATGCAATTTACCCAATTGGGAGGTTTTCTTTGCAAATTATCACCTGATATTTTAATACTTAGATATTACCTTACCCTTCACGAGATTTTGAACCATGGGGCACCTGGTTGCACATTGGTTTGAAGGTGTTACTTTCTAAGGCCATTATTGGGATTACCCTCTTTATAAATGTGCTTATCTTTAAAAGCTATCAACCAATGGGGTTATTTCTTTCTTTGAAGGGCAGTGGGGATGGACTATAAGGATTTAGGGGCTCTTAGGACCGAATTTTTATATGGAAGAAGAGTCCATGAGTTGTCCTCTTGCATGGCCATGAAGCCCTAGCCTAAGGACACATGGAAAGTCACATAAGTACCTCATGCTTGCCCCCTTCTTTATAAAGCCATGCCTCCCCCTTCCCACCTCCCAATCTAAGAATCAATCCTATCCTTCTCTTTATTATAGATTAGAGAATCGTATCTTCTATGTTTGTCCCCGAAGTTTCTATCCCAAGGTAAAAGAAGGTGTCTACCTTGGTGAAGAAGGCTCCTAGGGTTCCAAATTTCTCTATTTAGGATTTCTTAAGCTCCTCCTTGGTGATTTTGACTAAAACTAGTAAGAATCTTCCTTTCCTACCCTTTTTTCATGTTTTTAGTATTCGTCCCACCTTCTTCCAGGTCAGAACCATGACCATACATGCTAAAAATCCACCTAAGAATCCTAAAACATCTCATCTCCATGCTCTTTTGTTAGGGTTTGCACCTCTAAAGTGGAGAAGGTGACCTTTGCTCAAGAAAGGAGCTTGTCTTGGAGAAAACAAACCTTCTAATCTTAGAATCCTTTTTGTTTGAACCTTATTACCTTCCTAGAGGCAAGTTTTGTTAACCCCTTTCTCATATACTGCTTAGTTCATGCTTAAAACACATGCTTCTATTTTTAAAATTGATGATTTCCATTTCTTTTTACCATGTTCTTCTAGGGTTTTGGTTTCTTGCTGTTTTACCTTCTCTAGAAGCTCAAGTTTGGTTACCTATGCAACTTAAAACCTGGTCTTGGGTCAAATTGTGTTTTCTCCCTCTCCCTCTCTCTTTAATTATCTCGATCGGTTTGGTGATGTGGCAATTTTCTATTGGTCAGTATTGAAAAATTCATATCTTCTAAACCGCTTATCCAAATTTGAAAAATAAATATATTTTGGAATTAAAAATTAATCTCTATCTAATAAAAATATTTTCAAGGTATGATTTCATGGTTTGACAAAGGGTGATTTTTGTAAAATGAATTTAATGCATAAAATCCATAAAATTACATCTTAATAATCATAACTCCAAAATTAACATAAAAATATGTTTTTTTGATCAGGAGAACCTAATAAGTTCATTGGTGATATTTTCAAAAGCTAAATCTGAATTTTGCCAATAAGTTATGAAATTAGGGTTTCTATATATTAATGTGCACTATGTACTCTAATACATGTTAATACATTGAAAATAGGCAAAGTGGAACTTGGACTCAATTAAAGTGGTGAAAGCTAGTAATTGATAGCAGTAAGAGAGGTATGTGCATTCCTTACACCCTATGTTGGGATAATTTTAGCCAAACCCTATATTTCCCTAACGAGGCTTAAATGAACCCTAAATATTCTATTCTTGAATCATAATGTGGTTCATGCCTCAAATTAGATTATAATTTCTTCTTGTCTTATACCCCACTGACGAGCCTTAAACGTTGGTCCAAGAATGGAATCATGTCTAGGTTATCAGACTTTTAAAATTATAAAACCCGAATGTTTAAGATGCCTGCAACTAGAACATGGTCGAAGTAGTTAGGGTCCGAACACAGGGATAGGAAGAACGTCGCTTCAGAACTCAAGTTTTACTTGTCTGAGCACATCAAAAAGGGTAAAAAAGGTAAAGTTGTTGTAATACAAAATAATCGTAAAGAATTAAACTAAAAGCCTATCTCCAAAGCGAGTTACCAGAATGATTAAAGTTTTTGGGTTAGCAATTTTTATATAGGTTTTGTATATCAGAAACTGAGGAGATAAAGCCATTGTTAAGGTAAAGTACGAAGGAAGAAAACTTAAACATAACAAACAACAGCGGAATACATCCTGCACCCTCTTCTCTCAAAGGGGATGCCTCTGGCTATGCATTGATTCTCTCTCTAAAGAGTACTAAACATAGACCAGAGTGGAAAGATAAATCGGGGCAGCCCTAATCCTGGGTAATCTCGTACACCTGGATTAGACCAAACACTAGAGTTGTGACCTCCGTATCTCAAGGGAGTCCAACCGAGAAACACGATTTGACAGCTAGTCAAAAGCGCAATCCAACAGAAGAGACTAGAGTTAAGATGATATAAAGAAATCATCTGGAAAAAGGAAGCATACACAGAACAATATGAGATAAATTCCATAGATTCCAATAAGCTTAGATATATGAAAAGGTTTTAGTTACAATGCATAAGTAAATAAAAGTAAAAATGTTGAGAAAGGGAAGATAGGCATCATCCTCCTTGATGTAGGAGGTCGACATATAGCAGTGGACCCCTAAGGCGTGGCTAACCCGGTACCGGGTAGGAGCCCTATCAGGATACGCCCGTGTCGGGTAAGGGCATATCGGTGAAGGACCCTATACCCGATATGGCTGTGTCAGGCATCCAGCCCTGTCAGGCGGCACACAGTGATGGGTAGTCTATATCGGGTTCGGTGCCGTGTTGTGTAATACATGTGTTGGGTTAGCATAACTTAGGTTCTCAGGTTCCTTGTATCGGGGGTAGTAGGGCGAGCCATCTTGGGTTGAGGCCCAACTAAGAACCTGGCATGCATAGGTAACCCAGACAGTCGTATCATGCTACTGTGGCTACCGAGATGAGAATCTAAGTGAACTTCTCCCCCCTCTCGGGTCGGTGGTGCACTCACCTAGTATCGCCTGACACGCCTGGGAACTCGGGGCACTAGCTCCTTTTTGCTCATGAAGTTATCTCTCCTCTGGTTCCAACCTGTCCCATCGAAGTCTTATAGATGCTATTTATAGGCAGCAGTTGGTGGGAGTTGTGGCCCTCATTGGGCCACATGTCCTTCGTCCTCTCTATTAATGTGGCTTTGGGAGAGGGCCGACACGTCTGTCACCCGACATGGCTGGCAGGGGCCGTCACACGTCGAGTTGCGAGTAGATCACACTCGATTGTGTCAGATTAGGGCTCTGGTGGGCTGCTGCTCTGAAGGGTGGCCTTATCACGTTATAGACTCCATCAAGTTGATGAATCATGGTGGGCAAGGCTCCATGTCAGGTAAATAGCATGTCGCTCATCAGAGTATCCCCGCACGATGCACCCGTTTCGAGTTCCTGCCATATCGAGTAACAACCTCGACGGGTAAAGGGGCGTGTCGCTCGTTAGTAGAAGGGACATGGCAGCTTGGTTGTTGTGGATGGGCCAGGATGGGCCCATTAGCATTCTTTTGGGTGGAACAATGAGGGAAACTCTACAAAAGGTAGGAAATGTAGTTAGGAGCATAGTGTGGGTTAATTATATACAAATAATAAGATAAAATGGAGAAGGTAGGTATGGAGGTAGTTTTGATAGTGAAATATGGGCTCTAGAAACCATAAAATGGGTGTTATCAACTCCCCCAAACTTAGCATTTTGATTGTCCTTAATCAATTTGTATATATTTTAAAACTTTGTTTGTGATACTTCTTCAAAACCTAGACATAGTCTACTAACAAGGGGTTTAAGCAACTTTTTGAGATGTCTTAGGGAAAATTACGTCTGACCACGAGCAATGGACTTTATTTTTCCTGCCTTATTTAAGCAAAAAAAAATCTCTTCAGCTTCGACGAGACTTTGGTGCATGATTTCAAAGTTAGCTTTCACACCAAACAACTTGGGAGTAGAAAGTTGGCTTTTTGGGTAGGCTTAAGGATTTTTGGGTTTTTCTTGCTTTCCATTGGTCCATCCAGGTATGGGTCTATTAGCGGGAAAGTGGTCCCTGCAGTCCAAGTCAGTTGGCTTTAGAGTAGTGATTTCACATCCTACATACCACTGTCCCGGATCTACCATGCCTAAAGATGGGTACTTTTGGAAAGGCAAGTGTGGGATTTTTTTTATAGGCACAACTCTCATGCTTTTATTCACTCTCATAAGGTTTTCTTCTCTTTTTGGGGTTTTTTGTGGGTAGGGGAAAAAGTGAGTTTGCTGTTTGGGTAGCTTTTTCCTTCACATTTGTATCTCTTAGCTGTTGCAAAATTATTTTTTTTCAACATTGGCGTAGAAAAGTTGTAGTCTTTTTCCATTCAAGACTGCATTTTTGAAAAGATCATAACAGAAATGTGCACTGCCTTAGACATGGAGAGAACAAACTGGAAGAAGTTGTACCAAGTATTTACTATAAAGTGTCTTTGTACAATTTTTTGAGAAGTAAGAAGTTGTAAATGTATTGCTTTGTATCAATCATGTATGTATATGAATACAGGGTATGATAAGCAAAAGAAGAAAGGCAAAAAGGGGGAAATTTTGAGTACCTCCCTCACTTATGTAGTACTCCCCCAAACTTACCCCACACTCAGTACCAGAGTTGTGAGATAGATAAGGAAGGTAGTGATAGATTAGTGAGGGTTTAGCCGGTGTGTGTGCCTTCATCTGATAGAATCTCCATCACATACTCCCCTCGTTTGTTGTGATAGTTGATGTGGTGGAGCTTTACTGGTGTTTGTTTTAGCGCCACTAGGCTATAGATCCATTGTAGCACATAGATTCCATAGTCATTTGATTGAGGAGCTTGTTATGGACTGCGGTGGCAGAATTGTAGCTCGTGCCACTTGGCCGTCGGGTCTCCCAGGTCTATCTAGATCAACGTTGTCACCTTGATGTAGTATTTTCTTGCTAAATTCTCAAGGGATGTCAGTGGTGTTGGTGTACACTTCACCGGATAGTCAATGTTGGCATCAAAATTGTTTAGAAGAAAAGTGGCGCACGGGCGAGTGTACAACATCAGGAATGTCTAATGGTTGTCATGCAACATTGGGAAGAAGACGATGCATGACATGCTCGTCTATATCTATTGTAGGAACAACCGTCTTGTTCCTATCTCATCATCTAGGCATAGATCGTTGAACATCATCAGGTGGGTGATGTAGGCATGTTCAAACTTCTTCTATAAGATCAAGATGTATATGGTGCCACCGTCAGTGCTAAACATCCTCCCGCCTTGACTAAGTCCCGTAGGTCATCGAGGGGGACTATTACTCTATCTATTTCATAGATGACGTCTACGAGGATATAATAAACAACTCTAAGGAGGATTTCATTGACCTATTCATGTGACAAGGAAGCACACGCGGAAGGTCGAAGTTGTTGACCAACGATTCAGAATTGACAGGTGAAGCGGAGCCTTTATTGATGAGTACCTCTCGCAGGATTTCAATCTGCTTTCGTATCCCATATCCGTTAGTGGCTTCCTGGACTTCTTCTCTTGAAGGGCTGTCGGGATGGGAAGATTCAATTTCTTGGTCTGTGTCCAGCAGCTCCTCTGGTAAATCTGCATCCCGAAAGTAGAACTTGTCCTTGATCAGCAAAATTGCATACGTTCTTCTTAGATGATAGATGTTTTGGCTTTGGAGATGCTTTATGTTGCCGAAGATGTTCAACAGCTCCATCACATGTAGGACAATGAAGGCTATATTCCCGCTTCCCATCTATTCTTAGATGAGGAAGTCTTTGAGTGAGAAGAAGTTCCAAACGTCGTTGTGGCATCATACTCCTTACTTGATGTGTAGTGAAGACGCAGTGGAAGAAGTCGAAGACGTTTGTCTTCGGGGAATATAAAGATCTGTCCTGTGCATGGGACCTCTGCATTTCAACAACTAAGGAGTCTAGCGTTGTGGTTCTGGAGGTCCGCCACACAGAGGAACCAGTGTCTTCTATGCTTGTAGGGGGCCAACACCAGGATTGGGTTGTGCTTCTCGATGTGATGGAGCATGTCGGCCATCTTCTTTTCCTCATACGCCCATGCCATGATTCTTCTTTCCAAGGCCAGGGTGGCATTGTAGTATGGTTGTCGGCATGTCCTGATGATGATATTTTCAATCATTGCGCCTTCTAGGACCCTGAAGAGGATTTTCCCCACAATGACTTTTGAACGGAACATGCCTTTAAGTGCTCTGTGTCATACTGAGAAGTACACATCACTCCAGACGATGACCTCTTCATCTACCTATGGCTTCAGGATCATGTTCAGCAGCTTCTAGTCCTAGATTGTCATGTAGCTGATGGTGCGCCTATCAAAGTCATCCATCTCAAAAGAAGGGATCTCTGACGGTGCAACAAAGTTATCAGCCATTAAAGTCTTTTCTCTAGGGGATTGGTTGTCAATGGAGTAGTATAAATCGCCCCTTTCTCCCTTTGATTCTCCAGATGAACCCTCCACTAGGCCGATAGATATATCTTCATCGTCTTCGGCGTGGTCTTGTGGGGGTGAGGGAGTAGTTGTGTTGATGTCGTGGGCACTCTCTTGTCCTGTTGGAGCCCCGTCAGTGGTTTTGTTTGTCGTCTCTTCCTCGGTAATTGTGGAGGGCCCATTGGAGGAGGAAGAAGACGATGATTCAGAGGAGGACACTGAAGACGAAGGTTGAGAGCCAGAGCCGGGTGGTGATGGAGATCACCTGGAATGCCTCGAGGAGTGGTGGTCATCCCTCCGATTCAGACTTTCTTTGATGGCATTGAGGTGTTGAAGTGTCGTCTGCATCATATTGTTTAGCGCCTCTAGTTGGCCAGGTAGGCCAGCTAGGGTCAGGAGTTGGCGCTCCTACTCATTTAGCCTCCTCTAGAAAACTTGGAACTTGCGGATTAGGGAAGCAAATGTAGTTGTGTGGTTTCTTGTTACCTCCCGCAAGTTGTCAAACTCCAGACCAAAGACATGTCCCAGTGATGAGGGTGCTGGTGTCGATTGGATCTGGCTTTATGGAGCGCTCCTCACATATGTGGCTCGGCGTAAAGAGTGTGCATCATCGATCGGGGCCGAGTCCACCTTAAGTGTTTGCGAGGGTGTGGCTTCAAGGCGAGGCGTTGGCATCTTTGTGGCTGCCTCTACCTCGTCAGCTCGGGGTAGCAGAGAAGGGTGCAGAGTAGGAAGATTTTGCTCTACCATCTGACTCTCGATGTCTTCGTCCATGGTGGTTGCTGGTGTAGATGGTGGTGGCGTCGACATTGGCTGAACAACCCTGACCTATGCTTCTAGGAGATTGGCAAACACATCGTCACTGGCGTCCGGCCGCACTGTTTCCTCTGTCATTGTCAATGTGACTGTGGTTTTAGGAGCTATGACTACTTCGAACACAACGGCCTTCGGGGCTATGATCGTATCTTCTGCCCTGGTGGTGTCGATGACCTCCACGATTGTCGCTATTTCTTTAGCAGCTGCAGCAGGCGTTGCTGTGGTAGCCGCGGCTGGTTCGGTGGAGGCAGCAGTGACTATGGTGTCAGATGCTGCTGGTTGCGTGGCGGCGGTGGACGACTCAACGATGGCGGTGATAGGTGAGTTGTTGATGATGGCTACCACTGATTTGTCTCACCGAGCGTTGAAAGGGATTGGCCTTCCTATAGATGCCACCCTTTCTTGTATGATCCTGGTGGCAGCGTAGCTGGCTTCAACGATTATGGTTTTGGTTTCTTCCTTCATGAAGACCAGCTTCTCTACGTCATAGTTGACGTAGAGTGGGAGGGGCAAGACCATATCCGTCCTCATGAATTTGTAGAAGAAGTGGCTTCTCTCCTTCTTGATATTGTTGGCCCTCGTGAGGAACTTGATGCATATACTTTCATTGCCCCTTGTTCTCGATAGGCTGTGTGGCTCTCGAGGGTATCCCAACCCTACTGCGATTCAATTGACAAGCCCTCCCATGTTGTAATCCTTGGTGGTGTCCTTTATTGGATGTATCATGTTCAATAGGAACTGTCCCATTTTGATTGTGCAGCCCTCCATCATGTACCATATGAGGTGGAGCTCTTTAGTGTACAAATTGTTGGTCTCATACTTGTTGAAGAGTAGGCTCTCTATGATTTTATGGATTATCATCCAGAAATAGGAATGTACCACCGCCACCTTGCTTCCCGAATTGAATGATGACTTTCCGGTTAGCCTCATCCAATGTTTGACTGGGTTGAACCTGTCGCCTTTGGTGATTCCAAAACTGTTGTTGAGAAGCTCCCTTTCAGCTTCACTGGAGGAGAAGATCTCGTTGAACAACCTCTCTGAGATATCATGATCCATGTTGTATAGGTGCACCTATAGTTTGTCCACTCTGCTAAATCTCTTGGCTTCTTCTGGTGTATTTGGTACCCAGCAGAAGGATGACATGAACTCTTTCGTGAGTTCGGTGTATGAGGCGGTGTAGCTGCAGCAAATCGTTTTCAGTCTGACAGCTTCTAGGACATTTTCAAGCCTACCAAAAATTCCAATTTGATGGAAGGACGCCTGGTGGTAGAAGTGGGTCGGTCAGTAGACCTTCGTCGCCAACTCTACGTACCACCTCCGTTGCTCTTCATCTCTAGGCAGAATCGGCCCAGTGAGTGATCTAGGAGCTCTGGTTCTGCTACTGTCATTGTGGCTATCGCATGGGTTGGGGCTTCTTATATTATGGGCCTTTTTTGTCCTCAGATGGCCCCACCGCTATGGGGTTTGGGCGCTTCTGTTTGGTGGTGGTTGCTTCGTTTGTGTCTTCGAGTTTGATCCTCCAGCCTTGCTCGTTGACCTGGACCATGATTTGTTTGGTGCAGACCATTTTTGCATTTTCAAATGAAACAAAGAGTAAGTCAAAAAGAATTTGGTCAATCAAATCACTTTACCTGATATCGGGTTGCATACTTGGAGAAGCGTGTTTTGCAATACAGGTTAGGCGATAAACGAAAAACCGATATCAGATAAGAGCCTATATTGAAAAGGTTGCCGCATGATATGAAAATCCCTGATAGCAGGAAGTCGGTATCATGCAAAGGTGAAAACTCATGTTGTCTCCCGATAGAGGTATGGGCAATAGGGCAGGCCGATATCATGTTCTTTATTTGAAATGGGTCCTACCCAGCATAGATGCCCAATAAGGGTTCAACATGATAGTGATATGATAAGGTTTCGGGCAATACTTTGTGTCGCCTGACATAAGTCAAAACCTTTTTTTGTAAAACAAGCTGGGCGATATGAGTCATGTCCGACATACGTCTTTGAGGTCATACCGCATGGGCGCGTGTATCGCACGACACGCGTGTCATACGACATAGAAAAATGACTGATAGAGCGATGAAGAAAATGCGGGCCTATCACGTGATAGGAAAAACTTGATATAAGGCAAAAGGTTTTTCTCGACACGGGCCTTGTGAAAAAGGGTATTGCACGATACAATTTTTGGCTGTCACGATCTGCGCGATATGAGCGATAGAACCATGCGATAAGGCGTATCGGGTTTATACCTGTATTGGGTAGAGGATTGTTGGTGCGTGACATGGGGATCAGAAAAGATGGCTGACATGGGAGTTGAGGAAGCAAAGGAGATGCGCGATATGAGAGCAAACGTAGGTGAAATGGTAACTTCGGTGCCCGACACGGTTAAACTCAAGTTACTATATATAGACATCGTGAGTGGGGTAAAATGGCCATAACAAGGACATGTGCCACACGATGAGGTGAATCATCTTCTGATACATGGTTAAATTAGTCTAATTTGTCGCATTGTGGGGAGAGATTTGTCTTCCTAAGCACGCTTGTGTTGCACGACACGCATGTCGTGCGGCAAAGGTGTGTCAGGCCATACACTCTCCCCGGTATGCCCTTTTTGCCCGATATGACTAAGTCGTGTCGCATCGTGCGTGATGCACCGCACATCATGCTTGCCTAATACAAGTCTTGATCTTGGTCACGCGCGGGCGTGCTGGCCGATATGGCCTGGGCGATAGGTTAGCCCGATGCACTTTATCACGTGATAAGGAAGGCGCCTTCCTTACCTGATATGCCAATCAGAGAGATAAGGGTGTCGCCCGATACAGATAAAAATGAGTTGGG
The DNA here is from genome assembly GCA_963693085.1 of Alisma plantago-aquatica. NCBI lineage: Eukaryota > Viridiplantae > Streptophyta > Magnoliopsida > Alismatales > Alismataceae > Alisma > Alisma plantago-aquatica. The sequence continues at coordinate 1,402,070,492 of OY856412.1, forward strand.
AGATACTACTTTCCTAAAGCCTATCATGTAGAGCATAAAGCAAAGGAGGGCATAAGCATGCATGCCTGATATGCAACAGAAAGGACTAAAATTAAAGAAAAATAAGGATAGAAAAACTAAAACCAAAAAGCACTTAATGGGTGAAACATCATTGGCCTAATAGTAAACTTCTAGCCTCAGATAGTGTTACTCACCAAGGCGATAAAAACTAAGTTGGTGGCCCATAAAATGATAGAGTCTGCCCATGTGGTGCGTGCACATACTTGGGCCTTATTACAATGATACTATTTGTAATGTTCTTTTTCTAGGAAAGGAAATAACATCCTATGATAGGAAAAATAAAGACTCAGGTTGCCTCGTGAAGAGCGCTATGGTTTGTGTTGTCAGCTCCACGTCTTCAAATCCTTCTACCCTGCTCTGGTAGTTGTAGCTTCAGCATCCTGCAGGGTCATCTTGGACCTCCTTACAAAGGCTTCGTCTTCGTAAAACCTCTTAACTCTATGTACGTTGACTGGAAAGACTTTCATCGGATCTTATTTATCATGAAACTCCATCATCCCAGACGGGTATATCTTTGTGACTGTGAATGGTCTGGACCACCTGGTCTGCAATTTTCCTAGAAAAAGGTAGATAGAAGATTTAAATAATAAAACCTTATCACCTTCGTTGATGTCCTTTGCTCGCATATGGGAATCATGCCAGACTTTGGTTTGCAACTTGTAGATCCTAGCATTTTCATAGGCATGGATCCTCAGCTCTTCGAGTTCCTGAAGCTAAAGAAACCTTTTCTTTCCAGCCAACTTCTGGTCCATGTTGAGACGCTTGACCGCCCATAACGCTTTGTGCTCCAGGGAAGATGGCATGCTTTTCCTTATATCAAGAGGTAGGGTGTGGTGTCCAATGACGTCTTATATGTAGTTCTGTATGCCCAGAGAGAATCATCTAGTTTAGCTAACCAGTCCTTACATGACTTGCCAACTGTCTTTTCTAAAATCTGCTTGATCTACCAATTAGAGACTTCAACCTGTCTAGATGTCTGCGGGTGGTAGGACATTGCAACCTTATGACGTATGTCGTACTTACGCAAGAGGGATTCAAACCATTTCTCTATAAAGTGAGAGCCACCATCACTAATGACGCTTCTTGTCACTCTGAATCTTGGAAAGATAATCTTGGGAAAAAACTTTATTACTTCTTTGGCATCACACGTTGTGGTGGGCACTACTTTGACCCATATATATATATAGTCAACCACAACAAGGATATATTTGAAACCATAGGAGGAAGGGAAGGTTCCCATATAATCTATACCCATACATCAAAAATTTCAACTTCAATCCAATCCGAAAGCGGCATCTCATTTCGGAGAGAAATGTTTCGAGTTCACTGACATTCATTTTAAGACTTCAAAAAAGCATGTGCATCTTTGAAAATAGTTGTCTAGTAAAAACCTGACTGGAGGATCTTGGTAGCAGTCCTTTCACCCCCTAGGTGTCCTTCGTAAGGAGAGGAGTGGAACTCAAAAAGAATCTTGGGGACTTCCTCCTCAGGTATACATCTTCTATATAACCCATCGCCGCAATGCCTAAACAGTAGAGGGTCATCCTAGTAGTAGTTCTTTAAGTCAAAGAAGAATTTCTTCTTCTGATTGTAGGATATATTTGGTGGTAGTAGTTTACAAGCCAGGTAATTGCAGAAGTCTGCATACCACGACCTCTCAGGGTTGGCTATTTGGGCCATGGATTCATTGACATAACTTTCATTGATTGGGAGTGGGTGGTCGTATTCCACCCTGATCCTTGAGAGGTGGTCAACGTCCACAATCTCAGAGCCTTTCTTATCCTTTATTTCATGGTCAAACTCCTGCAACAACAACACCCATCGTAGTAATCTGGGCTTTGCTTCTTTCTTTTGCATTAAGTACGTGATGGCCATGTGGTCAGTGTGAACTATCACCTTAGAGCCCATGTGGTAGGACCAAAAATTGTCAAAAGAATATACAATGGCCAACATCTCCTTCTCAGTAGTAGTGTAATTCAGTTGTGCCTCATTCAGGGTCTTCTGGCCAAGAACTACACAAATAGCAAAGTCATTGGCATCGCACATGAGCTCGAAAGGAAGATTCCAGTCGGGGGACTACAGAATGGGTGAAGAAACTAAAGAGTCTTTCAAAGTGGAGAACGCTTTCATGCACTCATTCGTGAAGTTGAACTTCACATCTTTCATCAAAAGGTTGGACAAGGGATTGGCTATCTTTGAGAAATATTTAATGAATCACTGATAGTAACTGGCGTGACCTAAGAAATTTTGGACACCCATAACTGATGTGAGTGGAGAGAGCTTAGCAATTGCCTCAACCTTAGACAGATCAACATCAATACCTCTATTGGACACCTTGTGTCCAAGAACAATACCTTCCTGAACCATGAAATGACATTTTCCTAATTGAGAGTGAGGTTCTTCTCTTCACACCTTCTCATCACTAGGGATAGGTTGTTTAGACAGTCATCGAAGGAGCATCCATATACCCTAAAATCATCCATAAACACTTCCATTTTATCTTCAAGCGGGTCTGCAAAGATGGCACTCATACACCTCTGAAAAGTGGTAGGTGCATTATAAAGCCCGAAGGGCATCCTCCTGAATGCAAAAGTTCTATAAAAGCAGGTGAAAGTGGTCTTCTCCTGGTCATCGGGGTGGATAGGGATTTGATAGAACCCTGAGTACCCATCCAACCAACAAAAGTAGGAATGATGGGCCATGAACTCCAGTATCTAATCAATGAACGGAAGGGGAAAGGGTCCTTGTGGGTGGCGGCGTTGATTTTTCGATAATCGATGCACATATACCAGCCAGTAACCATCTTGGTGGAAACCTCGACTCTATCATCTCTCTTGACCAACATCATACCTCCCTTCTTCAGAACCACTTAAATGGGACTTACCCACGTGCTATCGCTAATGGTATAGATTATGCCAGCATCTCAGAGCTTTACCACTTCCTTACTAATGACTTCTCGAAGCTTCTCGTTCAACTTTCTCTGTGGCTGGGCATATGGCCTAGAGTCCTCTTCTAGAGGGATTCTGTGCATGCACATAGAGGGACTTATCCCCCTTAGGTCTCTAATGGAGTACCCCAGGGCCTTCCTCCATAACCTCAATTCTTCAAGCAACTGATCTTTCTGACCATCGATTAACTTTGAGATGATTATAACCAGATTCATCTTCTCTTCATCTAAAAAGTGGTATTCTAGGCCTCTTGGCATAACTTTCAATTCAGGCGGGGCATCATTTTCTTGTTCACCAGCGGGGTCTTTTCGAAGAGCAGCGTACATGACCGTCTCCATCAGATCTTCATCTTCGGATGTACCCTCAACTTCTAGGAAAGACAGTAGTTCTTTGAACTCCGAGTCTATGACCTCTTGTGCTTCACCAAATAAGGCGTACATAAGCGGGTTCATGGTGGCCTTCTCCTCCTTTACTTCATTGCATAGTTTTTGATAACTTTCACCAAAACAAGAGGATTTAAGGAATGAAGGGGCTTTCATACAATATTTGACGTTGAAGTCAATATGGTCTCTTCCAACCCAGATCGTAATCATACCCGCCTCCACGTCAATGAGGGCCCGACCAGTCGCTAGGAAAGGTCACCCAAAGATGATAGGGCAGTTGGGATCTTCTACGGTGTTGATCAAGACTATATCACATGGAATAAAGAATCGCCTGACTCGAATGGGCACATCCTCTACTACTCCAAATGGCCTGGTAAAGGTGTGATCCACCAGATGAATCCACATATTGGTGCTCACTACATCAGTGAGCCCGATCCTTTTGGCGAGGGACAAGGGCATCAAGCTGATCAATCTATTTATTATGTTGTTGGAGCTCCCCAATCTGGGCTGAAAATCCTCCCATTTGCTGCTACATCAGTTTCAACAGGGTTGTGATGTCCTCAGAACTCTTATGCATCTTCTCATTGAGGTCATTTTGCCTTTTTTCAAAGGAGATAAACTCCATCATCATAGACGGTCTTTGCAGATGGTTCTGTTGGAAAGTCATCTACTACTGGAACCCTACCTGATGTTGCTGATTCGACGGTCCTCCCAAAGGATTTGTGCTCACCAGCTGATGAGAGTTCTCAACAGCACTGGTATTCCTATAAGAGAAATCGGGGTGATCAGGTCATCGATATTGAACAAAGATTACATTCTCCGTATTGTCCTCATCAAGATCTCCCTGAACGACTGTGTGTGGACAATAGTCAGACATGTGGTTTGGTTCTCCACATGTGACGCAACTTCTCACAACTTCCTGTTGAAATTTTCCTTTATATCACTGTTCCTTGAGGGTCTGAACATTAATTACTATTTTGTCAAGCTTAGTTGTAAGGGCTTCCATTGCCTTGGACTCTCCCAGAATGGTATGGCTCATCGAATCATGGTCGTACTCGCCATCCTACTGATTTGTGGCCATGTTTTCAATGATTTCTCTGGCCCTCTGAGCACTAAGTCCCAAGAAGTCACTGCCAGCTGCAGTGTTCAAGGACTTCCTTTCGGCGGGACACACCCCATTATAGAAAGTGGTGATAAGCTTAGGTTCAGAAAAACCATGATGTGGGCATTCACGCTGGTAGCTTAGAAACCTTTCCCAAGTCTCATGAAGATTCTCCAAAGGCTTCTGGGAATACCTTGTAATCTTGTTCTAACATTTGATTGTCCTTTCAATAGGAAAGAACTTAGAGATAAACGCATTAGCAAGATGCTCCCAGTCAGGAAGACTTCCATCCTAAAGACTGGTGTACCATTCCAACACCTTATCCCTCAGCAAGAAGGGGAAGCACTAGATGTAGATATGCGTTAACAGAACCCTATTAATCTTGAAAGTGTTGCACGTCCTCTTAAACATCGTCAGATGGTTGTACGAGTTCTCATCGATGGTGTTCCCGCCAAACCTGTTGTGCTGGAGAAGCTGGAGGAAAGAAGGCTTCAACTCAAAGTTGGTGACATTGAGGGGTTGCGTAACAACTGGATTCCTTTCCTCATTTTCCCAAACTTGGACAAATGAGCGCAGAGAGTGGGATTTGGGAGGTTGGTTAGCCATTACTTGCTAGAGGCAAGGATGACCAGGAAAAAGGAGGAGAAGTACCTGGAAAGCAAGGAAGATGTAAAGGGTATTAGTGTGTTGTATAAATATTATGCGTAGTAAATATTATGTATAGTACATATTTGCAGTGCTATATGCATATGTGCAAGGTTTTTGGCAAAGTGCAAGAAAAACCCGAGTTCGTAGAATGATTTTTATTGCCTATACCCGAAAACGGTGCCAAAACGTTGATGAGCCTTAAATGTGGGTCCAAGAATGGAGTCATGTCTAGGTTATCGAACTTTTAAAATTATAAAACCTGAATGTTTAAGACGCCTGCAACTAGCACAAGGTTGAAGTTATTCGGGGTCAAACACAGGGATAGGAATAATTACACTTTGGAACTCAATTTTTACTTGTCTGAGCACATCAAAAAGGGTAAAAAGGTAGAGTTGTTATAATATGTAAGAATCTTAAAGAATTAAACTAAAAACCTATCTCCAAAGGGAGTTACCAGAAATATTAAAGTTTTTGGGTTAGTAGTTTTTATAGAGGTTTTGTATATCAAAAACCAAGGAGATAAAGCCATTGTTCAGGTAAAAAACAAAGGAAGACACTTAAACATAATAAGCGGAAGCAGAATACATTATACACCCTCTTCTCTCAAAGGGGATGCCTTTGGCTATGCACTGATTCTCTCTCTCAAGAGTACTAAACATAGGCCAGAGTGGAAAGATAAGCTGGGGCAGCCCTACTCTTGGGTACTCTCGTACACCTAGATCAGACCAAACTCTAGAGTTGAGACCTCCCTATCTCAAGGGAGTCCAATCGAGAAACACAATTTGATAGTTAGTCAAAAGTGCGATCCAACATATTATACTAGAGTTAAGATGATATAAAGAAATCATCCAACAAAAAGGAACCATACATAGAACAATATGAGATAAATTCCACAGATTCCAATAAGCTTAAATATATGAAAATGTTTTAGTTACAATGCATAAGTAAATGAAAGTAAAAATGCTGAGAAAGGGAAGATAGGCATCAACCTCCTTGATGTAGGAGGTTGACACACAACAACGGACCCCTAAGGCGTGGCTAACCCAGTACCGAGCCGGAGCCCTATCAGGATACACCCATGTCGAGCTCTCGACCGTGTCAGGTCTTGCGACGGGTAAGGGCATATCAATAAAGGGCTCCCTACCTGATATGGTCATGTCGGGTAACCAATCCTGTCGGGTGACACACCGTGACAGGTAGTGCATATCAGGTTCGGTGGCGTGTCATGTAATACACGTGTCGGGTTAGCATCACTTAGGTTTCAGGTTCCTTATATCGGGGGTAGTAGGGTGAGATGTCTCAGGTTGAGGCCCAGCTAAGAACCTGGCACACAGAGGTGGCCTAGACAATCGTATCGTGCTGATGTGGCTATCGGGATGAGAATCTAAGTGAACTCCTCCCACCCCTCTTGGGTCGGGGGTGTGATCACCTAGTATCGCCCGACATGCCTAGGAACTTGAGGCACTAGCTCCTTTTTGCTCACAAAGTTAGATCTCCTCCGGTTCCAACCCATTCCATCAAAGTCCTATAGCTGCTATTTATAGGCAGCGGCTGGTGGGAGTTATGGCCCTCGTTGGGCCACATGTCCTTTGTTTGCTCTGTTAATGTGGCTTTGGGAGAGGGCTGACACGTCTGTCACCTGACATGGCTGGTGGGGGTCGTCGCCTCTGCGAGTAGATCACGCTCGATCGTGTCGGGTTAGGGCTCTGGTGGGCTGCTGCTCCGAAGGGTGGCCTTATCGTGTGATAGACTCCATCAAGTTGATGAATCGTGCCGGGAAAATCTCCATGTCAGGTAAATAGCATGTCGCTCATCAGAGTCTCCCCGTGCAACACTCTTGTGTCGGGTTCCCGCCATATCAGGCAAAAACCTCGATGGGTAAAGGGGCACATCGCTCATTAGTAGAAGGGCCGAGGTAGCTTGCTTGTTGTGGATGGGCCAGGACGGGCACATTAGCATTCTTTTGGGTGGAACAATGAAGGAAACTCTGCAAAAGGTAGGAAATATAGTTAGGAGCATAGTGCGGGTTATTTCTATACAAATAATAAGATAAAACGGAGAGGAAGAAAAGTTTGGAGGTAGTTTTGATAGTGAAATATGGGCTCGAGCAGCCATAAAATGGGTGTTATCACCCACTGCCATGCTTATTGAATATTATGACAACTCTTGCCATTACTACTTTTCTAGCATGTGGATTTATGTTCTATTTAATTTAATGTAGCGGTACTTGTAAAACCACCCACAAAGGGCATGCATTTAATCACCCTGGGGAATGTTTTTATTCTCCCCTATATAATTGTGTACGTGATATGGAATGTCTTATTCTCCCCTCACCTATAGGTTAGAGGTCCCATAGGTGCCTCAACCCTACTTAGTTAGGTAGACATAATTATCTTACATGCAAATCCTTTTTGATATAATTGTTAATGACAAGTTTCTTTTGAATATAGCCTCATACTCTTGTTATCTTCATCTTATGATGAACCCTAGCATGTTCTTATTTGCTTTACTTATCTTGTTATCCTAGACTAGTTTTGTGACACATACCTTGTTTTCTTTCCCCCTTTGTTGTGTGATTTCCCAACCACCCAGGTACTGGTGCTGAGAAAGGAGAAGGACAAGTTTGAAGGAAGTCATCTCAGGAGTAGATCTCAAGCTATATGAAAGGATGTCTAGGTTTCTATATACAAATCCTTTTCTCTTATCTTTTTTTTTTTGGAATATCATGTAATTAACAATGAAAGCCATGTATTAGGCTTAGTTCTTTTATTTCCACTGCTATTGACATTTTGTAATGTATCTGGTGCGTGCTTATTTACTTGGAATATTATACATGCATCCCTCAATATCTTTTGTCTTTATAAAAAGATGTACGTTTTGTACTTCCTTTAAATTTTAGTAAGGAGGTGATCTCGCCTCTTTATAGATTGACTCAAAGTGCAAGTGGGAGTCTGTTGGCATGTATGCCCAGAGAGACAATCATGTGATTATTGTAATGGCCAATAATGTGATTATTGTAATGGAATAACTTGTAATAGATTTGATTAATAAATAAAGGAAATCTTCCAGTCTATTTTATTTATTTCAATTATGAGATAATGAAGTAACATAATGAATTTCTAGAGAATGATATTACTCAATGATGTATGTCTTCAGGTTGAGGACCTGAACAATGAGATCATATAGATGTTAAGAGTGTACATTCTCATTATGTCCATGTTGTTATTGTGGAAGGTCGATAGACAATAATAACACATAAGATCAAAGTGTGAGTTGGTTGATGATAGAATCCCATTAGTCATGATATGGAAATATCAAACCAAGCACATAGATACATGTTTGAGAATAGTGTATCAGACAGACTCAGTGTGAGACTAACACATGGAAACCATTAATATGGTAGTCATAGTCAGATATCATAGTGATGGTGGTGTTTTTGGTTCTTATACATGAAATCACTACACTCATCACATGTCATATGATATAGTTTGACATCATCAAATATAGTCTTGAAACATGGGTTGTTATTACAGTGATGATTGAATTATTCTGACAAATGGGGACTAATTGTGTCTGATAGAGATGTGATTTTTCCCTCTTACATGAGTATGACATCCTAGGCCTCTTGATTAGAGAGACTGGGAAATGAATGGCCATGTACATGTGAGTCAATATGTGATATTGAGCTTATGTATATTAGACAGTCTGCTCAAGTTCAAGAAACAAGATTGAATGTAGAAGAGTGTGACTACTCCATGCCTCGAGTTCAATCTGGATATAAGTAACAAAGGAATTGTACAAACACTACAACACCATACAAATATTGTAGGCTAAAATCATAGCAAACTGAAATCCATGTATACTATTAGTTTTAGCCTTTTTCTAAGCTTTTCTTTATTTTATGTCCTAGATGTTGAATTAGTGGAAATTATTAAGGTTTTGTGTACACTTGTTCCCAATATTTTTACCTTGTACGAAATAAAGCACAAATATCTCAATGAGAGTTTACTAATGTGTTTAATTAGCAAAATGACCTCTTAAGGGAGATAAGAATAAAATAAAAACCGATCTAGAAGTTTCTATGTTTTTGTGTGGAAAAAAAGAGAGAAAATCCTAATGGTGAGGATAATGTGACAATAAATGAATTTATTTTCCCATTAAAGTGAATACAAGGATAATTTTACAAAAACATATAAAAGTAGAACTTAGAAGATAATTCTAAAACCAAATTTGTTTCCTTTGGGGATAAGATTGCTTGGGTGATAAGTTTACAACTTTTGGAAGATTGGTAATTATAATTGTATTTATTAAAATGTAAAATAGGAGACATCTTTACAAAATAAATTCTTTAATGACTCCAAAAGTAACAATGGATACAAAATTCATGTTCTACATATCAAAATATACCTTTGAGTGAATTTTCACTCAATTTGGAGAATATTTGTTTAAAGGGTAAAATTAGGAAAGAGAAAGTGTGTAGAACCTTGAATATATTAAATAATGAACAAAAAATGTTAACATGTGAAACTAATGACAAATTTGTATCCAAGGCACTTAGGGTGACATATGGGTGAAGTTTCATCAAATTTAGTGAATCTTGTCACCATAAATGAAGGAGGAAAGAGAAAATAAATTTTGAATTATTTAACAAATTAAAAGTTCTTAAAAGGAAAAAGTAATTTCATATTTGGATTCTACACCTCAAAATCAGTTAAGGTATCAATTTTTATTCAATTTGGAACATGTTTTCCCCTTCAAATGAAGAGAGAGAAAAAAGAGAAATTAATATATCCACACTTTAGTCCTATTTGGTTTGGGATTTTGTTTATCTTGTCACGTGGTATTTTCCTCTATGTTTCTTTTTTTCATGCCAATTGATGGCCCGGATGCGAGCGGATGTTTGTGACTCACGATCTGATGGTCCTCCACCGTCGTCTAGATCCTGAAAGAATAGGAAAACAAATCGGTTACAATACAATTTTTAAATCGTGATTTCTTCCTCTCTACTTAACCTTTTCCCACAATTTCTTCCCCTATAGTTTCCCAATATGATTCCACATAGGTTGATCCATACTTTGTGGGGGTTTTGTGGATTATTTTAGGAAAACCCAAATTGTGGTCTCCTTGCAAGATAAGTCTCTACTCTCTTTTCTTAAACCCTAAACCCAACCTATAAATACCCCTACCCGAGGCTTGATGGGTCCCCTTGAAACTCAACCGTACCTCCAATTTCACTTTTTCTCTCATGATTGTTCATCGGTGATCAAATTTTTTCTCTATGCTTGTGGCAGAGCATCCTCCTCCTCGTGGTCTCTGGACGTATTGGAACCTCCGGTGAGTTTGACTTCCTTTCCTTTTTCTTTTCTTGCTCACAATTTTAGTTTTGGTCGCCTGTCATGATTTTTCGCAAACTTTGGGGTCTTGTAGCAAGCTCGAGTACCAGCCATGGCACGAGCTACTGAGGGAGACAATCCCCTAGGTGAATTTCCAATTTTGCCCTTTCGTTTATCTTCTTTCCCTCGTTTCCCATCTTAGGGCAGAAGTGTCTTTTCGCCTATTTTTATTTTTTGCTTTGGGGCGAGTCAAGGCCATGCCTTTGACTCCTAACTTGGCAGTTTTGATTGGGCCCAGTCAGTGATGTTGGTCCCCTTTTTGCTTGTCTTTGGTGCTTTGCGATCGTTTTTTCCTATTTGGCAATTTCTGATTAATTTATTTTCATAAAATCATAACTAATTATTCATATGTCCAAGTTTAAAAATGAAATATATTCTGGACTTACAAAAATCCCATCTTTCTAATAAAAATAGTTTCAATGTTTGATTTCAAGTTTGTGAAAAAGGTAGTTAAAAAAATGAGTCGTCAAGGAGACTTCCTCTCCGATACCACTCATTGACCTGTGGAGGCTCGACACAGGAGGAGTAAGGTAAACCAAGTGTGCAACCCATTAATTCTGATGCAAACCATGGCATACATAAATATCAGTTTTATTCATCCCTGTGAGGATTCATATCTAAGACCTCTGGCTGTGTTTACGATCCGATCACCAGTGAGCTACACTCTTGCAGGCCGAAAAAAGTATTTTTAGAAAATGAATTAAATGCTAAAATCACAAAAATTACATGTAAACCTTCATAACTCCAAAATATGCAAAATTATATGTTTTATTAATCAGAACAACCTAAATAAGGCAATGGTGATGATTTTAGGGTCAAAATGAGGTTTTTTTAAGTCCAAAAATTAGGGTTTCCTTGCCTTTATACATGAGTAAACGCTAATTCATGTGCAAATATTGAAAATAGGAAAACAATCTTTGGAATCAATTAAAGTAAGGAAGAAGGTGTAATTGGATCTCTTAAGAAAAGTTATGTGCTTTCCCTACATCTAAGTAGGTAAAAATTGTAACTTAACTTAGTTTCCCTAATGAGGCTATCATAAAACCCTAATTTTCCTTTTTGACAATTCCATATCTATATTTTCCTCAAAATCGGTTTTAATGTTTATTTCTTGGGTCTTGTACCCCACTACCATGTCTATAATTACTTGATGTTTTTACTTGCCATGTTTCCTAGCATGTTGATTTTATTAGACTATTAAACTAGAGTGGTGGTACTTTTATACGACCACCCATAGATAGGGAATCTATAAATTTTCCTTGGGGAATGTGTTACTCTCCCCTATATAAAAAATTTATAGGTGATTGGAATGTGTTACTCTCCCTCACCTATTTTTTGAGGTTAGGTAGGTGCCTCAACCCTACATAGTTTAGGTAGTCAATAATAATCATGCATGCAACCTTTTTACAATTTTTATTATGGCAAGCATCTATTTACTTATGCCTCATTATTTTGACTTTCTTCATCTTATGATGAAATCTTAGCCCTATTTGCTTATAGTTTTCTTATCTTTTGTTCTTGTTCATTTTCTCTAACACATACCTTGTTTTTCTTTCCCTTTTGTTGGGTGATTTCCCAACCACCCAGGGATAGATCAAGGTGTTGAACAAGGATGAGGACCAAGTTCAGGAGTAGTAGATTCAAGTTTTTCTATCAAGGATGACTAGGTTGCTTGTTGTTGGATCCCATAGTTTCTTTTATGTTCTTTCCTTTTTCTAAGAAACTCAAGTAGTGAAGAAGAGTTCATAAGCAATGTAATAACTAGTTTCTTTACAATGCTATTGACATTTTATATGTATGTGAATCATGCTTATTTACTTGGAATATTATACATACATTCCACATGGTCTATTTTTCTAAGAAAAAGTGGATGTTTTGTAATTCCTTTAAATTTTAGTAAGGAGGTGATCTCACCTCTTTACAATATGGTATCAGAGCCTGTTCGGAAATTGCTATGACATAAGTTGAAAGCAAGGGTGTCTAGAAAGGATCAAGGTTTGGGGCTAACAATATTTTCCACCGTGCCACTAGCTTGGTTTACGGGGACTCCCAGATCCATATGATACCAACCTCACCTGCACTGATACTGACTCCTAAAATAGTATGCTTAGAGGCAATAGCAGACTTATCCATCCTTGTTTCCTACTCCTTTTATCTTATATCGTACCCTTATCTTTTAGGAAGAGAGATTTGTTTGGAGACATGAACAACTTTGCTTATGGGGCCACATTCGACAGCATCGACAATTGGGACACTTTGGTGACTCCCTCCAACACTAGGACAATCTGTACTTCCCATGTTGGTACCCCTCTTCTAACCCCTGAGAAAGAGTTGACCATGATGTGTTAGCTACTCTCAACTACCTTGGTGGGACAACTCTCCAATGCTGCAGCTGCTGCAGCCAAACCAAAGGAGTTCACCCTCACAAACTTCATGAAGATGCCACCACCATACTTAAAGGGAGAGAGTGAGCCAAACATGGTGGATAAAGCCAAAGATTGGGTTTTGGATTTGGATCATACTTCGAGGGCATAGTGTGTCCTCCTCACCTGAATGTTTGATTCACGTCTTATGTGTTGGATGGGCCAATACGCGTTTGGTGGATGGGTATGGCTCATACCCATGATACTGCTAGCATGACCTAATAAAAGTTCCTCAAGCTATTCTGAGAGAAGTACATCTGCCCCACATTTTTGAAGAAGAAGGAGGCAAAGTTATATAGCCTGTATCAAGGAAGCATGAGTGTCTCCGAGTACGAGAAATGTTTCCTCCACATGGAGGTTATGCGGTGGACCTTGGAGATAAAAGGAGATGAACCATGTTTCTTGAGGGTTTGATATACATCGTTGGCCATAACCTTGTCCCCTAGTTTCCCCTGGCATTACAACCAATGGTGAACAAGGCTTTGCGATCGAGTCTTATCCCATAATCTAGTCTTTCATGCACAACAACAACAACAACAAGAGGAAGAATACAAGTGGAAACCAATGACATGATTGGTGCAACTGTTGTTTGCTTCTCACCCACCAGGAAGGTGCCCTGTTGGAAATGGTCAACACCGTAGAGATGATCGACCTACACCTATATGCCATGAGTTTGGTCAATTTGGACACATTCGACCCAACTTCCCTCAGCTTGGGTGATGACCAGCTACAGTACAACAACCTTATCAGCAGCCACAACAATGACAAAATCTGCCTTTAAGAAACAACAATCAGAACTGGCAAGGTCAACAGCCACTTGTGGATAGGAGGAATGGAAGGGTATTTTCCCTTAATGGTGAGAAGGAGATAATGAAGTCATCGAAGGTACCTTATATCTTAATATGCATATAGTTAAAGCTCTCTTTAATTATGGTTCATCAAATATGTTCATATCATCTGAGTTTGCTTCCCTATTAGAGATAGAATCAGAATATATGGATAATGTTTTAGATATTAAAACCCCTAGTGGTAGGATCTTCTCTTCTTATCTTAAACTCTTCAACTTGGATCTCTGTATATCTAGTATAATGTTTCCCTCTGATTTCATCTTACTTGACATGATCGCCTTTGATGTCATCCTGGGAACAGATTGGTTGAAGAGGTTCAAAGTTATTTTGTTTTTTGAGGTATTAGAGGTTATTTTGTTACATCTTGTTGTGGGAAGAATGTGTGTCAAGGGTAGGAAGCAAGAAGATCGACAATTTGTGTGTAGAGATTTCTTAGCCTCTATAGTCCTCGATGCGACACCTCCTGCTCTCGATCACATTGATTTGGTGAAGGACTTCCACGATGTTTTTCTTGAGGAGTTACCTGGCTTGCCACCAACTCATGAGGTAGAGTTCTCCATTGAGCTTGCACCATGAAATTCTCCCATCTCGAAGCCTCCTTATCATTTGGCCCTTATAGAACTCACCGAGCTTAAGAAGTAGCTTCAGGAGCTTCTCGACATGGGCTTTATTCGCCCTAGTGTTTCACCCTGGGGAGCCCCTATCTTGTTCATGAAGAAGAAGGATGGTTCATTGCATATGTGCATGTATTATCGTATGCTTAATAAAATGATGATAAAGAACCACTATCCTTTTCCTTGCATCAACCATCTATTTGATTAGCTGAAGTCAACCACTGTATTTTCTAAGATGGATCTGCAAAGTGGTTTTTACCAGATGCACGTGAAGGATGAGGATGTTCCAAAGATGACTTACAAAAAATGTTATGGGCATTATGAGTTCTTGGTCATGCCTTTTGCTTTGACTAGTGGACCTACTGCTTTCATGTACTTGATGAATCAAAGTATCACATCCATACCTTAGTGAGTTCGTAGTGGTGTTCATCGATGAAGTGTTGGTCTACTCTAAATCTAAAGAACAACATCATGAACATATGCATATCATTTTGAACACACTAAGAGAGAATCAATTATATGCTAAATTCTCAAAGTGTGATATCTGGATCAAGGAAGTGATGTTCTTAGGTCATGTGATTTCTTCCAAAAATATTGTTGTCGATCCTACAAATGTAGAAGTTGTGACCAAGTGGAAATATCCAAAGACTCCATATGAGATCCTTAGTTTCCTCAGTTTAGCAAAGTTACTATCGAAGGTTTATCAAGAGTTTTTCTGAATCGACGCTTCCTCTAACAAAGTTGATAAGAAAAGAAGTCAAGTTTGTATGGACTCCTAAATGTGAGGACAACTTTCAGAAGTTAAAAAGTTGTTTGATGTCTGCTCCTGTTCTTGCTCTACCCGTTGAAGGCAAACCCTACATTATTTTCACTGATTCTTCTAAGTAAGGGTTAGGATGTGTCTTGATGGAAGAGGATCAAGTGACCTCCTATGCTTCATTCTAGTTGAAACCTAATGAAGAAAATTGGCCTACCCATGATTTAGAGCTAGCAACTATCATGCATGCTTTAAAAATCTTGCGACACTATATGTATGGAGTGAAGTTTGAAGTTTTCTCAGATCACAAATGTTTGAGGTATCTGTTGACATAGAAGAATCTGAATCTAAGGCAGTGTAGATGGATGGAGTATCTCAAGGACTACGACTTTACTGTCACCTATCATCCCAATAAAGTGAATGTAGTCACTGATGCCTTGAGTTAGAAGAAGAATGCGGTATGTGTTGCCATGAACCTGGAGTTTCTTTCCTATTGGAAACCACGACTTGATGATGATGAAGATGCTGAGAAGTTGTGTGTTCACATGGCTAGTTTTTCCATTACACCTTCTTGGATTTTTGAAGTTGTTGTTGCACAACTTGAAATTTATGAGCTTGAGGAGGTGAAAGCCTTAGCTAAAAAACCACATTCTGACTTTTTAGTTGGAGTGGATGGAGTTGTACGTTTCTGACAAAGGTTGTGGATACTTGAAGTTGGGAACTTGCGACAGAAGGTTTTGAGTGAAGACCATGGGTCTAAGTACACCATACATCATGGTACTACTAAAATGTACAAAGATCTACAATGAATTTTTTGGTGGAAGAACATGAAGAAGGATATTGCTCTATTCATCACAAAATGTTTGACTTGTCAACAAGTCAAGATCGAGCATCAATGACCTGTTGGTCTTTTGCACCCACGTGAAATTATGAAATGGAAATGTGAGAAGATTACTATGGACTTTGTCACTAGTTACCCTAAAACCAAGAAAGGTTTTGATGTTGTGTGGGTTGTGATTGATTGACTTACTAAATATGCCCACTTTTTTCCTTTAAAGTCCACATACAAGGTTGATGAGATGGCTCAGTTGTACGTGGATTGGATCATTCATCTTCATGGAGTTCCTAAGGTGATAGTGTCTGATCGTGACCTGAAGTTCACCTCTTAGTTGTGGAGTCATATTCTAAAAGAGATGGACACTGACTTGCATTTCAGTCGACCTATCATCCTCAAATCGATGGTCAATCCAAAAGAACAATGCAAATTTTGGTAGATCTTCTTTGTTCCTGTGTTATGGATTGGGGAGGTGTATGGGATAAGTTTCTTCCGTTGGCATAGTTTTCTTATAATAATAGCTACCAAGCTAGTATTGGTATGCCACCTTATGAAGCTTTGTATGGAAGACCTTGTCATTCTCCATTACATTGGAATGATGTGGTGGAATGAGCTCTAGTGAAGTTTAATGATATGCACATGATGATAGAGAAGGTCTAGTCATCAAGAAGTGGATGAAAAATTCTCAAGATCGACTAGAAGATGTATTATGACAATAAAAGGTTTGATGTGAGTTTCTTAGTAGGTGACCATGCCTTCTTGAAGATCAAACCTATACGTTCTATTATGAGGTCTAAAGTTAAAGGAAAGCTTAGTCCCCATTGTGTTGGACCATTTGAGATCATGGATAAGGTGGGACATTATGCATACCATTTAGGCCTTCCTCCTACTTATGATAAGATCCATAATGTTTTTCATGTCTCTGTGTTAAGAAAGTATTTGAAGGACCCTTCTCATGTACTCTCAAATGAACCTCTGGAGATTCAAGAGAATTTGACATATGAAGAGTTACCTATGAAGATTCTTGACTCTTGAGTTAAGTAGTTTAAGAAAAAGGAGATTGAGATGGTGAAGGTTTTATGGCAGTATCATGGTTTGCAAGAAACCACTTGGGAACTTAGAGATGAGATGTTACATACCCTTCTCTTTTTTATAAGATTTCACAGACAAAATCCTTTTTAACAGGTGGAGTGCTATAATGAACTAAAATCCATGTATAATATTAGTTTTGGCCTTTTTCTGAACTTTTCTTTCTTTTATGTCCTAGATGTTGAATTAGTGGAAATTATGAAAGTTTTGTGTACACTTGTTCCCAATATTTTTACCTTGTAAGGAATTAAACACAAATATCTCAACGAGAGTTTACTAATGGGTTTAATTTGCAAAATGACCTCTCAAGGGAGATAAGAATAAAAAATTTGATCTAGAAGTTTCTATGGGTTTGTGTGCAAAAAAGAGAGAAAATCCTAAAGGTGAGGATAATGTGACAATACATGAATTTATTTTCCTATTAAAGAGAATAAAAGGATAATTTGCCTAAAAATTATAAATGTATAACTTAGATGATAATTCTAAAACCAAATTTGTTTCCTTTGGGGATAAGATTGCTTAGGCGATAAGTTTTACAACTTTTGGAAGATTGGTAATTATAATTGTATTTATTGAAAGGGAAAATAGGAGATGACTTAAAATTACAAAATAAAATCTTTAATGACTCAAAAAGTAACAATGGATGCCAAATTCGTGTTCTAAATATTAAAATATACCTTTGGGTGAATTTTCACTCAATTAGGAGAATATTTGGTCAAAGGGTAAAATAGGAGAGAGAAAGTGTGTAGAACCTTCAATATATTAAATAATTAACAAATAATCTCAACATGTGAAATTAATTAAAAATTCGTATCTAAGGCACTTAGGGTGACTTGTGGGTGAAGTTGCATCAAATTTAGGCAATCTTGTCACCATTAATGAAGGAGAAAGAGAAAATAAGTTTTGAATTATTTAAAAAATTAAAAGTTCGTAAAATGAAAAACTAATTTCATTTTTGGATTCTACACCTCAAAATCAGTCAGAGTATCAATTTTTATTAAATTTGGAACATGTTTGCCCCTTCAAATGAGGAGAGAGAAAAAGAGGAATCAATATATCGACACTTTAGTCCTATTTGGTTTGGGATTTCATTTATCTGGTCACACAGTAATTTCCTCTATTTTTCTTTTTTTCATGTCAATGGACAAACCATATGTGAGTAGATTATCGTGACCCGTGATCCTACTGTAACATACCAAATTCTGGAATTTTGTCTTTTGACCCTCTTTCCCATCTTTTGCTTTTATTTCTATACTTATTGACCTTTCTATTTAATTAGTGGAATTTATAGTGGTTTAGTGAACATTTATTCACTAATTGTACCAATATAAGGGTTTATGCACAAATATCTCAGTGAAATCTTAATTACCATAATTAAGTGCTCTAAACCTTAATCTAACTTTTTGATATGATTGGAAAACATAAAATGAGCATAAGTTTCAAATTTGGTTCGATTTGGATGTTGTTTGTACACGTTATGCAATTTTAGGTACATTCTGGATATTTATGTAATTTACCCAATTGAGAGATTTTCTTTACAAATTGTCACCTGAATTTTAATCCTCATATATTCCCCTACCATTCACGAGATTTGTAACCATGGGGCACCTGGTTGCACCTTGGTTTGAAGGTGTTACTTTCCAAGGGCATTATAGGGATTACCCTCTTTATAAATGTGCTTATCTTTAAAAGCTACCAACCAATGGGGTTATTTCTTTGTTTGAAGGACGGTGGGGATGGCCTAGAAGTCTCTAGGGGATCTTAGGACCGACCTTTGACATGCAAGAACAATCCATGATCTGTCCTCTTGCATGGCCATGAAGCCTTAGCCTAAGGACACATGGAAAGTCACATAGACACCTCATGCTTGCCCCCTTCTTTATAAAGCCATGCCTACCCCTTCCCACCTCCCAATCAATGAAGCATTCCTCTCTTCTATTTCCCACAGGTTATAGCATAATCCCTTTTATGTTTTTCCATGAAGTTTCTGTCCCAAGGTAAAAGAGGGTGACTACCTTGGTGAAGAAGGCTCCTAGGGTTCCAAATTTCTCTATTTAGGATTTTTTAAGCTCCTCCTTGGTGATTTTGACCAAAACTAATAAGAATCCTCCTTTCCTTCCCTATTTTCATGTTGTTAGTATTCCTCCCACCTTCTTCTAGGTCGGAACAATAACCTTCCATGGTAAAACTCCACGTAAGAACCCTAAAACATCTCTTCTCCATGCTCTTTTTCTAGGGTTTGCACCTCTAAAGTGGAGAAGGTGATCTTTGCTCAAGAAAGGACCTTGGCTTGGAGCAACCAGACCTTCTAATCTCGGAATCCTTTCTATTTGAACCTTATTTCCTTCCTAGAGGCAAGTTTTGTTAACCCCCTTCTCATATATTGCTTAGTACATGCTTAAAACTCATGCTTCTATGTTTAAAATTGATGATTTCCATCTCTTTTTATCATGTTCTTCTAGGGTTTTGGTTTCTTATTGTTTTACCTTCTCTAGAAGCTATATTTTGGTTACCTATCTTGTACAAATTAATTTGATGGTCTTAATAACCTTTTGGAATGTTTGAGCCCTTATTGAAGTGAAATCCTTTTCATGTTCCAATAAGGGTTGAAACCCTAGAACTTGTGATAAGAAATGGATATCTTGAAATGGTATGGTGACAAATGTGGTTCATTTCAATGCAATGAGCGATATAATGCGGTAATGTGATGAAGATTCATACCTCAAACATTTTATATCTTTTGAAGTTTCAATTCTTATACACTTGATAGAAATGAATTATGGTTTGTATGTCCATTTGTATGATGAAGCCTTAATTCACTCAATTGGCAATGACTAATCAAGTGTAACCGTAATCATGTAGTGCCCTATTTCATAGAGCCATCTTCAGTGTCAAAACATTCTAGATGGTGAAATGAGTAATCCTAAGGGAAACTTAGAGTGCATATTGTTGAATATGTGGGGTACTTGATATCCTAACCTCAAGTATATAGGGAGGAGGATTGCGATCATACCTAGACCTCAGTTTGAGAACAACTACAGTCGTGTCTCAGTGTTTACATATGAGATGAAATTGAGGATAACTACAGTTGTACTTCAGATGGTAGGGTTTGCATACCCACCTCCTATCGTTAGTGTTGTGACCTGTACTAAGGATGGACTAGACTGTTAGTAGCTAGACTTGATGTGTCATTGTGGTGGACTCGTACTAACTGAGGGAGGAGAAGATATTAGGAATATGGTTGTCCTAGATCTTGTATCACACTGATTTCAACTTAGTAGTGGTCAGTTGGGAATTGAGTGGTACTCTTCAAATCCCTTAGGGCAATGTATTAAAAGATGTAAAATAAGTTATGTAGTATATTTGTTAGGGTTAAATACGTTTCACCTTGGATGATTTGTCCTTGCCTTGTCTGTAGATTACACACTGCTTACAAGATGCTATTATATAAAATTTGAGTAGTTACACTATTTGTTAAGTTACTTTCTTAACCTTATTAGTATGCTTAAACTGTTCACTCTGCTCAATTGCTTATTCAGTACTTCAATTGCCCATTTATTTAGTGTTAATTAATCTATTGTAATCAATATCTATTGGAGAGAATTATATCTCTCGCTGGGACTGGGTCTCACCCATGGGTCACCACATATTTTTAGGTGGTCACAAACAACGTGGTCGGGGTCGTGCTGTGGAAGAAGAGAAGATCTGTGATCAATAATCTCCAAAGTTTGGAAAGCTATATATACTACTATTAGAGTCCTTGTGTCATCCCTATACTCTCAGGTATGGGTATGGGATGTGCTTTCTAGATGACATACTTGTATCGACACGAGATTTTGGCAGTATGCCAATGCTTGTAAATATGGCATGTACATGTAGAATTTGTTTTGTATACATGATTTGGCTGAGGCCATTGGAAACACGTGTGATTACCTGTCATGGTATATGAAAATGGAAAAGATGGACCTTTATGTATATGTTTCACAACTTGATTATAATATTGAAAATGATTTTAATTATTCCACATTTTTTACTATGTTATTCATTAGAAGTTGATTATGTTTTATGTTTTGAGTAATCTCATTAAGTGTGATGAAGTGTCACAACTATTGAGATGAAGTTATTTTCTATAGTTTATGCTTTTGATAATTTGATATCTTATCTTTCGAGTTCACATGTGATTGTATACACAGATCATGCAGCCATCCGGTACATGTTGGAAAAGAAGGATACTAAACTAAGATTGGTTAGATTGATCCTACTTCTACAATAATCTAATCTTGAAATTCAAGATACAAAGGGCGGAGATAACATTGTAGATTATTTGAGATGATTCTATAACACCAAAAATGTTGTTATTCCAATCAATAACTCATTTCCAGATGACCAATTCACAAAGATTTCTTCATTATTTCTTGGTTTACAGACTATGTCAACTATCATGGTGCAAGGGTTTTATATCCTAAATACATAGGTCATTCCATGAAACAATTCATGCATGATGTAAGAAACTACTATTGGGATCTATCATACCTATTATGTATTTGTGTTCATGTACTCTGCCACATATGTGTTACAAAAGAAGAAGGGCACATAATTATTGAGCAATGATACTCGAGTCAAATGGGTGGACACATGAGTTCCACAAAGAATGGCAAAAATGTCCTTCAATGTGAGTTTTGTTGATCCACATTGTTCAAGGATACATATAATTCCATCCAATCTTCTGATAAATGTTAAATAATAGGGAATATATCACATAGAGTTGAAATACCTTTAACCTCATTGTAAGGGGTGAAAATCTTTGATGTGTGGGGATTGGATTACCAGGGTACATTTTCTACCTCTTGTGGCTACTACGATATTGTATGTTAGTTTATTACATCTCAAATGGGTAGATTCCATGCCCATTATTTCAAGTGATTCCAAACCCGTGATCAAGTTGTTCAAGGATATTATCTTACGTAGGTCCAAGATACTCGCACAATGATTTTTTATGGTGATTTACAGTTCCTGGAGAAGAAATTTAAATAACTTATAAATAAGTATGTGGTTCACCATCATGTATAATATCCATACCACACATACACTAGAGGTCAAGTATAAGTTTCCAACAGACAAACCAAGACTATTCTATCGAAGACGGTGGGACACATTAAGAGGGATCAGACAATGAAGCTAAATGCTAAACTCTGGGTGTACCCGAATGCATTCAAGACCTCACTGGGCACTACAACATTCTATAATATGTATCAAAATTCATGCCATCTTCCTATGAAGAAGTAATATTAGGAAAGATACACATTCAAGATGATGAACTTCAACCTATCCTTAGCTGGAGAGAGGTGATTTCTCCAATTGCAAGAATTAGAGGTTCTATGTTTGTCTACATATTTTAATTCTCTTTTTCATAAGGAGGGGACCAACATGTGGCCTAATGGCCAATTGAGAGTAATGACATATAGATGTGAGACCAAGTGTTCATCTACAACTCAAGGTTGAGATTGTTCTAAAAAAGGTTGAAGTCTATTTGGCATGACCTATATTTGGTGAAGTACATCTATCCACATGGAGCATTTGTACTATCAGACAAAGTTAAAGATTAGTTTGTAACAATGAATAAGGGTTTAAGAGACACTTCAGTATTGAGGATATTACAACATGAGAGGCAGCCCCACTTATTCTCTCAAACTGAAAGACAAATTGTCCATCCATGTAAAATAAATAACTTGTCAAGAGAAAACCTTTCTATTATTTGTATAGTTTTGATTTTAACATATAATAGTTCAGTCACATTTATTTCATTAGACATTTACTTCATGTAGTATGCATTTTATAATTAAAATCATGTTGATATGAGTTACATTAGAATTGGTTGAAGAGAAAATTCAAGCAAAAAGTATGTCTGTCAACCCACAAGTTAGGTGATTGTTGCATCCAGTTGATCGACTAAAAAGGTCCCTTTTGAATATGATTTAGTGGCAAGTTTGTCAGCTGATTGATCTAGGAAATCGATCAATGCACATGTACCATAGTGATACTAATCAGAGCAAGTTCTTGATCCAGTCAACTAGTTCAGTGAGTACTGGGCATTAGTAAATCAATAAGATACTAAACTTTATGATTTTGACCTCACTAGATGAGTGGGGAAGCTAGGGTATGCACACCGTCACACAATGCACAACCCACTCGGGTGACTCATATACAATGAGTCTGGTGACTAGGTAGTCATTGTCAACATATTCCATTCAAGTAAGAGGAGGGCCAACTTCACACATTATTTATCCTCATCTTTACCTAAGTTAGATCTATTGACTATTCACCAAGAATCCTGGTTCCCCGCTCGATGAGCGATCGAGCCCAAGACAATTGAGCAACACTATCATTACATGCCACTTGACTCACCATTGGTTGTCACCTGATTCATTACAGTGAGCTTCCAATGATCGAGCAATTGACCTCCATCCTAACCGCCCACTTTGCAACCTCCTTCACCAAATCCTTAGTATAGATCAGTGACCTATCCAATTGGGATTCACAAGCCAAGAGACCTATCCCTCCCAAACCACATTTTCATTATGGAAACAATACCATCCAATTGACAAACTCACATCATCCAAGTCAACCAACCAACCCACTCATCCATCATTTTGTGGAGCTATTAGCTAGATGACCCACATAAACCTAGTTAATAGATCGACTCCTCCCATGACATCACCAACATCAAGGTGAGTCAATCAACTCATCCCCTAGTTGTTCCATCCACCACCTCTTGTAACCACTCGACACAAGTCAATTGACCCATCTGGTCAGTTACCTAATTCACATCAACACATCATCTCTTCAACTCTGCTACTCAATCAAACTACTTCTCTACAACAATTGTTATGCCTCTCACAATCAGAGGGGGATTAGATCACCCATTTAGGGAGTCTAGACTTAATTATATAAATAATATCTACCCCTTTGGCTCTAGGAAGGTAAAAGTGAAGGAAGTAGATAAGATACCCACCACTTACCTCCCCTTAGATAGGACTGGAATCTATTTCTATGAGTTGCAAATGAACCTCGAATCCAATATTCCATGTGAGAGACATTCTAATGATGAAGAAAATCCTGACTTATGAGCCGATGAGTAATTGAATTAGGATTTTGATGCACAACATATGGATCTTGTTCATCATGTTAGTGATTTTGCAACCCCACCTACACAACCTATTCAAGATCCTCCTTGAGACTGCATGCCAAAAACTTGCTCACCAACTTACCCCTACCATTCTTCTCCTTAATCCAACAAATACAAGAATACCATCAACACTATTCAAAATAAGAAGTATAAGGTGATGGGGCTGCTTGGAGTGCTCCTTTCCTATTGGGAATATATTGTGATGCTCAAGGTGTTAGGGAACTAGGAGGGATAATAGAGTGCTTCTCTAGGCCCATCTCTCTCTCTCTCTCTTTCCATATAGTTTGTTCCCAGTTTATGGGGAACTCACTATGGGGTTACTGACCACCTTCTAGAAGCACTATTCTGACAATAATGAATACAAGTGCTCCTTCCATCTTTTGGGAGGAACACACTTTGATAGATTTTGATGTTACTACAAAGTTTTTACATGTTGATAAAGATTGATTGAAATTGTGTGTTGAGGACAACCACAACAACTACAAGGATATTGTTACAACCCCAATTTTTGGGTTCAAATGGTGAGAAACAAGTCATGGGTGCGGCTTCGACCTCTCGGTCTCCCTTAATTGGGGGTTATCGGGAGGTGGGGTTGTAACAAATATGTTTCATGGAGGAAATGTCTTGGTAGAGATCATACATAAGCCTCCTATCTTTCCTACTAAAGCAAATTATTCTTTTTTCCACATATTGTTGATGCGATAACTCCCCAAGATTCTATACTTGCACCTTATTCTATAGAGGAGGTACATAGGGAGTTATGACATACAATATATTTACTACATTTGGAGTATGCTTAATGATTATCCCTTAAACTGGGGATATTTTGATAAAACGTCTCCATTTAGTTGTCATGTGCAACAAGGGATCCCCATTCAACCAAGGGGATTAGTCACTGCTATATTAACATATGTGGGCAAAGCTCACATTCCCTATTGGTTAATTGACCCAAAACCAATTATCATATTTACCTAAAATATCTATAGGCCTCTTTAGTGTTGCACCCATCACACGAGTCAAGGATCTACTTCTTGCTTTTTTAGGACAACCCCACCCTACTTAAACTACCTACACACACCTACTTCACAGTGGAAAATTTCTCCTATGAAGTTATTGATCAGGCTACCCATATTCAACACTACATGTGAGAGAATCCTCCCATAGAGGGGTGATACTTGAGCCGACCTTGAGATTAATTTGCATACTAGATGCCACACCAAGTGGTGTGTTCCAAATACTCCAGGTCCTTCTGACTTCTTTGCCTTCCCCAATCTAGAATAGAAGTTGTATTATACAGATGACAACTAGATCTGCATGGAGTAGGAATAATGGAGATAGGTCCACCATCTCAACCACATGTATCTAAGAAAGATACATATGATTCATGGCACATTGACCCACGTGACTATGACTACAAGTGAACACACTACTAGGACTATGACGTCGGCCAGACATACCCCCACCCATTTCTCATTATTGGGGGAAATCGTACGTAGAGTCTTCTTGGTATGACAACCCTATAATGACATATAGGGACCAAGATTTGTCTGATCAATTATCATGGGATTCTTTCCACAAACACCAACAATAGAAGCCACCTTTGTTGGGCCAAAATGGTGACTTGGTGTCATTGTGGTTGACTTTCCCCCTCCATTTAAAATTTAGGGTATGGTCGAGGATGAGAAAATTTCTAAGTTCATGGTGTAGGGTGGGTGGCATGTTTTTACTCCTCCCACATTATCTTTATTTTATGATTTTATAATCCAGGATCAACTTGTGTATCATGCATCCATAATGCTCATGCAATTTTTAATTATTTTTAATTATTTTTAAAAAGTCATGTTAGAACTACATGTAATCGACCATTATATAGCTGGCCATAATTAATGTACATGTTTGCATCATATTATTACCATCATTTCATCACTAACCCCTTGAATGAAGAAAATTCTCAGGTGACATAATTTCATAAAATTGCCAATACTAGAACCTATGATTTCATCTAAGACCTTAATTAATATTATTCCCTAGAGATGATGGGAAGTCATATGGGATGGATTAGATCAAATACAATGTGTATCTTAATGATTAGCCTAGCATATTTTGGAAACACCAATATTTTGTAGTTTATATGATGTAATTCATTCGATTGCTAAGATTTCTCACATACACTAAATTCTAACATATGAGATGCACAAGTTCATCCTTTTTTTTACACTTCTTCCATCACCATTTTAACCCATCATTCTCCAAAAAATTCATAAGTAAAAAATGTGACAAACCCTCAATCTTTATGCTTCTTGCATACCCCTACTATGTAATAAGGGCATATCACCAATCAACAAAAGATACTAATGTGCACAAAAAAGATTTTTATCAATAAATGTAATTACAAAAAGAATGGTATCGAGTCAGATAGAGGAGAAATTTTGGGGTTCTTCCTTACACACCTCCATTCATTCCTCCTTCCACCCATAGGAATAAAAAAATACCACAAATACATCTTTCCAAATCTATTTCTTGTATTGAAACTCACTAGAAAAATGTTAAATGGCCTCAAGCATGAATGGTTTATTGTTTGTTGCACTATAGACTTTGACACAAAAGAATGATTGTGAACTGAGTTAGATTAGGGAATGAGGAAAGTTAGGCTCTATTACTTTAAGAAATTGGTTCTTCTTGGTGATTTTTAGTGGTAGGGAGAAAAAGTTATAATGAAAGAGAGAGTAAAATGGGCCGATGGTATATTTTGGCAGCTTGTTTGTGATTTTATGTTACTTAGGGAGGAGAAACAGTTATGTTTGGTATTTTATGATGAATGTAAGTTTACCACATATTTAGTGCATGTTTTAGATTAGATTTATTAGCCTTACATTGATTATATCTCCACATTTAGCATAAATTAGTCTAAAATTCTTTTATTCACAAATTTAGTTTTTTAATGGAAATTCTTGCTTTCTGTAGGAAAATACACTCATCTAGTTTAAGAGAGTCATCATGACCCATTCCACTTCTCATATTATGTTTGGAAGTGTCTGTAGGTTCAAAGAGTCAATCATAATCAGTTGATTGGTTTGCCGAGACATGAGAAGATCCCCTCAAGCAACATGTGAGTGGATCTACTCACCTAGTGAACCAATTGACTTGTTAGGGACAACAATTAGAGAGAGTTATATGCATGTCATAGTTACATGTTGATTGACTAGACATCTCAGTCACTCAACCCAACTATAGCATCATTTCACCAAGGCAAGGCTAGTTTACTGACTATCACAATATAGCATCATTTCACCAAGGCAATGCTAGTTGATTGAGAAATCTATACAAACCCTTATCAGTCACCATTCGTCTGATTAGCTATACCAGTTGGGCGACTAACATTTTATGCAAGCATAAGTATCAAGAATTGAGTCACTAGACTCATCCAGTTGGTTGATCAACTGACTTCCAATCACACACAACTTGAATGTGGGTCACTCAAAGGGCGACTGACGTGATAGACACATAAAGGAAAGGCATCACTGGCCCATCCAAAGTTAGATTTGGTGGGACTGGGGATGATCATATAAAAGAGTACCCTAATGACAAAGGGATAAATTTATCTCATTTCTAATTTATTTTTGTATCAAGGAGCTAAGAAGAGAAAAAGAATGCCATCTTCTTTTTGGAGATCATTGGACTTCTTTCTATTGAAGCAAAATTCTATTGTCAGAGACCACTGGTGGCATATTTCTCTATCTTATGTGACATTTTTCTATGTTCTATTTTGTGTATATATGCTATTTATATAAACATGAGTGACTAGTTCCTTCACCGAAGAATTGGGATTATCCCTATCCGTTGCATTTCATTCTAGTTCTTATTGAACTTATCAATTTTGGTTTATAGATTGCTTCCCAATCATTTTATGCCTTTTCTTTGACTTGATCAATCAATTTATATGTTTAATACAATCCTGGTCATAGAGATCATAAAGTCTATTATAGATTATTGATTGGGTGCATTGAAACCTGGATTTGACCATAGAGTGAGTTGTTGGGAAAATTAGTTAATGATTCATGGGTAGCGAGACCTTAATAGCATCAGGAAGCCAATTCTTCTACAATTCTAATTTTTAATGATGGAAATTCACATAGTCATAATCCAAATATCCATAGTTGAGTGAATTTTAATGATTAGATTGGTAACATAGGAGGTAGTGGTGAAATCACAATTCCTTGGTGTCTTTTAATCTTGATTCAATCATCCTTTTACTTCCTTCTAATTTTCTTGCAACTAGTTAAATAAATCAATGAACCAACAATTTCTAAATGTTACTCTCAACTCTTTGGATTTAATAATGATTTCTAAAAAGGTTTTCTCTTGGGTTCAAACCTATAGATATACAACAACAAGGTTCATCCTCTTACATGTGAATGATATTGAATGTAGAAATAGGATAAACCTGAGGCTTATTACCTTGGGATAATTTCTCATGTAAAAAACACACAATCAACATCAATGAAATTGATCAACCCACAAGGAGTCAAACCATCATCTTCTTGAGTGATGGTGAAGGCACAGGGTTTGGCCTTAACCTTAAGGGTGGATGGGGCTTCACTTGTATAACTTCTTTTCCGATATTGAGTGAAATATATACACATTACAGTGATCTTCTTATGTATTCCATTTATTTTCAAGTAATATATCTTCTTTAAACAAATGTACCCTATAATGCAAGCTGCAAGGGTTCTATGATATTTACTATAGTGAGTATCCATGAAAGATTCCATATTTAAAGATGCATAGAATTTGATCATGTTGTATATTATTTAGTATAGTGATATTATAAAAATGAGAGCATACTCCAATGACAAAATCACACTCATTGAAGGTATACACTATATTTTGGTTAGAGTTTCAGCATCTCAAACAAGTGAAGAGGTCATACCATACAAATTTATACCAATTTACTCCTAGGAAAGTGTTTTGTGCCGTTTGATCTAAATAAGGATATTTCTTTGGAGGACAATTAATGTGTTAAAAATATCTGCCATATTGAGAGTTATGTCCAAGATTAATAATAAATTATGATTTTTTTTAGCATGTTAAGTCTCGTTCCAAGTTTAATATGTTTTGGATATGTTGTGTGGCCTAGAACATTTCTTGATCATGCTATGTATATTTGATTATACCTTCTTGGATATCAAGATATTCTATGAACCATCAAGTTTAATATTTCTAATATTTGATGGTACTTTGTATTGATTGATGCGACCAATTTTGACCAAGGATCAAACCATAAGCTTATGCAAGGAAATATCAAGGGTGATGTTGTGATAGTATCTTATATAATGTTCTGAATATTAGTTACATATCACCAGATGTGGAACACATGTTTTTACTTTCTATCTCACACAAAGGAGTTTGAATTTTTAGTACTTGTGTTTGATATGTTGTGACCAAGTACAAGGTTGTTCATCCATAATAGAGGAAATCACTTTACTAATCATACAATATGAATGTATTATTACACTAATGATACCCCCCATCCACCAAGATGCCTAAGGCGGCACAAAGTCAACCAAATATGTATAAACTTTATCTTTTTTTTGTTTCTAAGGTGCATCCTTGTAGGAAATTTCTTAGTGTCTTATCAATTATGTGTTAAACTTTGAGGGTCGAGATATACAACTAAAAAAATATGAAGGAATATCCATGAGGGAAACATTAACAAGGATAGGGTGACCTAGTTTATTAAGACTTTCCTCCTTTAAGTAGAAAACTTGGTTGTCCTTTTGTCAAAAATCGGTTTTCAATCATAAGAAGAGTTTTATAAAGGAGACACTGAAAAGCCTAAGTAGCTTTAAGGGAGTCTCTCTAGTTATCATTCAAATATTGAATAACATATCTGAAGATCCTTGTTGTGTAAGTGTATACCCATCAAAGATATTTTTTTGAAAATTATCTTTTTTACCAAATAGATGTTGAAATATTCATAAGATTTGCAAATACATATTGACATTATCTTTCATAGGATTGTAGAAAATGATTCTATCAATTGCAAGTTGGATGTTGCTGAATGATGTGTTAATTGGATCTTAATCCTTATGACTAGACAATCATTTGTGGAAGGACTTGTTAATTCGTCCGTTAAATGTCTCAATTCACACAACATATATATGAATAAAACCAAAAAAAATATCATTCTATTTTTCATGAACCATAAGGTTCACAACAAATATAGTAGGAAACAAAAAAGGAGATACATATCAAAAGGAAACTATCTAATACATGATGATGAAAGATCTATAGATTTATTTATACATAAACTATTGTACTTACATCAGTGTTACATTTCTAGAGTTTCAACATGTATCATGACATATAGTAAGCACAATCTTGGTAATTGTTATTGTGACCATGTAACCTAAAATAAAAATTTGGTATGCATACAATCTATCGAGTTTTCTATAAAAAACTTACATTTGTAGGTTCGTGTAACTTATTTAGTTGGATAAAACTTATATAATAACAAAACATATTAAAAAATATTTAAGACTTCCTCTTTAATAGGAAATCATATTTTAAGTGCATTTTCAATGTACCATACATCATCAACATAAGGCTCTTGACCAACTTTTGAAAGGAAGGATCTATGAGAGACATCCAGGCTAAAATCCAACAATGAAACCCGTTTATAATTTTTGAGGGACCTCAAGGATAAAATACAATGATATAAACATGTTTTGAGTGTTGCCTCCTTACTTGTTACCAAGTAAGCACAATGAACCTTGTTCCCTTACCCCGTCAATACAAGAAGGTACAAAGAGGGTTGTATAGTAGACATACATGATTATATTTGTGGTTTTGTCAAAATATTATATTCATAGGTAACATGCACCTCAAACAAGTACATATAGTTAATCATGTGTAGACATATCAAAAAGCAATTTTAATACCACTATTCTAGCCAATAAGAGGCAAAGCTCACCTTTATTAAGAACATTAGATTAACAAACTTGAGTAGATCATGGAAAAAAAATTCAACATAATGATCTTGACATTTGAGCAAGCATCATTGGATTAAATTCAACAATATTTAGAAATAATATGTGATATTCATCAAGGTTGGACGTTACACCCAATCTCTGTGTCATTTCTTACAATATTGATTTCAACATCCCAAATAGTACATGTATATTCATCATCAAGCTACATATTACACCATATATCATTAGCGACTTAGGAAAATGTCATGTCTAAATTAGGGATAACAATATTATGTTTCATGATATTAATAGGGAAATCATAAGATTTGAATTAGTTAATGGCCTAATCATCAACATATCTTTTTAAGTCATATTTCAAGTTACATAGTCAACTTTAAGTACACATAAGTGATCAACATTCAGTTCATAAAATGTCAAATCTTAGTGGTCTAGTTGCAACATGGGTTTGAGTCATCATGGATCCAAGGTTTGCATTATATTGAATATTTAACATAAAAAACCCATAATAAACCTCATTTCACATTAAAACATCATATTTAGTATTAAAATGATAAAGGTTGAATATTGTCTCACTCGTGTCTAAAAATTTACTGATAAGTAAATATAAGGTCAATTTAATTCTTAATGTTAGAGGGCCTATTTATTTAATTTGTTTTTGTTTTACTTAATTTGTTTAGTCTATTTGTAATATGGGCCCAAGTGTGTATTGTCCCATTAGGGTTTGTCTTGAGTATGTATGCTTCCCCCTTATTCTATTTATAGGTAAGGATGGTTGCCTCCAAATGAAAAACCTCTACACGTTAGGGGGGAAATCCCACTCATATCATTTTCTACAATTAAAATATAACGATTAGACATAATGGGCACCCAATACTTCATCATGATCCCAAGTATTAATTTCAAGAAAATCAATGGATATATGAGTAGATCCAGGCCTTGGAAGCACTTTTAACACACTCCTTGACTTAATCTGGTCAAGTTGGTATGTAGGAAGTTTGTACTTTGGACATAGGATGCATTTTAATTAAAATAAGTTCATATCATTATATTGGTTTTCTTCTAGAGTAGGAGAAATTATCATTCTTGGGAAAAAAATGACTAGTGATGATGGGACCATAGTGGACCCACATACAATTGGGTAGACATGATGCAACACATTCATTCTTGTCAAGGTGTGAGTGGGGAGAGATGGGGTGAGTGGGTCGTTGTGATCTGGGCCCTCAGTCTCCTAGTCCATTATGGATCGGCCAGGATAGTGTGGCTAGGGGACTCTCTTCCCCACCACATTTGTATGAGAAAGGACTCAAACAAGGTTAGTGGTGGGGTTCTTTGTATCTTATGGATAAAAGAGAGGGAGGCAATGGAAGAGCTCAGATATAGGCCACCGAGAATCACATCAGTCCCATAAAGACAATGGCGACCTTGTCCTGCACTTAGGTAGTTTAGGGCAAAAACACTGAAAGGAAGCCACGATGGTGGTTATGAGAACACATGGAAGAAGAATGTGAGAAGAAAGGATGTTGGGATGTGACATATTATGGAAAGATAGGTAGAATAAGGAGAAGGAAGATGTGAAGTTAGTAAGGGAAAAATCACGAGATGTCAATGGCATTGGCGTGGTATGATATAATCGGTCGGCCGACCACCATGTATGGTCATGAGGGGAAAAAAGAACAAATATCTAGGGTAGTAAAATAAGGACAAGTCCATGGACACCGAATCAAAGGCCTATGATTGAACATAAGACAAAAAGAGTGGGTCATTGATGTGGCAATGGGCTATAAGAGATTTGAATTTTTCTTTTCTATGTATAAATTTAAAAATCCATATAGTTCAAATCATAGGTATAATTGAGGTGAAATTTCCAATATTTGCTTAAAAATCATCTCTTACTCTTATAGAAAAACATTGGTATCAATATGATGATTTTTAAGGGTATAAAAAAACAAAAACATTGAAATGTGCGTTAATGCATTCACTTTTATACCATTGAGTTGAAATTGTCATTTTATAAAATGGTTAAGGGCTAATTTGGTTGTGAGTACTTGCAACCCGTTTGAAAATTTTCAAAATAGGAAAACAAAAAATAGGAATCCGATCACAATGTACGTCGTCTGGTAGGACTCAATTTGAGAGTGGAGTTTTCTGTGAGTTATTGTTGGGTTGCAGAAACTTTTTAGATCATGAAACAATGGAGAGTTTACCACCTTGATACAACCCAGTAAGTTTAGAGTCTAAATACCTGGTAACCATCTTTCTCAATTTTAATTTTCATCGCCAAGTTGAGCAGAAGGTGAATAGAGTTGTCAATGATCGTGGAACTTGAACTGTGATCAAAACTGGAACAATTTTGTTTCCTCAAATTTCTATGTAACATCAAGTCATCAGTTCATTTTCTAGACTTGTTTTGGAACCACACAAAACCAAATGGATGGAGTTCAAAAACATTGGTAGTTGCAATTCCTATTTCCTAATTCATCCCAACCAGACATGCCCTAATTGATCGTTGAGTAACATATGATCCAATATAACCCATGTGATGAATAAAGACATTATTTTGTAAAATTTCACATGTCATGAGTGAGGAAGTGCATAAACAAAGGAGATAGAAAATATATGTTATCGCAACATCTTCCGAAAACTTAAACAAATTCTCAAATCAAGCTTGGACATCATATTACATATCATAAACATAATGGTACTCAAATTTGATAGTATCGTCGCCTCCATATCAAGGTGATCATGACATAGAAAAATTAAGCATCAACCTTAAAAATATATCCACATAGATCATATATAGATAACAAATTAGAGATATCACCTTATACGTTAATAGAATATATCTCTTTAATTTAAGAATATGGCATGACATTCAATCCTAACATTAGGGTTTTAAGCATATACATTGGTCCTTTGTGGTATTAAAAGAATATATTTATGTTATTCAAGAGTAAGGCATGACTTTCAATCCCAATGTTAGGGTTTAAGCTTCTACACTAGTCCTAGGTGAGGTTCTAGATCCATGATTGAAATTTTGTGTTCCAACAATTCAAGGATAACATCATACTTTGATATAATGTTTTATATCAACATAAATGTATGGTCCCACCCTAGTCCACATAATAGATTATCCCTAATTCCTAAATATAAGGTCAAAAGAATCATCTTTTTGAGTTTTAATATTGGGGAAATCAAATTCCTATATCACATATATTGAGGGTGAACTCAACATCCATTTAGGGGAATATAGGATTTGAATAGATATCAAGATCAATTATGAGTCAAAATTTATAAAACAAAATCAATTCTAAAAGTCAAGATTTGGATATCAAATATAATGGTTGCAATAAAACTTCAAAGCTAGGGTATAAATTCTAATTTAGACTGTAGGTGTGCTCATTCATCTATAAACAATAATCTAGCAACATTTTGTAATGTCAACATCAATTTCATTATCATGGTATTCAAGGTTGATGAATGATATAAAACTAGATCCTTATACAAAGTTGAACCACAAAGTCATCATGTTGAATATTATCACTAAATTAAGATTTTAGATAGAATTTCACTATCATTCCAAGCTTCAACATAATTTAGATAAAAAATTTAGGGAACTTTTATCTTTCAAAATCTCCAAGTAATCAACAAACTTAAATTTATAGAAAGTCATAATAGGGATGTGCATAGGTTAGGCAATTCATGATTCTATTTACTATCCTAATACAAAACATTTTCCTTCAAGACCATCATATTGTAATGGATGTACCCATATCATTGTGATATTAAATGAGCCATTATACATAGTAATGTATATTGATTTGGTTTCAAAATTCATACAGTCAATGACCAATTTTCATAATAGTGCAAAATTGTTTCAAGATTTTGGCATGTCCAAGATCATGTTTTCATCTCCAAAGGTAAGGGGTATACACGAAAATTGAGGAGTCAATTTAGGCTCTACCAATAATTATCATATTTTTGTTCCCTTCCCTCCATAAGTTAGGTAAGGCGTAACATGGAAATAGAGGAGTCAATTTAGGCTCTACCAATAATTAGAGGATCATGATATATGATCAATATCTCATATTTGTTATATAATTCAAAATCAAAGTTTTTTAAAGAGGAATACTAACCAATAGAGTTTGCCTCTTGTATAAGTCTTTGTATCATGATTTGAGTGTCCAAAGACATAGTTATTTCCAAATTATAGAGAATGATACATAAAAAAATATTTTTTTTTCTTATTCATGTTTGAGGTTTGATAAAAAAAAATATCTGGCAACATGATTTTAATTAGTTGGAACCCTCAACTATGAGGTAAAAATACAAATTCTACTTTTTTCATCATTTTAAAAATTCTTAAAATCTATATCAAACATAGAGTCACATAAGCCATTTTTGGTAAAATAGAGCCTGCATGATCCGAGTGATACATATGTGCACATATCTTCAAGGTACTTTCATTAATCATAGTTTTGTCTCAAATTAATATCAAATCATGCAATCATCATCATTACTTTAATCAAATTTTATGAGGTCCTTTAGATTTTAGTTTTCCCATGCATAGGATACCATAACTGGGAGATCATATGAGTAATAGTCACTAGATCAAGATAAGATGGGAAGAATAACAAATCATAATTTTATGAGTCTCTTGGGTTAATCTAAAAATAAGAGATGAGATGGAGATGTGTGTCAATTCACACACCAAAACAATAGGGCTTAATACTAGAGTTTAACCTTTTTATGGCAAAACTACCAATTAAGTTTGTTTATTTGTATAGAAGGTTCGATCCCAAAAGACAAGATTTTCAAGACTGAAATTTAGACCCAAATAACTTTGAACAATTATTGAATTGGAAATAAAGATCCTCTATTTGAAGGGTTGATTATGCTAAAACAAGGATGTCAAATTTTCAATGAGACAAAACTTACACTAAGAACAAGGAAGGGAAGAATTATGCTAAGACTAAATAAAGAAGGAGTTATTCTAAGAACAATTAAAGATAGATTAAGTATGATAATGATTAAATTGCAAGTAATAAAGATATGATTCTCATAGTCACTTGTTATTTCCATTCTTGCATTTTGTACTCTCGTTCTTTCAATATAAATAGTTCTTTTCCATCTTGTTCTTGGTTTTCTCATTAGGATCAAGGAACTAAGAGGGAAAGTTGTTTCATTGTCACTACCTAAGATCCTTTTTGGAATATTTGTCCTATAGTCTATGGCCTCCTCTATTCCTTCCATTTTTCTTCCTTTAATCTCCAAGGATCGTGAGTAGTTTTCCATACCAGGGTGTGGGGAGTAGCCCCACATCCGTAGTGTAGGCTAGATCAACTTGTATATGATGATATTATCTAGATGGTATTATATTTGGATAATTGCATGATTTTAATGACTTGATCTCTCATTTTTTTCGAATGTTAGTATTAGGGAATGATAACTCAGAAACCAAATCTCTAAACAACCAAAAAATGCACGAGGATCTAGATGAAACCTTAGATGAATATTTGTTAGGATGTTTGGGAAAGGATCTATAGACACTAGGACCAATGGTACAAAGAGTTTAATTTTTTTGAATGCATTTGTGAATGTTTTTGCATACCTTCTTATAAATAGTTTTATCTTATGGATTTATCAATCTAGTTTCATGCACCTATGGAAGTAAAACCCATAACCCTGATATCCTTTATCATCGATTCATTCTCATTTTCAACTTCTTGTTTCTCAATCACTCTTTCTTACTCACAATTTAATTCTTCTTGTAGTTAATCTCTCTTTAGTTGTTCTTAGCATAACTCCTTTATTTGTTCTTAACATAATTATTTCGTTATTCTTAGTAACTTTTATTTTGTTACAAATTTTACTTCCTTGTTTTAGCATAATCAACCCTTCAACAACAGATCTTTACTTTCTAGTTCAATAAATGTTCAAAATGATTTGTGTGGGGAATTCAATCTTGAAAATGTTGTCCATAGGGATCTACCCTTTCTATACTAATAAATCACCTTAACTGGTTGTTTTGCCATTAAAAATGTCAAACTCTAGGGTTAAGATCTTGGTTTTTGGTATGTGAATTGACATTCATCAAAATGGAACCGTTGTTGGGGACAATAGATTGTTTTTTAGTACCTCAAAAACTTAATTTTTTGTTTCATTTTTTTCTCTACCTTTGGAATCCCATTCTAGAAGTTCTACTCCTCCTTCTGCTGATTTTCCATTCTAGCAGTCCATTTTTTCTACAACTGCTACTATTTGCTTGATTATAACTATGCATACAACACTCACAAAATGCAAATTTTGTGCTACCCATTTTTGAGCCATAAATAGAAAGGACATTCCATCATTTAAATCGACAAAACCATTTTAGGTTGTCGAGGAGGAAGTAACTTGTAGAATTAAGCTGACACTCATTTCTCAAAGGGAGGCCATGATGGCTGAGCGTGAGACTCAAGAGGCCGCTTTACATGCAACTTATCTGACTGAGCAAGAGGCCCAAGAAGCCGCACAATGGGAAGCAGAGTGGAAAAAACAATTGAAGGCCTTCTTAGTCCCTAAAACCACTTATGCACAACACTCTATTGTAGCACCCAAAATCACAGTCCCCCAAGTTTAGATCCATACTCAATGGATCACTAAGATTTGGGCCAATCCCTTTTTCTAGAAACAAAGGTTAAAGTTGCCAAGACCATCTTCAATGTTTTCTGATTTATGTTCCTTACATAAACTCCTAGGCATTTCTAAGGATGCCATTTATCTTATATTGTTGAAATGCTCTCTTTTTAGACAAGCTAGCATATGGTATAATACCATGGAGGGAGGTGAGCATGTCACCACTTGGGAGGCACTACAATCCATGTTTCTAGAGAAATATTACCCTCCTTCCCTCACTTATGAAATCAGGGGACATAACACTCTTTTTTCTATGGCCCGATTGAAACACTAATAGAAGCTTGGAGAGGTTTAAGGACCTTCTTTGTCATTTCCCTCACCATGACATTCATTGGGCCAACTCATCAAAATTTTCTACCATGTTGTTTACAATGACAAAAAAGTCTTCCTTGATTCCTCATCTGTAGGAAACTTTATGTTTCAAACTCTTAATAGTTCTTGGGAGGTTATTAAATGTAGTTTTGAAACCCAATCACGACAAGGGGCTGGTGGGGTACTCAAGGTATCTAGGGTTGAGGAGAATCCTGACATTAAATATATTGTTGAAAGCCTCAAGCTCATTGCCTTGAAACATGATCACCTCGAGTCTATTTGTAATGCATATGAAAGGAGAGAGAAACCTCATCAAGTAAAGAATGTAGACTCTCTCTATAGAATTTGCCAAGGGTATGATCATACTACCCTATAATGTCAATATCTATATAGTGTTCCTATGCAATAGGAGGTTGGACAACAAATGGAGGACCTTAACTCCATCCATAGCATACCAGGTCAAGCCTATTACAATGCGAACCAAGCTAGAAACCACCCTAGATTCCAATATGGACACCCATTAGGTACTAAAAATGCTCCTCAACTTGCTCTCCAACAAAGACGCCTTCATCCTCAAGACAAAAATCATCCACCACCAGGATTTCCCAAGAACAACAATTAGAGGAACTTGGGGAATCAAGGAAATTATAGGGGACAGTTCCAAACTGTGGGCCCTACCATGCACAACAATATCAAAATATGAACCAACCACTACCACATAAGTAGAACCCACCTTAATAGAACACCCCTACTCCTACTTGAGATAGTGAGAGGATAGTCTCTCTAGAGCAATACATCCTTGCTCAGAATCAAATTCTCCTATCCCAATTTGGCCCACCAAAAGGCAACTGATGCTCAGTTATCCCAACTCTTTTCTAGCCAGAAACCTCATGTTGGCACTATTTTCGGGCAACCAAAAAACAACCCCAAGCATCCTGAACAACTCAAGGTTGTATCTACCCATTAGGGGAAGGTACATTATCATCCCCTCCTCCATAGAAAACCCATGTTGTACCCTTAGATTTTGAAGATAATGACACTGTGGTAGTTGAAACACAACCTCCACTAGAACCCCCCATTCCTTCCCCTAAAATCCGACAAGTGGAGGTTGAGGAGCTCAAAATCCCTATCTACAAGCCTCGTACACCACACTCATCTTTCCTAAAACAAACTAGAATTTATACCCATTTCATAAAATTTAGGAAATCCACGAAAAAGTTACATGTGGACATTCCCTTCTTGGATTCTCTAGCTGACATGCCTTCCTGGTCCAAGTACATGAAAACCCTATTGACTAGGAAGTAATATACAAAAGAGTATGAGATGGTAATAATTTCTAGGAAAACTTTGGATATCATACAAAGTAAAATTCCTAAAAACAAAAAGATCCCAATTCCTTAGGGATTGGGTGCTACTTGGGTGATTATGCTTGTAGAAAAGGTCTTACAGACATCGGCACTAGTATTTAAATTATGCCTTATAGCATTTATAGGAGACTAAGATTTCTAGATATGCTTCATACTGCCATGAACATACCATTTCCAAATGCATCTATGACAAAACCTATGGGTATCATTGAAGATATAGATGTAAGTGTTGGGAAAGACGTCTACATTCCATGTGATTTCATGACATGGACATCAAGGAAGATTTATGTTACCCTCTTATTTTTGGTTGCCCCTTCTTAGGCATGGACCGAGCTATGATCAATGTTGAGGCCAATACTATTCCTTTGTGCCTTGGAAGACAAACCCTAGAGTTTAGGGTGTTTGAAAGCATGAGGGGACCAAGCCTCCAAGAAGAGGTCTGTCTCCATGATTGTTTTGATAAGGTTTTATAGTTGAGACAAGAATGGTATTTATTTGAGGATCCCCTCTACACTGACCTTATGGCTCCAGATGATTGTGGTTTTGAGGATGAGAAGTTGGACCAATTTATAGCTCATCTAGACAACTTTGAAGAGATTGTTGATGGATAATTCAAAGACCTTATTATGGTCTCTCTTATAGAAGAGAAACATGAACCTCCTAAGGCCTAAAAAGTGAAACCTCTCCTAGAAGGACTTAAATATGTTTTCTTGGATGGGAAACAAATATGCCATCTTATCATTAAATCTGACCTTACTTTTGAGAAAAAAGACATGCCATGACTGAACTGAGAAAAAGGAGAGCTTCTCTAGGGTATAAAATGACCGATTTGGTAGGGATAAATCAAGCCATTTGCATGCATAAAATCCCTATGGTAGAAGA
Organism: Alisma plantago-aquatica; assembly: GCA_963693085.1. NCBI lineage: Eukaryota > Viridiplantae > Streptophyta > Magnoliopsida > Alismatales > Alismataceae > Alisma > Alisma plantago-aquatica. Next base: position 1,402,111,006 of record OY856412.1, read on the forward strand.
ATACAACCCATCCCGTGACACTCAATGGAAATTAATTAGAATCATGATGTAGGTTGTCCAATTGGAGGTTATCAAACTATTTACTTTAGGAATCATCTACCCCGTATCTGACTCCCCTTGGGTCAGCCCTATACAAGTGGTCCCCAGGAAAGGGGGAACCACCATAGTGAATAATGACAAGAATGAGATCATCCCTACTCATACTATTATGGGATGGAGGATGTGTACTAACTATAAGAAAATGAACAAGGCCACTAGAAAAGATCATTTCCCTCTTCCCTTCTTGGATCAAGCACTAGAATGCCTTACCTCTCAACAATAATTTTGTTATGTAGATGGTTACTCACATTTCTATCAGATTCTGATTCTTCTTAATGACTAAGAGAAGATGACCTTCATCTTCCCATTTTGGTAATTATGCATTCAGGAAAATGTCATTCAAGTTATGCCCCAACCATCTTCCAACGATGTATGTCCACTATTTTTGTTGGGTTGATCAAAACCTTTATGAAGGTGTTTATGGATGATTTTTTTCATTTACAGATACTATTTTGACTCTTTCCTTAGAGACCTATCCCTTTTTATGGAAAAGTGTGAAGAAGCGCACTTGGTTTTAAATTGGGAAAAATGTCACTTTATGGTGATAAAAGGAATTGTTTTGGGACATAGAGTTAGAAACCAAGGTATATATCGGTAAATAGAGACAAGATTGAAGTGATCACCAAACTTCCCTCTCCCACTTATATCAACAACATCCATGCCTTCCTTGGGCATCTTAGATTCTATCTGTGATTCATCCATGATTTTTCAAAACTCACCAAGCCTCTCACCAACCTCCACCAGAAGGATGTCCCCTTTATCTTTAACAAGGCTTGCATGACCAATTTCCTTTGCATTAAAGATGATCTCACCACTACCCCCATCATTCATGCACCTGATTGGTACTTTATATTTGAAATAATCTGTGATGATAGTGATTTTGTTGTTGGTTCCATTCTTGGACAGTGAGTTGACAAGAAGCACCACACAATTTATTATACATCCAACTTTAGATGATGCTCAGTGGAACTATAATAATACTGAGAAGGAAATGTTAGCCATAGTCTATGTCTTTGATAAGATCTACTCTTACTTAGTTGGGTCCAAGGTGATTGTGTACACGAACCACACAACTATTAGATACTTAATGAAAAAAAAGAATGCCAAACTTTGTCTCATTCATTGGAACCTTTTACTACAGGAATTCAATTTAGAAATCCTTGACAAGAAAGGTTGTGAGAATTTTGTAGCGGACCATCTTAGCTGCCTAAGATCTTGCTATGATGATGGAATTCCTATCAATGATTCTGTACTCGATGATAAGTTGCTAAAAGCTGAATCCCAATACGCATGGATTACAGGCTATGTCAGTTATCTTGATGTAGGTGTCCTACATCCTGATTACAAGGGATATATTAAAGCAAAAAAATTACATGTTGTCAAGTATTATTATTGGGATGACCCTTATCTCTTTAGAGTATGTGCATATGATCTCTGTCACAGATGTGTTATCGAGGAAGAGGCTCATGACATACTTGAGCAATGTCATTTTGGCCCCAATGAAGGGCATATGAGTTCTCAAAAAATATCTAGGAAAGTTCTCCAATCTAGTTTCTTTTGACCCACCTTATATCAATATTCATATGAATTTGTCTTAACATGTGATCAATGCCAAAGGTCTGGGAACATTTCTAAGAGAGATGGAATGCCCATGACTTCTTAGCAAGAGATAGAGATCTTTGAGGTCTAGGTGTGGATTATATGGAAACCTTTCCTTCTTCCTGTGGGTACCAATGTATCCTAGTGGCTGTGGATTACATTTCAAAATGGTAGAAGCCATTCCCACCAAGCTTGTGACTCCAAATCTATTAATTGTTTTTCCAAGATATCATTTTCCCTAGGTTCTCAGTGCCTCACACCATGCTTGCTGACAGTGGATCACATTTCTTAGAGAAAGGTTTTGAGTCCTTATTGAAAAGATATTGAGTCCACCACAAGGTCGTCTCTCCTTACCATCCTTAGAATAGTGGTCTAGTTGAGGTTTCAAACTGACATATTAAGTTCACCCTAGAGAAAATAGTCAAGCGCATTGGGAAAGATTAGGATTTGAAAATCAATGATGCCTTTTGGGATAAAAAACTTCCTACAAAACACTTATAGGAACGACTCCCTTCAGATTGATCTATGGAAAGTCTTGCCATGTACCCATAGAGTTGGAGCACAAGGCTAGTACGACCATCAAAACTTTAAATTTTGACTTATCTACACCAGGAGAAAATCATTTTCTTAAAATTCATGAGTTAGAAGAGCTCAAATGGCAGGTTATGAGAATGCCCACAAATATTGGATAGAAGCAAATCATGACATGATGGCCATATTAGGCAGAAGGATATTCAGTAGGGTGACCGAGTACTAGTCTATAATTCTAGGTTAAGGCTTTTTCTTGGAAAACTCAAATCTAGATGGTGTGGACCTTACCTTGTCAAGTGTGCCTATCCACATGACACTTTTTTCCTCAGGGATAAAGTGCATGGTGAATTCAAAGTTAATAGCCATAGGCTAAAATGGTTTCAAAGTTAACAGACATAGGCTAAAACGATATATTTCCATTGAGGATTTTATAGCATCTGAAGCACATCAACTCTCACTTCTTGAAGAACTTGATTTAAAAAGATCCTCCACCACCTCCCAATCTCGATCCATAAATGGATCCATCAAATATGTGTGTTGGGCCTTCAAAATAAAGTCTGACGCTTGTTGGGAGGCAACGAAACATCTTTTTTTTATTTCCTATATTTTTAGATAACCTCTTTTTAATTTCAAGTTCCTCATTTAGTTCAAAAGGGGTGGGGGCGAGCCTCTCAGCTTGATACCCAACCTGGTGTCTCACTTAGAAAGATGGTTGTTTTGAGGCAAGCAAACTGCTCATCTCACCTAGTAAAATGATTTACTCACTCTTCAAGACAGTCATTCAAAATGACAATTGATTTGAACTTTAAACATCCCAGTTCCACCCACGGAGCCAAATGGGAGGTGTAACACCTTATCCCTCATCCATGACACTTGCAATGCTAGTTTATGAATCCAAATAGTCAGCTCAATCCACCTAAAGTCTCTCTATAATGTGTAGATGGGGGAGGGTAACTCACATCAACACCAGCTCTCCTCAAGACCTAGACGTTGAGCACTGTCACCTATTACTCATCACTAACTGACTATTCATCGTCCCATCTGGATGTTTGGAGTTAGCACGATAGCCTGAACATTCCACTCTGGCACCACCATGCACCATCTTCCTTCCCTCCCCAGTAGTAGGTTCTTTGGCACCACCAACTGAATACCTCACTGGGCCAACTGACCATTTCACACTTCCATCCTTCCTCAACTTCGTCTATCCATCCCTCGCTGACACATTGTGCATTACCTTCTCTAGGTGTTGTCCATTTTTCAACATATCTGGTCATCAGTTTTTCGGCCTCTAAACGATCATTTAGCAACCTCTGCCCAACGGTTTACAACAAACCACCCTCGTTAACTCCATGGCCCCCCTTCGTTTTCCCACTTATCGACAACCTCTACTTGATTCACCTATTCGGTGAACCGATCGATTGGGGAAGACAATTGGGCAGATCCATCTAGGCATCTCCAACCCCTATGCTCTCTATCGAATGTCTCAACCTTTGAAATGACAATTTCTATCTTCCAAACATTGGTCTTACCTTGCAAGACAAGCGATTCGAGTGACTTTGAAAACAACCTCCACTGCCTCAACCGGTTCAACAATTGAAATGCTCATTTCACTACTCAAAATAGTCGTCTCACAACACCCAATGGCCATTGTAGTCGTCAACACAACAATGTCTGAAGACGGATCCCACAGATATGGTTTTCTTAGACGTTTATGGAAAGGAAAAGGCCCAAAAAAGAAGGCAGTCTCCTGTGAGCTGCCTCGTTGCTCTAATTTTTGGGACCCTACTAGCAAGTCTTCACTCAAGATGGTTGAGGAAATGCTCCACATTCTTCTTTTCCCTACCACATGGTATCGGTGTTCAATGATCTCACACTTGAGTTCATGGCCACTTTCCGCCACTTTCACTGCTCACAGGGACATTCAAGCTGTAAGGTCTGAATTTTTGAGGAGGAATTGGAGATTTTTGCTAGGAAGCTCACATCTATCATCCTTGATGGTAGGAATGACTACTGAGAACCTCCTTGAAACCTTCCTCAACAAATACAAAAAAGATAAATTCTAGTCTGACATCACTAGACTTCCATCCCAACTGCCCAGTGGCTCCAAAGCCTCCAACATCAATATCCTAGTTGTATGTTATCATAATTGTATCTTGTCATGTACCATCTTTAGTAGGGAGAGTACTCAAGGCATCCTCACTCTTTTCAAGCTATACACCTTGTGGTGCCTTCTGAATGATGGGTCGTTCAACTAGGGGGATGTTATGCTTGAGCATCTTGACACTCAAGCCAGTTGCACCACATCTTCTTCCTTCTACATTGGCCACATAGTGACCTTTATAGCCATATTATTAGGCTACACTTACATTTCTTTCCTATCATTGGAGCTCAAGAATCACTTGATCGACCTTATGTACTTGAAGGGATGCATGTTCCTCCATTTCAGTGTAGATAATGCCTACTATCTAGAATTTAAAGATACTTCTATCATCCTCGAGCTTCCTCAACATGCTAGGCATGTAGCTACAAATTTAGTCTTTAATCTGACCAATCTACCAGTGCACATCCAATGATTCCTTCTAGAGCACCCTGATCCAAATGACATTCTTCAGCCTACTACCCATAGGAGGAGTGTCTCAGTGGAGGCACATGATGATGCAACTGACCCTCTATATTGACATTGCACCAAGAGGCACACTGGAGATGAGGAGGACCCTGAAGAGCCTTATGTCTTCTATGAGATTCAGGGTTAACTGGATGTGATCCAATGTGAGAAGCAGTGCCAAGGACACCGAATCAACTATATGTACCTTATTCAGCAGTCCCATGAGTCTTGGCATGTGTATTGTGGCCACCATGTCCCCAGTTGACCGTCTTATGAGGATTATGGGCCCCATCATGCTTACATTGACCCCAACTCACTATATTGGGGGAACTACTAAATCCTCTACATCATCCACCACCTCATTTTACTCCACCATAATGATCTTATTTCATCCATCTTAGATTTGGAAATTGCTTGACAAAAGCATAATTCTAAGTCTAGGGTGAAGTTGAATGATACATTACATTTTGACCCTCTATCTTCCCTTTCAAGATTTTCTTTTTATTTTATTCTGCATGAAGTTTGTTTTCAAAATGTAGTTGTTTTTCTTTAAAATTTTGAAAAGTGGCCTTTATCTAGTAGGCTAAAGATGAATTGATCTTATATCATTGTACCCCTTTTAGTTCAATAAATCTTCTTTACAATTTTTTTTACAGATTTCCATGATCAGAAGACACCATGTCAACTAGGACCCCAAATTTGCATTAATCTTCAGAACAGTGGAAACATGTATTACATTGATGAGACCAAACATGAATTTTTTGTATTTTTAATTGTAGATTAACTTTTCATATCTCTTGTATAATGTGGTGACTGGAAGAATCAACCCGATTCAATTACACTCCATAAAAAATGTTTGAAAGCATAGGAAGAACCTTCTTCCACCTTCACCTCTCAGAGAAAAACAAATACCACCTCATGTCGAACTCCAAGTTCAGGGTGTCATGTGTTCCACATCTCAATTCTTTCATATCCCTCATATTTAATAGGGGTGTACCATAAAAATATGCCAAAGCTCACATGAAAAAATGTGGTCAATGTAATTGTTGTCCATGAATAAAATATTCAGAGTTGAATAGAGGAGCGATCATCTTCTTCTGCACCTCCTTCATCTTGTTCCTGTGTAAAAACTCACAAAAAGAAAATATAGGAGTGTCAAAGCAGTAGTGAGATGAAGATTGTTTCTTACAGATTCTTGATTTTGAAACAAGCTATGAAACATGTTTAAATAGGGAATGTAGAATGTTGTGTTACTTGGTTCTGTGAGATTGGTTTGCTTGGCCAAATAAGGATTGGTATGTTCCTAGTACAAATTGGAATTATTTGTGATTTTATTTTCTTGAAGACAAGAAAAGATTCAAGTCCATGGTATTTTGGTGAATGTATATTCATCTCATTTTGAATATATCTTTCATTGTCTTTACATAGGAACATAATCATTTTTTTGCAAATTTTCTAGAAATAATTGCAAATAGTCACTTTTTGACCAATAATGCAAATTCTTATCTTCATTTATATTTTGTAGATTCTTTTTTGTTCAGGGAAAATATTGGACCATCTCAATATGTGAGCCAACTGGCTCATATACTAAAATGATCATTTCATCTCTGAAGGATGTCACACCTCAGATCCCATATGACCATTTTGGTCATAGCTCCCCCTTTCACCCATGTTATCCAACAACCAATACGGGCATTCACATCCTTCCAAATGCTCGGCTAGACACACCACCCAAGTGTCTCAAGTTCTTAAACAGTCCTCTTAGGTCGCTTCACAACCAAGTCTCCTTACCAGCACGCCGCCACCTCCCCAAGGTTTCTCCCTTAGCTTGCGCACATTTAGATGCTAACTAAGCGTTTCACTTCTTCAACCAACCATCTTAGATTGCTTTGTGGAAAAGATTTGATCAAGTCAGTGCCGCCACCCCCTTTTGGGTTTTGATGTGCTTACACACCCATTTAGGCCCAAATCGATGGGTTCAAGTTGTGGACCGGTAAGTTCAAGCCATAAATCAGTTGGTTTGCGGTGCATGATCTAGAGTCTTCAAAATCCACTTCCCATATTTTACTCTCCCCCCTTTCAGGGTTTCCTCCTTTCCTTCCCCTATAAAAGGAGGGGGCACCCCACTAGAAAGGGGATCTAACTTTTTGTACTTGCACTTTACATTTGAGCATTTGTTATTTCTAATCTGGCATTCTATACTCTCATTCTTATAATAAAATCATTTCTTCTCCATCATGTTCTTTATTTTCTCATTGGGAGCAAGGAACTAAGAGGGAAGGCCATTTCATTGTCACTATCTAAGATCCTTTTTGGATTCTTTGTCCTCTACTTTATGCCCTCCTCTCTTCTTTTCATTGTTCTTCCTTTAATTTTCATGGATCGTGAGTAGTTTTCCATATCGAAATGTGGGGAGTACCCCCATAGACATAGTGTAGACTACATTGACTTCTATATAATGATATTCATTAGATGGTATTTTATTTTGATAATCACACAATTTTAACGCCTTGATCTCTTGTTTTTGTCAACCATTAGTCTTAGGGAATGAGTCCTCAGAACCCAAGGCTCAGAACAATCAAACAAATGCATATGGATCGGAATGAGACCCGGGAAGGATCTTTGTTAGGATGTTTGAGTAAAGATCTGTAAATAGTAGGACCAATGGGTTTAAAAGTAGTTCAACTTTTGTGAATGCATTTGTTAATGCTTTTGAATACCTTCTTCTAACTAGCATTATGATTTCTTTGATCTAGTTTCACACACCTAAGACGGTAAAACCAATAACCCTAATATAATATCATTGATTCATTCTCATTTTCAACCTCTTGTTTCTCAATTGCTCTATCTTACATGCAATTTAATTCTTCTCCTAGTTAATCTCTCTTTAATAATTCTTAGCATAACTCCTTCTTTAGTTGTTATTATCATAATTCTTTCCTTACTTATTCTTAGTGTAACTTATATTTCATTGCAAAATTTACTTCCTTTTAGCATAATAAACCCTTCAAACAACAAATCTTTACTTTCCATTTCAATAATTATTCAAGTGATTCATTTGGGGAATTGAATCTTGAAAATTTCATCCTTAGGGGTCAACCCTCTCTATGCTAATAAATCATCTTAATTGGTTGTTTTTTCATTAAAAAAGGTTAAACTCTAGGATTAAGACCCTAGTTTTTGGTGTGAAAATCGATACTCATTAGATGCTAGATGACTCTTGATGCCTTTTAGGGAAAGATCCTTAATCCAATTATGGTTTAACTTTGTTTATGTAGGTGTATATAGAGACCTCAATCTCCATAGGAAGGAAGATTGGAGATATGCCAGCTGCCTAAGTTTTACACCAATCCTAGACACATTGGTTTCACCACTACGAACTTAGGTTCTCCCTAGGTTAATATGAGATATTATAATTGAGTCTGAAACTACATTGAATTGGTGTGTCTGTGATGAATAGAAATGGCGTGTCTGTGATGAGTGCATATTATTCAAATGTTAATTGGATTTTCTAGATTAGCTTCATTGGTTATGCATGTTCATTTCATTGATTCTTGCATAGATTAATTTTACTTTTTTTTTCTTTCTAAAATTTAGATTTTTGATGGAATTTCTCATTCTAATACAATTAAAATCACAAGAACCAAGTCAATGATATATCCATGTTCCGAGTCCCCCTCATCTTCCACTATTTTCACTAGTACATTTTTAATCTCTACTGTCACATTTCTTAACATCATTTCCAAGATAAATCAACACTATAGACATACAACGTTAGTTAGATAGCACAAAAATCACAATGGGTCAAGGCTTATTTTTAGGAAAAATGTGGGCATCATTTTTATTTTAACATGGGTTGCTTGGTGAAGAAACGATGTCACAAACAACCCACAAAATTCAATTTCTTGGAGAACTTTTTTAGAAAGCACATGCCGCTTCAGTTGACAGGGAACTGACGATGCAACCCTTCCCATGAAATAAATTTTACCTCCAAAATCCTATGTTGTTGGTTTCTTTTCTGAATAAACCAACATAACTGGTCATGTTCCGTACAAAAAAATCTCTTAAAAAAACTAGTGGGTCATTTCTCCTACCAAAGTTGATGATACCGGATTCCTACCACGCGCCCCATGAAAGTTTTTCCTCCCAAATTGGTTTATGCCATCAATTTTGGTCTTGAAACTGACACTACAAGTCTTAGTGAGGTTGGATTTTTAAATAGGATAAGGACTTGTTTCGTTGGTTTCCTAATGCCTAACAGACATCATAGATCTAACTATATTATTATTCATTTTGTAAAATTGACATTATAGGTGTTAGTAGGCATAAATACATATGCTATCAATTTCACAATAATAAACCAATGACATGACATATAGTGATGATTTCTAAAGCTCAACTGATGCCCAAGTGGTACTTAATAGCACCTACAAAAATTTCTTTTCTCCCATTCTTTGTTTCATAGCATGATACCTAAGCTCTAGCTATTGTCTTCCTCCTCCTCTGACCACCACTTCTCACTAGTGTTGCGGGCATTCCTACTATGCCACTATCGTACCTGTATCTGTCTCCCTTCCTCTTATTCCTCCTCTCTCCATTACTCGTCTAACCACCATTGTCATTGTTGTTTCTTCTCCTCCTCTATCTCTTACTACTTGCTACTCGGTGGACCACTATTGCTGATGCTGAATGTGCTGACACTACTGCTGCTCAATGCACCAACACTATTGCTGCCACTCGACATGCCAACACTACTGCTCGACACCAACACAATTTTTTCCATACACCACCACCATATCCAATGTCACTACTTCTTTTTTCGTTGATGTTGACATTCCCAACTTCTTGAGGTTTTTTATCTATCTTCTTCTTCTCTGGTACATATATTTAATGAAAAAGAAATATTTGAATGAAAATCAATTAATGTTGGTTTCTCTAATTGTTGTAAATGCTACACTTGGAAATGAAATCAATTTATTTAATATTCTCTAAGTACTTATTTATGCTACATATTGAAATGCAATCAATTGATGTTGGTTTTTAACATGTACTTGTTTATTCTGCATGTTGAAATGAAATCAATAAACTTTGTTTTGATTTCTATTCTTGATCTATATATGGCATGTCTATCTAACCAAAAATTGTTCCATGACATTGAAATAAATTCAAGTTTTTTAATGATAAATATTGTATAGGTTGTATATAAATATTGTCTACCATTTATAATTTTTTATGCACCTAATATATGAATGATGACACTAGGATCATAGGTATATAAATGACAACATATTATCTTTCTAGCCTAAAAACTTGTATAAAATTTATTCATTAGGAGTAAATCATAGATACTCTCCAATTTGGGACTATTATTGAACATCTAGCCTCATTTAGGATGTAAGTGTATAATGTAGATTTGGTTTTCAAGATATTTTGCCAACACTTCCCAACATGTTCCTTGAGTACATATGTTTGTGAGTATTTTCCCATCTACATTGATGTACTTCGAGAACTATAGAGTATTTCTGCCAAAATATTCTTGAAATATGAATACACATTATAAACTTACTTGTGATATTAGGCATTCAATAACATGATAGGTGGTATACATTCATTACTAAACCCTATATCCTAAATGCTAGACCCTAAATGCTAAACCGTAATGAATAAACCCTAATCCTTATATTCTGTTGGCCCTTAAATTCATGAACCCTAAACCCTAATCTTTGAACCCTAAAAACTAAACTCTAATCTCTAAACAATAAACCTAAACTACAAACCCTAAACACTAAATCCTAATTCAATTCAAACATATTTTATTTTAAAGTTGACGTGGCTAATGGATGATTCAATACTAGTTTTTCCTTTGATAGTAGAATGGATTGATCATAAATGTCCATTCAAAATTGATGTATTATGGATTTTGTTATTTGTCTTGATAAATTTATATGATTTGTGAAGGAGCATAGGAAATTTCCCAGAGATAGGTTTTATTGTCCTTGTCAGAATTACTGTAAATTCTTGAATCTAGCTTTAGAGGTTAAATCTCTATCTTTCTACACCCCTTTTTATTATGTTGTTATTAAGTTTCTTTTCCTATAATTTATAATATACCAAACTTAATTAAATTCAAATAATGGCATGTTTCATAAATACCTTTAACACAGAGAGTTTAAATATAAAATAATTATAGTACATTCAATTATAGGAATTTATGTACAAACATTTCAAATGATAGTTTTATCTCTAATGGGACACTCTAGAATAATGCTAGCACTAAATCATGGTAGAATTGTGGGTGCAAATATGGTCTTATAATTGACCAATTATTTGCTACAAATTCCTCAAATTCAAGCCAACATACAAGTACAACATCTAATATCAAAAGGTTTTCATAATATGATATGTATGTAAAATATGGAATCTGCATATAATACTAAATTTACCTACAATGGTTCATGTAATTTGAGTAATATTTACTCAATAAATTGGATTTAATAAAAAAATCCTTAAATAACCCATGTTTTATTAATTTGATCAGTTTCATTAACAATCTTCCATTTATTTCTTCCCTGATCATGCATCATATACCCCCTCCCCCACATCTTTTCCTTAACACAACAACTACCACAACTTACACTTCCTTCCCCCCTTGACTGGAAAGTATCCTACTTCCCTCATCCTCTTCTCTTCCTCACACCCCCTTTCATATTTCTCCTCTTTTCTCCCCTCTCACCATTTTCAAACCCTAGACAACTTTGTCTCTCACTGTTGCTTTGAGGTTTTGTTTTTGGAGGAGTTAGTGATAAGGAGAGGCACATGGTCTGTGTATTCTGTAACATCCCTGACCTGGGTTAAGCTTTAACCCTAGAGTTTTTTCTTAATAAGGTTGATTATGTGCTTGCTCTTATCTCTTGAAAAGTAATTAAGGCTCAAGAGGGACCTATATCTCACTTTCAGTCCTTTTTGAATAATGTTGAAACAATGTTTTACTTGTTTTGGACTAAAGTGTAAATTAACCAAGTTGAGGGGTTAACTTGCAAATGTTACATGATTAAATGTTCCTCATGTGTTGAAGCATCATTATAATGATGATGATGCAGAGGTATGTCTTGGGAAAAGCTTGAGTACCAAGAAAGAGTTGATAAAGTAAGGTTTGTGCATTAAAACCTAGTTTTGGTATAATATGCAATTTACCCAAAACCTAGGATTCAATATGAAAATTACCACTTCAAAATAGTTCTTAATGCTTCTTGGCATCATGTAGAGAAAATAAAATGAAAGGGGAATCTCATTTGTACCTCTTTGAAGCAGAGATAATCTTAATATTAAAATAATCAAGAATTAAGCATAATTGAAACCCTAATTCAATTTAATGCAAAAATAATTATATTAATTGGATTGCCCTTCAAACAAAATTGTGTTGGTTGAAAATAAACAAGCGTGGACGTCCTTGTGCCTTGCAAAGTCAAAATAAATATCTACGTGAGTGGAGAACCCAATCACATTAAGAAATGAAAAAGAAATATCCACTTACTTTAGAATATTATTATTATAAGGGTTAAGGTGCTTAATTTGCTTTTCTTTAAATCATGGATAATTGAGAGGAATAAGATGCAAATAGGATAGCCTCGTCCCTAAGGAATAGAAGGGGGTAAGTGGCAAGGAAATTGAGGAGATAATTCCTACTTTCCCTCTCTTAAATGAATTTTCAATAAAATTCATATATATGCTCCTTTATCCATGAGGAGAAGGGGTAATTTCGAATACACTTCTTTTGTTTGCTTGAAAAACGACCAAGGGAGCTTTGGAGGATCAGGAGGACTACCCCCAATATGTTAGTAAGCTTCTTGACTTCCTTTCACCTCAATTCCATGGTGGAAATCGAAAATCAATGCATGATTTCTTCTTATCTCGATCCCATCTTCAATTCTAACTATTCCTTTTCACTCAAAGCTTGAGGACGAGCCTTGGGATAGTGAAAGGATTTTCATCCACCATTTTTGACGTGAGATTGAATCTTTGAAGATCAATTGGAGGCGGGTTTTATAACTTGAACTCTTACTATTGTTATTGCATTCAATTCCTTATCAATTGTTGATCATTTATTCTTCTTGAAATTCACTTGATCAAATCAATGGAACCACCATGAAAATTACAGAAAAATATGAAGGATCATATCTTGATGATTATGACATCATACTAATCACACATCTCAAAAATATCATAGGAAAATGATTTCAAAAGTTGAAAGCCAATCGGTGTCCTTGAAATGGGTTAAACAGTTTCAACAAACCGTTAGAAACTAAACAGTTTCAAACTGTTAGGAAGAGTTGACCATAGTTGACCATTTGGAGATTTGATGCTAATGTTGATGGTTGATGACACATTAAATTTATTTGATTAATTCCAAATGGTTCATTAGTTGAGGGTTCATCAATTACCAAACCCTAGTTGGGTTAAGTGCTGAATTTCCAATTGATTGATTTAGATTTTTGGGTTGATTAACCCAAACGGTCTGTTTGGAGATCACCCAAACGGTCTCAAGACCGTTTGGAAGTCAACCAAGACCGTTTGTAGGTTTAGGGTTGAGTATGGTTGAGTAATTGAAGGTCCATAGATAGCCAATTAAAATACAATCAATAGTTCAATTAGTAATCAATCTAATGATCTAAACTCTAATTAAACTTCACAAATTTCAATGATGAATGGGGAAAATGACCCCAAGACCGATTGGAGGTCATCCAAACGACCTCAAGACCGTTTGAGGTTAGGTCATGTCATAATTTGATGATGATTTATTAAGTTCAATTGAATCGGTGCCACAATGTTAATCATTGAAGGTTCCTCGATTTCAAAACCCTAATTGAAGGTTTCTTGAGTATAAATCCTAGTTCAATTGGGTTCAAAACCCGAATTGATGGTCCAAGTGAAGGATAATTCAATAGTTTATTGATGAATGAATCAAGGATTCAATTGATAGGAGGTTCATTGATGGAAACCTTGAATTCTTTAAGTGTTGAAAGACCTTTTTGGTCCATTCGGTTTTGAGAAGGTTTGGACCAAACTGTCTTAAGATCATTTGGGTCCAAACGGTCTCAAAACCGTTTGAAGACCCAAGTCTATTCGTTTTCAACACACTTCTTTCCTAAACAGTTTCAAACTGTTTGGAGAATAAAGTGTCAAGAACGTTTAGTGATTCAATGTGATCATATTAATTGAAAACTTATTGTGATGGAGAATCAATTGACCCTATATTTGTTACTAATTTATCTCAAAGATAATCACTAGGATTGTACCTTTAAGGTACCAAGTGAATGGTAAACTTAGGTTAGTTAATCCTTGAAGCTTAAAATAAGAAATACTTCAATACACTATGTCAACCCTAATTGAATGTACTTAATCAAAGGGCTGGTTGACCTAATCTAACTAAGTTTGACATAGTCAATATTCTAGAAAGGATGAGAGAAAGAGGAATCCATACATATAAGATAATTATGTAATGGATAATCCCTAACACCTTCAACATGAATAATTATGTAGTTATGGTATGATTCTTAAAAAAAAGATCATGAAACCCCAATTAAGAAGGTTGTTGAGCCCTAACCCTAATTTAGGGTAAAGGTGTAACCCTAATCTAAGGTAATAATATGGGAGATCCCAATTAAGGAAATATAGTGAAAAACCCCTAATTTTAAAGATATGCTTCATGAGAAACACTAATCAAGGGGTGATTCCATGAGGAACCCTAGTTGAAGGTGATTCCATGAGAAACCCTAATCAAGGGGTATTCCATAAGGAACCCAAGTTGAGGGTGATTCCATGAGAAATCCTAACTGAGGATGATGCCATGTGAAGCCCTAATGTAATGTTGAGATCAGAAACCCTAATAAGGGTGAAGATATGTGGAACCCTAAATTGAAGTTATTATACATAAAGCCCTAATCTTTGGCAATATGATAATAAACCACAACCCTACCTTCTAGGTAATGGTATAAGAAAACCCTAATAATGAAATAGAAGGATATACCGTATAAAGGTGAAATATTTCAAGTGACTAATTATAGGAAACCTTATAGTAAAAAATGCCTTAACCTGGGATGAGTCCATATCATTGAAGATAGTTGGACAATTCTTATATGTGACATATGCACTTTATGATAAAAGTGATAGGTTAGAAGATGAAAGTATTAAGATGGGGAAATAACTTATTACAAGATAAGTTAATAAGCTCAAGTAAATTAGAAGTAATGAAGAAAATGATACATCAAGAATTGATAGATATCACATTTAGCATTTCAGGGTTGATATACTTTGATGCATCTTAATTCAATATACTTGAACAAGAAACACATGAAGTGTGTTATGTAGTTGTTACAATAAAATTGTAACGAGTTTAATAAACTTTGATAAGTATAGGCCAATATATATTAAGAAAGGTGTTAAGCTAAAACTAATAAGTATGATGTAATCATACCATGGTAAGGATGAGAGATGATCTCATACCTTGTATTGATAATCCTTAAATGATATATGATGAGAGTAATAAGCATGAGCGAATACTTGTGATATCAAAAGATTCTCCTAGAAGAGTGGAGCAATATCCTTATACTCAGAACACATATTTTTGAATATGCGGGGGTAATTGGACAAATATATCCTTATACCCCATAGGAATGGCTATGGGCTATGTCCTATGTACGAGATTGGTTTCATACCATCCCCCATAAGAGTTTGACTACATGCCATGACTTCTCAATATAATACCAGGCATTGGCTACGGGCCATAACCCTGAAGAGAGTATATGCTATGGGCTATAACTCTATAGAGAAGTTGCCAGTATACCCCGGAAAGCTATTTAGCAGAGACATAAGATGTCCTGCATTGAATCTCGTACTGACTGAGACAGATGAGGTCATGGAATCTGGCTCTTCCATTGATTTTGTATGGTACCGATTTCGACTTAGCAGTGGTCGGTTGTAGTATGAGCGGTATACCTCATCTCCTCAGGGCATAAGTGTGATTGTAAAATGTAATCATCCATATAGCATGTTTGCTTAAGGATGGAATACATAAATTTACTGGCTGATGTTACATTCCTTTTATGCATCTTTAGTTGATAGATGTTATTTATATCTCTTTACAGTCATTGTAAGTAGATGAATGAATTACAACTCTACAATGGGTATAAGCAATGTCCTCCTTAGGAAAGGAGATTACTTTACTTTGTTCATACAATGATCCATCTGCTGTTAGATATATAAGATTTCCCTACCCAATTTTATTTTAATAAACTGCAATAATAATGTTTTGGCGGAGAGTATATCTCTCGCTTGGGCAATTTTCAATTGTCTCACCCCCGTGGGATCCAACATTTTTAGGTGGACGTAGACAAGAAATAAAAATCCCTACAATAGAGGAAGGATAGAAACAGCCGGGATAGTAGTGAAAGCTCAGGTGGAGATACTATTTGTCAAGTCATATAGATAGTAGTCATATGTGTTGTCTCTATACTCTCAGGTACTCGGAGTTAGTAGTTAGTGTTTTTGATGAATCGATCTGAGATTTTGGCTTGATGCCTAAAGGTTCTTATACTGCTTATGTACAGTTCTAATAGGGCAGTTAATGTTTGTAATCCTCGAGAAGAGATGGTACAATGCATGTACTTATGAACCAGGTTGTAAATGTATTACATTGGTTCCTGATGAAAGAGTTTTCCTATGTTTGGATCTCTTTGCAAAAAGGTTTTAATTTTTAGTGATTTTTAGTAATTCCACTGTTAATGATCGCTTCCGCTTAAGTAAATCATGTTTTTTGTGAGTTGGATGCTACAGTAAAGTGGTATCAGAGCTCTAGGTTCGATGAGTCTATAGAGACATAGGATTAAGGTAGTAGAGTCTGTTCTAGTGACTTCTAGTGTATCTGATAGTGTCTTCTTCTCATATAGGAGATGAACTTGAAAATGGTTGGGTCACAGGAGGAATATGTTGTAGAAAGTAACAATGTTGCACCAAGAAGAGGTGCATGGGATCATGAGAGAGAAGAACAACTTCCTGAGAATCCCTAAAATGATCTAATTGTGATAGGAAATCATTCCTTTGATATCACTGTTGGGAAATTTAGGACAGCTATGATGCACATAATGGACTAGGTATTAGCAATGCAACCCAGATTACCAGCACCCAATGATGAAATTCTGGATTTAGACCGAATCTATGCTCAACCTCAGTCTGCTAAATCAATAAATAGTAATGGAAGGAATAAGATACAACATGAAATCAGGGTCTGTTACAAGTGTAGGAAACCTAGACATATCATAAGGTATTACCCAGAGAAGGAAAGTAAGGTGATGATTGAGAAAAGGCCTATCCAAACTCAGTAACATAGGCCTAGTAATTCCAAAAGGAAGAAGTTTTTCATACCACCAGTACAACCAGAGCCTAGTGCACCAAGGCAATGGCTACATGGAAAGGGTAAAGAACCTTCTAGACCACATCTAAAGCCCAGAATTTGCTACCAATGTAGATATGTAGGACATCTAGAAAGAGATTGCTCATTCAAAAATTTTATGGTGAACCAACCTCTGAGGCAGAGTCATCCTGAGGTAGTGAACCATCCACGAATCATGACAGGTCAGATAAAATAATGTATTTCTAATATGTCTTTTTATGATTTCCTGAGTTAAATCGAGAAAGTAATTGATTGAGTTTTCCTTGAATGGTCCTATGAGGACTTATATTTTGTATAGTAACATTATAGATCTTTCATAGTGTTCTTACCTCTATGAAGGAGGATGAGGTATTGAAGAGATGCCTGGATAAAATCCAGGGATGTTAGAACTTATGGTTGAAATAATATGAAAAGGAAGAAATATGATAGTATACACAGTGCATACTATTTAATCTCAGTATTTATATACCCTGGCCAGGTATACAACTATTGATGATAAAGTAAGCATGGAAACTCTTAGATTGTTATCTTTTTGATTGCTCTGATCAAGTAGTCATTCTGAGACAATCTAATGAGTATAATGAAATTAGAAATATCGAATGGAAAAATGTGTCATATCCTAAGAATAAGAAAGAGAAATCTTAGATAATCCTAGATCAGTATGTGTGTATGAGGGAGTAAAAAGTATACTCATAAGATCAGAATGAGAACAAGGGAGGTGATCCATATTCGATAAAGTTTGTGTGTATAATGAAGATCTTTTTCCATAATGAGAAAATGGGAAATGTGATGAGATCATAAGATGCTCATGAACATGCTCAAGGAACCTAGGATGAGACAAAGAGTAAATGATTCATGAATAGTTGTAAACTCATGAAATAATAAAAAGAATATGATCCCTTGCTTTCTTTCCTTTCTGGGACATGGAAACCAAATAAGTCTTAAGATACTTGTTGTGCATACGATACAAATGTTTATGTGATGGATACTTAGAAAAGTATCAGTTTATCTTGGACTTTGGTTCCAAGGTGAAGATATATTTAACAAGTAATATCCCACGATGAAAGGAAGATAATATGTGATGTATTTTCAACACACGTGATAGATACCAAGGTAAGAGATTCTGGTATCTGAAAAATATCAAATGGTTCATGTTGGCTACATGGAATGGTCAACCATGAAATCAATTTGATTATACATAAAATAATATGAACATCATATGTTAGGGGTTTATGTTTTGCATAAGCATAACAATTAAAGATATCTTTAAGATAAATTCTTAACTGATAAGTAACCTTTCCTTATGATAAGAGAATGTAAAACTAATAAGATAGTTAGTACAAGTAATAAGGAAATCTAGTATTGTGTCACCAAGCGAAATGGCATAATCAAGGTATGGAAAAGATTTATAATCCCAAATGGGTGACATAACATAATTTTGATCATGAAAGTGAAATGCTGAATTAAATAAGGAGCATGGGAGACTCCTCAGAAACAAGGATATGTCACATGAAACTGTGAATTAAGAAAAAGTGTTACCTAACACAAAATTAATTCCATAGTCAATAATAAAAGGACAGTGGAGTGTGTGTCCTATGAAATTGATTCTATTGGAATCTTGTGCAGAAAAACTTTGTGTTGATCAAAGTTTTATGGTTCCTCCATAACAATGAGATGTTATGTGGAGACTAAATAGTATGATGAATGAATAATATATGTCTTTCTTTACTTGGGATTTCGGGGACAAAATCCTTGTTAGGGGTTTATAATTTGTAACATCCCTGACCTGGGTTAAGCCTTAACCCTAGAGATTTTTCTTAATAAAGTTGATTATGTGCTTTCTCTTATCTCTATAAAAGTAATTAAGGCTCAAGAGGGACCTATATCTCAATTTCAGTCCTTTTTGAATAATGTTGAAACAATGTTTTACTTATTTTGGACTAAAGTGCAATCTACCCAAGTTGAGGGGTTAACTTGAAAATGTTACATGATTAAATGTTCCTCATGTGTTGAAGCATCATGAGAATGAATATGATGTAGAGGTATGGCTTGGGAAAAGCCTGAGTACCAAGAAAGAGCAGATAAAGCAATGTTTGTGCATTAAAACCTAGTTTTGGTATAATATGCAATTTACCCAAAACCTATGGTTCAATATAAAAATTACCACTTAAAAATAGTCCGTAATGATTCTTGGCATCATGCAAAGCAAAGAAAATGAGAGGGTCATATCATTTATACCTCTTTGAAGGAGAGAGAATCTTGATATTAAAATAATCAAGAATTAAGCATAATTGAAACCCTAATTCAATTTAATGCAAAAATAATTATATTAATTGGATTTCCCTTCAACCAAAATTGTGTTGGATGAAAATCAACAAGTGTGGACGTCCTTGTGCTTTTCAAAGGAAAAGGAAATATATATGTGAGGGGAGATCACACTCACATTATGAAAAGAAAAAGAAATATCCATTAACTTTAGAATATTATTATAAGGGTTAAGGTGCTTAATTTTCTTTTCTTTAAATCATGGATAATTGAGATGAATAAGAGGAAAATAGGATAGACTCGTACCTAAAGAAGAGAAGGGGCAAGTGGCAAGGAAATTGAGGAGATAATTCCTACTTTCTCTTTCTTAAATGAATTTTCAATAAAATTCATATATATGATCCTTTATCCATGAGGAGAAGGGGTAATTTCGAATCCACTTCTTCTCTTTGCTTGCAAAACGAACAAGGGAGATTTTTAGGATAAGGAGGATGACCCCCAACCTGTTGGTAAGCTTCTTGACTTCCTTTCACATTAATTCCATGGTGGAAATCGAAAATCAATGCATGATTTCTTCTTATCTCGATCCCATCTTCAATTCTAACTATTCCTTTTCACTCAAAGCTTGAGGATGATCCTTGGTATAGTGAAAGGATTTGCATCCACCATTTTTTACGTGAGATTGAAGCTTTGAAGCTCAATTGGAGGCATATTTTATAACTTGAACCCTTACTATTGTTGTTGCATTAAATTCCTTATCAATTGTTGACCATTTGTTCTTCTTGAAATTCACTCGATCAAATCAATGGAAACACCATGAAAATTATAGAAAAATATGAAGGATCGTAGATTGATGATGATGACATCATCCTAAGCACAAATCTCAAAAATACCATAGGCAAACAATTTCAAAAGTTGGAAACCAATCGGTTTCCTTGAAATGGGTTAAACGGTTTCAACAAACTGTTAGAAACTAAACGGTTTCAAACTGTTTGGAAGAGTTGACCACAGTTGACCATTTGGAGATTTGATGCTAATGTTGATGGTTTATGACCCATTAAATTTAATTGATTAATTACAAAGGTTTCATTAGTTGAGGGTTCATCAATTACCAAACCCTAATCGGGTTAAGTGTTGAATTTCCAATTGATTGATTTCGATTTTTGGGTTGATTCAAATGGTCTCAAGACCATTTAGAGATCACCCAAACAGTCTCAAGACCATTTGGAGGTCCACCAAGACCGTTTGGAGGTTTAGGGTTGATTATGGTTGAGTAATTGAAGGTCCAGAGATAGCCAATTAAAATGCAATCAATAGTTCAATTAGAAATCAATCTAATGATCTAAACTCTAATTGAACTTCACAAATTTGAATGATGAGTGGGGAAAACGACCCCAAGACCGATTGGAGGTCATCCAAACGACCTTAAGACCGTTTGAGGTCAGGGCATATCATAATTTTATGATGATTCATTAAGTTCAATTGAATCGGTTCCACAATGTTAATCATTGAAGGTTCCTCAATTTCAAAACCCTAATTGAAGGTTTCTTGATTATAAATCCTAGTTCAATTGGGTTCAAAATCCTAATTGATGGTCCAAGTGAAGGACAATTCAATAATTCAATTGATGAATGGATCAATGATTCAATTAATATGTGGTTCATTGATGGAAACCTTGAATTGTTTAAGTGTTGAAAGACCTTTTTGGTTCATTCAATTTTGAGAAGGTTTGGACCAAACAGTCTCAAGACCGTTTGAGTCCAAACAATCTCAAGACCATTTGGGTCCAAACGGTCTCAAGGCCATTTGGGTCCAAACGGTCTCAAACCATTTGGAGACCCAAGTCTATTCGGTTTCAACACACTTCTTGCCTAAATGGTTTCAAACCGTTTAGAGAATAAAGGGTCAAGAACGTTTAGTGATTCAATGTGATCATATCAATTGAAAACTTATTGTGATGGAGAATTAATTGACCCTATATTTTTTATTAATTTATCTCAAAGATTATCACTAGGATTGTACCTTTAAGGTACCACGTGAATGGTAACCTTAGGTGAGTTAATCCTTGAAGCTTAAAATAAGCAATACTTCTATATACTATGTCAACCCTAATTGAATGTACTTAATCAAAGGGTTGGTTGACCTAATCTAACTAAGTTTGACATAGTAAATATTCTAGAAAGGATGAGAGAAAGAGGAATCCATACATATAAGATAATTATGTAATGGATAAGCCCTAACACCTTCAACATGAATAATTATGTATTTAGGGTATGATTCTTAATAAAAAGATCATGAAACCCTAATCAAGAAGGTTGTTGAGCCCTAACCCTAATTTAGGGTAATGGTGTAACCCTAATCTAAGGTAATAATATGGGAGATCCCAATTCAATAAATATAGTGAAAACCCCTAATTTTAAAGATATGCTTCATGAGAACCCTAATAAAGGGGTGATTCCATGAGGAACCCTAATTGAAGGTGATTCCATGAGAAACCCTAATCAAGGGGTGATTCCATGAGGAACCCTAGTTGAGGGTGATTCCATGGGAAATCCTAACTAAGGTTGATTCCATGTGAATCCATAATGTAATATTGAGATGTGAAAACCTAATAAGGGTGAAGATATGTGGAACCCTAAATTGAAGTTATTATACATAAAGCCCTAATCCTGGGCAACATGACAATAAACCATAACCCTACCTTCTAGGTAATGGTATAATAAAACCCTAATATTGAAATAGAAGGATATATCATATAAAGGTGAAATATTTCAAGTGGCTGATTATAGGAAACCTTATAGTAAGCAATGCCTTAACCTGAGATGAGTCCATATCATTGAAGATAGTTAGACAATTCTTATATGTGACCTATGCACTTTATGATAAAAGGGATAGGTTATAAAATGAAAGTATTAATATGGGGAAATACCTTAATACAAGATAAGTTGATAGTCTCAAGTAAATTAGAAGTAATGAAGAAAATGATACGTCAAGAATTTATAGATATCACATTTAGCATTTCAGGGTTGATATAATTTGATGCATCTTAATTCAATATACTTCAACAAGAAACACATGAAGTGTGTTATGTAGTTGTTACAATAAAATTGTAACGAGTTTAATATACTTTGATAAGTATAGGCCAATATATCTTATGAAAGGGGTTAAGTGAAAACTAATAACTTTGATGTAATCATACCATGGTAAGGATGAGAGATGATCTCATAACTTGTATTGATAATCCTTAAATGATATATATGAGAGTAATAAGCATGAGTGAATACTTGTGATATCAAAAGATGCTACTAGAGGAGTGGAGCAATATATGATAACCTCCTATTTTGGATGATTATCTTAGTCCTTTTCTTTAGTTTTCCATACTCTTTCTAAGTTAAAACTATACATAATCCTAAATTTACCCTTTTTATAAATATACTATCAGACTAACTTTTCCTTTCTATATATGAAGAAAAAGCACAAAACAATCACAAAAGAATAGCTCAACCTCAAGGCCGCATGGATTCAAACGGTCCCAAGGCCGCATGAAGCTAATCGGTCTCGAGACCGCATGGAGTCAAACGGTCCCAAGACTGCATGAAGCCAACCGATCCCGAGACCGCATGGAGTCACACGATCCCAAGACCTCATGAAGCCAACCGGTCCTGAGACCGCATGGAGTCACACGGTCTCAAGACCGCATGAAGCCAACCGGTCCCGAGACCGCATGGAGTCACACGGTCCCAAGACCGCATGAAGCCAACCGGTCCCGAGACCGCATGGAGTCACATGGTCTCAAGACCGCATGAAGCCAACTGGTCCCGAGACTGCATGGAGTTCAAACGGTCTCAAGACCGCATGAAGCGAACTGGTCCCGAGACCGCATGGAGTTCAAACGGTCTCAAGACCGCATGAAGCCAACCGGTCCCGAGATCGCATGGAGTTCAAACGGTCTCAAGACCGCATGAAGCCAACCGGTCCCGAGACCGCATGGAGTTCAAACGGTCTCAAGACCGCATGAAGCCAACCGGTCCCGAGACCGCATGGAGTTCAAACGGTCTCAAGACCGCATGAAGCCAACCAGTCCCGAGACCGCATGAAGTTCAAATGGTCTCAAGACCGCATGAAGCCAACCGGTCCCTAGACCGCATGGAGTTCAAATGGTCTCACGACCGCATAAAGCCAAACGGTCTCAAGACTGCTTGAATCCAAACGGTCTCAAGGTCCAAACGGTCTTGAGGCCCCCAAACGGTCTTGAGGTCCAAACGGTCTCCAAACCGTTTGGACTTCACTTAAGGACTATAAATTAAGACCCCAAGGGTCCTTCATCAGATATCAAGTCTCAGATGTCCAAAGGATGCCTCAATGACTCCAGATCTCATGCCACTTCCATCCTCTGCCCTGAAGCTGCCGGTCTAAGACCCATACTCCATCCTGAAGCTGCTTTCTCCTTCTTCGCCAAAGAAGGTGGGAAGGGGATATCTCATCGCCGTGCAACCTATGAAGACTGGTGGATCGTTTCTCTCTCTCCAAGGGGTTGACCTTCCTCTCTCCTTTATGGGGATGATGCTCTCTCTCTCTTCTTGCCTCCTTCTTTGTCCTAGTCATGAGCGAGTAGTCTCTTTCACTAGGGTGCGGGGAGTAGCCCCGCTACCCATGCTTTCATATCATGTAAATGTAATCCTTAGGTTGTAATGTAGAGTTAATCCTCTCAGTTCGACATCAAACGATTAATGAATGCATGTTGCTTGATCTCCAACTTGTGTTATCTTTTATCTTTTAGTATGAATTGTCTATGTTTGTACTATTAGACTCGAAACTCATTTGTATGTTGGTTCTTGGTGCATGTATCCACCATGCATCTGTTTTGGTATCTAGAAGTGTATCTCAAGAAGTGGAGTAAACTCACTGTCATCCGTTGCACTTTCATACTATGAAATGGAATCAGTTGACGTATGGAAGTGCAACCTTGGTAAGTCGAGGAACACACTTTGCGAAGGGAATGATGCAAAGTAATGTGACCATTTTTTCGGGAATGGATGGCATTGCAATATTCCTGCGCTTCTCGTAGTTAGTTCTCCGAAAGGAAGCTAAGTCTACAAGGATACTAACTGACTAGACTCTTTTTGCAGGTTAAGTTTTGCTTTGCATGTGTTGATCCATGTGTAGTGGTGGTGAAAAACCGACTACACCCTACTGACTTTTATCATAGCTTAATTCTTTAGTTTTACTTGCTCTATTTACTTTACTTGTTTCTAGTTTAAACAACAAAAACCCAACCTATCATTTTAAGTGCCTTCTATCAAGTAGATAAGTGAAATTCTAACGTTTTCCATCTTTTTGCTTGCAACAAGACCGTTGTCCTGAGGATTCGACCCTTAACTATACTACGATAAGACTTCCACATATCTTAGCATACGTGGGTGGAGTTCTATATCTAAGTATATGCGAGGCTAAACCTAATGACTTACTATCTTTAGGATTTTTATTTGGTGCACGCAATTCCACGTAAGTGGAAGCTCCATCAATATATTTGGGTTGGATTGATAATATGAACATGAAACCCTAAATGATGTGAAATGGGATATGAGAAACCCGAATTCGATGTGAATAGTAAACCCTAACCCTATTAAGGGAATAAAGGTGTTACTCTTGTTTTATAAGATGTACATTGGCCTTATGTGACAATATTTTATTGTTTCTAAGTAAGAGGTAATATGATGTGTATTGGCCTTGTGTGCCAATATGTTGTTTTTGCTTAATAAAAGTAACAAAACGTGCATGGACATTATGAGCCATATGAGCAAGTTGTTTCCTAGTAAAAAGTGACAAGACACTTAATGGGCCTTGTGAGCCATGTGAGATGCTTGTGTATCAAGTATCATGTATATCTCGGTCTGAGGACCTAGAGGTAATAGTTACCTAAAAAAGTGGTAACAATACTCAGTGATGAGATGAGGGCATGAATACCCATATTTGATAAGTAAGATAATGATGTTGCTGTGAGATGTGAACTTTCAAGTGATGAGATAGGGGGTTACTATACTTGGGAGCTCATCCCTCACATACCCATAAGGTAGGGACGATGTTATCTCCCTTGTCCTATAAAGGAATGACCATGTAGTTGGATCACATAATAAATCATTGTGTCATGATATCTTTCTCAGAGGACATATCAAGGCACAGTCATCTTTGGAAGGTATAGTGGATACCCTTTTTCTTGAAACTTTGGACGTATATCTACACTTAGGTTATGTGATGTAGGTATTTCTAGGGTTGATCCTCAGAGAATTTACTCTCTCATTGTCATCATGTAATTTGTTTATCTTAGGCATGAGATGAGGTATAGTTTGACTATTTAATTCATCTAGACTTATAATGACAATATGGATATAAACCAACTAGGAAAGTAGAGACCCTAATCTCTTCTTATTAAGTTTATATGGTCTTATAAATAAATGATGTTTTGGGATATGATGGCCTAAGTTATCATAATGAGAATGGTGGAATAATGGAAGTTGTACCTAGTAGGACCTATTAGAAGTTGATTGTATGCTAGAAGAAACATGTATCCCCTCCTCAACTAGAATTGATATATACTAATTCTATTCCTTGATAATGTGTGTAGAGAAACCTCCTCGTGAAAATGAAGTGAGGTTAGAGTGGTAGTATTTTTGTATGTAGTATAAAGTGGTCGACTTAGTTCTCAATTGGAATTTGGCACCAATTTTTCAGCTTTACATCACAAGAGTTTTCATCATCAACTGTATATTCATTATTATACTATACATATTCAAAAAGAAAAAGTTTTATGTATTTCATTGATGAATACTTGAACCAAATTGACACTTCATAAAGTTTGAATTAGTAAGGAACCCCTTAACAAGACATTGTTAACTAGCTAGACAAACCCTGAAACCCTAGACCTAAAATCAAAGAAAGAGTAAGAATTTTAGAACTGTATGACTCAGTCGATCTACCCTTTCTACCCCTTTATGTTATATGTCATCTGATAGATTAATTTTGATAACGGATGGAGTTTTGCACCTTAGTATCAAAATGGTAATTTGACTTTATAAATGTATAAACTTAATTAGAAATGTATTAGGGTACTTTTAGGAAAATCAATAAAAAAAGTCACAACTACAATTACCCCTTTAGGATGACTACACCTTGATTTCTAATTTTCTAGATTAAGAGAGCCTAAATGGTGATATGACTGGGTGGATTTTGGGGAAGAAATCTTCTTTAGGGGTGGAGTGATGTAACATACTCAAATCTGAGTATATAGTTTCATTTCCTTTTCCTTGGTTCCATCCTTAGTTATATGAGTATTAAGTTATTTGGCCTTCAATTAAATAAAATTAGGAATTAAAAAATATCATAAATGTATAAATATTGTTATAACCAAATAAGTCATTGCAGAATCAACTATTCTAAACCACCAAGTGATTGGTTTGAAATATGAGGTGCTAAAACCAATGTATGTTTATTAATAAAAGTAATGTTAGAAATATGAATTCATGTTTTAATCATGAAAGAAATACATTTAACACATCAATTAACCACTTACCTTACATGTAAAGAAAGAAAATACTAAACATTTTCAAAGTGTTAGTTTAACATTAGAATTGGTTCCTCATATCGTAATTATCCTACATGTCAAGTCTTAAATTGATTCAATGTAATTTACTCCCTCAATTTAATAGAAATGAAAAGGCCTAAGTTAAATTAGGCTTTAATTGCCTAGTTTGACTATAACATTAAATGGCTAAGTTATTATGTTCTAATAATTTTCCAAGCTCCATTTATACTCATCTAGTAATGCTCCTTGTTGAGCGTAGAGACCAGAGACTCAAACGGCTGGTCTGTCATGCAAAACAAATGCAACGTCGACTGCTTATTCTCCCTTTTCATCGTCATGTGTCTCCCACAGGGCGTACCAACCTGAATGAGGAAACAACTATCATCTGTAGTCCCCTCTTATCTTCCATCTTTCCCTCTTCCCCTCCTATTACTTTCCATCTATTTCTTCTCTAGATCTATTCTCACAACCTTATCACACACACCAAAAACCCTAGCTGCCTCCTTCAACCTCTTGGCACCTACTCACTATAGAGATAGAGAGAGGGATGGCGTTAATGGATTTTGAAGTGAATCAAGGCCAAGGGCATCAACACCTCTCTCATTAGAATTGGATGTCTCCTAGACATCCACCAACAAGTCTAGCACCCTAAGCATGAGGAGGAACTCTAGATCACCTTCAACCCCTCGACGACGATCTACAACCCAGGAGAAACGAAAATCGTCATGTTCAACCCCAAAACAATCTCCTCTACCTACCAAAGACTTCAGTCCTTGCCACGATGGATCATGGTATGCCTTAACCCCTTCTACCTTTGCCAAGCACCCCATCCACCTATTGCGCCTCTACATCCTCACCAACCTAAACATAGACAATCGACTTGACTCCATGCTGACCCTCCTCCTCCAACGACAACTTACAACTCACACAATGCTATGCCATCCATGGCAAGCATTGCCCGCCTGGGCCCAATCACCTCAAGTAGAGCATCAGAGACCCACAACAGTATCACAATCACTCGTCGCCACACGCCCTACAAGATCAATGCCTATGTGTCTCCCTTTCCCAGATGAACCCCCTCCTTCCATGACAGCTTGGAGCATGCTAGTCAGTCTCCAAGTCTGTCACTGATGCTCTTTCATAGATCACTAACCAGGGTCCTCATAACATGTTATACTCCCTGACTCCATCACTACTTTGGACTGGACACCACTTCATTGAACTCGTCGGTTCTCCATGAAAGCTAGTTCAGACCTGCAACAACTGTCGACCATCTATAGATGAACCTATAGTGACCAAATGCTGTTCCACCCCCTCAATATGACTTGCATATCCTTGGTGTTGCAAAGATCATAAGTGACAATGCATCACCACCACGACACCTACATCACAACTAACACGTCTGGAGCATCCTTGATGCTAACATCACTTGACGGTAAGCGCCACTCTCTCACCAGCAGCATGTTCCTACCACCAGTTTGACACCACCACCCAACAATCCTTCCATATGTGGCACCCTCCTTGACCTTCTCTATGAAAATATTGTTGATGCCATAGGAGGCAACACCGTCAGGAATCAACTCCGCCACCAAGCACAAGCCACCAATCTGAACCTACCCTGCACGAAGAATCCTAACCATCACCTATGTTATCCTCTGCTTCATCCCTTATGGCAAACCATGTGCAGACATCATTTGCAAGCAACCAGTCTACATGTTGGTGCAATACCTTCTTCTCTTATTTTACACCAATCTCCAACATCGACATCCACCATAGAGAAACATTGTTATCACTGCTACAAGCTATTGCTAAAGTCTAAGAGCATGTATGGCTTTCTTGTTCATCACATGAAGATCTGCATCAAAAAACATGGATCTACGCATGTAGAAATGCATTTATCCACTCTCAACCATCTCGACACATGAATTACTGGAACCATTAAAGGGCTTACCCAACACTCAAAAACCCAGCAAGAACATATCTGATATGTAGGTAATCAATTACACATCTTTTTATCATTAATAATCTATTATATATGATAATGTAAAATTTAAGATTTAATGATGATCTTAAAATTAGTTATATATGTTAGGACATCACTCATGTTTACATAGTTGAGTATATATACATATGTTGGCATTAACCAAATGTCTATAACTCAATTATTTAGTCTAAGATATTTTGTAATCTTAGGTGTGACTAATAGACGCATAATACGTCAAAGGATTTCAATTAAAATATCACATTATTACTGTGATTAAGTTTAATTGAGTAGTCAATTAGGACAATTAATCATAGATTTAATAGTATATGCAGTCATACCTTTGCATAAATCAATATACATAAATTAGACATGTCTAAATTTGATAGTTGGTAAGTAATTTAACAATATCAATAGATTTCGTAAGAAAACCTAGTATACAAAATTCACCCCTTCAATACAAATGCCAAAGGCATATATATATGTACATATATATTTTATGTTAACTACAGTTGCATAGAAAACTTGTAAACACATTCATACTTATGTCACACAAATATATTCACCCTTAGTGGAATAGTATAATAAAATTATATGAGAATGTTACAAGAACTAAATTTTAGAAATGAATTGCCTACATATATGTGTAATTAAGGAATGTATAGAGTTATGTTATTAAAGATCAATATTAGAACTAAAATGAAAATCTAATAGATAACATATTCACCTAATTGGATTAACAACTTTAATATGTCATTAGGTGATTGGGACTAGGATACGAGCAATATGGAAATATAATAAGAATGGATATATATGTTCTCTTCAATTTGACTGACACCCCTAATGCATTTCTAGGGTAATATCATCATGTTCAAGATCAAAATGTAGCAATAGAGTTAATTGCTCATGTTGAAGATCATGTATGTGCTCCCCCTATTTATAATTGGGCATTATATGACTAAATTTCCCAAAGATGAGGCAGCTTTTGAAATACTTGTTCTTTTTCCATTTGTTGGACAAATCGGATACTCTAAATTGGACTTATTGTTATTCTTCTTAAAATTATTATTATCTTGTTGATTTGGGTCAATGACCCCACCTTCTTGGTTTTTATTCTTAGAAATGTGAACAGTAAATGTAAGCTATCTCGCCACTCTATTTATGCATGTTAGGTAATTCGAATGATTTAACTATTGTAGATACTTATGCATAACCATTGGGGTATGATTTTCTACCCTTATATATACATAGGCATGCTTTTCCACTAGGATGTGCTTTTCCACCCAATTTACTTAGGCCAATGACCCAATGGTGTCATGGCCTAGGGTGTGCTATTCCACCCAACTGATTCTTTAGGAACCCAGTTATTCTATTAACAAAACAATTATGTCATTGGATTGGGATTAATAGTAATATTCAACAGTCATGGTTTATCAATTAACCTTTTCAAGAAACTACTTTCTCAATGTAGGTTTCAATCCTTTTAGACAATTTAGGACATTCCCAAATCATATCATATATGATGCCTTTATAAACCATACATCTGGTACATAATTTAGTGATAGGTATATATATTTATGAGGATATAATAAGATTATATTAATTGATAATTATATCATGACTCATCATGGTACAATTCCTTCATTCTGATATATCACCATGTTTAGATGAATTTGACTTGTGATACATTATCATAGTCCTTTACTGAAGGTTCTCACAGTATTCAAGAAAACTATTTCAATATTTTATCTCATCAAAGTTTCTCAATACTTTCATCAAAGTTATACTTCATTTATAATCTAACACTTCAAGAGATTTATGTCTCTATTTTACTAAGTACATAACATCATATTACCAATAAATGAAAATGAGGTATAAGTAATTATCTATAGAATTATTTGCATGAGATCTTCATGCATCATATGTATGAGTCTAATGGAAGTCTTATCCTCCCACTACATCTAGTGAAGGATGTCATGTCACATTGTGTGCAAATAAGGCTTTGCATGTTTCCTTGGGTTCAATAACCAAGGGAATGCAGATTAACATCAACATGTATTCTAGTCATGCATCTCTTTTATGTACGTGCAATATGACTAATGTTAATGATAGTCTCAATTTATCAATTATAATCCTTTGGTATTCATGTTAAAAAAATATCCAATATTCTTTCAAAGATCATTAGATATTTGGACATTACAATGTTAAGATCATATCTTTTGAAACAAAAACATTAATATCTTACTTTATTGATTTATCACTCTTGTCATAGAAGACAATTTAAAGTTTATGTTTCTATTTGTTGGCATAATGAAATAGCAGTTCTATTAACTCTATTACATGCCCATTTGGCTAAGATAAATTTAAATCTAGGTTAATGCTTCTGCAACTCTTACTCCACCATGTCCATCTTTTTCCTTCCATGAAGGCTTTTACTTCTTGCTAGATCTTGCACATCAAGTATGTTAGATCTCTATTTCATATCACATACAAAAGTGAAGAAGTAATTAAATTCATCTTAAAACATTTATACCTAAAGTGGATGCCTAAGTGCCTTAATTCTTCTTCTTTAATTCCTCTAATCAGAGTGGTTAGTTTCTTTTACAATGTCCAGGTTGTTGACAGTACTGACCATTACCTCTTTTCTTTACTCCTCTCTTTTCTTTCAGATCTAAAGAGTTGGGCTTCTGGATAGCTTTAGAACTCTTCTTAGATTTGTCTTTTCCTTTAGACTTCCCCTTTGTCTTATTGATCCCCATCACAGACTTGGGCTTGTCTTTCTTCATATGTCCCTCAGTTGTTCTCAACATGCTCAACAACTTGTCAATGATTTGTCAAAGTCATTCATGTTGAAGTTCATGAAAAAATGACTATAAGATTCGGGAATAGACTATAGAATCACATCAGTGGCCAACTCTTGGCTCAAGGGGAATCCCATTCTAGCTAGGTTCTCCACATACCAATAAGATTGAGCACATGAGGACCTACTAGATCTTCTTTTGCCATGTTATACTTGAATAGTGCCTTGGAGACATCATGTCTCTCTTTTCTTGCTTGATCTTGCTACATGTTCTAGAGATATGTGACCATCTCAATCACATCCATGTTCCCATGATGACTTTGCAACTCATAGCTCATGGAGCATACCATCATACACTTGACATCCATGACATCTTCAATATGCTTCTTGTAATCATCCTTGTCAACCCTAGGTATAGTTGGAAGGGGTTCATTTGGTTCTGGTGTCTCCAGGACATCAAGCTTTCTCTCTAGTATGGAGACATCATATATCTCTTCTCTTTCTTGATCTTGGTACATGTTCTTGAGACATGTGACCATCTCAATCACATCCATGTTCCCATGATGCCTTTGCAACTCATAGCTTATAAAGCATAACATCATATACTTGACATTTGTGACATCTTCAGTATGCTTCTTGTAAACATCCTTGTCAACCCTAGGTACAGTTGGAAGGGGTTCATCTGGTTTTGGTGTCTCCAGGACATCGAGCTTTCTCTCTAGTATGAGAATGATTCTCAACATCTTGAACCAGTCGAGGAAGTTTTTCCCATTTATTTTTCCTTCTCAAGGACCGATCATAGAGAAAAATGATTGTTGTTTGTTTCCATTTGATTCTATAAAAGAATTTGCAATTTTGTCAAAAACTCATTTGATTTTATTTTATTTAAATTTTTGCAATAATTAGGTCTTTATTTCATTATGATTCTCATTATTTTGATCAAATTGAGAACTTGATTCAGCCCTATTTTAGGGCTTCATCTTGTGTCATATTTCATTTCAATCACATCTATACCTATTAGATTACATGTTATATCCCTCAATAGGAAAATTTGTGTAAAATGCACTAATGGACATTATTTGCATGTTTTTTAGGAATTTGGACCATACTTGGAGGGACGAGAGAGAAGACAAGTGATCTTAGGGTTTCTCTGCTCCTAGAGAGGCCTAAAGTGAAGTTTGGTGTTCCCTCAACCTACCCCTAGTGGCCAAAGCTCCATTGAAGAAAAGATGTCCAAGAATTAATCAAGAATCAAGTCAAATTTCTGATCCAGGAAGCAACACGACCATGGTGCCTCAGAACGCTCGTGCTAGCCCACATGTAAGATCAACAGGATCAAAGCTCAATTTATGTAGAAATCACCACAGTCGTAGAGCACAAAACGGTCATGGTACCTGTAGAGAGAATGTACATGGAGCTAAAAAAGGGCACCTGAATTTGAGCCACCACAGTCGTGGTACCCCACCATGACTGTGCTACCCTTGCCCCACCATGGCCGTGGTGACCACCACGGCCGATCCACCTTCAGTACAAAATTGACCTATTCCCTATGATTTTTCACCATTTCTCACCACAGTCGTTCCCATCCACCATGACCATTCTCACCCCTCCCCACTACGGCCGTGCTGACCACCAAGGCCATGCTACCTTCAAAAACCTAGGTACTTCTGCATTGTTTTTCCCATAATACCTCTAATTGACCTAGTGCTTCCCCCACACCTATATATACCTAGGTGGTGGATCCAGCACGAGGTTAGATACCTTCTACCACCTCTTAGCTCCCCATTTTCACCCCTTAGCCATTCCACTCCATTTGCACCTCCATTTCACCATTTCCACCATCAAAACCCAAGTTCCCTCGCATGTCCACCCTTTTCCACCATCATTCCATGCCCCTACACCTTGGTGAAGAGAGGAGCATGCCCTGCAATAGTTGAAGTGGAGGAATTATTCATCTACACCGAGCTCCAAGGCTTCTTCTATCTCCTTCTCTTCCCTTTTTGTATTTTGCATTTTGATGAGTAGCTAGGCCCCTTGGGTGGGCAGTTTGGGGTGTAAATGTTACTTTGATACCATGTTGGGAGGAAATGATATGTAACCTTTGCAATTCCATTTGATAATGATTATTTCTATTTCTATCTCATTCTTCATGAATTTCTTATTGGTTTGTGCTTGAAATCAATTGGTAATTTAGGGAAATTGATTATATGTGTGAATTTTGGGATTTGCTCATAGGTCCAATTCTTGGATCCCTAGCTAGCTACCCATCCTCCTACATCCTAATAATCTTCCTAACCCTATTTGAGAGATCTAAATAGCTATTTTATATGAAATTGGTGTGTTTAGCATGGTGCTTTCTCAAGGCTATAATGTGGGTGATGGGAGGCCTAAAACCTCAGTTCCACCCCCTTTACTAATCTTAGCCCCTAATCATCCTAAGAAACCTAACCTAGAAACCTAGGCTTGTTTAGACTCTAATTGAATAACACCTAGGCCCTAACCCAATTGAGCCTAAACCCTAACCCTAATAATATTCCTTACCCTAAACCCTAACCTAGAAACCTAGGCTTGTTTAGACTCTAATTGAATAACACCTATGCCCTAACCCAATTGAGCCTCACAAGGGTAGTAGGGAGTGTTATGGGTGAGTTCCCCTATACACAACCTTGCATATCCATGGCAAGTTAGTAGCTTAGGCTAATTCACTAGACTCTAGCTTGTTGTTTGGTTGGGATAATATAAATGGAATCATAATGTTCATATGTCACTTCCAACTTAATGGATAAGTGCATCCCCTAAAACAACCCACATCTCTCTTAACTAATTTAAAACCCTAGTTTCCATCTTTCTTAGCTAGTGTTAGCTTGATTATCTATTTTCTTGCTTAGATAGCTTCTTGCCCTATTCTTGCTTTGTTCTTGCTAACTTAGGTCTTTAATTGCTCTTTTTCCTTGTCTTGATTTCCTTAGTGTAGATTTTTCTCTACTTATCTTTTGGGCATTCCTTGTCTTTTCCTGCTTAGTAGAATTAATTGTCTAGGGTTAACTTAGGTTTTGTTCTTGCTTGTCTTTCTTTCTTGCTCAACATAGTTTAACAATAAAGTCACCTTTAAACCCTTAACCCTAGTCACCGTAGTAGGAACCTAGAAAAAAAACCTAGATCTAGTGCCCCCTTTTCTCCCTATGGGTCGACCCTATACTTACCACCCTCCTATACTATGATACGACCTCGTGTGATTGCGGGTGTAGTGTTTTATTTTGTGCAAGTGTATTTAAGGTAGGTCCTTAAAAATTTTGAAATTGAATCCACCCTTGTGCTTCCATTAGTGAAGTTGCATTTATTAAAGTCTCAATTGAGTGGTGTGTAACGCCATTGATAGGGGAACACCAAGCTTTCCAGTACCGTTGCCAAGGAGAAAGACACTCGACCTAGCTAGTTAATTTTTCTTTGACTTTTTCTAGTGCCCTCATCATTGCTATTGTTTATTCTTTATTCTTTGCATTCTTTGTGCATATTGGTTTGCTAACTTGTTTTCTTTTGTTCGGTTGTGCTTTCTAGATGTGACAAGCCATTCAGGGGAAAGACAAGATGGAAGGCCAAAATGCACCCCACAAACCGTTTGAAGACTACTTCATGCTAAGAAACTATAAATTGCCAATTTCTAGCATGGTTTATCAAATGCCAGGGGATCAATTCTCCATTCTTCTAGGTCTTCTTGGGCTCCTATCCATCTTCTATGGCTCAAAAAGTGAGAACCCCTACAAGCACTTAGACTCCTTTCTTGAAGTATGGTCGACCTTCAGGACGTCAACGACTAGTGATGATATAATCCGGTTGATCTTGTTCACATTCTTCTTCAAAGATAGATCCAAAGATTGGTATGAATCTAGAAGGGAAATCATGAGTTTGGAAACAATGGAGAATGCCTTCCTAAGGCAATTCTACTCTTCAGCAAGGTTAACACAAATGTGATGTGCCGTGATAAGTTTTAGTCAAATGGGCAATGAGTAGTTTCACAATGCATGGGAGAGGTTTAAGAAGATTTTTAGAGAGTGCCCGCACCATGAGATCCCCTTGTGGAAGCTAGTTCAATCATTCTACTCTGGTTTATCTCTAAAGGACCAATATATAATAGACTCTTCTTATGGGAAGTTTTCATGGCTAGGCCACGTGAGGAGATATGGCCTTTGTTTGAGTATCTAGATGAAGGATCATGAATTTGAGCTTCTAGCATCATGAATGATGGGGACTATGCCTTTGGTATGACACCTCCTAATCATAATGACTCAAGCCCATAAGTGATGGAGACTCTTGGTGACATGGTGAGCTTCATGAAGAACCATGTGACAAATGTTCCTTGCCACCCGGTAAATTATATTGAGTTATATGATGAAGAAAAGAAGACACCTCACTCCTTTGAGGAAGAGGTTCTCTCTAGATTGAAAATATTTGATGATGTTCAAAAAGATGTGGCAAGGCTAGAAGAGAGAATAGAGAAGCTATCTTCCATATTTGCTCTCCAAGAAGAAAAGTTGTCTTCAAAACCCATCATGAGCTAGCATAAAGCAAGTGGACCAATGACCTTTTCTTAAGTTTTCTATAGTCTGCCTCCCATAAAAGTGCAGCCCATCTACCATTTCCAAGGTGATCCCAATCCTTATACTCCACTTCCCCCTCCATCACGACCATTCTCCCAATAATTCACCTTCCAACCCCAATTATCCACTCCACCTCAATTTCAAAACCAAGTGTCACCTCCACCTCATCCACAACCACAACTAGCTCCCTCTCTCCACCATGAGCAAGGAAGTGTCGTGACAGTTCTAAGGAGTGGGAAATATCTTGAGCAGCCTACAAGTCAAAGAAAGGTTGATAAAGTAAACAAAAGGTAGCCAAGTGGTGATAGTATTATTGAGACTTCTGAAGATGATTTTGTGATACATTCTGTTGATTTTGGGATACCATGTGCTCCACCTCATAGTCCATTTACATGTCTTACCATCCCTAGAGTACTGCCTCGTATTGATGCAAAGGAGGCAAAAGCCAATGATCCACCATTCACTGAGGTACTAGATAAGCCATCAGAAATGAAGAGGATGCAAAAGCACAATATGTATATTCTTGAGGTATTTCGCCAAGTGAAGGTTAACATTCCACTCTTGGATGCTATCAAGAAAATTCCCATCATATGCCAAGTTCCTCAAGAAGCTATGCACTTTAAAGAGAAGGTCAATGGGGAGAATTCCAAAGAAATTGAAGTTGACTGAACAAGTGAGCTCCATTCTCCATCACTCACTCCCTATAAAGAGGAAAGACCTAGGATCCTGATGGATCTTCCACTTGCGTGGAATTGCGTGCACCACTAAAAATCCTAAAGATAGTAAGTCTTTAAGTTTAGCCTTTCTTATACTAGATCAAGAACTCCACCCACGTATGATAAGATACGTGTAAGTCTTATCATAATATAGTTAACGGTCGAATCCATAGGACAATAGTCTTGTTGGGAGCAACGAGATGGAAAACTTTAGAATCTCACTTAACTTCTTAGAAGTTGGTACCTAGATCGAAAGGTTTGGTTTGGTTGTTTTAAATTAAGTAAAAGTAAAGTAGAGCAAGAAAGTAAAATTAAGGTTGTTAACAATGATAAGGAGTTACTAGGATGTAATCAGCTTTCACCACCACTACACATGGATCAAAACACATGACATAAAGAATAACCTGCAAAAGAGTCTAATCAATTAGTATCTTTGTAGATTTAGTTTCTTTTTGGAGAACTAACTACGAGAAGTGTGGGAATGTTGCAATGCCAGCCATCCCCGAATGAATGGTCACCTACTTTACATCATTCCCTTCACAAAGTGTGTTCCTCGACTTATCAAGGTTGTACTTTCATATGTCAACTGATTCCATTTCATAGTATGAAAGTACAATGATGGAAGTGAGTTTACTCCACTTCTTGAGAAACACTCCTAGATACCGAAATAGATGCATGGTGGATACATGCAGCAAGAACCAACATTCAATCGAGATTTGAATCTGATAGTACAAACGTAGACAATTCATACTAAAAGATAAAAGATAACACGAGTTGGTGATCAAGCAACAAGCATACATTAAACGATTGATGTCGAACTGAAAAGAAGGTATTTCTCTATTGCAAACTATGGATTACATTGCATGAAATGAAAACATGGGTAGCAGGGCTACTCCCTGCACCCTAGTGAAAGAAAATACTCGCTCATAGCTAGGACAAAGAAGGAGGCAAGAAGAGAGAGAGTGTTATAACCCCAAATTTTGGGGTTCAAGTGGTGAGAAATATAATTTCTCATATTAAAGATGTTTGAACAAATAATCATATATTTGGTTGAGAATAGTTGGATTTCGTTTAAAATAGCCTTGTTATTTGATTTGTGGGCTTTATTGGCTATTGGGCCCAATAAAAAGGAAAATAACAAAGGAAATTCAATTAGTACATGGATAATTGAATATTCGAGAAAAGAAATAATGAAAACCTCTAGAAGGCAAATCCAAAGAGGATTTTGTGCCTCTTGGATTCCTTGGGTTCCAAGGAGTCTAAAGTTGCAAAGAAAAGCAATAAGAAAAAGAAAAGATTAATTATGTATTTCTTTATTAGAGAAAGAAATTGGAAATAATGTGAAAATGTTAGAAATAAATGGGAAAAGGTGTAATTAGGAGATCCTTTGAGGAATTTCGTGTTCCAAGGATTTCTAATGATAAAAGGAATACCCATGAGGAAAATAAAAGAGAAATAAATAGAAATTCTCAAAAAGAGATATTTTAATAAGAAATACACATGATAATGAGAAATAAAGCATAAAGATGCATCTAGAAGGATAATAGGTATCCAATAAATAGAATTTCGAATTATTAGAATTCTTTGGGATCCAAGGAGTCCCAATAAAGAAGAAAGATAGAGAAAATACCCAATAATGTCAAAAAAAAGATGATAATGTGAATATACAATTAATGAATGTTGTGATTTTGTTAATAACGTGGTATTTTCTACTTAAGGAAAACTTAAGTTCGTGGATAATGGACTAAAAGCCAAGAATAAAGGAAAAGGTTTTCAAATTCCTAAATATTAGAGAATATCAAAAGGATTAAGAAGAGAGAGAAGGATTTCTTCTTCTTGAAGAAATAGGAGTCCTTATGGGAGTGGGACTTGTTCCTCTCTTAGAGGGCCACGTTAGGGCATGAAGGACCCTCCCTATAAAAGGGGTAGAACCCCTGGTTCGAAGTTAAAAGAAATCCCACGCTTATCTCTCTCTTCTCCTTCTTCATGACGTGCAAACCCTAACCAAGAGTGTAGAGCGACCTTTGAGAAACCAGGAAGCAGTGGAGTTGTCATGTTGGAGGCAGGGACTCCCACGACCACCCTAAGATGATCATCCAATCATCCAACGCCTTGACTTCCACACAGCTCCAGCCGTAAGCCTGCAGAAGTGCTTCCCGCACAACAACAAATGTAGGAGGGATGCACTTGGGAACAGCCATACCGACCGCACCCTTGGGGTGCCCCACGCACACCAAAGATCGTCGGATCTAGGGCTCCACCTTGCGGAGGTCCTCGAGCCTCCAGGAAGTAGAGGTAGGCCGCGGGAGAGCAGCTGCCGGCGGCTAGGGCACTTGGCACGAGGTAGGAGATGAAGGAGGAGGCACTGGACGATTTTGCCCCTCCGCGGGATGAACAAGCAACAACTTAACTAGGGGTAAAAGAGTAATTGCGTTATGTTCCAAAGAAGGCAAGCCGTGCCAACGTTGCATGAGTTGGTGACATGGCGATCTACTATTGGTCCAGAAGGTAAATCTTTGCTAAATTCATATCTTAAGATTGGTAGCTTCGATGGAAATAAACAAAATATGAAAATTGATCAGGAGAATGCGTAGAACGCAATAAAAATATATTTGAAGCCTTATTCTTATTATAATTCGAAAAATAGTATGAATTATCAACTTTAATGTATTAATGCTTAAAGAACCCTATTTCGAGTAGATTAATTTATTTAATAGGGTTTAATGAATGATTAAAGTTGATATTAGCCTGTTAATGATAAAAAGGAACATTAGGAATAAAAAGGATGAACTCTGCACATAATTAGTTAATTTAGAGTTTCTTGTGCATAAATATGTTTTAATGGGCCTTGAAGCCTTAATGTTGGTAAATTCGACTCTTAATGGCTTTAATTATTCGATTTCATGTATAGAACTGAGTTTTCATGGTTATAAGCTATTTTGAGCAATACAGTTCCTAATTTGTGGATAAGTACCCAAAATGTAGTAATTAGGGTTTTCTCATGAATAAAAGGTAGAGTTATGGCAAATGAGTTCATATGTTAGTTAGGCTCTAATGAACTTGGAAATTGATGATTAATGTGCCTATAATATGAAAATAGGATTATATTTTGGTTAAGATAACCTTAATATTGAAGAATAGATGAGATAATTAGGGTTTGTGAGTAATGTCATAAATATAGGGTTTAATATGGTAAAGGATGAAGGAAAACCCTAAATGCAAAATGAAACCCTAAAATGGATACAGAAACCTTAGGAAGCGATTTCAAGTTTGATAGAAAGAATCTTGATAAAGTGTGTAGTAAATGGAATACATGTGTTTTTCAGGATTCTTGAATATGTGGTTGAATTACTTCCTTGGATTACTTTCTTGATTGGAATTGATATTAGCTTGAGAAATCTACTGGACAGGTATGTGGTTACGCTTATGTATAACCGTTCTAGTTTCACGGTGATTTCCGAATGTTTTACCGGCTGCTTTAAATAAACTGTTGGATGTTTATTTAGTTCATGCAAACTATAATGTGGCTATGACTATCACCAAGAGTATATGCCTACAAACTCAGATCATGGTTCTCTCTGTGGCATAATAGCTAACCTAGTACATGGCTACCTATGGGTAGGTCCATCAGGTTAGAGAAAGACCTAGTACATGGCTACCTATTGGGTAGGTCCATCAGGTCTATGGATGACCTAGTACATGGCTACCTATTGGGTAGGTCCATCAGGTCTATGGTTGACTTAGTACATGGATACCATGGAGGTAGGACCATCAAGTCATAATGAGTTAGATATTGGGCTATCTTCGGATAGTGCCATGCGACTCTATTACCTAAAAGAGAGGTGAAATTCATGTCCACTGCAGGGACAACCCAGAGTTTGAGAATATGTATGTATTGAGTTGTATGGCCTAAAATGTAATCTTGATTGTTAAATGATTAATTGAATGATTATATTGTTACCATAGTTGAACATTATCTGTTTCCTCCACATACCAACTTCGGTTGACCGACGTTTTGTTTGTTGGCGTTTTAGGTACAATGAAAAGTACAAACAGTAAAGCGACACCTTATGAATTCAAGAATTAAAGAACAAGGAGGAATTAGATATAATAGTTCAGCTGAGGTTAGAAGTTAGTTTGTCCCTAATTTTTCAAGGTATGCAAAGAAAATTTTTATTACCATTTTCAGTATAGTCTGTTAGAATTTAATAATTGTTTATGGTTATATGTCGAACCTTGATCCGGGATTAATGGGTGCGGCTTCAACCTCTTGGTCTCCCTGAATTGGGGGTTACTGAAAGGTGAGGTCGTAACATTTGGTATCAGAGCATAGGTTCCTCATTTAACCACTAATAATTATTAAATTTTACAAACTCCATAGAACCCAAGGGTGTTATTAGAGGAGTATCCGAAAGACGGAGGTGTCTAGAAAGGGATCACGACCGGGGGCTGGCAAGATTTTCCTCCGCACCGCTAGTCGGAATACGAGGACTCCCGGACCCGTGTCACCGCCTGGCCAAAGTCTTAGGGTATGAATCGAAATAAGATACCTTTAGGACTTCTCATCTTATTCATCCCTTCTCATCACAAAATTCTGATAAGGACCTAAAGGATTAGGGCTTTCTTTCTTCTCCTCACTCTCTTGAGGTATGGGTAAGGTTAATAAGGTTTAAGGAATCCTCCACCAAATTAATGAAAAGCATGTAAATAAGATGTCATGGACATAATCTTAATAGATTAAGCGTAAATTAAAGAATAGATACATGCTTAGATCGTATGACATAGGTTGTCATGTCCTCATAAGAGACCTGGGGCTAGACCTTCTTATCAGGAGGATAAGTCGGTCTTGGAGATAGAGATCTCCATTGCAGGTAGAGACCTGGCACATCCTCTGGGGATGATGCTAACCCTAACCCTAATGAAGGTGAGAGAGAGATGAGTTGGACCAGGTGTTTGAAAGGACATGCCTTTGGGATACCATATGATCCATGGATGACCTAACACCTTTAGCAACCCAACCCTGGGAAGGGTCGTGCATGTTAGGGTAAAGGATGACTCCTTGGATGATGAGGTTAGTGAAGGACCTTAGAAACCCTCTGAGCTTGTGCAAGTAGGGTATAGCTGGCACCTAGGGCATGTCATAGTGCTGACAATAGGATGAAACCCTGGATAAGGAATTATGATAGAGTATAAAGGGTTATGGATGATCTTGAGCAACCATAAGTTCTAACCTAGGCTTCACTCATGTAGAGCATGCCTTTGAGGTTGATCCTTCATGAAGAAAGGACCTCTAATGGTGAGGTTGGATGTGGGGTTAGCTCTAGAGAGAGTAGGAAACCCAGCAAGAAGGTTGGAAGCCTAAAAACCTGAACAATGGATGATAGTGGTTGCCTCATGATCGATCCCTGAAAGTTGATGATATCTTGGTTACGTTTAGAGGGACCAACCCTAGAGAATGAGAATGAAGAATCTGGTGCCTATGTGCCTACGGTATATGTGTTTATCTTCTGAGGTAGGAAGAAGAGTTCCTTAGACCTAGAAAGGTTTAGTAGCAGGTTATGAGGCCATGTACCTTGTTAATTGTCCTTAAGGAGGACCCAAACCTAAGTGTTGATTGAGAAGAAGGATGACAGGAAGTGCACGAGATGCCTTTTGCAAGCTTGATTCGTGGTTCAGAGATAGAGCATGCAGTTGGACACCTAAAGTGAACCTAGGGTTCCTAGGCCTAAGAGGGGAAGTGGTATACCTAATGCTCATGATGAGAATTAAGTTTCTATAGTTTCAAGCATGGTACGCCTCATGAATAGAGGAAATGAGAAGCCCCTAAAGTTTAAGGCGTGTTTGATGAACCCCTCACAGCTAGGTTGATGATAAAGAAAGGTATGATCATGATCCAACATTGATGAAAGAGGATAAGTATGACTTAGCATGGTACGGTAAGTGATCTGCTTGTGCCTTAATGGCTTGCTAGGGTAAAGTAGGCTCATGAGGATGTAAACCCTAGACCTAAGAGCTTTTGTGACTATAGAGATAGTTTTCCTCCCATCCTGGGAGAGGGACCCCTTTGGAAGGGTGTACATCAGTTTTGTTGATTCAAGGTAACCTAAAGAGGTCTCATAGGATCTTGAGAAGCTAAGTGAAAGGTACATAGTTTGAGAATGAATCTACAGACCCATAGATATCCATCTCTGTTGCATGTGAATGTGTTACCATGGAGGTAACCAGTATGGGGCTTGACCAAGATAGGCAGGTTGCCATGATGCCTATGAACGGATGAGAGTCAGCCCATGAATGCAGAAAGAGGGATGATGAAGACTTGGGTAAGGTTCTAAGTGAACATGGACTGTAATGGAGAATCCTAAGTCTATCCTAGGGTCAGGTAGGGATAATACCGATGAAAGTAGGAGTTACCTAATTCCCCATATTGCACATGACCATAGGGTCGGGAGGTAACAACTATCATTGTCTGAGGGCCATGGGTTAGGAGATTGATCACCTTCATGAACTCATGGTACCCAAAGGGCAGATGAGTAGGGCACTCTCTTGATGCATGAGGGAAGAGGGATGACCCCAAAGGAGTCGGTACCCTATAGACCTAGAGGAGATGACCAAGGATATAAACCTCAGTAGGTTCAAGACTAGTTTGATATCATGATGTTTGTGATGGAGAGACATATGTGGCACGTTGCAATTTAGATTTAAAGGTGTACTGGCAAGGTGGGATGTACCATCTCTACTCTTGGAACAGGAAGAACTCTGTATTTGGACTACAGCCAAATGCTTATTTCCTCTTGTTATGGGAGTGAGAGATAGGACATTATGCATGTCATACACTAAGGATAAGAGATGAAGTAGGTTGGAACGTTGCCACGAGAAATGGGGATAGAGAAGATACCTACCCTGATAAAGTGAATGATACATGGATGGTTTGTAAACACTAAGAGGAATGAGGTAGTCCCCTTATGAGGATGTTTTTATCATGATCTATGTGGAACTTACAAGTTATACAAGGTTGAGTTTGATCACCATGATGATGGAATCACAGAGTGTTCTTATGAAGATGAACATA
This sequence comes from Alisma plantago-aquatica, assembly GCA_963693085.1. Classification (NCBI taxonomy): domain Eukaryota; kingdom Viridiplantae; phylum Streptophyta; class Magnoliopsida; order Alismatales; family Alismataceae; genus Alisma; species Alisma plantago-aquatica. The sequence goes on from OY856412.1 coordinate 1,402,155,299, forward strand.
TAGTTTGAGGTGACATGATAAGTGAAATACATGAAAGTGTAATGTTACCTAATACCTAAGGATGTGAGGTGGTAATGAATGCTCTGGTTAAAACTTGTTTGACTAGAAGTTAGAAGAGGTTGTTTGGCTAACCCTAAGTTTGAAAAGGAGGGGTGTTTGGATAACACTCATATGTAACAAGATACATTGGAAAGTTAATGGTTGTTTTGTTAGCTAGTCTAGTCCTGGATGCAATGAAAGGATGACGGTAGAACCTCAAGTGCACTTCTTTAGAAAAGAAGGTGATGAAACCCTGACTAGAGTGGTTTAGGGTTTCATAGGAATCGATATTGGAAGAATCATGACATATAAGAAATCATGATACACCATGGAAATGGCAATAGCACGTTAGATGCTTAAGATGAGGTTGCATGTGGTTTATGGCCATGCAAGCCAGGAGGTAAAGGACGAACCCCAGTAACCCAGTGTATCGATATAGAGGACAAAAGAATCCCTGAGAGGGAATGAGAGCTCAACACTATGGGTGTTGTTATAGGTCTTCGCTGGGTCAAAGAAGGTCGGTATACAATATGGGTTATGGTAGATCGCCTTACCTAGATGACATAAGGAAGGAAGAGTTCTATCAAGGGACAGATCTAGTTGAACTAACCATGAGAGAGATGGTTCAACTACACCATGATGCGAGTTCAAAGGATCTGAGTGTGTCCTAAAGGTTCCCTTCCAAAAGGTGGAAGTAGGTACATTGAGAACTCAATGATAATATGGTTTATCACCCCTAACTATGGTTAGTAAGATCCAGACTAAAGGGTCTGATGAGGGCATGTGTGCTCGTTCGTGGTGATATCTAGAGACAGTTCTTGTCCTATGAAAGATGTGACAATGACCACCATAGCCAGTATCAGGTTTTATATGAAGCTCTGTAAGGGAGGATTGTGTTGGTCACCACTTCAGTAAGGTGATGTTGGTGAAAAGGGCCACATGATGGTTAGAAAAGGACCACATGATGGTTAGAAAAGGGACCCCAGTGCGTGTAGATGAAGTCACTTTGATTGTGCAAGGGCTGAAAGGAGCCTAGAGACGATGAGAGTCGTGAGCAGATGCAAAGTAGACTGACATGCAGTTCACTGTGGGAGAAAATGTGACATGAAAATCCGACCCCTCTAAGTTATTATTAAGAGAGCTGAGTCCCCGATACATGGGTCCATTAGAGATGGATGGGTGGAGAAGGTTAGGTTTGACCCTACCCCTCAGGATAGAGTAATGGGAGATGTTTTCCATGTGTCCAATTTAGAGCACTATGTGAGGTACCCCGACCATGTGCTGAGCAATGAACCTAGTGAGCCCCAAGGGAGGCTGAAATGGCCTGAGTCACCTGTGTAGTTTATAGACGCCAGGATGAAAGAACTCAGAGAAAAGAATATGTCATAATAAAGGTTCTTTGAAAATGCCATGGGTACGGCAAAGCCACATAGGGGCCAATGATGGACATGGAAAAGTCTTATCCTGAATTGTTTGTTTGCTTGTTTGAATTTTGAGGACAAAATTCCTATAAGAGGGGAAGGATGTTATAACCCCAAATTTTGGGTTCAAGTGGTGAGAAATATAATTTCTCATATTAAAGATGTTTGAACAAATAATCATATATTTGGTTGAGAATAGTTGGATTTCGTTTAAAATAGCCTTGTTATTTGATTTGTGGGCTTTATTGGCTATTGGGCCCAATAAAAAGGAAAATAACAAAGGAAATTCAATTAGTACATGGATAATTGAATATTCGAGAAAAGAAATAATGAAAACCTCTAGAAGGCAAATCCAAACAGGATTTCGTGCCTCTTGGATTCCTTGGGTTCCAAGGAGTCTAAAGTTGCAAAGAAAAGCAATAAGAAAAAGAAAAGATTAATTATGTATTTCTTTATTAGAGAAAGAAATTGGAAATAATGTGAAAATGTTAGAAATAAATGGGAAAAGGTGTAATTAGGAGATCCTTTGAGGAATTTCGTGTTCCAAGGATTTCTAATGATAAAAGGAATACCCATGAGGAAAATAAAAGAGAAATAAATAGAAATTCTCAAAAAGAGATATTTTAATAAGAAATACACATGATAATGAGAAATAAAGCATAAAGATGCATCTAGAAGGATAATAGGTATCCAATAAATAGAATTTCGAATTATTAGAATTCTTTGGGATCCAAGGAGTCCCAATAAAGAAGAAAGATAGAGAAAATACCCAATAATGTCAAAAAAAAGACGATAATGTGAATATACAATTAATGAATGTTGTGGTTTTGTTAATAACGTGGTATTTTCTACTTAAGGAAAACTTAAGTTCGTGGATAATGGACTAAAAGCCAAGAATAAAGGAAAAGGTTTTCAAATTCCTAATTATTAGAGAATATCAAAAGGATTAAGAAGAGAGAGAAGGATTTCTTCTTCTTGAAGAAATAGGAGTCCTTATGGGAGTGGGACTTGTTCCTCTCTTAGAGGGCCACGTTAGGGCATGAAGGACCCTCCCTATAAAAGGGGTAGAACCCCTGGTTCGAAGTTAAAAGAAATCCCACACTTATCTCTCTCTTCTCCTTCTTCATGACGTGCAAACCCTAACGAAGAGTGTAGAGCGACCTTGGAGCAACCAGGAAGCAGTGGAGTTGTCATGTTGGAGGCAGGGACTCCCACGACCACCCTAAGATGATCATCCAATCATCCAACGCCTTGACTTCCACGCAGCTCCAGCCGTAACCTGTAGAAGTGCTTCCCGCACAACAGCAAATGTAGGAGGGATGCACTTGGGAACAGCCATCCCGACCGCACCCTTGGGGTGCCCCACGCTCACCAAAGATCGTCGGATCTAGGGCTCCACCTTGTGGAGGTCCTCGAGCCTCCAGGAAGTCGAGGTAGGTCGCGGGAGAGCAGCTACCGGCGGCTAGGGCACTTGGCGCGAGGTAGGAGATGAAGGAGGAGGCACTGGATGATTTCGCCCCTCCACGGGCTGAACAAGCAACAACTTAACCAGGGGTAAAAGAGTAATTGCGTTATGTTCCAAAGAAGGCAAGTCGTGCCAACGTTGCATGAGGTGGTGACGTGGCGATCTACTATTGGTCCAGAAGGTAAATCTTTGCTAAATTCATATCTTAAGATTGGTAGCTCCGATGGAAATAAACAAAATATGAAAATTGATCAGGAGAATGCGTAGAACGCAATAAAAATATATTTGAAGCCTTATTCTTATTGTAATTCGAAAAATAGTATGAATTACCAACTTTAATGTATTAATGCTTAAAGAACCCTATTTCGAGTAGATTAATTTATTTAATAGGGTTTAATGAATGATTAAAGTTGATATTAGCATGTTAATGATAAAAAGGAACATTAGGAATAAAAAGGATGAACTCTGCACATAATTAGTTAATTTAGAGTTTCTTGTGCATAAATATGTTTTAATGGGCCTTGAAGCCTTAATGTTGGTAAATTCGACTCTTAATGGCTTTAATTATTCGATTTCATGTATAGAACTGAGTTTTCATGGTTATAAGCTATTTTGAGCAATACAGTTCCTAATTTGTGGATAAGTACCCAAAATGTAGTAATTAGGGTTTTCTCATGAATAAAAGGTAGAGTTATGGCAAATGAGTTCATATGTTAGTTAGGCTCTAATGAACTTGGAAATTGATGATTAATGTGCCTATAATATGAAAATAGGATTATATTTTGGTTAAGATAACCTTAATATTGAAGAATAGATGAGATAATTAGGGTTTGTGAGTAATGTCATAAATATAGGGTTTAATATGGCAAAGGATGAAGGAAAACCCTAAATGCAAAATGAAACCCTAAAATGGATACAAAAACCTTAGGAAGCGATTTCAAGTTTGATAGAAAGAATCTTGATAAAGTGTGTAGTAAATGGAATACATGTGTTTTTCAGGATTCTTGAATATGTGGTTGCATTACTTCCTTGGATTACTTTCTTGATTGGAATTGATATTAGCTTGAGAAATCTACTGGACAGGTATGTGTTTACGCTTATGTATAACCGTTCTAGTTTCACGGTGATTTCCGAATGTTTTACCGGCTGCTTTAAATAAACTGTTGGATGTTTATTTAGTTCATGCAAACTATAATGTGGCTATGACTATCACCAAGAGTATATGCCTACAAACTCAGATCCTGGTTCTCTCTATGGCATAATAGCTAACCTAGTACATGGCTACCTATGGGTAGGTCCATCAGGTTAGAGAAAGACCTAGTACATGGCTACCTATTGGGTAGGTCCATCAGGTCTATGGATGACCTAGTACATGGCTACCTATTGGGTAGGTCCATCAGGTCTATGGTTGACTTAGTACATGGCTACCATGGAGGTAGGACCATCAAGTCATAATGAGTTAGATATTGGGCTATCTTCAGATAGTGCCATGCGACTCTATTACCTAAAAGAGAGGTGAAATTCATGTCCACTGCAGGGACAGCCCAGAGTTTGAGAATATGTATGGATTGAGTTGTATGGCCTAAAATGTAATCTTGGTTGTTAAATGATTAATTGAATGATTATATTGTTACCATAGTTGAACATTATCTGTTTCCTCCACATACCAGCTTCGGCTGACCGACGTTTTGTTTGTCGGCGTTTTAGGTACAATGAAAAGTACAAACAGTAAAGCGACACCTTGTGAATTCAAGAATTAAAGAACAAGGAGGAATTAGATAGAATAGTTCAGCTGAGGTTAGAAGTTAGTTTGTCCCTAATTTTTCAAGGTATGCAAAGAAAAATTTTATTACCATTTTCAGTATAGTCTGTTAGAATTTAATAATTGTTTATGGTTCTATGTCGAACCTTGATCAGGGATTAATGGGTGCGGCTTCAACCTCTTGGTCTCCCTTAATTGGGGGTTACTGAAAGGTGAGGTCGTAACAGAGAGAAAGTCATCCCCACAAAGGAGAGAGGAAAGTAAACCCCTTGGAAGGAGAGAGAATGATGATATTCACACTTCACAGGTTGCTTGATGATGAGGTCTCCTCTTCCCACCTTCTTTGGTGAAGAGAGAGAAAGCAACTTTAGGATGGCGTTTGGATCTCAGACCGACAGCCTTTGGGCGGAGGATGGAAGTTGGAATAGCTCTCGAGTAGTAGAGGTAGCCTCTGGGTGTCTGAAACTTGATGATCTTTGGGAGGACCCCTTGGGTCTTATTTATAGGCTTTAAGTGAAGTCCAAACGATTTGGTCAGTTTTGGATCCAAACGGTCTTGAAGACCGTTTGGGTCCTGAGACCATTTGGACTCTGAGACCGTTAAGCTTCATGCGGTCTTGAGACCAGTTGACTCCATGTGGTCTCGGGACCGGTTGGCTTCATGCAGTCTCGGGACCGGTTGGCTTCATGCGGTCTTGAGACCGGTTGACTCCTTGCGGTCTCGAGACTGGTTGGCTTCATGCGGTCTTGAGACTACTTGACTCCATGCGGTCTCGGTACCGGTTGGCTTCATGCGGTCTTGGGACCGTGTGAGTCCATGCGGTCTCGGGACCGGTTGGCTTCATGCGGTCTTGGGACTCTGTGAGTCCATGCGGTCTCGGGACCGGTTGGCTTCATGTGATCTTGGGATCGTGTGAGTCCATGTGGTCTTGGGACCGGTTGGCTTCATGCGGTCTTGGGACCGTGTGAGTCCATGTGGTCTCGGGACCGGTTGGCTTCATGCGGTCTTGGGACCGTGTGAGTCTATGCGGTCTTAGGACCGGTTGGCTTCATGCGGTCTTGGGACCATGTGAGTCCATGCGGTCTTGGGACCAGTTGGCTTCATGCGGTCTTCGGACCGTGTGAGTCCATGCAGTCTCGAGACTGGTTGTCTTCATGCGGTCTTGGGAACGTGTGAGTCCATGCGGTCTTGGGACCGGTTGGCTTAATGCGGTCTTGGGACCGTGTGAGGCTTTTGTGATATTTTTGTGTCTTTTTCTGTATGTAAAAAGGAGAAAGGTTAGTCTAACAGTATATTTGAAATAAGAGAGGGAAGTTAAGGATTCTGAATAATTTATCTGAGAAAGAGTGTGGAAAACCGAAGAAAGTTACTAGGATAACATCACAAAATTGGAGGTTATCACCCCCCTAACTTAGACTCTAGCTTGTCCTCAAGTTAGATAGAGTTGAGGCATGTAATGGCGAGGCTATTTTATTTAGTTAAGATTTCCATACTCTTGCTTCAATTCTAAACTCGAGATCTCCTAAGGTTGTATCAGAGCTTTTTGCTTGCCTTAACTCTTTCAGGTATTGAGAGTTGCTTGGATCTCAAGTTTCTTCCATATCTCGCAACCCGAATTGGGACCACTTTTTTATTTTGTGCATGTCGTTGACTCTAATCAGTTGTATACTTCTCCGAAAATCCTATCGAAAACTAGAGTGGGTATTAGGGTTGGCTAAAAGGCTTGATGTGTAACTCCCCCTTCAAGTGGGGGAGGGGTTGTCTATGCTTTTAGGATCTCACTACTGGACATGATACATCTGCCTTCGTGAGGGCAGATGAATGTATCGGACGAGCGAGTCCTTTACCAACCTTTCATATATTTAGATACCTTAGGGTTTCACTACCGGGCACGACACATTTGCCTTTGTGAGGGCAGTTGAATGTACCGGTCGGGCGAGACCTTCATTGGTTCTTTATATAAATCATTATTCATGGCACAACTCTCATAGTTTTATTCAACACTTTGGTTTTTATTCATAAACTCACAGGCTTAGGATTTGGGTTTTTAGGAATTTTGATTTGGGCGGCCAAGCCTCTTTTATTTGAAGAGAAGAAAGTTGTTCTTAGAGTTTCTTGACATGCACTAATTTTATTTTTACACATGGTCCACTTGAAAGGCTTCATGATTTGGGTGTCACTTGATGTTCCTCCCATCCTTGATAGTGTTTGGCTTATTTTGGCCCTGATGTTGACATGTGGAGAGTCAGATGTAGAAAAGAAGCAAAAGCATGAAAATCAAGAGTGGAGAGAAATTATTAATTCGCCAATACATGTCTAAGTGTTATTCTTATTATTACTTTTGAGGACTAACTAGATTCTAAAGTTAGCTGGGGGTGACTTTGTTCCAAGAGGGGTGTTCTTTTATATGTGCATGGTTTATTTTAACAGGGAAATTACTTTAAAATGAAAATTATATGTGCAAAGAAAGCTATGAAATTTATACATAATTGAAAGAAAAGGTAGAGAGGGAAGGATTTGAAAATGATACCTCACCCTTGTCCAGTGTACTCCCCCCCTAACTTATCACTCACTCTATCCGTAGAGTATTAAAGTGATAGGTTGAGAAGTACAAGGACAAGGGCATCATGCTTCTGTTAGTCCTTTATTGGCACCATGTGTGCGAAGGAGATTAGCAGCAAAATTTCCTCGTAACGTGTGATAATCCACATCTGTCATGTACTCTACTGGTCTTCCAAGGACCATGATGGTGTATATCCAGTAGAGGACGTGGAAACCACAGTCGTTTGACTCTCAAAGCTGTTGGGGACATTTGTGGCTGAAGGTAGGGTGATGAAAGTGTTCTTTACCATATGCCTATGTGTGCTTGGTGAGAAGGGCATGTAGTTGATCGGCACACTCCTTTTCCACTTCCTTCGTAGGCGTTCGTGGTGTTGTAGTGTATTGTTGCTGATCTGGATTGTACTGGCTGTCGAAACTGTTGTATATGATCATTGTTCCATCTTGAAGATTTGTTGCCAACAACATCCAGTGTTCTGAATGAAGGAAAGGGAGCATGATAAACTTCGAAGTCATATGTTGTAGGTAGGAGATGAGTGCTTCAGTTGTTTTGGAGTTTTTTTAGCTTTAAGAGATCGTCCTTCATATACGTGGATGCCATATAGGTTGTAGGGTGATTCTGTCCGAGAAGAAATTGATAGGCAGCCATCAAACTTACAGATAGAGACCCTTTTGTCTGTACAATATCTCGTAGCGCATCTTCCATGACAAGAATGTCGTCGGACATGAAAATGAGTTCATCTTTCTCAGCGTAAAGCCTTGACATGATGAAGCAAAGTTCATTGTCCGAGAGGCTTTTGCAAGCACTGAGGTCAAAATTGGGGAATGTTGGTGAAATGGCAGACAAGGGGACCATTTGTGAAGATGATATATTGATGGTCGCCCCAGTTAGCAACTCAGTAACCCCTTCATCATCTGGCAGATTGAAAGAGTAAGGGTCCCATTTTTTCTTCTGGGGAACCCTGGAAGGCTGTTGTTTCTCCAACTCCTCTATTGTTTGCCTAAATGGATGTTTTGGAGGACGTTGGATGTCCGAAAAGAGATAGTGAGGAACGTCATTGGGTGCCATAGTTGGGTCCTTGAAGAACCGTCTATCATAGATTAGTTCCATGGAATAACGACCTCGTAGAGAATGAAAATCCTTTGTGGCCAGATCAGTGAAACGGATTTGTTGATTGAGTGCTTGAATATGTCGTATAACGTAGAAAGCGCAATCCTTAGATCCCTCAATTACTTGGACTTGTGGGTTTATTATTTGGAACTAAGGTTGGCTCCAATCCTGGAAATGGGATGGGCATGCGACCCATATTAGTTTTAGAAGCCGAAAAGGGATGCACCTTGCCTCCCCGACTTCAATACCAGCAAAATTGATTATTCTGGCTCTTAGCTCATTGGCCCAAAAATTGTACACCTTAGAATTCCGAGCTACGGTGTCCACAATCATTAACATCCAGTGGCCGGAAACTTGAAAGGGCACGGTTATATAACGTGCCTTTCTTGCTATCCCTCTATGCAATCGATCGATGGATTTGGTTTGTAGTTCTTTGTATAACAGACTCATTGCTAGAGCAGCTGATGCGTTGAGCACTAGTTGCTGCCACTTTGAGCTTCTATAGGTTTCAATAGAGTTGGCAAGGAGGACACAGAAAACTACCATCTTCACCGCTGATTGTGGTCCAACGATTGAGTGGAAGTTTTCATGTGTCAACTTGCACTAAGTCTTTGTATTTTGGTAGATAACATCACCCCCATCTTTGACATCGTCTACGATAGTGTTTAAGATAAAGATATCTTGAGCATCTAAGGTAGATATGGCCTCCAAGTCTAAATCGTGCATTTTATGAGGTAGAGGTGGCGGCGGGGGAAGCTCTTGGGGGAGAGAAGAAGTCCGTTTTAGATTGTCTATGTACTACTGCAGATCTTCATCTTTGTCTAAGTCAGAAGCTGATTCCAGATCTTCGTCTATATCCAAACTGACTCTTTCTAGATTTTCTTGCTATGGGGGAAAGGGCACCGATTGGTCTGGTGCAGAAAGGTGTTGAGATGATGTTTCTTGTTGTTGACTTGGGCTGGTTCTGAGTAAACATTGTTGGAACTCAGCGAAAGCTGCTTCCTTGGCATTTTCCCCCAGAGATCTCATTCCAGAATAATCAAGCAATTGATCCCCATAGGACATATTGATGTTGTCGTTGTGAGTAGGGGATTTGGGATCGTTAACATCTTCTGGCGGTCTTTCTTTTGTTCTGGCTCTTCCCCTCGACTGGGGCCCATCCTAGCATTGTCTGTGTCATCAAATTTATCGTCTGAGAAAGTACTATTGTTAGAGTTCGTCAAGGAGTCAGAATCATCATCCTCATCTTTGTCTTCCTCTCCTTCTTCGTCGACTGCCTTGTCGTTGATGTGTTGTTGTGTAGTCTTTTTGTACTGTCGATGGGTTGCTTGTAGCTCATCAAATGCCACTTGCACATGCTCGTGGGATTCGAGTAGTGCGTCGTGTGTTTCCTTAAGATCTGAGTATCATCCCTCGGTAGAGAAGAGTCATGTTGTAAGATCTGTCACTTGAGCTCGTAGTTGGTTAAGCTCATGGTTTGCTGACTCCTCTTGGCGACTGTGGAGCTGTGTGAGGGTGTTGTCGATGTCATCCAAGTGCATTCTTAAAGTAGTTTGTTGCTTCTTAAGCTCGCGCAGGGTCTCAGGAAGAGGTTGAGTCTACGTAGAGATCATGTCAATTTGCTTAGCCATCGCTTCTTACTGGCTTTTTACTCCAAGGACCAGCTCGGGCAAGTTTTTGTAGTGGTCATTGATGTGATGGACTTCCTTGGCAACTATGTCTTGTCGTTGTTGGATACTTTGTAGGATGCATGGCAAGGCATTGTTCTGCTCGTTGATCTTGGCGGCCTATTTATAAATATTGTGCACACAAGAAAAAAATAGAATGCATTATGTTAGAAGGGTCAGTTAGGAGGTTTCGGATGGCATCAAATAGACGTCTGAATTCCTCACTGACATTTGTAAAAGGGACCCTAGATGCAGAAGGGTGGTATGGCTGGGGTCGGGGTGGAAGGGTGGTAGTGCCTTGTGAACGAGACACTAGTGGTGGTCCCGTGAATTGTGTGGTGACTGTAGATGGAGTCACTAGCGGTGTTTGGGTGGTAGCGGATGAAGAAAATGGTGATTGTCTTGGTGAGAATTGTGGGAGCAAAAATGTTGAGGAAAAGAGGGTGGAGATGGGAGCGGAGAATGTGAAGTCGGGTGTTGAAGTGGAAAAGGGGGTGCTCGGGGAGAAAGATGGTGAAGTGGAAGATAATGGTGCAGGGATTGATTTGGAGGAAGGTGGGGTGGTGGTAGATGGTGGGAGGGTGGTGGATGGTAATGTGGTGGGGGTGGTGGTGGTGAGCTCATCATGTAGGCTCATGATGAAAGAGTCTAAAGAAGAGGTAGTGATTGGTTCCTCCAGAGGGGGGCATTCTGTCTCCAGTTGTAGCTTTGATGTCAGCATCCCCGACAACTGTGGTGGTGTAAACGTACCTTAGATGGTCATTTTAATGGTATTTTTGTTACCCTAGATATCGGGGTGGTTATGCTAAGCTCTGTCTAGCCTACTTTGGTTGTCTTTTCTTGTACTTTGACTGAATCTAGGAATTTGGTAATCTCTTTGTCAGTAAAGAGAAGTTTGTCCTTGTCGTAGTCCGCTAGCTCCAGAAGCGGTAGCAGAGTCTTAGAAGATCTGACTATTAGGTAGAAGATGTAATGTAATTTCACATCCTTTTCCTTGATAATGTAGGAATTCTTCAAGGTTTGCTCATTGGTAAGGATGTCACCCTTGATCTTTGTGCATCGAGGAAGCAATTTGTCCATCTTGAGATATTTGATGATGGAAGTTATGTGCCCACCCCTGTAGATTTCTTTCCCTATGGAGTAGGCTGAGAATTTTTGTATCATGTACCAGCCAATATTGACCGGAATTCCATGCAGAATGGACCATAGAAGAAAAAGATCAGCGGTTATAACATTTCCTCCCTCCGTTCTGGGGAAGAGCATACCAGTGAGGATTTTGTGAAGCATGTGCATGAACCTAGAATGGATATTGGAGTCTTTGCATGTCTTTGCTTCATAGGCTGGGAACCCTATTAAGGTTTTCCAGAAGCTGTGTCTATTGTTTTGGGAGTTTTTCGTGCCTACATCTTTGGCCTTTTTGAGCTACTCCGGATTGTCTATGAAAATTTAATTCAGAAGATTTTCTGTTATAACGACGTTGTTTCCGAAAAGTTTGGTGACCAGCCTGTGGTCACCTCCGTCCCTTGTTCTGTGTGTAATGTCCACCACTTCTTTGGTCACATGTGTAAAATTTTTTGTAGTGGGTTTGACATATCAAATTTCGGGGACAAAGAACAATCTGGAGAGTTAGCATTGTCTAGTAATGTGAGTATTCTATCGTAGATCGCCATCTTGAGTAGTACGCTTGAGCAGACATACTTTGTTGGTTTTAGTATTTTGTCGATGAAAGGGAGGGTGTGGATGTAGAGGTTTTCTGCTGGTCGTGCAGTGGTGGTGAGTATTGATAAGATGGGGGTAGTGGTGGTTGCACGAGTGGTAGTGGGGGTGGTGGTGGCGGTTGATGGGATATTTCCTGCTAGGGTTTGATCCCTAGCAGTGGTAGGGAGGACCTGTTTTCTTGCCCGCTTTTTTGGGGGTTGTTCGGTCGTAGCTTCTTGGACCTTTCGTTTCCCCTTGGACTTTTCTGCTGGGGATTCTTCCTCAGAATGTGGCTCGTATTCAGAGCCTTTGTCACTGGAAGAAATTTCTTCCACTTCTTCTTCAGGCTCCTCAACTAGACTTTTGTTGATGCGGTCAATTTCACACAAAATCGCTAAGATGTTGACCTTTGGTGGAGCCTTTCCAGTCTCGTTGTAGTTATCGATGAGCTTTTGGAGCCTAGCTTGGTCCTCTATCAGTTCTTCTGTTGTCCAGAATGGGTTTTCAGCAGTTCTGACCATATCTGAAATTTTATAGAAAATTGTGTGTTAGAATGTTTTAGATTGGCAATGATAACAAAATTATTTAAAATTATGGTGTGCACATGTTATTGTTTTTGTTTGGGTTTGAGGTTTTAGCGGAATTCGAAAAGATCAAACGGTTTCAGGATCGTTTGGCACCAAACGATTTCAGGGCCGTTTGGCTCCAAACAGTTTCAGGGCCGTTTGGCTCCAAACGGTTTCAGGACCGTTTGGCTCCAAACGGTTTCGGGACCGTTTGGCTCCAAACGGTTGCAAGACCGTTTGGCTCCAAATGGTTTCAGGACCGTTTGGAAGGTGAAATGCTATGGGCGCAGTGGATGGTGGAGAGGCGGAACCGGTGACGAAAGCGATGGCGGCTGAGATAAAGATGATGGTGGTGATAGAAAAGGGAATCGCGATGACATCTTAGATGTCAGCGATGGTAGAAAATGACAGTGGTGCAAAGACGGAAGCGTCGATGATGCGGCGTGCTGGTCTACCTTGCAGCAACGGGTGGAGACGACGATGGTGGTGCAAGGAGCGGCGGTAACTGAGGTGCGATCACCGTGAAGACACACGAAAACGGGAATGACGGCGGTGGAGAGAACCTGCATCATGGGTTGCGCGGGAACAAGAGCAGAGATGGAACAATGCACTAAGGGTTTTAGAAAACTCAAGAGTCGAAAGAAAGAAGGAGACGGGGGTAGGGTTATATTTATAGGATTCGTGGGTTGACCTTACAAATTCCCAGGTCAAACGGTTTGAGACCGTTTGGACTCCAAACGGTTTGAGACTGTTTGGACTCCAAACGGTTTGAGACTGTTTGGACTCCAAACAGTTTCAGCACCGTTTGGCTCCAAACAGTTTCAAGACTGTTTGGGATGTCTTCGGTTTTTTATTTTTATATTTTTGTGTTTGTTTTGGTTATGTGAATTTTATATTTTTAGATTAAAGATGATAATCCTAAAATAAAATAAAGGGAATAGAAAACAAAGATAAATGGTGATACTCAGATCTTGGGTTGCCTCCCAAGTAGTGCCTGGGTTTGACATCGCTGGCTCGATGAGGTTTTGATTTTGTTATGGTGGTGTTGTGGGGTCTCTGATCTCAATAGTCTATCTCAGAATTTTGTCTACTGGAGTATAATATTTTTTCAATCTATGGACATTGACTGTCCTTTATCCTCCATTATCATCAACAAGTGTGATGGCTCCAGTCAGGTATATATGTTTGATGGTGAAAGGCCCAGACCACTTTGTGCGGAGTATTCTGGGGAACATTTTGAGCCTGGAGTTGTAAAGAAGGACTTTATCTCAAATGGCGTTGTCTTTTCTTTTTAGATGACCGTCGTGCCACATCTTGGTTTGTTCTTTGTAAATCCTAGCACTTTGATAAGTGGTCATTTGGATCTCCTCTAGTTCTTGTAGTTGGAGTTGTCTATTTTCTCTGGTGCTTTTAAAATCAAAATTCAATTGTTTAGTGATCCACCAAGCCTTGTGTTCCAGTTCCACTGGAAGATGACATGATTTCCCGTATATCAAACGGAACAGAGTTGTTCCAATTAGTGTTTTATAAGATGTTCGGTAAGCCCAAAGGGCATCAGGAAGCTTGGTGGACCAGTCAGTACCGTGTCTATTGACTGTTTTTTCTAAGATTGCCTTCAGTTGTCTATTCTAAACTTCAACTTGACCACTGGTTTGTGGATGGTAAGGCGTGACAACTTTATGGTTGACTCCATATTTCTTTAAGAGGGATTCAAAGATTCATTCCAGAAAATGGGTCCCCCCATCGGATATGACAGTTCAGGGGACTCCGAATCTAGGAAAGATGATATCTTTAAACATCTTAATGACTGGTTTGGAATCGCTGGAAACTGTGGGTATAGCTTCTACCCATTTTGAGACATAATCCAATGCAACCAGTATGTAGGAGAAACCATATGAAGAAGGAAAGGGGCCCATGTAGTCTATCCCCCATACGTCAAAAAGTTCGATTTCTTGCCACATAGTGAGGGGCATTTCATTCCTTTTAGATATGTTGCTAGAAAGTTGACATTTGTTGCATGATTTTAAAAAATCGTGGGAATCTTTTGATATAGTTGGCCAATAGAAACCCGATTGTAGGACTTTCATGGTGGTCTTTTTCGAACTCGTATGTCCTCCAGTGGGGCCAGAGTGACAATGTTCTAGGATAGGATTAATCTCTTCTTCAGGTAGGCAGTGGCAGAAAAGTCTGTCTGCACATAGTCAAAAGAGATAAGGTCTGTCCCAATAGTATTGCTTGACATTGTGGAGGAATTTCCTTTTGTCATGGTAAGAGGAGGAAGGGTGAATGATTCCCGTAGCTAAATAATTTACTATGTTGCCATACCAGGGGAATCTTGTAGTAATTTTCATTAGCTGGACATCGGGGAGGGAGTCTCTGATAGGTGCTTTATCATCATCCTCGACTTCAATACGACTGAGTTGATCGGCGATGATGTTTTCCACTCCGCTTTTGTCTTTGATTTCCAAATCAAATTCCTAAAGCATCAACACCCAGTGGATAAGTCTGGGTTTTGCGTCTTGCTTCTGAATTAGATATCATATGACAGAGTGATTAGTGTAGACGATGACCTTAGATCCAATCAGGTAGGAGCGGAATTTCTCGAATGCATAGATGACAACTAAGAACTCCTTTTCTGTAGTGGTGTAGTTCTTCTATGCTTCATCAAGCATTTTAGATGTGTAGTATATTACATAAGGTTTCTTGTCAATTATCTGCCCTAACACGGCCCCTATGGCATAATCGCTTGCATCACACATGATTTCAAAAGGTTGTGACCAATCCAGGGCTCTTAGTATAGGTGTAGAGATTAAAGCATATTTCAGAGTTATGAAACTTTGTAAGCATTCTTGGTTAAAATTAAACTCAATGTCTTTGGTCAGAAGTTGGGTCATGGGTTTTGCTATTTTTGAGAAATCTTTAATAAATCTTCTGTAAAACCCAGCATGACCCAAGAATGCTCATACCCCTTTTACGTCTTTTGGCAGTAATAATTTAGAGATAACATCAATTTTTCCTTGTCCACCTCAATCCCTCTATCACTCACTCTATGTCCAAGGACGACACCTTCGGTTACCATAAAATGGCATTTTTCCCAATTTAAGATAAGGTTTGTGTCCTCACATCTTTGTAAGACTTGTCTAAGGTTGAGTAGACAATTGTCTAAGGAATCGCCATAAACTGAAAATTCACCCATGAAAACATCCATTATAGATTCTGTTAATCCTGCAAAAATAGCAGACATGTACCTTTGGAAACTAGCAGGCGCGTTGCACAACCCGAATGGCATTCTTATGAAGGCACAAGTCCCAAAGGGACAAGTAAAGGTAGTTTTCTCTTGATCTTCTGGGTGTATAGGGATTTGGTAGAACGCGTAATAACCATCTAGATAACAGAAGAACTTTTTATGGGCTAGGCGTTCAAGGACTTCGTCAAGAAAAGGTAGATGGTAGTGATCTTTTCACATTGATTTGTTTAGTTTCATGTAGTCAATACACATCCTCCACCCCATCACAATCCTTGTAGGCACTAGCTCATTTTTGTCATTTAGCACGACATTGGTTCCTCCCTCTTTTGGGACCACTTGTACAGGGTTGACCCATTGGGAATCTGAAATTGGGTAAATAATGTCAGCTTTCAGCAGTTTGAGGACTTCAAGGTGAACCACCTGTTTAGTATTGGGGTTCAACTTTCTCTGGTGCTCTCTTGAAGGATTGAATTATTCGATCCTTGGGCAGTCTATGCATGCATAAGGTTGGGTTTATACATGTCAGGTCAGTTATTTTGTACCCAATGGATTTCTTATGTTTCTTTAATTCGATGAGAAGTCGTTCATCCTGGTCTTTTGTTAGAGTGGAGTTGATGATTATTGGGTATAGTTTTTCTTCATCCAGAAAGATGTGCTTAAGTCCTATTGGTAGTGTTTTCATATTGGGAGCCTTAGGTACTTCCGTTGTTTCTAGAATAGTGTCTGATTTGAGCTCCTCAAAAGTGGTTGTAGGTGCTTCTTCAAATCTCTCTAGATGTTGCAAGCATTGTTGAACTAATATGTTGGCTTAGAATTCGAATTCTAGATTTATTAGGACATTTTCTAACTCATCAGATGGTTCAGAAATTTCCAATTGGTACATTTGATGTATTGCATCTAAGAGAAAGACTTCCTCTTGAATGTTGGGGCCTTTTATACTGTTGAGGACCCAGAACTGGATTGCTTCTTTCCCCAGTCTTAGAATGATTGTGCCAACTTCAACATCAATAAGTGCCCTGGCTGTGGCAAGGAAGGGTCTGCCGAAAATTATTGGGTATCTTAAATCTTCCTTAATGTCCATAATGACGAAATCACATGGGACATAAGAATCCTTGCCTATCCTGCCTGGAATGTCCTCAATAATTCCTACAGGTGCAGTGATAGTAGAATCAGCTAACTGATTTTCATCGTTGTGGGTAGTAGATCAGTAAAGCCCAATCTTTTACACATGGAGTAGGGCATAATAGATATGATAGCCCCTAGGTCATCTAATCCCTTTTTGCTCGAAGAATTTCCAATACAACATTGAATACCAAAAGAACCAGGGTCCTTATTTTTGTTAAGGATCTTATTTAGAATGATATCGGAGATGGCCTGAGCTAGTTTGACTGTCTCTTGTTCTTCAGTAATGTATTTCCTTGATAGCAGAGTTTTTAGATATTTATCCCAAGATGGTACTTCAGAGAGGGCATCGAGGAGTGGGATATCGATATAAAGTTTTTTCATCCCCTCCTTAAATCTTTGGAACCTAGTATCCATTTTAGTCTCTCTCAATCTTCCTAGATATGGTATCCTAGGTGTATGATGTGGAATTTCTGGCTCTCTTTTTTTTCCTCCGGGGGATCGTCCTACTCTTCCTGCTCCCTCATTGCAGGTCTATTTGCCTTCAGAGATTCCTTGTGGCCCAATGTGGCTTCCTCCTTTACCAATTCAAGGAGAAAGTTTGGGCATTGCTTCCATCTTCCCTTCTTGCCTCCCTATAAGCGACTCGATTTGGCTATGCAGTCGGCCACCCTATTGCAATTCCTTTTCCTAAAATTGAATCCAAGAATATGTAAGGTCTGTGAAAGCTTCTTGATGTATAGGAACTCCTTTTTGTAGTGGACTGGGGTCCACATAAGATTCATCAACATCATAATAGCTCCCTTGTTGTCTGATTCCACTAGCAAATTGTTGTGTTTTCCTTGGCACGCCTGGATGCCGACCGTGATAGTTCTCATCTCTGCTTTTAGAGTATCTGTGATGGTTCCACGAGCATATCCCCCTTCCATCCAGCACCCATCCTGATCTCTGACAACAAAGGTTGTGGACATGCTACCTCGCTTTACTGTCACATCTACGTTCAGTTTCACTTGTCCTTCTCCCGGGGGCCACCATTGTGGTTTCTCCTTTATCTCCTTGGGTGCAATTGGTCCTGTTGCAAAGACTTTCCTGCATACATACACCTCATGATGGATAATCTCAAACAGTGCCTCAGTGTGAATCCTCTTGCCCTGGAAAATAATCTTGCACCACTGGTTCCATATCTTCCAGATTGAGATGGCGAACCATACATTCCATTCTGGTGCATCGATTCTCTTCCTCAGGTTCGCGTCAATCCAGTTGTTGAACATTCGGGTGTGCTGCAACTCCATGTTAGTTGTTTTCTGTATAATCTCCCATAGATTTCTACTTTCTGGGCAAGTGGCGAACAGGTGTAAGAGGTCCTCAGTCCCGCTCCCACACCATGGGAATTGGGCATCGTCCGTGAACCCTCTCCTACGTCTCGCATCATTAGACATAACACATCCATGCAAACTTAGCCAGAGGAAGGTTTTAATTCTCTATGGCAACATCATCTTCCAGATTGTGTTCCAGTGACCTGGGGTTCTCGCAGTGTGAACTTGTAGCAGACATCGATAAGTCTCTTTAATATTGACTTCCCCACTCCCACTCTTAGTATAGCATATTTCATCAACGCTGGCATTCGGGTCCGGCGGTGGCATGGACAGGATGGCAGACGCCGTGTCTTCCTTAAACCACTGTTAGATAAAATTTGCGTCCCATGTGCCATTCAGATCAATCATTGAGCTTACTTTAAGATCTTTTAGGTCCTCATGTATCATCATGCCTTCTTCAATCTCAGGAACTCCCCCTCCTTCAACCCATCCATCATCCCAAACCATGGTATTCTCACCCGACAGTATGACCTTCCCTACATCAGGCGCCAACTCCACTTGGATCCTTGTGATGGCTCTCCACATCCTTGATGTGCAAGCCAGTCCCTGATTTGTTCTATGCAGGTATTTCTCCTTGGCCACCATCTTCCATAATGCCTTACGTCGTGACATGAATTCCCAACAAGTTTTGTATAGAAAAGCTTCGTTCTGCACCGTCGCCGTCTTGATATCTAGGCCCCCATCTCCACTGTGCGCAATGACCTTGTCCCATGCTACAAGATGTATGCCCCGATGTTTTGACGCCCCCTTCCACAGGAAGGTTCTCACCACCCGGTCGATGTTGTCGCACACCGTCATCGTCAAGGAATTGGACTTCATAATGTATATGGGCAAAGTATTGAGTGCAGATTTGATTAAAGTCACCCTGTCGGCCAGCGATAACGACTTGTTCACCCATGTAGAGATTTTTGCTTCAACCTTATTTATGGTGTCCAGGTATAACTCTTTATTTGCCCTTTCATGTAGGATTGGGACTCCCAAGTGCTTGCTGATGCTCTCTGTCTGCCTAATACCAGTTATCCTGGTTATCGCCCTCTAAGTAGGGTTGGTTGTATTTTTTGAGAAGAATATTGTGGATTTTTCCTTTACTAGCTTCTGCCCCGAGACACGTTCAAATTTCTTTAATGTTGCAAGCATTATCTGGGCCTGTCGTTCAGTATCTTCTCCAAACAGAATGAGATTGTCTGCAAAGCAGACGTGGGAAATACTGGTTCCCTGTCGGGTAGTGTAAAAAGGTATCCATCTTCCTGACCTTTCTTCAGTAGCAATGGCTTGGCTGAGTCTATCTAAGTAGAGCAAGAAAATATAGGGGAAAAAAGGATCACCCTGCCTCACCCCTCTAGTTGCGTTGAATGGTTCCAGGTTCTCGCCATTCCAAGTGATCGCTATCTCTCCCGCCTTGATGATGTTCATGATGATTATAATCAAGTTCTGTGGGATGGCTGTCCTCATGAGAGTGTCTTCAATAAAGTACCAATCTATCATATCATAATATTTAGATAGGTCCACCTTCATTGCCATGATCGTTCTCTTTCCCAATTTGATTCTCGTGGAATGTATTAGCTCCTGTACTAGAATTATATTTTTGGTGATGCGCTTGCCTGAGACGAAGCTACTTTGTATAGGGGAAACCCAGTCTGGTTGGTATGGTTTTATTCTTTCAACTAGGATTTTGGATAGCACCTTGAGTCCGACATTATTAAAGGGAAATTGGTCTCAAATTGTTGCAACTCTATGGAGTAGGAGTCTTAGGGATCAACACCAAGATGGAATTTGCCAAACTCTCATCAATAGGGTGGCCTACAAAGTATTTAGAAATCATTAGTGTGATAGAGTCTCCTAGGTGCTCCCAATTTTTTTGTAGAAACTGAGCATCCATCCCGTCTGGTCCTGGGGCTTTAATAGGGTTCATCTTCATCAAGACCCCCTTTATTTCCTCCTTGCTTGGTACTCTGCCTATCTCAGCACTGGTTTCCTTTTGCAGCTGTGGGAGTTGTCCTGTATATGCCTCCACTGCCCTAACATTCCTTCTACTCCGCTTACCCATGAACATGTCATAGAAAAACTCCCTCACCACTTTCTTTACTTCTTCTTCCTCCTCCACCCATACTCCAATGCTGTTCTTGAGCTTAGATATTTTATTTCTCCATCTTTTAGCCTTCACCAATGCCTGGAAATATTTTGTTTTGCCATCCACTGCCTTCATCCAATCACATATGGCCTTATGCCTCCATTCCTCATCCTCTGCATGCAGAATTTCATTGTATTCTACATGCATTTCATGTAGCCTATTCTCCCTAGCCTCGGTCCTTCCACGGTCCTGCTCATCTTACACTCTTTGCATCCCTCTCAGAAGAGTTCTCTTCCTATCTGTCAACTTCCATCATTCCTCCTTATCCCAAGTGATGGATTTCTTCATTAGTTTGTTCACCGCAGCATGGAACGGTATACTATTGTCCCAATTTTGATGTAAAAAAGTGGGGAAGGATTCCTTGTTATTCCATAGCATGCTTGTCTTTGGGTAATAGAAGGAGCATTTAGTTCTCTCCTCCATAGAAATTAGGATAGGTGAGTGGTCAGAGTTAATCCTTGGGAGCACCTACACCGTCGTAGCAGGATACGCCTCTAGCCACTCCTGGTTAGCAATGGCCCGATCAAGCCTCTCCGTCAGCCAGCCTCTTCTGAAGGTCATCTTCGGGCCTACCGCACTGAGGTCTTCCAACTCGGCATTCATCAGCCCCTCGGCAAATTCTCTGTAGCTACTCATCGTGACTGGCTCTCCTCCCAGCTTCTCATCGGCCCTCAAGACGGCATTGAAGTCACCTACGATGAGCCAAGCAGACGTCGAGGTGGATGCAATAGTGTGAAGATGATCCCACAAAAGTCTTCTTCCTGCTTGCTTCATTCTCGCATAGACGAACGTCACTCGGAGACGCTTGTTAACTCTGCAATGAACGAACTATTTGTGGTTGGCTACTACCTCCAGTTCTCCCGCTCTACTCTTCCATAGCACCCATATGCCTCCCGAGAACCCTGTCGCTTCTACTTGGTAGGACCTATCAAAGCCCAACGTCTTCACTATTCTGTCTGCATTGGCTCCGCTTGTACTTGTCTCAAGAATGGCAAGAACATCAATCTTATGAAGGGTTGTTAGATCTTGGATCGTGTTTTGGGTATATCTCCCACAGATCCCTTGGACATTCCATGTTGCAACTATCATTGTGTAACCATTGCAGAGGGGCTCGGGTCTTCCCCACCCAGTTCTGTCATCCTGCCTGGGCCGTAGCTTCTTCTGTTCTTCTTCCTAGGACCGTTCCGCATTAGATCCTTGGAGCTTAGGATCTTCTAGTTCCTGAGATGGACACCAACATATGCGCCGAACAGCAGTGCCTTGCTTGGACTGCATGTGATCCTCGCCTTGCTTGGACTGCCTGTGATGATCCTCCTTGTCTGTGTACTACCCATGGTGATTCATATACCCTCATCATTCCCTGTCTCCTCGTCCAGGATGACCACAATGTTTTCCCCTTCAATCATTACTGTTGCATGCTTTTGTGAATGACTCCCTTTTTCCTTCTGTGGTTCTTTGTTGTGTCCGGTTTTGGTTTGATGAGTCACCTCCTCAACAGGCTTCTTCTTCTTTTTTGTCGCTTTCCATTGGTGCCATTCATACCCCAGTTTGGGACCACCCATTCTGGCCTCCTTCGTCTCCTCCATCTGCTCCTCGCTGACCTCTAGTTCTTTGAATCGGTTCTGTGTTTCACCCCCGATGGCCTTTCCTGGGGATTCCTCCTTCCTCTGGTGCCTGACGAAAGGTTTTGCATACAATGTCTCTGTGAACTTCCCCAGCAGTTGCGGTGTCATGGGCGTCCCTTCAGTCTGCTTCCCGGCCTTCGCCTGGGCCTCTACCGCCGCCTTGTGCGTAGCACAATCTTCTTCAAGATGACCAATCTTGCTGCAAAACATGCAAATACTTCTGAGGTTCTCATATTCTATCTTGTATTTCTCCCCTTGTACAATGATTTCGGGCACCAACGGTTTACTTGTGTCCATCTTTACTATGATTCTAGAAAAAATTCCCCCTCCGCTTCTGGTCGGTGTTTCTGTCCACCTTGATCATCCTTGCAATTGTATCCCCTACCTCCTCCAGGAACTGGGTTTGGTATAAGAATATAGGAAGCCGTGGAATCCTGATCCATATCAATAGGTGTTTAGGGTTTGCAAAGGACGGTGAAAACGAACTATCCCATGGCTGAACATTTATATACAATCCCATGAACGACCATGGCCCCCCGGTTAGCACCGTCAGATAGTCATCCTCTCTCGTTAGTTGAACAATAAAGTAATTGTCTTCCAGATCGATGAGTTTAAACGCTCCCACCGGCCACCAAATCGTCTTGATTCTATCTTGTAGTGTGAGGAATCCCACATTTCTGGCGATCACCTTAACAATGACAGCGTACGTCCAAGGTCGTACCAGGGCGTCAAACCTTCCTTCATCTATCTCGAAGGCTGGTGTGTCGTCTACTGCATTCTTCTTGATGTACGTCTTGTTCAGGTTAGAGTGCGGATCGTCGAACCCAAGGAACGGTAGTCGGCCTGTTCCCTCTAATGTGCTTATAATATCCTTATAGGATTTTGTCTGGATTGCCTCTCTCATCGCTCCAGTCTGCCTCCCTAGAGACCCACTGTTCAGTGCAGGAAATTCCTCTGCTTAGGGCATCGGTGTTCCCTCCTTGTTGCCTGTGTGGTGTGTTCCTCTTCCCTTCAAGTTCGACTTCCCAAAGTTGAGCTCTATTCCCAGTCGCCTTAGAATTTCTTATTGTGTCTGTTTCTTGGTTGCTTTGGCCGCTGCTGCTAGTGGATTGTCTATCAGGTTCACGCCAAGCCCGCAATCTCCTCTGTCTGTGGGTGTGGCCTGGTCGGCTGATGGTGTACCCTGCACCTCTTTGGGTGTCGCCTTCGGGTCCAGAATTCCAAGGTCTTCCCCTGCCTGTTCTGCCACCTCTCTGTCAATTCCTTCCATCTCATCGAAAACACTTCATTCCTCCTCCTAGCCTTCATTCGGGGGTCTCTCTCCCCCGAATCATCCTCCTCCTCCATGGACGTCGATGCCACCTCTTCGCATGCGCACATCAATCGCCCAAAACCCTAACAGAGCATCAAATTAAGAAGATGTGCTCCACATATATTTTTCTCCACATCAATAAGTGCCCCGGCTGTGGCAAGGAAGGGTATGCCGAAAATTATTGGGTATCTTAAATCTTCCTTAATGTCCATAATGACGAAATCACATGGGACATAAGAATCCTTGCCTATCATGACTGGAATGTCCTTAATAATTCCTACAGGTGCAGTGATAGTGGAATCAGCTAACTGATTTTCATTGTTGTGGGTAGTAGATCAGTAAAGCCCAATCTTTTACACATGGAGTAGGGCATAATATATATACTAGCCCCTAGGTTAGCTAATCCCTTTTTGCTCGAAGCATTTCCAATACAACATTGAATACCAAAAGAACCAAGGTCCTTCTTTTTGTTAAGGATCTTATTGAGAATGATATCGAAGATGGTCTGAGCTAGTTTGATTGTCTCTTGTTCTTCAGTAATGTATTTCCTTGATAGCAAAGTTTTATATATTTATCCCAAGCTGGTACTTTAGAGAGGGCATCGAGGAGTGGGATATCGATATAAAGTTTTTTCATCGCCTCCTTAAATCTTTGGAACCTAGTATCCATTTTAGTCTCTCTCAATCTTCCTGGATATGGTATCCTAGGTTTATGCTGCAGAATTTATGGCTCTTTGGAAGCTTGTTCTTTTTCTTTTTCCTTCGCGATCTCTGCGGACTTCTCAATTCCTATATTTGGGCTTGCATTTGGAATAAAGAAAGGTGTATCATCATCATCATGAGTGATTCTCGTAGTTTTGTGAAGGGCACGACCAGATCTTGTAGTGACGACATTCAATTGCTCTGGTCTATTTTGGTCATGTCCAGGGTTTGACTCAGGTTGTCCTACAAAAGTACCTTCTGGTGGCTTCAGTTGGGCAACAATTTGTGCTAGTTGGGCCTCTACCGCCTTCTGCTGAGCTTGTTGATTGGCAAGCATGGTTTGTTGTGACTATAGCATCTTCCTGATCATAGTCATCTCATTTGTTGGCTGGGATGTGGCATTTTTCTGAGTGAGTTGTTGTTGACCTTGATGTGGTTGTTGCGGAGGTGGTGCTAACTGAGGTTGATGTGGTTTCTCCAACTGAGGGTGCAATTGCGGGTGTAGAGGAGGATGGGTATATTGATAGTAGGTGGAGGGATTTCTAGAGTATTTGGATCTTGGGAAATTGTTTTTGAGGTTCCCTTGATTTTGGTTAAAGTTACTTTGGAATCCAGGTGGCAACCTATTAGAGGATCCACCTTGTGTTTGATGTTGCGGGTTAACAGTCCCTACAGGGTTCCCATATTGAAAACTGGGGTGGTTTCTTGGTTGATTTGGATTATAGTAAACTTGTCCCGGTATGGAATGAATGGAATTAACTTGTTCAGGCATCTGATCTTCAGGGTGTTCAATGATTGGTTCGTACTGCTGTTGTGTTGGTTGCATATCCATCATCACATTGTAAATCAAACCACATGATAGAGTGGGGTGATCGGATGCGTGACAGGCTTCACAAGTCCCTATAGTAGCTTTAACCTGTTGGACTTGGGGATTTTTCTTCTTATCATATTCTCCAAATGAAGTTTCAAGAGCTTGTTGTTTGTGAGCTATAGTCTTTAAAGCTTCAGCAATAGCCTTCATTTCTATTGAATCCTCATCTTTATAAACTTTGAGGACTCCCTTTCCAGATGATCATCCCCAATTGGATTAGTTCTCAGCTCCAAGTGTAATGATTTTCCAAGCATCCTCGTAGTTCTTCCTCATAAAATTGCCTCTAGATGAGGAATCCATAAATTGCTTGATGTCATCACTCACCCCCTATAGAATGTTTCTATTAATTGATTTTGGGAGATGTCGTGATGAGGACACTTTCTTAGAAGCTCCTTGAATCTTTCCCATGCTTCTGTGAGTGATTCTCCAAGAAGTTGGGCAAAGTGGTTGATCTGCCCCCTAATTTCATAAGTTAACGAAGGAGGGAAAACTTCTCTAGGAATTTTTCTTCCAAGGGAGCCCATGTGGTGATGATTGGCTCCCTATCAAGCAAATTGTACCAACTCAGAGCCCTTCTAGATAGAGTGAAATGAAAAAGATGTAGCATTATCGCATCAAAGGCAACTCTGGCTTGTGGGACAAGTCGGCAAAGTGCCTTGAACCTCTTCAAGTGATCCATGCAGTCGTCTCCAGAACCACCAGAGAATGAGATGCCCTGCATGATTTGAATCCATTGTGTCCGGATCTCGAAGTTGGGTATGTTGATGATCGAAGGCCGAACTAGATGATTGTCTTCATAGTTCTTGGGGACGACATTGTCCCTCAATTGCTTATTTATTAGCTCTAACTGGGCAGCTTGGTTAGCTGCTTCATTTTCAGCTCGGATGCGAGTCTGTTCTTCAGCTCGGATTTCTGCTTGAATCTAAGCATGGGTGTCAGCAATGAGTTGTGCTCTCTGAGTGGCTATGGCGGCAGTGACCCTTTCCATTACAAATGCAACTTGGCATTGATCTTCAGCCATTTTCCTGGCTCTTTAGAAGTTAAGTATGTTGCGGCGGTGGAAGCTTCTCTCTACCTCAGAGTCGTACTCTGGATCAGGGGAGAATCTGAGGTTATACGATGGTTGCATACACGTCTTCTACCTGAGTAGAGAAAGAATCACACCTTTTAGATGATGCAAGAGATATGATGAATTTAGGAGGATATGCACTATTGGTTAAGGGAAAGTGTAAAACCCTAACCAACTAGCAAGATAGTAAAGGAAATTAAAACATTATGTTGTCCCCGACAACGGTGCCAATTTTTTATGGAGCTTCCACTTGCGTGGAATTGCGTGCACCACCAAAAATCCTAAAGATAGTAAGTCTTTAAGTTTAGCCTTGCTTATACTAGATCGAGCACTCCACCCACGTATGTTAAGATACATGGAAGTCTTATCGTAATATAGTTAAGGGTCAAATCCACAGGACAACGGTCTTGTTGGGAGCAACAAGATGGAAAATGTTAGATCTCACTTAACTTCTTAGCAGTTGGTATCTAGATCAAAAGGTTTGGTTTGGTTATTTTAAACTAAGTAAAAGTAAATAAGAGCAAGAAAGTAAAATTAAGGTTGTTAACAATGATAAGGAATCACTAGGATGTAATCGGCTGTCACCACCACTACACATGGATCAAAACATGCGACATAAAGCATAACCTGCAAAAGAGTCTAATCAGTTAGTATCTTTGTAGATTTAGTTTCTTTTCAGAGAACTAACTATGAGAAGTGTGGGAATGTTGCAATTCCAACCATCCCCGAACGAATGGTCACCTACTTTACATCATTCCCTTCGCAAAGTGTGTTCCTTGACTTATCAGGGTTGTACTTTCATACGTCAACTGATTCCATTTCATAGTATGAAAGTACAATGATGGAAGTGAGTTTACTCCACTTCTTGAGAAACACTCCTAGATATCGAAACAGATGCATGGTGGATACATGTAGTAAGAACCAACATTCAATCGAGATTCGAATATGATAGTACAAACATAGAAAATTCATACTAAAAGATAAAAGATAACACGAGTTGGTGATCAAGCAACAAGCATTCATTAAACGATTGATGTCGAACTGAAAAGAAGGTATATATTTATTCCAAACTATGGATTACATTGCATGAAATAAAAACATAGGTAGAGGGGCTACTCCCCGCACCGTAGTGAAAGAGACTACTCGCTCATAACTAGGACAAAGAAGGAGGTGAGAAGAGAGAGATAGAACGTCATCCCCACAAAGGAGAGAGGAAGGTCAACCCCTTGGTAGGAGAGAGAATGATGATCTTCACTCTTCACAGGTTGCTTGATGATGAGGTATCCTCTTTCCACCTTCTTTGGAAAAGAGAGAGAAAGCAACTTCAGGATGGAGCGTGGATCTCAGACCGACATCCTTTGGGCAGAGGATGGAGGTTGGAATAGCTCTAGAGTAGTAGAGGCAGCCTCCGGGCATCTGAAACTTGATGAACTTTGGGAGGACCCCTTCGGTCTTATTTAAAGGCTTTAAGTGAAGTCCAAATGGTTTGGTCAATTTTGGATCCAAATAGTCTTGAAGACCGTTTGGGCCCTGAGATAGTTTGGACCCTGAGACCATTTAGCTTCATGCGGTCTTGAGACCGGTTGACTCCATGCGATCTCACGACCGGTTGGCTTCATGCGGTCTCGGGACCGGTTGGATTCATGCGATCTTGAGTCTGGTTGACTCCATGCGGTCTCGAGACCAGTTGGCTTCATGCGGTCTTGAGACCGGTTGACTCCATGTGGTCTCGGGACCAGTTGGCTTCATGCGGTCTTGGGACCGTGTGAGTCCATGCGGTCTCAGGACCGGTTAGCTTCATGCAGTCTTGGCACCGTGTGAGTCCATGCGGTCTCAGGACCGGTTGGCTTCATGCGGTCTTGGGACCGTGTGAGTCCATGCGGTCTTGGGTCCGGTTGTCTTCATGCGGTCTTGGGACCGTGTGAGTCCATGCGGTCTCAGGACCGGTTGGCTTCATACGGTCTTGGGACCGTGTGAGTACATGCGGTCTTGGGACCAGTTGGCTTCATGCGGTCTTGGGACCATGTGAGTCCATGCGGTCTTAGGACTGGTTGGCTTCGCACAGTCTTGGGACCGTGTGAGTCCATGTGGTCTCGAGACCAGTTGGCTTCATGCGGTCTTGGGACCGTGTGAGTCCATGCGGTCTCGGGACCGGTTGGCTTCATGCAGTCTTGGGACCGTGTGAGGCTTTTGTGATTTTTTTTTTGTCTTTTTCTATAAGTAAAAAGGAGAAAGGTTAATCTAACAATATTTTTGCAATAAGAGAGGGAAGTTAAGGATTCTGTCTAATTTATCTGAGAAAGAGTGTGGAAAACTGAAGAAAGTTACTAGGATAACATCACAAAATTAGAGGTTATCAGATCCCCACTCATACCTAGATATATAGGGGGCCATCACATAGATGGTTCAATACTTGATTTGGAATCTAGTGTGAATTTTATGTCATACAATGTCTATGTTGAGCTGAGCTTAGGCAAATTGAAGTTGGCACATTGCACTCTCCAATTTGTGGAAAGATCCATAAAAGTGCATAGGGGGAGATTGAATGATGTCTTGGTGATGATAGATAAAGAGAAAGGTGCAGTGTTCCCGGCAGATATCAATGTACTTGATATGGAGACAGAGGATAGGAAGATTCCCATCATCTTGGGAAGGTCATTCTTGTCTACAGCTGATGTTGAGATTCATGTACGTAGCGGAACCATGATAGTTTCATTCATGGACATGAAGATCAAGATCAACATGTAGAAAAACCCAACCTGGTGAGTCTGAGATAGGGATATTAGACATGATCACTTCACAAGTCCAAATGATCATTGGAGAATTGGATATCAAGATGGAACAATTGATGATGATTATTGTGATCAAAGGGATGAGGAACACATATTGAGTGCAAATGAGGGATGCATGTTTTGCAAGAATGGACACATGAGAATGTCAAACGAATGAATGAATGAAGAATTTCTAAGCAGCCAAGCTCAAGGCAATAAACTCAATGCTTGTGGGAGGAAACCCACCCAGGTTTGGGAATTTTTCAGCCAACCTTCCATTTTTTATACTTTTACTTTATTTTTGCACAAACCTACAAACTCACATATTTGTTTAAGTCTTGATGAAATGACAGGTGAAACAGGTGAAAGTTGAGAAATGAGGCACATTTCATGAAAAATGATTGATACAACATCAAAGGGATTGTTCAAGATGATTGATTTATAAATGATTAAATGATTTGATGATTTATGAAGATTTTTGAACTGATAGAGCCTAGTTGTGCTGGTGTGGAATGGTCGTGTTGGAAAAGATGATTTTTCAAAAGGGAAAATGTGAGATTTGGCCTCCAGCAAGACAACGGTGCAGGCCAAAACAGCGGTGCTAGTATCCAGCCAGAATGACCATGCTGGCTAAGTTGGATTTTAATAGGGAAAAATCAAGTTTTGGGCGCGGGAAGCACGACCGTGCTGGCCAGAATCATCATGGTAGAATCCAACCAGAACGGTTGTGTTGGCCAGAATGGTCATGTTGGCCCAGTCCCAGAACTTAAGACGCCTGATTCTTCCTGAGCCAACACGACCCAAAACTCATTTTTGCGATAGGGAATGGCAGTTCCACACAGAGTGGCGACTAGGGTGAGCCTCCTTCACCCCCAAATCAACTCCTCTAGCTCCTAAACTTCGTATTTGAGTTCCTCTTGGCCCCCAATCATCTTCCCTAACCTTAATCTTTGTTTTCCACCCTCCATCACCATCTATTTCTCCTTCTCCAAAGAGAATCCGCCCCTACATCCCAGAAGCATTTTTGGGGCTGCTCTTGCTCATTTTTAACCAAAGATCCTTACAAGATGAATAGCACAGGAAAGGCAATCATGAAGGGGGTAGAGAAGTTGATGGACATCCTCACTGGAGGCAAAAGTCTCTCCAAGCGAGCCTCCAGTTTGTCACAATAGTGTGACAATTCTTTATCACCGTCAAATTCAATTTTGTGATCCCTCTGATGGTCGACATAGACGATCACGTCCCGAAACTGATCCTCCTCCAACGGTCACACTTCGGATCAAAGCTACAAAAACCCCTAAGAGGAGGAGGAAGAAGAGCTATAGAACATAGTGGACTCCATTAATGTTGATGTACTGGTTCGCGAGAGGAGGGATAAGAAAACAAACAATGCATATTCCTCGTTCTTACTGCCACGACCAGATCTGGTAATATATTCCACTTCATCAGTTTGAACCAGTGCATGCTTTGAGAGGGTGTGCTTGAACTTAGACACAAGTTCAGGGCCACACACTTATGCTGAAGAGGAAGAAGATGATACTGAAAGTGTGGAGATGGAAGATGAACCAATGGACTTTGTGTCCAAGCTATAAGAGGATAGGTTAAAATGGGTGGGAAAGCAACCAGAGGGAACCACCTATGGAAGGGGAATGACAAGAAAAGTTGTGATGAGGTCTCTCCACCCCGAGTTCTTGACAAGGAGGGTGATCCCCATTAGATATGCATGTATTGTTGGTATGTATGCCCTGAGAGCCAATCATGGTATGATTGGTGGGATACATTAAGATTGATTTGATAAACATCAAAGGCAAGCTTCCAATTCTTTCTGGTTCAGTCATATGAGATAGTGATAGAACAGATTGAATTTCTAGAGAATGACAGTACTCAATGATGTATGCCTTCAGGTTCATGACATGAATGATGAGATCATGCGAATGCTAAGATTTTGTACATTCTTGATATGTCCCTAGTCGGATGTCATTGTGGAAGGTAGATAGACAACAATGACACACAAGACTAGATTGTGGTGTTGGTTGATGATAGAATCTCATTAGTCATGATATTGAGATATCAAACCAAACACATAGGTACTTGTTAGATAACAAGTGTACCGGACAGACCCACCGTGAGTTTGACACATGGAACCATGATATGGTAGTCATAGTCAGTACTCACAGTGATGGTGGTGAGTGTGATTCTTTGACCTAAAATCACTACACTCAACACATGTCGTTGGGCACACTTTGACATCATCAAACGCAGTCCTGAAACATGAGTTGTTATAAATGTGATGATTGGGTGGCTTTGACACATGGGGCTTTTGAGGGGTGAGTGATAGATATGGGATTTTTCCCTCCCGAGGGAGTTTGATATCCAACGCCACTTGATGAGTAGGATTGAGATAGGCGTGCGCACGCATGTGTGAATTAGTATGTGATATTGATGTCATACATATCTCCTTCAAATCTGCTCTGAGATCAAGAAAGTGAATGAACGTTGATAGGATGACAGTTCCATGCCTTGAGTTCATTCGGGATATCAGTGACAAAGGAATTATACATTCACTGTAAAACCATTCACGGATTGTAGGATGAAAGTTGTTCTCCAACTTTCTATTTTCACTTGGGTAGAAATGATGTGTGACTAGGCACCGCTCTTTGCTTGTAAAGTCATAAGTGTTATGGACTTTCACTGCCAATGTGAAATGGACCTGCAGGGTCACACACATAGGATTTAACCTGGAAGAGGAGTTTTGTCCACAAGCAACGTTTAGATTGATTACTAAAGGAGTTTAGTAGTTCAATTAAACACTCAATTAAATAATAGCTCAATATCATATTGTTCAAGGTGTTGGACGCATTGATTGGAGTATCGGATTGATTGAAATCGCAATTGACTGATTCTGCACAACCTGTACTTCCAACCGATCGGTTCATGTGATGAACAGGTCGGCTGAGGTTGCTGAACCGATTGGCTCAAGTGTTTAACCGATCGGCTCATGCCCAGGGTGAAATGAGCGGTTCAAGTGTTGAACCGGTCGGTTTAACTGGTGCAACTGAGCAACTTGGGAAAGTCAATTCGGTGGGAATTTTCCTTGCGTTTTACTTGCCCAATTTGATTGGAACAAGGATTGGTATTCGATACCAATTAGAAATGAAAGAAGGAAAGTCAATTGGGAACTGACCAGGACCACGAACCGACCGGTTCAGAAGTGAACCGATCGGCTCATGGGTCCCAACTGATCGGTTGGTGCTCCAACTGACCGGTTCAGGTTGCGAGATGGTTGCTTTTTGTGGAAAATCTCGAACCCTTCTACTCCTGCGTTTAGTCCCATATTTCCCGGGATAGAGAACCCTATCCCATGACCCTCCTATATATATAGGGGTAGTGGGGGCTTCTCAGAGAATAGCTCAGTACAACCAGTTGCTCTGCTAGTTGTCATTCTCTCTGGTTTTGGTAACCGAGAGAGAGCCCGAGCAAGTGCTTCCCAAAAGGGGAGGTGCAGCAAGGGAAGGACAACTACAGTTGCAACTGGTAGCAGGAGAGTGTGTTGGCGACTAGTACGTCAACAGGAGGGTGCGACTCCTTCCACTTCCTTGTGGGACAAGGAGTGTGGAGTTCTAGATGGTCAGTATGGACTACTTCATAGGCGGGAGGTCACTGCCGCTCAGGAGGATAACTGTCATCTGACAGTCTGGTAGGAGGAGGAGTTGTCAGTCCTGGTGTGACCAAGAGTTGCACAGATGTCGTCCAAGACCAGAGTTGAAGACCGCGCATGGCGGGAGGTATTGTCGCCGAGCAAGCCTCGGGACAAGGTATGATTCCACAAACCATCCTTTCCTATTATATAGACGTTGACGCGTTTCCTCGGTATGGGTTAGGGGGAGAATTTTTTTTGTTTCCACTGCCTTCTCTGTCTTCCCTAAAACCTAACAGTGGTATCAGAGCCACATCAACTGCTCTATATTTTAGGAATATCAATATGATCGATTTTGGTTTGCCTCCTTTATTTATTGCATACAATGCGAATAATATTGGCGTTATGCATGTCCAATCTCAAATCCACAAATCCCAATTACATATATGATATGTATTATTAATGCACTCGATACGCGTCGCCCTTAAATGAGTTTTGTAGTGGATGTGTGTAGCGTGATTATGTCCTATAAACACCTATCTATGATTGGTTGTGTGTGGTTTCTTGCATCTCGGTCTGAGCACCGATCTTCCCTCTCTTATTCCTGATGTAACTCGAAATAATTTGAGATTCTTTCCTACCTTTGATCCCCCCGAATGTAACTCGGGGTTTCCCTTTTTTTAAGCAATGTAATAAATAGGATAGAATTTTGTTTCCTGTTATGTCAAAGACCGGAGGCCACCTGATGACAACCCAGACGATCGGTTCAAGGAGTGAACCGATCGGTTGATGACCGGTTCGAGGAGCGAGACAAGCGGGTGGCATACATGATGAGATGCACGACGACCAAGAGAACCGATCGGTTGGAGGAGCCAACCGATCGGCTGGTGGCACCCAGACGACCGGCTGGAGAGAATAGATCATTCATGGGATGAGTTGATCAACTCGGAAGGCAAGGCACAGAAGTTCATCTTGTACAGGTTGCATGTGATGTAGACCTAGATGACCGTGATTCCTCTTGTCTCGATGAATCACATTAGGATGGCCATAATCATCGATTTTATCGTTTTGTGCATGTTTTCTGTGGGATATAGCATGTATATGATACGTACTATGTATTGTGGTGATTGGATATGTATATGCATATAAAAACCAAATCTCTCATTAAAATATTAAGTTTTAGATGCCTTACAAATGCGACACACGTGAAAAGCTTGATCGAACAAGTGTGGGCACGCCCTAGCGTGGTGCACCGTCTATATCATGGAAGCGTGAAGGATGAATGTGTGGGTCTGCCCTAGCAGGGTGCATGTTCATCATGTTCGCTTTGGGTCGGACTTAACAAGGTGACCTAGATAGGATCTAGCGCCTTGAGGCATAGAGATGATCATTGCAAGGAGTTGCATATGACATCTTATCAGGAGTTGCATATGATGCAATTGGCAAAAGTTGCCTACCTGAGAGATCTAAGTTGTGGGCGATCAGCCCTAGCTGACTCATGACTTAGAGGATTTCAGGATCTTGCCGACTAGAAGGTTGTACGCTGCAATCTTCTGAATTGATGGTGAGGGCTATCAATTTGAACTAAAATAGTGGGAGCGATAAGTAATTAAAGGCCTAATTGTATCGTCAAATTTTCAAATCAATCAAATAAGTCAAAAATGAGTTTTTGGACTAAAATTGCATATTTTCCTTTTTGTAGTACAAATGGAAAGAAACAACAACAACTTTTCTTTGCGATCGGTCCTTGACAAGGACAAGCTAAATGGGACAAACTTCCACGACTGGTATCGGACATTGAGAATTGTTCTCACTCAAGAGCATAAGCTCTATGTCCTGGATACTCCAATTCCAGAGGAACCTGCTCCTAATGCACCAAGGACAGAAAGGGATGCTTACAAGAAGCATTCTGATGATGCCATTGATGCAAATTGCTTGATGCTATGTTCAATGAACCATGAGTTGCAAAGGCAACATGAGAACATGGGTGTCATTGAGATGATTCAGCATCTCAGGAACATGTATGAAGATCAGGCACGGTAAGAGAGGTACAATGTTTCTAGGGCACTGTTCAAGTGTGTCATGACAGAAGGAGATCCAGTTGGTCCTCACACACTCAAGATGATTGGGTATGTGGAGAACCTGCAGAGACTGGGATTTCCACTGAGCCAAGAGTTGGCTACTGACGTGATACTGCAATCGTTGCCAGAATCTTACAGTCAGTTTGTGATGAACTACAACATGAACAACTTTGATAGGCCACTATCAGAGTTGTTGGGCATGTTCAGGACAGTCGAGTTACAGATGAAGAAGGACAAGCCTAAGTCTGTGATGGTGATCACAGGCAAGAAAGGAAAGTCCAAGCGCAAGGGCAAGGGCAAAGCTAAGAAAGGTTCTGAAGCTAGCCAGGAGTCCAAGCCATCTTCAACTCTCAAGGCCAAGAAAGGCGTGACCAAGAAAGGAAATTTCCACCATTGTCAAAAGTTAGGACATTGGAAAAGGAATTGTCCTCTCTACTTAGAAAAACAAAAGAAGAAGGAGGCGACTGAAGCCTCTACTTGAAGGTGTCATGTAAATAAACTTGTAACACTTTTTGAGGTATATGATACCAAGATGTAAAGTGTAAAGCACTCATAATTGGGGCAAGTGTTGCCACCATAAATAGGAGTACTTTAGTTTATTTTCAGCCTACAAGGCATGTAATACAGTTATGAACTGCTATTTCATATATTGCCAATGGATAGAAACACTTTATTTTTGCATATTGTATGACAATGATGGCAATTAAGAAAGAGATGTTTCAATTTATAAAGATATGATCTTTGTGGCAATGCCTTGTTTATCTTGTGGTATTGATATGCATAAGATAAAATGATACCTGGAAGTTATAGATAGCTCAAACAATCTAATTAGCATCAATCATGAGAAATTCATTTCTAGTTTCATATGATGGATAGATCTAGACTCTTTTGGTTAGAGAACCAGTAAGAGACATGAATATCTTGGACATGATTAACCATGTGATGTATTTACATACCTATTAGAACAAATGCTAATACTTCAAATGGTGTTTAGATAAATACCAATATGAATATCTTGAAGTGTTCAAGATTATCATAGATGAAGTGAAAATTTGGTAAAGTGTTAATTCTTGATGAGATCAATGAATGAAATACTTGGACCAAATGTTTGAGATCCTTATGAGTGATTATGATAGTGTATCATAGTGAACTCATGATTAAGGCATGGTGATGTCTAAATCAAGAAGGAATCATACTCTAAGGAGTTAGAGAATGATTATCAAAATAACTGAATTCTTCTTAAATGAATACCCCACACTAATAAAGGAATTAAGAATCACAAGGGTTGTGAGTTCTTATATCCTTAGCAGATACACCTCAATTATCTATGTGATGAGTTGTTCATGTGATGAGTCAACTATCTAGATGAATATGAGGAACCGGATTTTGAGTTATGGTTTATGACCATTACATCCTAAATGACTTCCATGTAAACCATAAGGTATGACCTTGATGGTAGCAATCACTGGGATGAAATCCATAAGTGAAAATAAGTCTTAAGTGTTAAGACACATGGATAACATTTTGATAAGGATGATGCTTGTTGGTTGCAACTTAATGACTAAGACATTTGGGATATGGATACTAAAACCGCATTCCTATGAGGAATAAAACAAGGATGTGTACATGACACAACCTATAAGGTTTATGAATCCATAAATGCAAATGAAGTCTATAAGTTACAATGGACTAATCAATGTGATTGATTGAGTACAAGAAACTCATAATTGAGTCTTTACTTTGATAATATAGTCAAAGGGTTTGACTGATATGTCAAAGGTAAAGAAGGGATCTGTGATTTAGTGGGAGCGTGTTCACATTCCACATGTTGATGTGAAATGGAAATGTTCTAGAATGGAAATCCAAAAGTGGAAATTATCTTTAAGGAAGATAGAGATGTTTCCTATATGATAGGAATGGAGATCTATAGAGATAGTTCTCGAAAAAAAAATCTCTTGACCTGGAAAGAGAAAGCATACATTGGCAATTTGTACTGAAGGGTTCAGTATGCACAGATTCAGTGGGAGAAAACTTATCCATGTTATATGGATATTAGTATCCCAAGGCCAAGTGTCCAATTCTTATGAAGAATGGGAACACTAAGAATAGATATGGATCTATCATGTATGTAATCATCCCATTATCTTGCATGTATGACATGGCAAGAATAAAATGCATTCATCATCTTATATGTAGGACATGGCAATATGATGTGCTCATCCTGATAACTCGTATGTGGGACATGACGAGTGGATGTCTGTCTGATTCCAGTAAGGGTTACTGGAGTACCATAAGAACTTGATAAGTACTTGGGAAGTACTAGTTCTATGGAGATAAGGAAGAGTTCGATGTAAATAGTTTCATTGATGCGAACTTCCGAAAGGATAGAAAATTAATCGCAAAATATACATAGGATGTATAAAAGTGAAAGTTTGTTGATAATTGGAAGTGTTCCAATAAAACCATTTAAAAAGGAAATTCCGAGTATCTATGTGTTAGAGAACAACATTGGATACTATATGGATCTGGAAGTTCATGAGATGAACTTATAGATATTCCGCTTATTGATGACAAGTCTGGAATCCTTGATCACGCAATGTGGCTAAAGGTTAGCAAAGGAATACTAGATCGCATATTACGGCAACTCCGTCTCATACGTGTGACGTACAACGAAGAGATGTGAGACATGCAGTTAATACTGACTTTGGCAAGGTGTTGCCATAACTCACTATATTGGCACAAGAGCACCGTAACATGTGGGACATGTTAGAAGATCACTATGAATATGATTCAAGGGTGATTGGCTCACAGTGCAAGTGGGAGTCTGTTGGTATGTATGCCCTGAGAGCCAATCATGGTATGATTGGTGGGATACATTAAGATTGATTTGATAAACATCAAAGGCAAGCTTCCAATTCTTTCTGGTTCAGTCATATGAGATAGTGATAGAACAGATTGAATGTCTAGAGAATGACAATACTCGATGAGGTATGCCTTCAGGTTCATGACCTGAATGATGAGATCATACGGATGCTAAGAGTTTGTACATTCTTGACATGTCCCTAGTCGGATGTCATTGTGGAAGGTATATAGACAGCAATGACACACAAGAATAGATTGTGGTGTTGGTTGATGTCAGAATCTCATTAGTCATGATATTGAGATATCAAACCAAACACATAGGTACTTGTTAGAGAACAAGTGTACCAGACAGACCCACCATGAGTTTGACACATGGAACCATGATATGGTAGTCACAATCAGTACTCACAGTGATGGTGGTGAGTGTGATTCTTTGACCTGAAATCACTACACTCAACACATGTCGTTGGGCACACTTTGACATCATCAAACGCAGTCTTGAAACATGGGTTGTTATAAAGGTGATGATTGGGTGGCTTTGACACATGGGGCTTTTGAGGGGTGAGTGATAGATATGGGATTTTTCCCTCCTGAGGGAGTTTGATATCCAAGGCCACTTGATTAGTAGTATTGAGGTAGCCGTGCGCACACATGTGTGAATCAGTATGTGATATTGATGTCATACATATCTCCTTCAAATCTGCTCTGAGATCAAGAAAGTGAATGAACGTTGACAGGATGATTGTTCCATGCCTTGAGTTCATTCGGGATATCAGTGACAAAGGAATTATACATTCACTGTAACACCATTCATGGATTGTAGGATGAAAGTTGTTCTCCAACTTTCTATTTTCACTTGGGTAGCAATGATGTGTGACTAGGCACCGCTCTTTCCTTGTGAAGTCATAAGTGTTATGGACTTTCACTGCCAACATGAAATGGACCTGCAGGGTCACACACATAGGATTTAACCTGGAAGAGGAGTTTTGTCCACAAGCAACGTTTAGATTGATTACTAAAGGAGTTTAGTAGTTCAATTAAACACTCAATTAATCGATAGCTCAATATCATATTGTCCAAGGTGTTGGACGCATTGATTGGAGTATCGGATTGATTGAAATCACAATTGAATGATTCTACACAACCTGTACTTCCAACCGATCGGTTCATGTGACGAACCAGTCAGCTGAGGTTGTTGAACCAATCGGCTCAAGTGTTGAACCGATCGTCTCATGCCCAGGGTGAAAGGAGCGGTTCAAGTGTTGAACCGGTCGGTTCAACTGGTGCAACCGAGCAACTTGGGAAAGTCAAGTCGGTGAGAATTTTCCTTGCGTTTCACTTGCCCAATTTGATTGGAACAAGGATTGGTATTCGATACCAATTAGAAACGAAAGAAGGAAAGTCAATCGGGAACTGACCAGGACCACGAACCGACCGGTTCAGAAGTGAACTGATCAGCTCATGGGTCCTAACCGATCGGTTGGTGCTCCAACTGACCGGTTCACTTGTGAACCGATTGGTTCAGGTTGCGAGATGGTTGCTTTTTGTAGAAAATCTCGAACCATTCTACTCCTGAGTTTAGTCACGTATTGCTCGGGATAGAGAACCCTGTCCCATGACCCTCCTATATATAGGGGTAGTGGGGGCTTCTCAGAGAACAGCTCAGTGCAACCAGTTGCTCTGCTAGTTGTTGTTCTCTCTGGTTTTGGTAACCGAGAGAGAGCCCGAGCAAGTGCTTCCCAAAAGGGGAGGTGCAGCAAGGGAAGGACAACTGCAGTTGCAACTGGTAGCAGGAGAGTGTGTTGGCGACTAGTACGTCAACAGGAGGGTGCGACTCCTTCCACTTCCTTGTGGGACAAGGAGTGTGGAGTTCTAGGTGGTCCGTGTGGACTACTTCAGAGGCGGGAGGTCACTGCCACTCAAGAGGACAACTGTCATCCGACAGTCTGGTAGGAGGAGTTGTCAGTCCTGGTGCGACCAGGAGCTGCACAGACGCCGTCCAAGACCAGAGTTGAAGACCGCACATTGCACGAGGTATTGTCGCCGAGCAAGCCTCGGGACAAGGTATGATTCCACAAATCATCCTTTCCTATTATATAGACGTTGA
The DNA here is from genome assembly GCA_963693085.1 of Alisma plantago-aquatica. NCBI lineage: Eukaryota > Viridiplantae > Streptophyta > Magnoliopsida > Alismatales > Alismataceae > Alisma > Alisma plantago-aquatica. Next base: position 1,402,194,499 of record OY856412.1, read on the forward strand.
CACGTTTCCTCAGTATGGGTTAGGGAGAGAATTGTTTTTATTTCCGCTACCTTCTCTGTCTTCCCTAAAACCTAACATGTATGACTACTGTGCAAGCTCTAGGGATCAACTACATGTTCAAGAGTCAAATGCAATGTTGTGGGTTGTACAAGATCTTGACTGAGGTTGAAGAAACCTACTTGGAGCTGACTCATGAATTATTTGCAACCCTAGAGAAGGTACATTACCAAGGAGAAGATGCCATCAAGTTCAAGCTGAATAGTTTGACACATGTGCTTAAATATTCCCAAATCAATGCTATCTTTGCCCCCAATTCAGAAATGGCAGAGAAATTCAATGAGGGAAGACTTGAAAAGAGTGGTAGAGCATATTACTCTAAGATGTGGAAGGCAATTACTGGTCAAGCTACTTTTTCTACAGGAAAATCCAAGACCAGCAAGATTTACAACCCCTTAATGAGATACCTACAGAAGGTCCTAGAAAACACTTTGTTTGGTTGTTATGACAATCAAGGGTGCTGCTCGCAAAATGATTTGTTTGTTATGGCCAGAATTACAAGTAGGGATTTATAAACATAGGTGCCATGGTGATTCACCACTCAAAGACAATTCCTTCCAAGAGTAAAAATGCATTCATCATGGGGGGGGGTCATCACCACAATCGTAAAGGCAGTGGGTTGTAATGTAGATTCACTTACCAAGGTAGAAGGAAGCACATATTTTGATCTAAACTATCTTGCTAGGTCCCAAATGATCTCCCTCAGAGATAGAAAAATCTTTAATGTTCTTAACCTCGGGTACTTTGGAATCACCTTGGAGCTCCCATACCATGCCATTCCCCTACTCATGGATGTGGGGCCACCGTAAAACTTTTCTGAGGTGATAGCATAGTATGAGGAGGAGCACCAAAGAGAGGGGTTTAGTGCACCAAAAGTGGACTTACATGAAGAAGGAGGAGAGATGAATGTTCCAGAGAAGCAACACATTTATGAGCAGCCACGTTGCACATGACTGAGAGAGGAGGACTTTGAGGTGCAACCACCTTCAACAAATGCATATGACATGTCATCCATCCATGAACCTTTGGGGGTGATTTAGAAGACACAAAGGGACATGTGGTTAGATCAACAATAGATGCATCATCAGATCAACAATAGATGCATCATCAGATCAACTGCATGTACTAGTTTCAGCATGTACAATTACAGAGAAACCCCCAATGAGGGAGGATTTCTAAAAGCCCTTTATGGTTATTAGGAGACATACCCACCTCCACAGAAGGACTACTGGGGCCATTACTACCAGCACCCCCCACCACAGGGAGGACCACCGCCACCACAATGATCATATACCCTATCATTCCTAGACTTTAGTGTCATGCTGAGGACAACATGATTCAATAGTTTGGGTGGTATGGTGGTACACCCTATCTCATTTGTACTCTTATTTTGCATTTCACCTACATTTCACTTTTTTTTTATTTTTTGTTGCTTGCCTTAGTTTAGAATTTACCCACTTTACATGCTTGCATGCCATGTAGTTTGCTTTCTTGTCATTTTTGCGTAATTTAAAAAAAATTGCTCTTTTTGCCATGCATTGCATATCATGTAGATTTTTGGTAATTTTTGCATGTTTTAGCTAGGATTTTTTTGTTTACTGCTTTAAGTTCAATAATATAGGATTAGATGTGATTGAAGGCAACTTGGCATTATTTCCTAAGAGCAGTGTGTCTGCCAATTTTGCCCAAATTTGAGATTTCTTTCCTAAAAGTGTATTTCAACCCAATCTCTACTTTTTGGATTAAAAATGATGACCTTTGACAAATGCAAGTGAATTTTTCATTGTTTATTGCTAAATGGTATCAATTCTTGACTTTTTACATGTGCATCACCTCTCTTATGTTTGTGAATGTTTTGGTTTTATTGTGACTTGAGCCATCTATGAATGCTTAGTGCCAATGAAATCACTTGATAGAAGTATCAATTTTAGGTTGTTCATTCATGTGGTGTGATATTATTGGATCAAGTGTTTGAGTAATTTTCATGCAGGATACCTTATGTTGAGAATCATGCCAATGACCCCTCTTTGACCTGACTATTCACTCACCATCTTCTTACCCCTCAGACTCATGAAAGGATGCCAAAGTGCACATATTAGTCATGCTGTAACGACCATGCCTCCTAATAACCCCCAATTAAGGGAGACCAAGAGGTCAAATTCATTATCCCAATTTTTGGATCAAAGGTTCAACAAATATTCTATAATAATTATCAAATTCTACTAAACTAACTGAAAGGCTGTAATAAAAATAAAATTAACTTTGCATACCTTTTTCAAAAACTTGGATATCTACTTTTATCCACATCTGGAGTCTATTCTAACTAATCCACCTTTGTACTTTAATTCCAATTCAATCCCATATATGCCACTTTACTTTTTGTTCTTTTCACTTGAACCTAAAATGCTGACAAACAAAACGTCGATCAGCATAAAGCTGGTATGTGGGAGAAACAATAATCGTGCAATTAACCATTACAACATATTGTAGTCAATTACAGTTTAACAAACAACTTTACATTTTAAATATAACTACGCAATCCATACATATCCTATCCTCTGTGTTGTCCCTACAGTGGACCTGGATGCTACCTTCCTTATGGTAGATCCCCATTAAACCCCTCATGATCCTACCTAACAGGTGAATCAAATTCTAGGGTTGAGTCACATGGCACTACCCGTAGGTATCCCACTCCTTAACTCATGGCATGCTATAAAGTCTCATGGCACTACACGTGGGTAGCCCAATTTCTAGCTCATGATAGCCTAGACCTTACTCTAGGTTACCCTTCTTAGCATTTGCAAAGCCAAAGAGGTGGACCCAAATCTAAGCTAGTTATATATATTTATAGTGATAATCATAGTCACTTTATAGTTGCATGAAATAAAGTCATCCAAGCACTTATTTTCAGGCAACTGATAAAACCATTCGGGAATCTTCGTGAAATTAAAGTGATTATCCATAAGCGTAACCACATACCTATCAGGATGATTTGAGACAGAATAATCCAATCAAGAAATCCAAATAGGCAAGCAAACACATTATGATATCCTAAAATATGCATACAATTTCCTATTATTAATCATGCCATCAAGATCTATTAAACCTAGCTCGCTTCCTAGGGTTTCTAATCCACTTTTAGGATTTCCATTGCAATTAGGGTTTACCTTCATCTCTTACTATTTTAAACCCTAATTATCTCATTTATTCATCATAAAAGATACTAAGGTTATCTTTTAACTACATATAACCCTGATATCAGAAAAAGCATAAATACTCATCAATTAAGTCCATTAAGCCTCTTTTACATTAAAGCTACCATTTTTATCCTTTTAATCCATGTCAAGATCATTATGCTCAGTTATCATCAATTCATAGTTCATTATGGTCTAATTCACACATGAACTCTATTTGTCATTAATTCTACCTTTATCCATTAGAAAACCTTAATTACTACATTAAGGGTATTTATCTTCCAATTAGGAACTTTTATACTTGAAATAGCTTGGAATTATCATATCTCAACTTTATACATGATTTCGAATAATTAAAATCATTATGAGTCACATTTACTAATATTAGGGTTTCAAGGCGCATTAAAGCATATTTATGCACATGAAACTCTAAATTAAACCAATAATGTGCAAAGTTCATCCTTTTTGTTCTTAATGTACCTTTTTACAATTAATAGGTTAATATCAACTTTACTCATCCATTAAACCCTACTAAACACATTAATCATCTCAAAATAGGGTTTCTTAATCTTTAATTCATTAAAGTTGATAACTTACACTACTTTTCGCATTGCAAGAGTAATTAGCCTTTAAAACCATTTTTAATGAATTCCTTTCATTTTTCTGAGCAAAATACATATATTATATGTACCCATCCAAGTTACCATTATTTAAATATGAATTTTGCAAAAATAACTTCCTTGAGCCAATCAGTGCGCGCCACATCACTCATGGCATTCGATGTTGTTGGTAGATTTGTAAACATTTTGAAAACACCTATCTACCCTTGGTTAAGTGAGCGACTCTTTAATCCCGCGGAGGGGTAAAATGGTCAAAAGGCCGTTGGTCATCTTCAACCACGGATTAGTCGCGTCGACCACCGATTGCAGCCTGTTGTAGGGCCACCCCCCTCCTTAGGCCTCGGAACTCAATGCCAACCCTCTCCCTTAGTCCTCCACCCCCTTGCGCACCTGGGACACCTCTCGGTCACATCCAGCATAGTCAATCTTGAGTGTGCAAGGCCCGCAACGTGCAACTCTTCCTACATTCATGTTGTTTCTTTTGCACAGGGGTTAGAGTACTATGACGATGGCCAGCTTTTCTCTGGCATCGTGGGCCTCTAGGCTTCCCTTGCAACCCTTCATTGGCTCCTCCTAGCTTCACTCAATACGCTCCTTATAGATAGGGTTTATGGATGAAAACATTGATAAAGGAGAGAATGACGTGTGGGATCTTCTGGACTCGACCCAAGGTCTTACCCCTTATATAGGGGAGGGTATTCACACCCCAAGAAGTGCATCCACGAGGACTCAAGCCCTTTTCCCAAAAGGAAACATATTTTCCTTAGTTGAGAAGAAACTTCTCTCTCTTCATTATCCCTTTAAATATACTTTGTTCTTTATATATTAGGAATTAGAAATTCCTCTCACTTATTCTCTTTATTGCTTGACTTTTAACCCATTGGCACAAAATTCTATTATCATGTAGTAGAAAATACTTCCTTTTTAGCAATGCCACCAAAATCATTAATAATGTATCACATTATCATCTCATTTTGCATCATTGGTATTTTCTCTTTCTTTCTTCTCCATTGGGGCTCCTTTGACCCCAAGAAACTCCAAGATTTTGAAATTCCTTTTTAAGGATACTTATTATCCTTCTAGATGCATCTATATTCATTATTTCTCATTATCTTGTTTATTTCTTATTAAAATATCTCTTTTTGAGGATTTCTCTTTATATTTCTTTTTATTTTCCTCATTGGTATTATATTTAACATTAGGAATCCTTTAGACACGAAAATCCATCAAGGGTAACTCAATTATACCTCTTTCCACTTATTTCCCACATTTTATCATTGTTTTCAATTTCTTTATTAATAAAGAAATACTTAATTGGTCTTTTCTTTTATTGGTGTATTATCTTTTCAACTTTGGACTCCTTGGGACCCAAGGAACCTAAGCGGTACGAAATCCACCTTTAGATTATATTCTTTTTCCTTACAAAGGTTTCTACATTTTTCTTTTCTCCATTTCTTATCAATAATGAAGTTCCTTTTATCTTTTCCTTGTTATTGGGCCCAATAGCCAATAAAGCCCACAAAACAATCATCAAGGCTATTGTAAACGAAATCCATTTATTCAAAACAAATTATATCATTATTTGTTCCAATATTTTTAATGTGAGAAATTACATTCCTTGCCAAAAGAACCCAAAAGTTGGGGTTGTAACATCCTTCCCCTCTTATAGGAATTTTGTCCTCAAAATTCTATCAAGCAAACAAACAATTCAGGATAAGACTTTTACATGTCCATCATGGGCCCCTATGTGGCTTTTCCCTATCCATGGTGCTTCCAAAGAACCTTTATCATCACATATTCCTTTCTCTGGGTTCTTTCACCTTGGCATCTATAAACCTCATAGGTGACTCAGGTCATTACAGCCTCCCTTGGGGGTCACTAGGTTTATTGCTTCGCACATGGTCTGGGTACCTCACATAGTGCTCAAAATTGGACACATGAAACTCATCACACATCACATTATCCTGAGAGGTAAGTGAAAACTTAACCTTCTCCATCAAACCATGCCAAAAGAACCCATGCATCGAGGACTCAGCTCTCTTAGCTATAACTTAGAGGGGTCGGATTTGCAGGTCACATATTCCCCCACAGTGAACTGCATGTCAGTCTACTTGCGTCAACTTACAACTCATGTTGTCTCTGGGCTCCTTTCAGCAATTGCATGATTAAAACGACTTCATCTACACACATTGTGGTCGTTTCTTGACCTTCGTGAGGTCCCTTTACCAACATCATATTAATGAAGTGGTGACCGACACAACCTCCCTTACAGAGCTTCTTTACATCCTGATACTGGCTATGGTGGTTATCATCACATCCTACTGAAGACAAGAACTGTCTCCATGTATCACCCTGAACGAGAACACATGCCCTCATCAGACCCTCTAGTCTGGATCATACTAACCATTAGCTAGGGTGATAAACTATACTAACATCGAGTTCTTCATGTATCTACTTCCACCTTATGAAAGTGTACCTTTAGGTTATACTCAAGAACTTTTGAACTCACATCATGATGTAGTTGAACCATCTCTCTCATATGTAGTTCAATCGGATTCTGTCACTTGACAGTACTCTTTCTTTCTCATGTCACATAGGTAAGGTGATTTACCATAACCCATATTGCATCTTGACCTTCCTTGGTCTAGGGGAGACTTACAACATCCATAGTGATGAACTCCCATTTCCTCTCAGGGACTCTTTATCCTCTATGACAAAACATAGGGTTACTGGTGTTTGTCCTTCACCTCCTGGCTTGCATGACAACATACCACATACAACTTCATCTTAGGCATCCAAAGTACTACTGTCACTTGTTATCTTGGTAGTAAAATGGTATATGGTGATCTTAAATCATGATCTCCCGTATGTCATGATTCCTCAAGATCGATTCCTCAGAAACCCTAAACCACTCTCATCAGGGTTTTATCACCTTCTTTTCCAAATAAGTGCATCTAAGGTCATCCTTTCATTGCATCAAGGCTTAAGCTAGATAACCAAACAACGATTAACTTGATCAATCAATATTGTTACATCTATGTGTTAGCCAATCTTATCTCTTTTTCAAACTAGGGGTTATCCTATCAACCTCTTCTAGCCTCCATCAAAACTAGACAGTTGTATCTCATTTAGAGCATCCATTACCACTTCACATCATTAGGTGTTAGGTAATGTTGAAGACATACACCTCCATGTATTCCACTTATTACCTCATCTCAGCTCTAAGTCTATCTTCATCAAGAAACTATGAGCTTAGACTCTTGGTTTTTCAAATTTAAACTTGAATAACTGATAGCTCGTGATAAAAACATCCTCATAAGATGACTACATTATTCCTCTTAGTGTTTGTAATCCATACATGTATCATTCACTCTACCAGTTTATGTTATCCTCTCTGTCCTCATACCTCATGGCAACGTTCCAACTGACATCACCTTTTATCCTTGGTGTATGGCATGCGTATTGTCCTATCTCTCACTCCCATAACAAGAGGAAATAAGCATTTGGCTACAGTCCAAATACAAAGTTCTTCCTATTTCAAGAGTAGAGATGGTACATCCCACCTTTCCAGTACACCTTTAAATCTAATTTGAAATGTGCCACATATGTCTCTACATCACAAATTAACATCTCGATATCAAAGTTACTTCCATGGAAAACTGGTCTCGAATCTACTGGGGTTTACACACATCCCTTGGTCATCTCCTCTAGGTGTATAGGGTGCTGACACTTTTGAGGTCATCCCTTTTCCATTATGCATCCAAGGAGTGCCCTACTCATCTTCCCTTTGGGTCCCATGAGTTCATGAAGGTGATCAATCTCCTAACCCATGGCCCTCAGACAATGATAGTTGTTACCTCCGACCCTATGGTCATGTACAACTAGGGAATTAGGCAACTCCTTCTTCTATCGGTATAATCCCTACCTGACCCTAGGATAGACTTAGGATTCTATTATAGTACATGTCCAACTTAGAACCTTACCCAAGCCTTCATCATCTCTCTCTCTGCATTCATGGGCTGATTTTCATCCTTTCATAGGGGTCATGGCAACCTGCCTACATTGATCATGCCCCATACCGGTTACCTTCATGGTAACACATCTACATGCACTTAGAGATGATTATCTATGGGTCTATAGGTTCATTCTCATACCATGTATTCTTCACTTAGCTTCTCAAGATCCTATGAGACCTCTTTAGGTTTCCTCAAAACCCACAAAACCAGTATACTCCCTACCAAAGGGTCCCTCTCCCAGGATGGGAGGAAACTACAACTCTTGACAACAAGGTCACAAACATCCTTATGTCTAGGTTTTACATCCACATGATCATGCTCAACCCTAGTAAGCTACTAAGAAACAAGCTGACCACCTACTAAACCATGTTGGGTCATACTTGTTCTCATCCTCAACACTAGATCACGATCATACCTTCCCATGTCATCCACTTAGATGTGAGGGGTTCATCAAACATACTTTTAAACTTAAGGGGTTCCCTCTCCTCTAACCATGAGGAGTACCATGCTTGAATCTATAGAAACTCAATTCTCATCATGAGCATCAGGTACACCACTTCCCCTCTTAGGCCTAGGAACCCTAGGTTCACTTATCTGATGTCCAACTGCCTGCTCAACTTTTAACCACGAGACAAGCATATACAAGGTATGACATGCACTTCCCATGATCCTTCTGCTTGAACAACACTTCAGAGTGGAGTCCTTCTCAAGGACAACCAATAAGGTATAAGGCCTCACAACATGTTACTAAACCTCTTCATGGTTTAAGGAACTCTTCTTCTCATCTATACCATAGGTACAGAGGTACCAGCAACCTCATCCTCTCTTCAGGGTTTGGTTCCTCTAATGGTAACCAAGATATCATCAACATGAGGCAACCACTATCGTCCACTTAGGTCACATCATCCTCAACTCCCCACTTTTCCTCATATCTCAGAGTCTAGGCTTCCAACTTTCTTGCTTGGGTCCTGCTCTCTCTCTCTAGAGCTAACTCAACAACCAGCCTTATACTAAGGGTCCTCTCTCCTTGAAGATGGATCAGACTCACAATCATACATCTACATGGTGAAGCCTATGTCCACTCTTATGTTTTCTCAAGGTTATCCCTAGCCCTTTATGCTTATCTCATCAGCTTTCCAACATACCCCTTGGCCAGGGTTTCAACCTACTTCTCACACTACTGTCATATTTTGGGTGCATGTTATGCCCTACTCGCATAAGCCCCTAAGGTTTCTATAGGTTCTTCTCTAACCTCAACATTGAAGGATCTATCCTTCTCTCTAACCATGCACGACCCTTTCCAGGGTTGGGTCACCAAAAGCACTAGGTCATCCAACCTCATATGGCTCACAACGTCATAAGCATCCAAAAGCATGTCCATCCAAACACCTGGTCTACCATGACTTCTAACTCATCATGCCATTTCTCTCTCTAACCTTCACTTAGGCTTAGGGTTAACATCACTCTCAGAGAATGTTCCAGGTCTCTTCTTGTAATGGAGATCTCTACCTCCAAGACTAACTCTCTTTACTTATCCTCCTGACAAGAAGGTCTAGCCTCATGTCTCTCTTGAGGGCATGTCAACTTATGTCATATGACCTAAGCATGTATCTATTCTTTTACACTTAATATATTAAGCTTATGTCCATGGCATCTTATTTACATGTTTTTTATTAATTTGGTGGAGGATTCCTTTATCAACCTTACCCATACCTCAAGAGGGTGAGGATAAGAGAGAAAACCCTAATTCTTATAATCCTTAACAACATTTGAGTTGAGAAAGTATGAACAAGATGAGAGAGTCCTAAAGGTATCTTATTTTGAGTCAAATCCTGAGACATTGGCCAGGCAGTCACACTAATCTGGGAGTCCTCATATTCCGACTAGCGGTGTGGAGGAAAATCTTGCCAGCCCCCGACACCTATGTCTTATGGAAATTCCTCTAATAACTCCCTTGGGTTCTATAAAGTTTGTAAACTTTAATAATTATTAAGGATTAAATTAGGAACCTATGATTTGATACCAAATGTAACGACCCTGCCTCCCAGTAACCCCCAATTAAGGGAGACCAAGAGGTCAGAGCCTTATCCCAATTTATGGATCAAAGGTTCAACAAATAATCTATAATAATTATCAAATTCTACTAAACTAACTGAAAGGTTGTAATAAAAATAAAATTAACTTTGCATACCTTTTTCAATAACTTGGATATCTACTTTTATCCACATTTGGAGTCTATTATAACTAATCCTCATTTGTACTTTAATTCCCATTTTATTCCACATATGCCACTTTACTGTGTGTTCTTTTCACTTGAACCTAAAATGCCGACAAATAAAATGTCAGTTATCATAAAGCTGGTATGTGGGGGAAACAATAATTGTGCAACTAAACATAACAACATATTGTAGTCAATTACAGTTTAACAAACAACTTTACATTTTAAATATAATTGTGCGATCCATACATATCATATCCTCTGCACTGTCCCTGCAGTGGACCTGGATGCTACTGTCCTTATGGTAGATCCCCATTAAACCCCTCATGATCCTACCTAACAAGTGAATCAATTTGTAGGGTTGAGTCACATGGCACTACCTGTAGGTAGCCCACTCCTTAACTCATGGCGTGCTATAGAGTCTCATGGCACTACATGTGGGTAGCCCAATTTCTAACTCATGATAGACTAGACCTTACTCTAGGTTACCCTTCTTAGCATTTGCAAAGACACAGAGGTGGAACCAGATCTAAGCTAGTTATATATATATATATATATATATATATATATATATAGTGATAATCATAATCACTTTATAGTTGCATGAAATAAAAGTCATCTAAGAAGTTATTTTCAGGAAACCGATAAAACTGTTCAGGAATCACCCTGAAACTAAAGCAATTATCTATAAGCATAACCACATACATGTTAGGATGATTTGAGACAGAATAATCCAATCAAGAAATCCAAAGAGGCAAGCAAGCACATTATGAGATCCTAAAATATGCATACAATTTCCTATTATTAATCATGCCATCAAGATATATTAAACCTAGCTCGCTTCCTAGGGTTTCTAATCCAATTTTAGGGCTTCCATTGCAATAAGGGTTTCCCTTCATCTCTTACTATTTTAAACCTTAATTATCTCAACTATTTATCATAAAAGATACTAAGGTTATCTTTTAACTACATATAACCCTGATATCAGAAAAAGCATAATTACTCATCAATTAAGTCCATTAGGCCTCTTTTATATTAAAGCTACCATTTTTATCCTTTTAATCTATGACAAGATCATTATGCTCATTTATCATCAATTCATAGTTCATTATGGTCTAATTCACATATGAACTATATTTGTCACTAATTCTACCTTTATCCATTAGAAAACCCTAATTACTACATTAAGGGTATTTATCCACAATTAGGAACTTTTATACTTGGAATATCTTGGAATTATCATATCTCATCTTTTTTCATGATTTTGAATAATTAAAACCATTATGAGTCATATTTACTAATATTAGGGTTTCAAGGCCCATTAAGGCATATTTATGCAAAGGAAACTCTAAATTAAACCAATTACATGCAAAGTTCATCCTTTTTGTTCTAAATGTACCTTTTTACAATTAACAGGTTAATATCAACTTTACTCATCCATTAAACCCTACTAAACACATTAATCATCTCAAAACAGGGTTTCTTAATCTTTAATTCATTAAAGTTGATAACCTACACTAATTTTCAAATTCCAAGAGGAATTAGCCTCTAAACCCATTTTTAATGTATTCCTTTCGTTTTTCTTAGCAAAATACATATATTATATGTACCCATCCGAGTTACCATTATTTAAATATGAATTTTGCAAGAATAACTTACTTGAGCCAATCAATATGTGCCACATCACTCATGGCATGAATGTTGTTTGCATATTTGGAAACATTTCAAAGAGACCTATCTGCCCCTGGTTAACTGAGTGACTCTTTAATCCCGTGGAGGGGTAAAATGGTCAAAAGGCCATAGGTCATCTTCAATCTCGGATTAGCCGCATCGACCGCCAATTGCAGCCTGTTGCAGCCCCCCCTTAGGCCTCAGAACTTGCCGCCAACCCTCTCCCTTGGTCCACCTCCCCCTTGCACACTTGGGACACCTCTCAGTCGCATCCAGTGCAGCCAATCTCAAGTGTGCAAGGTCCGCGACGTGCAACTCTTCCTACAGCCATGTTTCTACTTCTACGTAGGGGTTAAAGTACGACGATGATGACCAACTTTTCTCTGGCATCGTGGGCCACTAGGCTTCCCTCACAACCCTTCATTGGATCCTCCTAGCTTTGTGCTCAAGCGCTCCTTATAGATAGGGTTTATGGATGAAAATGTTGAATAAGAGGAGAGAATGACGTGTGGGATCTTATGGACTCAGCGCAAGGTCTTACCCCTTATATAGGGGAGGGTATTCACACCCCAAGACGTGCATCCACAAGGAGTCAAGCCCTTTTCCCAAAAGGAAACATATTTTCCTTAGTTGAGAAGCAACTTCTCTCTCTTGATTATCCCTTTAAATATAGTTTGTTCTTTATATATTAGGAATTTAAAATTCCTCTCACTTATTCTCTTTAGTTCTTGACTTTTAACCCATTGGCACGAAATTCTATTTTCATTTAGTAGAAAATACTTCCTTTTTAGCAATGCCACCAAAATCATTAATAATATATCACATTATCCTCTTATTTTGCATCATTGGTATTTTCTCTTTCTTTCTTCTCCATTGGGGCTCCTTGGACCCCAAGAAACTCCAAGATTTCGGAATTCCTTTTTAAGGATACTTATTGTCCTTCTAGATGCATCTATATTCATTATTTCTCATTATCTTGTTTATTTCTTATTAAAATATCTCCTTTTGAGGATTTCTCTTTATCTTTCTTTTTATTTTCCTCATTGGTATTCTATTTAACATTAGGAATCCTTTTGATATGAAAATCCATCAAGGGAAACTCAATTATACATCTTTCCACTTATTTCCCACATTTTATCATTGTTTTCAATTTCTTTCTTAATAAAGAAATACTTAATTAGTCTTTTCTTTTCTTGGTGTATTATCTTTGCAACTTTGGACTCCTTGGGACCCAAGGAACCCAAGAGGCACGAAATCCACCTTTGTATTATATTCTTTTGCCTTCCAGAGGTTTCTACATTTTTCTTTTCTCCATTTCTTATTAATAGTGGAGTTCCTTTTGTCTTTTCCTTGTTATTTGGCCCAATAGCCAATAAATCCCACAAAAAAATCATCAAGTCTATTGTAAATGAAATCGATTTATTCAAAACAAATTACATCATTATTTGTTCCAATATTTTTAATATGAGAAATTACATTCCTCACCAAAAGAACCCAAATCACCATGTGTCCTAACTACTCCAATGGAAAAGAAAAAGAAAATAAAAGGACAAAAAGAAAATAAAAACATGCTCTAATTTAAGAGCATATAAATAAAGAAAAGATGAGTTCTCTATGTAATATCACTCCAAATATCTTACCGCAATCCTTTTTTCCATTTTCATACCCATTGAGCTAGGAAACATCAAACCTAGATCATTTTTCCCTTTCCACAGCCACGTGGGTCATTTGATGTGATTTGATACATAAGGTTGAAAGCATGAAGGTGAAACAACACTTATAGTCATCCTTGATTAACACCATCATGAAACTAAATACCCAGAACTATATGAAAGAAATATGGATAACTTGTGTGTTTCATGCACTGTATATTAGGAATTAGGAACTAAATACCCAGAACTATATGAAAGAAACTTCTCTCTCTTCATTATCCCTTTAAATATACTTTGTTCTTTATATATTAGGAATTAGAAATTCCTCTCACTTATTCTCTTTAGTTCTTGACTTTTAACCCATTGGCACGAAATTCTATTTTCATTTAGTAGAAAATACTTCCTTTTTAGCAATGCCACCAAAATCATTAATAATATATCACATTATCCTCTTATTTTGCATCATTGGTATTTTCTCTTTCTTTCTTCTCCATTGGGGCTCCTTGGACCCCAAGAAACTCCAAGATTTCGGAATTCCTTTTTAAGGATACTTATTGTCCTTCTAGATGCATCTATATTCATTATTTCTCATTATCTTGTTTATTTCTTATTAAAATATCTCCTTTTGAGGATTTCTCTTTATCTTTCTTTTTATTTTCCTCATTGGTATTCTATTTAACATTAGGAATCCTTTTGATATGAAAATCCATCAAGGGAAACTCAATTATACATCTTTTCACTTATTTCCCACATTTTATCATTGTTTTCAATTTCTTTCTTAATAAAGAAATACTTAATTAGTCTTTTCTTTTCTTGGTGTATTATCTTTGCAACTTTGGACTCCTTGGGACCCAAGGAACCCAAGAGGCACGAAATCCACCTTTGTATTATATTCTTTTGCCTTCCAGAGGTTTCTACATTTTTCTTTTCTCCATTTCTTATTAATAGTGGAGTTCCTTTTGTCTTTTCCTTGTTATTTGGCCCAATAGCCAATAAATCCCACAAAAAAATCATCAAGTCTATTGTAAATGAAATCGATTTATTCAAAACAAATTACATCATTATTTGTTCCAATATTTTTAATATGAGAAATTACATTCCTCACCAAAAGAACCCAAATCACCATGTGTCCTAACTACTCCAATGGAAAAGAAAAAGAAAATAAAAGGACAAAAAGAAAATAAAAACATGCTCTAATTTAAGAGCATATAAATAAAGAAAAGATGAGTTCTCTATGTAATATCACTCCAAATATCTTACCGCAATCCTTTTTTCCATTTTCATACCCATTGAGCTAGGAAACATCAAACCTAGATCATTTTTCCCTTTCCACAGCCACGTGGGTCATTTGATGTGATTTGATACATAAGGTTGAAAGCATGAAGGTGAAACAACACTTATAGTCATCCTTGATTAACACCATCATGAAACTAAATACCCAGAACTATATGAAAGAAATATGGATAACTTGTGTGTTTCATGCACTGTATTTGAACTTCACATGCTTTGTGCTCTTTTCATAATTGGCTTGTGATAACAGGAGAGGAGAGAGGTGGAATTCATGTACTTGGTCATTATTGATCCCATTCAGAAATAATCATCATTTGCATTGAATTTGTAATTTCTTGATTGTGAAAAATTTGTAGAGAGATTGAGTTGGAGCATAGTTGAGGAAAAGTATTTTTTAAGCTTGGGGTGGTGATTCAACCCTATTTTAGGGATTCATCTTGTGTCACATTGCATTTCAATCAGATTTATACTTGTTAGATTACATGTTATTTCCCTCAATATGCATATTTGTGTAAAATGCACTTATGGATATTATTTGCATGTATTTAGGCATTTGGACCACGCTTGGATGGATGAGAAAGAAGAAGAGTGATCCTAGGGTTTCTATACTCCTAGAGAGGCCTAAAGTGAAGTATGATACTCCCTCAACCTACCCCTAGTTGGCAAGCTCCATTGAAGAAAAGATGTCCAAGAATGAATCAAGAATCAAGTCAAATTGCTGATCTAAGAAGCAACACGGTCGTGGTGCCTCAGAATGGCCGTGCTAGCCCCTTGCAAAATCAACAGGTTTAGAGCCCAATTTGTACAGAAATCACCATGGTTGTGGAGCAGAGAACGGACATGGTACCTATAGAGAGAACAGTCATGGAGCCGAGAACGAGCAGCTAAATTCGAGCCACCACGACTGTGGTACCCCACCACGACCATGCTACCCTTGCCCCACCACGGCTGTGGTGACCACCATGGTCGTGCCACCTTTAGTACAAAATTGACCTATTCCCTATGATTTTTCTCCCTTTCTCACCATGATCATTCCCATCCACTATGATCATTCTCACCCCTCCCCACCACGGCCGTGGTGACCACCACCAACGTGCTACCTATAGAAACTTGGCTACTTTTGCACTATTTTTCCCATACTACCCCTATTTGACCTAATGCTTTCCCCACACCTACATATACTTAGGTGGCGGCTCTAGCACAAGATTAACTAACTTCTACCACCTCTTAGCTCTTCATTTTCTCCCCTTAGCCATTCCACTCCATTTCCACCTCCATTTCACCATTTCCACCATCAAAACCCTAGTTCCCTCTCATTTCCACCCATTTCCACCATCATTCCATGCCACTACACCTTGGAGGAGATAGAAGGACACCCTATAATAGATGGAGTGGAGGAATTCTTCATCTACACTGAGCTCCATGGCTTCTTCTATATCTCTCTCTTCCCTATTTGTATTTTGTATTATTATGAGTAGCTAGGCCCCTTGGATGGGCTGTTTGGGGTGTCAAATGTTACTTTGATACCATGTTGGGGGGAAATGATATGTAAACTTTGTAATTCAATTTGCTAATGATTTTGTTATATTTCTATCTTATTTTGCATTAATTTCTTATTGGTTTGTGCTTGAAATCAATTGGGAATTTAGGGAAATTAATTATATGTGTGAATGTTGGGATTTGCTCCTAGGTCCAATTCTTAGATCCCTAGCTAGCTATCCATCCTCCTACATCCTAATAAATCTTCCTAACCCTAGTTGAGATATCTAAGTAGCTAGTTTAGATGAAATTGGTGTGTTTAGCATGGATCTTTCTTAAGGTTCGAATGTGGGTGATGGGAGACCTAAAACCTCACTTCCACGCCCTTTACTAATCTCAGCCCCTAATCTGCCTAAGATCATCTAAACTAGAAACATAGGCTTGTTTAGACTCTAATTAAATTACACCTAAGACCTAACCCAATTGAGCCTCACAAGGGTAGTAGTGAGTGTTAGGGACTAGTTCCCCTATACACAACCTAGCATATCCATGGCCAGTTAGTAGCTTAGGCTAATTCACTAGACTCTAGCTTGTTGTTTGGTTTAGATAATCTAAATGGAATCATAATGTTCATATGTCACCCCCAACTTAATGGATAAGTGCATCCCCTAAAACATCCCACATCTCTCTTAACTTCTTTAAAACCCTAGTTTCTATCTTGCTTAGATAGTGTTAGTTGAATTAGCTCATTTCTTGCTTAGATAGCTTCTTTCCCTATTTTTGCTTTGTTCTTGCTAACTTAGATCTTTAATTGCTCTTTTGCCTTGTCTTTCTTGACTTAGTGAAGATTGTTCTTTCCTTGTCTTTTCTGCCTGCCTTGTCTTTTCCTTGTTAGTAGAATTAATTGTCTAGGGTTAACTTAGGTTTTGTTCTTTCTTGTCTTTCTTTCTTGTTCAACTTAGTTTAACAATCAAATCACCTTTAAAAGATTTCAAAAAAAAAAATCAAATCACCTTTAAAAACTTAACCCTAGTCACCGTAGTAGGAGCCTAGCAAAACAAACCTAGATCTAGTGTCCCCTTTTCTCCCTTTGGATTGACCATATACTTACCATCATCCTATACTATGACATGACCCCGTGCTCTTGCAGGTGTAATGTTTTAGTTTGTGTGAGTGTATTGAGTGTAGGTCTTTATAAATTTTGAAAGTGAATCCACCCATGTGATTCCTTCTATGGAGTTGCATCCATTCAAGTCTCAACTGAGTGGTGTGTAATGCCATTGGCGGGGGTGCACCACAACTATCAAGTATCAATTTGGAAAATTGCAATGAAAAATTTTCTAATGAGACAAGATCCATGTTGATCGCCCACAAATTTTTTTGATCGCCCACGGGTTGACTATTTAGGTAGGCAACTTTTTCCAGTTGCATCTATAAGAAACTCGTAGATAGATGATATGCAAAACTTCTTGCCACAATCATCTGCATGCCTTTGGGCTTAGAATATCTAAGAATCATCAGTTAAGCCTGACCCAAAATCCAACACAATAATAATGCATCTCGCTTTTATGAATCCTACATTACTATCATCATGCTTCCATGAGATAGATGACACATTACACTTATGCATAGTCTACGCTTGGTTGATCAATATTTTCATGTGTGCTGCAAATGGAAAGCATCTTAGACTTAATATATTTAGTTTGAGGGATTTTACATATCATATATAGACATATAATGTATCCAATCACCACATATATATAGTATGTATCATATACATGCTATATCCCACAACGTAAACATGCAAAATAAATAAAAAGAGATGGTTATGGCCATGTATACTATAATTCCTTGGAGCTACAATGAATTTCTACCACCTAGATCAATCATCACATCATGTGTATGAACCTGCTGTTGGTGTAAAGTTGTGCTTGCCAATCTGGGTAGATCGGTTCAACCCCTGAATCGGTCATCTTACCTCTTGGCCAGTCGGTTGATCCTCACATACGCTCGTCTGGCCTCCAATCAACTGATATTTGGACAACTTCTAAGAAGTCTGTTGGGTCCACTAGGAGGTCATATGGCTCCTTCGCTATGTCCTCCATGGTCCTCCAGATGGTCGACTCGTCTCACAAACCGGTCGTCTTGTTTGACGATGATCATCTTTCTCATTGTTGCAAGAAAGGAAACTATACTATTGCCACTTTATTACATTGTAAATAGAAAGCTTGAGTTACATTCCAGTAGAGCAAAGATAGGAAAGAATTAACTTTACATTGGGAAGGTGAAGGTAAAGGCTCAATACACAGATTGAGATAAATAGAATTAAAAGCATACCATCCAACCACACACAGATTTTAGGGGTTGGGCCATAACCATGCTACATGTCTACCATCAAAACTTCTTTTAGGGTGAAGCATGTAAATTGCATATATATATATATATATATATATATTAGTTTGGGATTATGAGGTCTTTGATCGGATATGCATACGAGACAGTTTAAATATTCACATTGTATGAAATAAATAAATGATAAAACTAAAAATATGATCATATCTATTATTCTAAAAGATAGTAAACTGAACGAGGTAGTGATATCACTATTGGGAAATATAGGCACAAAGTATAGTAGCAGAAATAAAAAAATATCTATCTATATTCCCATAACAACAAGATCATGTCAACTACTATGAAATAGGAAGAATGGTTTAATGAGTTATACCTGATCATGGAGCAAGTCTAGCGACTACAACTCATTATAGTTGAAACTATCTTCTAGTTGCTCTTGGACAACAATTGTGTAGCTCCTGGTCTTCACCATGGACATCAGAGTGGATTAGCTTCTGCAACGCTTCTTGTGGTCTTGCCACGGACTGTAGGTTGAAGTTATCCTCCTTGCAGCAACCAAAGGACTCTTGCCTCTAGAGTAGTCCACAGAAACCAACTAGAACTCATTTTGTTCAACTAGAATGGTCAAGAAGGATTTGTCCCTCCTGTTGGTATACTAATCACCAATCTACTCTCCCACAACAATGACCCTCAATTGTTCTCTCCCATAGCTATCCCTCCCTAGTCGGGTAGGACTTGCTTGGGCTCTCTTGGTTACCACAACCGAAGAGGACAAAAATTGTTAGAGCAACTGATTCTCAATTGTTTGTGTTATTGTTGTGCTCTGGGAAGCCCCAGTACCGCTCTATTTATACGTGGGGTAAGGGTCATAGTTCCTAGTCTATTATGCATCTGTGTAGGAGTGGAAGGGACCAGAAGATCTTGAATTTTTGCAACTTGTGAGACACCAAATGGTCTTCTAGAAGTCTATACAGTCAATTAGAACTACAAGATGGTTATATCTACTACTAAATAGTCGTCTGGCATTTTCCCAATCACATATGAAGTTGGAAAAATAATTTCCAATTAATGTTAAACATTAATTCCTTGCACCACAAGTATTGTGCAATCAAAATGATCTGGGAGAGTATCTAGAACCTTCCTTTAGCCTAACTGAGCAATCGTTCACATGCAAGGTGGTCGTCTCACTCACCCATATGGTCTCCTGGTGAGTCAAGTTGAACTAATTGGTTCAATAGTTGGAACTGGTCAGTTCACACGTCAGTTTGGGTAGAAATTAGGCATTTTAATTTCTGATCAGCCTAACAACCCAAATAGCCATTTCAACACTTGATACAATCTTCTGGTGCACCAAACATCCATCTCACCCTGTGAGACAATTAGCTGGGGTGCACTCATCCAATCTATTGTGTGAATTGAGTACTTAAACCTTTAGTAATCAATCCAATCATCATTCTAGATTAAACTCCTCTTCTAGATGAGTTCCTATGTTAGTGACCCTATAGGTCCCATATCATGTTAGCAGTGAATGCCCATAACTAACTTATGACATCTAAAGTAGAGAGTGGTACCTTGTCATACAATAGTGCTACCCAAGTGAATGGAAAGTTGGAGAACAAATTTAACCTATAATCTATGTAAGGTGTTGCAGTGATTGTATAATTCCTTTATCGCTGATATCTAGAGTGAACTTGAGGCATGCAGTGGTCATACTCTCTACGTTCAACCCATGTTCCTTGAACCAAGAGCATACTGTCTGAGGTAATGTGACCTCAATATCATATATTGATTAAAATTTGCATGCGCATGTGTTTCTTATTCTCACTTATCAAGTGGCCAGGATATCAATCTCTAGTAGAGGGACAAATCCGATCTCTATCACTCACTGTCAGTTACCATGTGCCAAAGTCACCTAATCATCACCATTATAACAACCCATGTTTTAGGATTGTGTTTGATAATGCAAAGCGTACCCAATGAAATGTGATGAGTGTAGCATTTTTAGGTCTAAGAATCTTAATCGCCACCTTCACTATGAGAGATGACTATGACAAGCAATTACAATTTCCATGTGTCACTCTCAAGGTGGGCCAGTCTGATACATTGTTCCCTAACATGCATCTGTGTGCTTGGTTTGATATTGCCATATCATGACTAATGAGATTCAGTCATAAACCAACCTACGCTCCCATCTTATGTGTTACTGGTGTCTATCTACCCTTCCAGAGTAATGACCGACTAGGGACATAGTAAGAATGTACATACTCTTAGCATTCGTATGATCAAATTCTTCAAGTTGCGTACTTGAAGTCATACATCATTGAGTATTTGTAATTATTTAGACATTCATAATGTTTCCTCATTATCTCATAATTGAATGTAACAGAATGAATTGGGAACGTTTCTTTATGAGTATAATCAAATCCTTTAGGGTATATGCCATGTAAATCATCACATGATTGGCTCTATGGGTATACCTTACCAACAAGTATATCTATTGTGTCATCAACAATTGGAACCTCCTATACGTTCATCCAAATGAACTTCTTGATCTGTACAATACCATCTATTGTTCTCAAAATAGTAATGTACTCGAATTCTATTACAAAATTAAAGAATTGTCTCTTTCTCAGAACTTTTCTAGCTTACAGTCCTCATTTAAGGTCAAACACAAATTTAAATTGTGATAATTGATTTTTTTTGTCAATTTTGGAAGCTTGCATCAATGTAACCCTTTACATGAAACTCCTCCTCATTACCATAACTAAGGAATTAATCCTTTTAGTGCTTCTCAAGTACTTAAGGATGTCCTTTATGCAGTCTAGAAACTTCCACTTGGTTTTGACGAATACCCACTTGACATGACTAATACATACAAGACAACGAGATGAGTACATTACATCACATACATGATATATCCTGTTGTGAAAGCATATGGTGTCTCACTCATCCTATTCTTCACAAGAATTGGGACATTAGTATCTTGAGAGACCTATCCGATGGAACATGGATAGATTTTCTCTCATTTTTTTCTACATGTTGAACCCTTTCAATATCTTGGCAATGTATGGAATATTTCTTAGGTTAAGAAACATTCCATATCTATCTCTATAAATCTCAATTCCTATCACATCGGATGATTCGACTAAACCCTTCATAGAGAAGGTACTTTCCTTGCCAGGTTTTAATGTCTGTTGTATAAGGATGATATTTCTCATCAATATGTGGAATATAAATATACTCTAACCAAATTCTTGTAATTGCAGATTTCATCTTCATTTTTGAGTAAAGTCAAACTCTTTGACTATCTTATGAAATGAAAGATTCCAAATCTGATATTCTTGCTTCAACCCATAGATTAACCTTTGTAGGTTAGAGACTTTATTTTCATTATTGAATTTATAAAACCTTCAGGTTGAGTTACACACACATCATCATAACTATCCCCATTAAGGAATGTAGTTTTAACATCCATATGCCAAATCTCATAGTCAAAATAAGCTATAATAGAAAGTATGATACTGATGTATGTAACCATGGAAACTGGTGAAAAGATTTTTTCATGTTCAACAACTTGAACTTGTTTGAAATCCTTTTCAACCAATATTCCCTCATAGTTTCTTACACTACCATCCATGTCGATCTTCTTCTTAGGAACCCATTTGCACCCTGTGAGTTTTATCACTTCAGGTGGATCCAGCAAGGTCATACTTTGTTGTTGTACATGAAGTCCATTCATCCCATGGACTCTAGCCATTTCTCACATTTTGGTGCCTCAATGGCTTCTTGATAGGTTGTTGGGTCATTAATTTATTACCAACACCCAAACTTTCTGAGTTATAATATATCATAATCTTTCAAGCTCAACAAGTCTCCTACTAGATCTACGAGGTTTTGTGTTTCATAAGGAACTTGTGACACCACAACAATTTGTGATTCTCATTATTCCCATTGTACCTCTTTAGGTTCAACATTTTCTTGTCAGTCTCAAACTTTTTGAGATCTACTATTCTCCACTAATTCCTTTGGAATTAAATTCCTCTTGAGGAATATGGCCATCCTGGCAAAAAAAACTTTGTTTGTAGGATTGGAATATAAAAGTAGCATTTGAAAAAATAACATCTATGTGATTTATGGACAAAGTTTTTAAGAAACTATTTTCTTGCACAAGCTTTTAATCTAATCCTTACAAAGACATATCAATACACCTCCCATGCCATATATCATATGGTGTCTTTTAAACCATTTTAGACGGTACATTGTTTTAGCATAAAGCATGTGCCCAAAAGGAATTGAAGATCACCTAGATTTATTGATGATTGCACCATGACTAATAGGGTGTGATAACTTCTTTCTGATACATCATTATGTTTCATTGTGATACATTATCACTGCCTTCCAGAAAGTCCTCAAACTCTTGGATCAAAGTATTTTCCACTCCAATAACATAAAACTGTTTTGATACTTATACCAATTGGGTTATGTACTTCATTTATGATCTCTTTTAACACTTCAAGAGATTTAGATTTTTGTTCATTAAATACAATCTAACATATCTACTAGTCCGATTAGTAAATATAATGAGGTACTATTAACCACCTCTATCATTTATTCTAAAAGGTCCATATACATCAGTATATATGAGCCCTAATGAAATAGACTCTCTCCCACTACATCTAGTGAAGATGATTTTATCATATTTCCCAATAAATAAGATTTGTATGTTTCTATTGTTTCAATAACGAAAATACTCTAGGAAACCATCAGTATGGATTCTAGAAATGCATTTCTCATTTATGCTCTCTAGACGACAATGCTATAGGTAATTATTCTTTGAGTCATTGAGTCATTCAGTATGTATAAATGTTGCTAGAACTACCAATATAAACTATGAGACATTAGGGTCATTGCCATAAAAGATCTTATCTTTGAAATCAAATATATTCATAATATTTTTGTCCACACAAGATACATGATGTTTTTGGTAAATGGTATGTTTTTATAGAAATTCACTGATTCTATTGCATGCCCTCTAGGCATAGATGAATAACAAGTATCAACTCTTGCTTTGTATAGTTCTAGCTTACTTCTTCTCGGGTCCTAAAGTGGAGATCTCTATCTCCTCCTTCTTCTTCCTCAATTCCTCCAACTAGAGAAGGAAATTCCAATTCCATTGTCCTGGATGGTGACAATAGTGCCAATTTCCTCCCTTAGTCACACATCCATTTGCATTGAGTGTAGAAGACTTGGGCTTCTAACTAGCTTTAAAACTCTTCTTAGCTTAGTCTTTTCCCTTGGACTTACATTTTTCTCTGTTGATCATCATCATAGACTTGGGCTTGTCTTTCTTCATCTACTCTTCAGTTATTCTCAACATACCAAGTAATGCTGACAATGGTTTGTAAACATCATTCATGTTGTAGTTCATGAAAATACTAGATGTATGAATCTAATAGTGATTGTAGAATCACATATGTGGACAACTCTTGACCTAAGGTAAATCGCATTCTAGCAAGGTTATCCACATACCCAATAACCTTGAGTACATGGGGACATACTAGATCTCCTTATGCCATGTTGCACTTGAACACTGACTTGGAGACATCATATATCTCTTACCTTGCTTGATATTGGTACATGTTCTTAAGATGTGTTACCATCACAATTACATCCATGTTGTCATGTTGTGTTTGAAACTCATAGTTCATTGAGCACAACATCAAACACTTGATATATACAACATCTTCATAATGCTTCTTGTAAGCATCCTTGTCAGCCTTAGACACAGTGGGAACATGTTCATCTAGCTTTGGTGTCTCAAAAAAAGAGTTTGTTCTCATGAGTGATAATAATTCTCAATATCTTAAACTAGTCATGAAAATTGTTCCTATTCAGCTTGTCCTTCTGAAGAACCAATCCCAAAGAAAATGTGTGTGTGTTTTCCAGTAGATTATACAAAAGCAATTTGCAACTTTTGTCAAAACATTTTTGAATTGATTTGTTAGGATTGATGAAATTGATTAGGCTCTCAATTAATAATTACTCCTGCTATTTTGTTCAAATTGATATCCCTCACATATCAATTTAGAAGATTGCAACGTACAACCTTCTAGTGATCCCAGATTAAAAATAATTGAGTTGTTACTCAGACAATTCCATCATCCATAATCAATTATTAAGGTAGGAAACTTTTGTCAATTGCATCTCATGCCATTCTTGGATATATGGTATGCACAACTCATTGACATAGTCATCTACATGCTTCTAGGAACTTAATTTCATTAAGGTCACCTAGTAAAGTTTGTCCTAAAAGCCAACACAATAGTAATGGACCATTCTTAGAAGGTCCACATAACTACCATCACACTTCCATGAGATGGACAAAACACCACACTCAGTGTGCTCATGCTTAGTTGATCAAGTTTTTCATGTGTGTTTCTTATGGAAAGCATCTAAGACTTAATATGTTTGATTGAGGGATTATATATTTATATAAACACATATATATCCAATCACCACATACTTATAGTATGTATCATATACATGCTACAACCACAATCGACATATGCAATTCTAAAACACAAGTGATGGTTATGGTCATACTATTGTAATTACTTGGAGCCATAAGGAATTACTACCACCTAAGGTCTACATCATATGTAGGAACCTATTGTTGAAGAAGATCTATGATCGACCCAATCTGGGTTGATTCATTCAACTCTTAAACTAATCAGTTCACTTCATGGTCGGTCATTTGGTCTCTTTGATTGGTCATCTGGTCTCTAGTCCAAGTGACTTCTAGACACCTCCAGACGGTTGGTTAGGCCACCAGCTAATCAGTCATCTCATCTTATTGTTAGGCATCCTTGGTCCTCCAGTCGATCGGTTCATGTTCTAATAGGCCAGTTGATATGGAACAAAACATGTTCTTCAACACAGTAAGAATTAAAACTATCTTAATATTATTTAATATATTACATGGTAATAGGGAAAACCTCAAGTTATATTTTAGGGGAGCATAGGAAGAAAAAAAGTAATACTTTTACAAGTGGAAAAAGAGAGAGAGGCTCAGTATGCAAACCGAGATATAAACAGGAAACAAAATCATCCAACCAAGCACAAAGATCTAGGGGCTATTGGCCATAGCCTTTCCAACATCCACCATTAAAAAAATACTTATAGGACATGTGTGTTTATCACACACACACACGCACATATATATATATATATATATATATATATATACATATATATACATATATATGTATATATAGGGCATTCATTCATTTCCCACGCGGGTATCCTGGATTTTCACTACCCGACAGCCAAAAAAGTAATTCTCCTGGCTAAGAAAATAACTCTGCTGTAAAAAAAGTAACTATGGTGTCAAAAAAGTAACTTTGTTGGCCAAAAAAGTAACTCTGTACAATATATACAACAGATATATATAAGGACGGGTTTTTTGATTTTGGAGGGGCAAATGACATTATTTTTGGCTAAAATGTTTTGGAGAGCTAGAAAAAATAGTCCTCTATGATTGTGAAATTTGTTTTTGAAAAAAAGTGGTCGAAAGGGTGGGCGGGTAGCTACCCGCGCGGGCAATAAAGATGGGCCCATATATATATATATATATATATATATATATATATATATATATATATATATATATATATATATATGGGCATTCATTCGTTGCCCACGCG
Organism: Alisma plantago-aquatica; assembly: GCA_963693085.1. Classification (NCBI taxonomy): domain Eukaryota; kingdom Viridiplantae; phylum Streptophyta; class Magnoliopsida; order Alismatales; family Alismataceae; genus Alisma; species Alisma plantago-aquatica. The sequence goes on from OY856412.1 coordinate 1,402,220,751, forward strand.
GGTAGCCTAGATTTTCACTACCCGGCAGCCAAAAAAGTAACTCTCCTGGATAAAAAAGTAACTCTGCTGTAAAAAAAGTAACTATGGTGTCAAAAAAGTAACTCTTCTGGCCAAAAAGCAACTTTGTACAAAATATACAACAAATATATATATAAGGATGAGTTTTTTTATTTTGGAGGGGCAAATGATATTATTTTTGGCTAAAAGTTTTTGGAGAGCTAGACAAAATAATCCTCTACAATTTTGAAAAAAAAATCTGAAAAATAGTGGTCGGAAGGGTGGGCGGGTAGCTACCCGCGCAGGCAATAAAGATGGGCCCTATATATATATATATATATATATATATATATATATATATATATAGGGATTGCATGTGGTATTTAATTAGATATGCACATTAATAATATTCAATGTTTGCATCATATACAACAAATAAGTGGAAAAAAATTCAATCATATCAATTAAATTCCAAAGAATAGTAGATTAACCTAGATCTGTTACCATTGTCAAGAAATATGGCATCAGATATGGAAACTGAAACAAAAAACAATTACTACAATATTCCCCTTGAAAAGTAGATATTGTGAACAATTATGTAGTGGTAAAGAGGATTGCAATGTTTAAACCTGGTCCTAGAGAAAGTCCATCAACTATTCCTTACTGTAGCATCCTCCTTATGAAGTCATACATGGACTATTGTTGGAAGCGGCCTCCTAGTTGATCACCATTGATGGAGGTTGACTTTGTCCTCGTAGTGGGTTTTAAAGGCCTCCTCACCTATGTAGTAGTCCATGCGAACCGGCGGGAACTCTTGTCATTCTAGATGAACAAACAAGAAGGAGTTGTCCCTTCTAGTCAATGTGCTAGCTCTGACATGCTCTCCCAATTGTCTCTCCTTTGCTATCCCTCCCTTTGATGGGTATAACTTTCTCAATTTCTTACATTACCACAACTATGAGAAGACAACAATTATGAGAGCTTATTGTTGTATCCTTAGAAGGCCTCCACTACCGATATATTTAAAGGAGGGTCAGCGTCAACATCTCCAGTTCATCTAGGAGTCAAAGAGATGTATTTTCATGAATTTTTTGGAAGCTACAAATGATGAATTGATCGGTTCACTATTAAACCGATCAGTTCACATGTGGAACGATCAATTCAACACTTGAACTAGTTGGTTCACCATGTTTCCTATTCGCAAATCAATGTGATTATTAATGCATAACATCACATCCCCATCAATCCTTAACCCATCATATTGATCATTGAACCTAGTGGTTCACAACTTGATCTGGTCATTTTAGACCTTAAACCGCTCAGTTAACTTAGTGAATTGGTCGATTCATGCCCTGGATCAGGCATTGTTCAACCAATCTTCTTTCAAATTGACCTGACACTTGAATCGATCAGTTGAACACTTGTCTAGTCAGCTGATGTTCAACTATTGTTGTTCAAATTGAATACCTAAACACTTCATTAATCAAGTTAAAGATCATTCATGAATAAATTCCTATTCTAGGTGCATCCTATATGCATGACCCTATAGGTCTCAAGTTTGGAAGTGAATATCCATAACTGATTTATGACATCACAAACAATGAGTGGTATCTAGCAACACATCATTGCTACCCAAGTAATTTGGAAAGTTGCAGAACAACTTCAACATACAATCTGTGATTAGTGTTACCATGATCGTATAGTTCCTTTATCTCTAATACCCAGATTGAATTGGGTCATGTAACAATAATCCTATCCATGTTATGTTACTTGAACTAGAGTAGACAGTATGAGATGCATGTGAGTTCACATATCATGTATTGAGTCACATGAGTATGGCCATGCATTTCTCAGTATCGCTTATCAAGTGGCCAGGATATCAATCTCTTATAGGAGGGACAAATCCCATCTACATCACTCACACTTATTCCCAATGTGTCATAATGCACACAAGCACCATCTTTATAGAAACCCTTATTCAAGGTCAAGTTGGATGATGTCTAGATACATAAAATAACATGTAATGATGTAGTGAATTTAGGTCTTAGAACCCTAATCACAACCATCACTATGAGAGCTTATTCTGAATACCATTCCATGGTATCCATGTATCATTCTTAAGGTGAGTCTGTTTGATACAATGTTCTCTAGCAAGTACCTATGTGTTTGATTTGATATCAATATTATGACTGATGAGAATCTATCATCAACCAACACACACTCTAGTCTTATGTATTATTGTTGTCTATTTTTATTCCACAATAATATTTGACTAGGAACATAACAAGAATGCATGTACTCTTATCATACATATGATCCCATTGTTCATGTCCTCAACCTTCAGACATATGTCATCATGTAACATCATTCTTTATACATATACCATATTTGTGTCATCATCTCAATACTGGGACAAACATAATACACAGAATTACCTTTAAAATTATCAAATTAGGTATCTAATGCCCCATTACAATCATTGTATGATTGGCTCTCGGGGCATACATGCCAAGAGAAGTGAAATTAGAAGGATACTTATTCTCAGTTGTCATGGTACATAATGAAGTCATGGTGGGACTTTAAGAAAATGGATGAAGACAGAATGGTGTTGACATGTTTGAGGATAATTAATCCATCGCACATGGTGATGGGGTTTAAAGATACTTTAGATGATCGTTGAAGAAAAAGTCCCCTCATGGGTTAGAGGGGGAAATTGTTGGGATACAGAAGGTCCAATCCATGTGAAATTATATTAGGACTAACATGAGTTGGTCTTCAATGCTACCAATCCGAATTGGAGTTAAATCCAATAAGGAAAGGAGTTAGATCCCTATATTTGGAATTAATTAATATTTAGAATTGGATATGGAACTGGACTAGGATTTTCATCTACATGGCAAGGAGGTCTAAATATACAAGCCATGGGAAGCCTATTGAGACATCCAACTTGTTGGTCTGTGATCCCATTGGTTGTTGGTTGTTGGTGTCTTCTTTGGTAGAACACCCAGAGAACAAGAACAATTGGTGGTTCTCTCTCGTGGATGAGAGAACCAATGACTTTTCCTTGAGGCAAAGTAGCAGTTGAAGGTTAATGGCACTTTGGGTGTATCAATAATGGTTCTCTCTCAGGGATGAGAGAGGGCCAGTGAGTTTTACTTGAGGTAAAGTAGTGGTTGATAGTAAGTGGCACATTGGGTGCATCGACAGAGAAGTTCTCTTGTGGAAAAGAGAGGGCTAGTGACTTTTCCTTGGGGTGGAGTAATAGTTTGCATTCAGAAACATAGTAGTGGTGCATTGATAGAAAAGGAAGATCTGATAAGTGAGGATGAACACCTGTTGGTGGAACTTGTTGGTGTTGTGACATCAACATTGATAGCCCTCTATTTGATCAATGGAGAAGGCACATCATTCAATGGCATTGTGGGTGTGTCTACAATAGTTGCAGTCAGTCCAGTCAGTGAATGATGAGCATTGGTTGGTGACACTTATGTGGTGCATTAACCATGGCAGTGGATCTGAGCAGTAGAAGATGCACATTGGTTGGTGGCACACTATTGGTGACATGACAATGACAACAATTTTTGCATGAACGTCAGAGTATGGGTATTAAATCTCTCAGGTGGAGAGCATTTTGGTGGTGTATCAGATTTCAAGTTGTAGGAACCATGTGGAATGAGTACCATAGACATAGGCAAGTTAGGTGACTCTGTCACAAGAAGAGGTGACCCAATCAGTGGTCGTAACAGAAATAAGACAGGACACATGTGTGTATCATCCCCAATTGTGGAAATGGTAATGTGAGGAGAAAACATTAAGAGAGAGGGATTCTACATAGTGGGTGAAAATTAGTTCTTCCTTATCTTTGTTCTCAAGTAGGGGAACTTCCTAGATTTAGGGTTGATTAAATCTAGGTGACATGAGTTGTAATTTTGATTAGATAGTACTTGTTGACCAGTATTGCTCCGTTATTTTTTATCCCTATCTTGGAAAGAGTTTTCCATGTTAAATCTTGTGCCTTTAGTCTTGCAAAGCATCATCACATGCCTACTGCAATCCCTAACATGAACAACATACTACAACTTGAAGGTATTACCAAACTACAAACTTGCAATTGTGATAGTGATATTTTAACTATTAACTTGAAGACAATATTCGGCTTAGTGGGAATCTTATAACAACCATACTTTATCTATAAACCAACAACTCTTTACTTAGATATCATTGAACAAATCTCTACTAGAATAATTCTCCATTTAGAGAGAAATTGACAACTCTCTATTTGAAGAATTCTCTATTGAGAGGGCATGATAGACAATTGATGTTGAACTTAATTGCAAAAATTAATTAAGTACTTATTATTCTCAAAAGAATGTTTCGTAACAGTGACATAAGTATTGCCCTAATACATTATGGGATACTTTTTCTACAACAAATTACAATATTATTATCTAAAAATTCACATCAATTAGTATATTCCCTACCTAATATGTCATGGATTTTTATATATTGTTAATAAAAAACCTCAAATTCGTGTATGCTCACCAACATACTTGAAGAAATATAACTACCCTACACGTATAGACAAAACACATAATAGTTTTATAGGGTTACAATGGCATCATGGAATGAGTTTCCCTACGAGGCCCCCCTTCGAGGGGAATGAGATCTGTTCCCCTTCCATAGAGGAAGACCATTTTGCCACTGCTCCCCATGTAGAATCCCATTTGACTATGAATACCTAGCTCCAAATGCACGTCTTTAGATATAACTCTTGACCCAGATATTTTGTATCCTTGTGTATATTACCCTTCTATCGAGAAATAGTCTTTTGCAATAGTTACTATGGACAAAAGACCTGCATAATGCACCAATGGTATCTCAAAAAATGAGGATTTTACCAAAGAGGAAATTTCTAATCATTAGGATATAAAGCATGTGAGTTGTGCTACAAATGATATCTTGATATTTTGCAGCTTGCGATGCCCATATCTTCAATTACAACTCTTGAGCGTGATATTGTGCAACTTCAAATGAATTGTCTTCAATTTCAACTTCAGAGCATGATATTTTTCACCCTCAGATGCATGTGGACTCAATCACAACTCCATATCCAGATGTTTTGCACCTTCAAATTTTCATGGGCTTAACTAAAACTCTAGATCTTTATGTTTTATTTCCTTTCTCAAATTGTGTATATTCAAGGGAGGAATTCTCTTTTTCCATGATTCACCAGTAAAAGCTTCTCTGGCTATGAAAACCAAACTTAATATTACTTCACCTATAATATCTTATTTGGTTATGAACATCACACTTTAGATGAATGTGGATGCATTACAAATCCAATTTCTAACTCTCTTGACCTCATTCTTCTCAAGCCTCCTCCGCATCCGGCTAATGGAATTTGTGAGCTTGTTCATCCTCAACAACCACCAAATATCAAGACTTCCTCCACTCAAACTGAAGACTATAATGACCTCGTCCATCTCAGACCTCCTTCACAACCTTCAAAAAAAATTATGAGACTTCTTCTCATCCACAACCTTTAAACAACATTGCGACTAATTTACAGACAAACATGGTGCATATCTTGATCTTTTGTACCATTACCTTGTTCATTGGTGTGATGCTACATGATTAATGCTTCAAATATTTCCTCTACTATTTGTGGAACATATTATTGTTTTACTCACCAGATACAGGTCTTTTTAAGTGGAGGATAGTTGATGTAGAATGATCGTGGCCTTTGAAATAGTCATCTGAGTAGTATTTATAGTATTTTATTAGTATCCTTGTGTTTTGGGGATTATTTGATATTTTCCAATTGTTTTTGTAAAGATTTTGGTTTAGTCCCACTGTGGTTACTTGTCTAGTCAATTGAGTTTAAACACTTACATATAGGATTTGTACGTCTCTTTATAAAAGTAGACTTGACCATTGAAATATAATGGTGAATTATATTTTCTTTTGAATATTTTAATCAATGAGCTTATATATTGGTAATTAGTTTATATTTTAATCATTGGGTTTCCCATTAACTGGTATGTTTCCAGATGACAAACTCTTCTTATCAGAACCACTATCCCATGCATGGATTAGGCTTATTCCCACCTATCCTAGTCCAAGATGACTTCTACTCCGTCGCCTTCCCAATGAAGAGTTTGAAGTCCAACCTACAATGGAAATTTCTGCCAAGGGTCATGGATGGGGTCATAGTACACACACTTTCCTACAACCAAAGTGCACTTACTATGGCATGTTAGGCCATGATGAGGAATCATGTCATTCTAAGCATGGATACTATCCTCATTTTAGACAAGGGTGTAGCACAAGTTTCATACATGTTTCTCAAGATTCAACACCAATCATTATACATGTTCCTTTGACAACCACTGTGGACTCTAATCTGACTAGACAACCTACATATGTTACACTATCAAAGGACGAGTATGAACATCTTTGTCAAACTGCACACCAAAATGGTGACTATAATATTCACAACAACATGGAAGCATCCTCCCCTGATCATTATATATCAATGACCCCACCCACTATGACACCTTCAGCCTATGTGATGGCTCACCAAGGTAATCTAGGACCCTCTATAATTGCTACTAGTTCTAACTAGATAGTGGATTCTAGTGCTACCCAACACATGACTAGTATGCCACACCTTCATACCTCTTTTAAATATTTTATTTCAAATTTTCCACCTTGATATATGGATTGGTTAAATGTGTCATCAAGTGTGGCATTGTTCTAGTTTCATCCAAACTCAAATAATCTATTGCTAAGTTCATTTTTAATTTTTTGTATAACTTTTATGTAAAGATCTAAACTTGTTGATCGCCTTCATTGTTAGTAACTTTTGGATTGGTTGGTTTTGTACTATAGGACTAGAATAATTTAATGGAGATTGGCAAGGGGGTGCACTATGGTGGTCTTTACTACTTTTTTTCTCCTCCACTAACTTATACCACTTCTCTTGTTGTGGCCCCTCCTCAACATTTGTCCATCTTTCAGTGTACAATCTCAAGTTCTTAGATAAATATATTTCTAATTCTTGGTCTATTTTATGTTATGCATGTCATATGTTAAAACACCTCTTCTGTCATTTTTGTTTCATATTGTTAAACAATATCTGAAACATTTTGATTTAGGGATGTATGTCGCCCTTTTTGTACAACAAGTTATAATGGTTTAAAATGTTTTCTTTATTTTTGTGGATGATTAATCTCAAATGAGATGGTTTTATCTTCCCCAAACACATGAAGAGGTATTTCCCCTCATCCTTGTTTTTCATAACATGATTATTTTTTAGTTTTCTATGCCCATTAAGATCATGTGCATTGATAAAATCCTTGAATAAACCTAACACACACTTCCCTCATTTTTTGAGACAAGGGAATCATCCATTAATGTTTGTGTGCCTACTCTTCACAACAAAATGGTATTTCATAGCATATACATAGTCATCATTTTAACATTATAAACTATCTTACCATTCATGGCAATCTCCACAAACGTCTTTACCTTGATGTTGTCCTCAAAGCATGTTTGTTAAACAACCAACAATCATCCTCATATCTACAAATGAAGACTCCTTCCATTTTTTATTTTCATGAAAAATTATTTTCTTTACCACCTCAAGTTTTTGTATGTGTCTCCTTTGTTCACAATTTTGACCCTAAGGCCGATACGCTACCCCACTCAATAAAAATAGTTTTCCTAGGATACCCATTCTGTCAAAAAGGGTATAAATGTATGCATCATACAACTAGTCATTTCTATATCTCTAATGACATAACTTTTCATGAGGACAAACTATTCTTCTCTTTGTTTCCTTCACCCTCTGTACCCACATGTAACCCGATGTCACTTTCTGAACTATTCCTCCAATCCCATTGTCAACAACCCGAGATTGCAACTCACATGTGGAAGTGGATCCTCAACCATTAGCCTTGAAATCGTCATATCTTCCAATTCAATCGAACTAACCAGTCACACTTCAAAAAGATAAACACTCTACACCATTAAAAATCAAATTTCTAACACATATTTCTTATCTCAGCTCTCACATACAACTTTTGTCTTTTCCACTATTTTGGAAATGACCTTTGTTCCCCAACATCCAATTGATGCTTTGGAATGCCTTGGGTGGAAGTTTTCTCTGCTAGAAGATATGTTAGCTATACATGACAATCATACCTAGGATCTAGTTGATCACTAGGAAAAAATATTATTGGATGTTATTTGGTATCCTTAGTCAAGAATCATTAATTTTGATAGTTCTATCGAGTGGTTGGAAGCATGTCTAGTTTCTAAGTTTTATTCAAACCTTTGGAGTATATTTTTTTGAGAAATATCCTCATGTGACACAAAATTATTTAGTATGCATTCTTATTTCCTTGGTAACACACATTGACTTCCATTTTTTCAATTAGATACCAAAAAAAAATTCTTAGATGGGGATCTTCTAGAAGATTTCTATATGCAACAACCTCCCAAATTTTTTGTTGGGGGTGGAGTCTTTCAAAACGTTTGTCTCCTCAGACAATCTCTATATGGACTTGAGAAATTCATGAGAGCCCAGTTCAATAAACTCAACACAGTTCTTGAGAAATTGGGTTTTAAGAAATTAACCACAAATCACTCACTATTCTTTTCAAATTCCTCAAGAGGGCTTATTCTCCTTACTATATATATTGACAATATTGTGATCACAAGAAGTGAAAATATTGTCATCAACAAACTAAAATAGAATCTACAAGACAACTTCCATATAAAGGATTTGGGAAACTTAAGAGACTTCCTTGGCATAGAAGTTATTTTCTTATGCATTGTAATTAGCTTATCCCAAAGTTATTATGCATTATACCTACGTCATAGACTGGTATCATAGATGTCAAACCTATCTCCACTCCCATGTATTATCACACCAAGGCTTCTTTCGTGGGAGGGTACTTTCGGATCTAAAAAAGCATCATTTGTAGTTGGAAAATTGATCTACTTAATAATTACTTAACCTAAAATAACCTATGGTGTGGGATTTTTTAGACGACATATGAGTGCACCTCACCAACAACACTGGTGCAACATTCAACGTATTCTTTTCTTATGCAAAAGTGCCCTGAAAGAGGACTATTATATAAATAACCCAAAGAGAATGTCACTGCAGCTTCTAGTTATGTAGATGTTGATTGGGAAGAATATTACAAATATTTCTAGGATACCTCTCTAGTTTTTATTTTATGATAGGAAATCAACAAGTGGCCTGAAGAAGTATAAAATAAATAAGTGGTTTCTCAATCTAGCATTGAATTTGAATATCATGCAGTGGCCCATGCATGTTGTGATCTATAGTGGGTTTGATGCATTCTGATCGAGTTTGGAATATTCAAACTCCATCCCTCCTATTTTGGGACAATAAGACAACTATCCACATTACCAATAATCTAGTATTCTGTGAGCATACAAAACACATCATAGTACATTGCCATTTTTTTGGGACCTAGTCAAAGCTAAAAAGATTGTGATTCCTCACATACAGACCGGGGGTCTAATAGTTGATATCTTGATCACACAACTTCCTCAAACACTTTTTCAATATATGAGTGTCATGTTGGGACTACACACTATCTACTCTCTAGCTTGAGGAGTAGTGTTAACAGAAGTGGTTTATCTATAGTTGGTCTTTGGCCCATTTTATATGTAAGTTCATGTTGTTATGTAGATCTACTTAAGTGAGGATACATGTAACCACTCAAGCTTAACCATGTATGACTGGACAAATATATATAGGAGGCCCATAACCTCTTTACAAACTATTGAGAATATTAGTTTGTACATAATGTATGAAGATGAAATATATATACTTGTTAATTACATATAAACCATGAGACTTACATTGTTGTTAATATTTAGAGTTCTCCACATATATTATGACATACATGAAGCATGATCTTGGTTATTGTCATTGTATAACCATCACCTAGAATCATAAAATTGGTAACATTAGCACAATTGTGTTGAGTACACTATGAAAACATAAGGTCATGGGTCTAAGTGACATATTTGATTGGATAAAACTTATAAAATAAGAATAAGCAACAATATCAACTTTACATTACAATCAAGTGTATTTTTAATTACATTTCCATTATCCCATACAACATCATCATAAGGTCTCGACTAGCTTTCCAAACAAAGGATATTTGAGGGACAAAAAGGCTAAGAGCCAATAATGAACCTTATTTCTAACTCATGAGGGACCTCATGGCTAATAATCATGCTTCAAGTATTTTGTCATTATTTTTATAAAAAGTAGGTACTGCAAATCCCATGTGCTTACCCCAAGAAGATATGCATGTACTACAAGGGTTGTATAATGGATATATGAATAATCTTGTAGTTTTCCAACACATTATAAACAAGAGAAAATATAGTAGTACTAGGCAACATTGAGATAAAACACGTAGATATAGAAAAGCATTTTAAACATTTCATACAACAAATTTCAATACCACTAGTCTGGCCAACTGCATTTAAAGTGTATGTTTATAAAGAGAACTAGATTTAAAAACTTGGGTAGATCAAAAAACAACTCAAAATAGTGATCCTAACATTTAAGCAAGTGGTTTGATTAAAACTAACAAGATCTATGCATCCTAAGTGATATTCATCAAGCTTGGATGTCTCACCTAATCTAAGTGCCATTTCTCATAATATTGATTTCAACATATCATATAATTCATGTGAGTTCATCATCAAGCTACATATTACATTACAAATCATTAATGGCGGGTGAAACTTCACATCTAGATAAAAATATTAAGGTTTCATTATCTTAATAGGGAATTCATATTATCTAAATCAGATTAATGACTTAATCATCAACATTTCAATTTAATTTATACTTCAAGCTTCATAGTCATCATTATTTACATAGGATTGATCAAGATTAGTTTTTGGCTGTAAGATGTCAAAACTTATTGATCTAGAGTTGCAATATGGTGAGTCATCATGAGTAACATTTGCATAATATTGAAAATTTAACACCAAAACCCCATAATAAGACACTTTTTACATTATAAGATCATATTTAGTATTAAAAAATGATCAAGGTTGAATATTGTTTCATCATTCCTAAAACATTATTAATCAATAGGTACAAGCTCGATTTGAGTCATCAAAAGATAATGATTATCCATAATGGGCATTACGTAAAATGATCAAAAGTAATCATTTCAAGAAAACCAGTGAATATACGGGTAGATATAGGACTTGGAAGCATTCCTAACATATTTCTTGCATTTATTGGTCAATATTACATATAGGAAGTATATATTTGGTCAAAGGATGCATTTTTATAATTAAACAAGATAATGTCATTCTATTGGCTTTTGCTACTGAGGGATAAATTACCAATATTGGAAAAAATGATGACTGACAATGATGTGACCATAGAGGATCCACATGCAATTCGACGGTAATGGAGAGTCACATCCACTCTCATGAGAGGGTGAGTAAGGGAGAGAGTGGGCAAACAGGGTGTTTTTTTCTAGGTCCTTGATCTCTTAGCCCATCATGGACCATCCACGATCATGTGGCCAAGGGACTATCTTCATCACCACATTGTGTGTGTTAGGAGCACAATGGGCTCAAAATTAAGGATTGTTGGATCTCACAAAGAAGGGAGATGGAGGCCACAGAGGACCTAGGGAGTTGGCCATAAGCCATCGCCTCATCTCTACAAAGAGAATGATGAAAATGCCCAAACATATCATTGATGACTTCTACGGGAACATAGGGAAGAAGAAGGATAAAATGGTAATTTGGGGGAAATTTTCTTATGGAAGGGAATGGAAAGAAGAACAAGTAAGAGATGAAGTCAATAAGGACAAAATTGTGGGGTGTGGGTGGCTTTGGCGGGTGGGTACGACATGGCTAGTCGGTCGATCGACATATGGATTCAACATGGTCATGGGGAGAAGAAAGGACAAAAATACAGGGTCACTAGATCAAACTTAGATTTGTGACCACTAGATCCAAGTCCTCTATTTGGATGAAAGAGTAAGAAATTATTGATGTTCGATGTGGCAAGGGGCTAAAAAGATATCGGAATATGGTTTTTCTATGTATAAATTGGAAAAATCATAACACTCAAACTGTAGGTCTGATTGAAGTGAGATTTTTAATGTTAGTCCAAAACTACTCACTTATTATATGGAAAAAAATTATATATGAGGATGTTGAGTGGTCACAACAAATGCATTCAAATATACATTGATTCTTTCAACTTTAAAAGATTGAGTTCAAAATTTAAATTTCATCAAACATATATTGAATATTGAGTAACATATGATTCACAATTATCTAAGTGGTAAAGAGAGACATTATTGAGTAAATTGAGAATTTCATAAGTTAGTAAGTGCATATATAGAGGACAGAGAAAATACACTTCATCATATCCTCTCCACCTTAAATAAATTGTCCCCAAAATTAAAAAAAATCCTAAAATTAGATTGGGATGTCAAATTTCATATAATGGCCATCTTGGTACTCAATATTTACTATCCTTGTCACCTTTGTATCAACATTATCTTGATATAGTGAAATCAAACTTCAACCTAATAAATATAACCTTATACAACATGCATAGATCATACATTATAGAGATCGCCTTGTAGGTCACAAGAATGTGGCTCTTTGATTAAAGAATAAGGCAAGACTTTCAATACCAATGTCATAGTTTTAAACTTCATTAGTCCTACGTATGGTTCTTCATCCATGATAGAGATTTCTTACTTAAATATTTTGAGTCGAGCATTAAAATTTGACCATTTTTATATCAAGATTAATGGATGTTCCACTGTTGTCCACATAAGAGCTTGTCCCTATATCATAAATTGAGGGATCTCAAAAATCATCGTCCCAAGTTACAAATTTTGGGATATTGTAAGCCATAGATTATATTATCTCAAGATACAAATAGGGGAATCATATGAGTCAAATATTTACCAAGTTCAATTGTCATGAGTCCGTATTTTGAAGAAAAAAATCAAATCCAAGAGTCATGATGTGGACATAAATTGGCATGTTCCAAAAAAAAATCAAATCTAGGGTAAAAATTTCCACTAGGCCACATGCGTGAGCATTCATACAAAAGCAACGTTATTCAACATTTTTGTTGTCAAAATAAATATCATTATTATGTTATTCAAGGTTGATTAATTATCTAGACCGTGGTCCATCTAGGAACTTCAACAACAAGCTTATTATCAATATCATGATGTTCAACATTATCATCAAATTGAGTTTGAGATCAAGTTTCAACATCATTCCAAACTTCAATGTAGTTGAGATCAAAACTGTAAGAAATGATTACCTTTTCAAATTTTCAAATGATCAATAAATTGAAATTTAGAGAAATTCATAATAGGTATGTGACATAGGTCAGTGGAGTCATTATTAGACTACTACCCTAATCTATCACAACCAATATTTCTCACCTATCCTCAAGAATCCAATCTTCTATAAGATTTAACCCACACAAAAAACACAAGATTCTCTCATAGGATCTTTTCAACTTAGTCAAATTTTACGTTCTTATTTTATGTGAAATAATTCTAGTATGGCACATATGGGGCACATTCATATGCTTTTTTTTGTTTAAGCTTCATTGTACCCAATCTATGAAACTAGACCAAAATTTTAAACCGAGTGTGTATATCAAGTGGGTCATTATTTCCTCTATTATTTTTTCTAAAGATATACATTTCAATCCAAGAGTTTTCCAAAGCACTGAACCCTCACAACTAGATTGGTGATCTGATCTAGATTAGTATACTAAATGGGAAATAAATGACCTCTTTACTATTTTTTTTTAAACAACGCCTTTCATTACTAAACCAAATCAAGGTACAAAGAAACCATCACTCTCAGTGACACCCCTCCATTGACTTGGCATAGTGCCATTCCTAATAGAGTGACCCCCAGAATCGATAGCATCATGACAAATAAAGTGACCCAGAGAATTATGGACTCTCTTAACATGGAAAAAATGGAAACAACTAAAACAAGCTGCAATGCTCCGAATGTATTCAGCAATGAGACCCAAATAGTCTCATCTATTGCCTGGATCCTTCAGCGCCTTCATAAGAGAGAGGGAGTCAGAACATAGTACCAGCTTCTTGTCGAGATGGATCATCTCCTTGGCCAACAAAATCCCCATTCTGGCCGCTATGGCTTCCGCTACTATCGGTTCCCATCTGGCTGCTACATGTTGTTGCACGACTCCCACAAAGCCACCTTCCCCGTCCCATAAAACAACCCCGAGCCCCCTCTTCTCGCCATCCACCACAGTAGTGTCCGAGTGTATAAACACCCAAGACGGATCCACGCCCTGCCGACCCCAAGCCCATTCCTCCTCGATCCTCCCTCCATTCCTCACCCGTCCCCCCACCGTCTCAACCCCCTTCCCCGCCTCCCTCCTATAGTCCACTATCAGTGCTCGGTATGGCTGAAGAATCAGTCACGGCTCTGGAGGCTCCTCCTTGAAGACTTTATTATTCCTACACGTCCACGTCGTCCACCAAACCGTAGCAACCTCATCCATTTCCTCCTCCGTATATGACTCAAACAACTCCTCCATATCAACATGAATATTCCCGGACTCCCCTAGCTACCCTGAGTCGCCCAACCAAATTTCCCGCCTGACAATGGTTGCCCCCGAGCAGTGACACAACATATGTTGAATGGACTCAACTTGTGTAGCACAAATGGGACAAACAACATCATCTGTAATATTCCTATCATGCAAGCGCCCTTTCATAGACAAGCCACTAGTAGCAATACGCCAAAGAAAATGAGCTAATTTTGGAGGCCATCTCTTCCCCCATATGATGCGCCACAGAGCATGTGGGACCACCGTCCGCCTTTCTCTAACTCCCCTGCACCCTAGCCTCCCTAGCCAATATGCAGACCTAACTGAAAAGACGCCATCGTGTTGTGGCCACCAGAAGACCTCGTTTGTCATGTCCCTTGTAGATAGAGGAACTGCCTTCACATCTGCTACAATCTCCCTAGGGAATAGGTCAAGTAACATATCCACATCCCACCCTTTCCCCGTCATCAGCATCAACTCATGAACTTTTCCAGGAACATCAACATCCCCATATCCCTGACTAGAAAGAGGCTCTTCCTTACTCGGGATCCATCTATCTTCCCAAATGTCGATGCCTTTTCCGTCCCCAACCCTCCATCTAAGGCCCTGCACCAGGAGGGACTTGGCGCCCCAGAGGTTGTGCCATGTGTAGCTGGGCGCCAAGCCTAACCGTGCATCCACCAAGAAATCATTTGGGAAATATTTTGCCTTTAATACCTTTGAAAGCTGAGCTTCAGGATTTGTGAGGATCCTCCATAGCTGTCTTGCAAGTAAGGCTTGATTGAAGGTAGATAGGTCACGAAAACCCATTCCACCCTCTTTCATTGACTTGCATAAATTTTCCAAGCTCATCCAAGACACCTTCCTCTCCCCCACCTTAGCTCCCCACCAAAACCTCACCACCATAGAGTTAAGATCCTCAATCAAGCCCACCAGAAGTTGGAATACACTCATGACATAGGTTGGGATCGCCTGCACCACCGCCTTGATAAGGACCTCCTTCCCTGATTTAGAAAGCAGCTTTTCCTTCCATCCTAATAGCTTATTTCCCACCCTCTCTTTGATATAAGTGAAAGCAGTCTTTTTTTATCTCCCAATGGATGTAGGAAGACCCAAATTGGCTTCTTATATATCCACCTCTTTAACGCCCAGAAGACCCTTGATCTCATCTCTCATACTTCGCGTCACCTTCTTGCTAAAGACATTTTCAGACTTGGATAGATTGACCTTTTGACCCGATGCTTGCTCGTACTGGATGATAATTTCAGCTATCTTCAAGAATTCATTCCTTGTTCCTCTAGCAAAAAGAATATTGTCATCTGCAAAGAAGAGATGTGAGATATGGGGGGGGCGGCTAATGCGCATTCCATGGATGACATTTGCACTAACCGCGAGGTTAAGTGAGGTGGAGAAAGCATCTGCGCATAGAATAAAAAGATATGGAGAAATAGGGTCACCTTGGTGAAGTCCCGGGACAACTGAAAGGTATTAGATCTTTCCCCATTAGATGTAAAGGTGTGACAGACCGAAGAGACACAGTCCAGAACTCTATCAATCCACTTGCCACCAAAACCAAACTTTTCCATCACCTTCTTTAAAAAGACCCATTCGATCCGATCATACGCTTTCATCATGTCCAGCTTCAACACAAATTGTCCCCTCTTACCTCCCTTCCCTCCTTTCATAGCATGAAAACTCTCCTAAGCAATCAACTCATTGTCAGCTATCATTCGGCCTGGTATAAACGCACTCTGGTTTGTAGAAATGATGTTTTCCATCAGAGGTTTTAGTATATTGGATAGAACCTTAGTCACAATTTTGTAGATCACATTGCATAGGCTGATAGGATGAAACTCCCCCACCACCCTCAGTTTTTTCACCTTTGGAATCAGGATAACCAGAGTATCATTAAAGTCCTTTATAGAACACTCACTCTTTCACCACACTTTAATATGAGTTGCAATATCCTCCCCAATAATGTGCCAGAAGTTTTGGTAAATCATGGGCTTCATCCTGTCTGACCCTGGAGCTTTATTAGGTGATATCTGAAAAACATCCCTTTTTATTTCTTCATTTGATAGCTCTTTCTCTAAAAGCGTTGTTGTCCCATCATCTATTTTCTTCTGGATCCCAGCCATAGCCGTCTCAGTATCAACAACACCTTCTGATTGAAAGATTCCTATAGAAGCTTTCAATAATTTTTAGAATCTCCTCATCAGCTATCTTCCATATCCCATGCTCATCTTTAAGACCAGTGATTGTATTCTTTTTCTGCCGTTGAGATGCTTTATGATGGAAGTATGAACTGTTGTTGTCCCCTTCTTTCAACTCTTTGATTCTTGCCCGAGCACACGAAAACGTCTCATCTTCTCTATGGAGTTTTTGTAGATCGTTCGCCAGCTGTTCACATTTTTTCAAAACCTCCCCATATGGCCACTTCTTTTGTTCCTCTCCCAAGCGCCTTGTTGTCTCCTTGATTTTCCTTTTGATTCCCCCGAACCTCATGGATGCCCATCTTTCTAAACTCCCCCCAACCACTTAAATCTTCCTTCTCAGCACCAACCCTTCCCCTTCCTTCCAAGCCTCTTTTACCGTCGTGCCGCAACTGTCCTCCAACAACCACATTGGTTCAAAGAAAAATCTTGATTGCCGCTTTCTTCTAACTGGGTCACCTACCACCGCAAATAGAATGATGAGGGCATGGTCTGATATGTAGAAAGGGAGATGTTTTACCGAGCTCCCAGTATATTTGTTGCACCACTCATCACTGACTAGGAACCTATCTAACCTATCCTCCACTAGAGTCTCTTTCATCCTCCCCCTACGCCACATAAAAATATTACCTTCATAACCAATGTCCAGTAGAGCACAGTCATCAATAACTTCTCTGAAGGGCCTCATAAATCTTTCTGGCTTTGGTGGTCCTCCTCGTTTCTCAGAATTTTGTGTGATTTCATTTAAGTCACCATAGAACACCACCGGGCCATCTGAACTCCCATAAACCTGTCTCATCAAATCACAGGTCTTGTATTTCTGATCCTGTGCTAACCACCCATAAATACCACAAGCAAACCAGCTAAAATCAATTCTTTCATCATGTACTTTATACTACACATGCCTATCTGAGAAACGGATAACATCTACCTATACGTCCTTCCACCAAAGACCAAGACCCCCGACTCTCCCAGAACAAGAAATACATATCACATCAATAAACCCACACTTCCTTTTAACATTCTCAAGAAGCCTATCCTCCATCATAGTTTCCATAAAAAAAACTATGTTGGGTCTCTCGCTCCAGCATAGTGCCCGGAGCACATCTACTACCTTGGTTCGACCCAACCCTTGGAAGTTCCAAGTGAGGGTTTTCATGGTTGTTCACGGGGTTGGTGCATCCCAACTCCCGTTACTTGATGTGATGCAGCACCCAAAATTTCCACCGAACCTGAATCAGTATTAGCTTTCTGCCTTTTATTTGCATCTTCATGGACCTACATCAAAAATTTTGTCTCCCTGTTGTTTTCCTCATTGCTAGGCCTTGATTCTTCTTCATGGTTCCTCTTCTATTTGTTTTGCCTCGTGACCCTCTGCATAGATCCTTTCCTCAAACTTGTTCCCTCATCTTCTCTTCCTCTTCGCAACCTCACCCTATTCTCATGCACCCTCTCCTTCCTTTCAGCAGCACATCTCCTCCTCTCATGTTCTAGATCCTCCCCTTCCTTCCCCAGATACCTCACAAGATCAACCAGAAGAATGACCTTGCGGATGTGCAACATCATACCCACACCCCCACTGTGTCGTCCAGCTACTCCTCCACCATTTGGGAACCTGTTCACCTCCGATGCACGGACGCTCTCGCCCACCCCTTCCGCTGGTTTTCTATAGCCATCCAATGGAGAAGCGTCGCACGGCGCCACTGACCCTATCATTTCTATCCTCCCCCCACCACAAACGTGTTCGTCTCCGTCCCCTCACCCTGCCTCGGCGATGCATCCTCGCCCATCCTGCTCCCACCCCCTTCCTTAGGACCCGTTTTCGGAACCCTTGTTTGCACCGAATGCTGGCAGCGGTCTACATTAGCTTCTTTGAACACTCCCAATAACTCGTCCATCGTATATCGTCTCTTCTCTTCTCCACCCGGTCGACAACACTCTTTCTCGGTTTCCCCTTGTTGTGTAGACATCTCCACCTCCATCACCAACCTGCCCCCTACTTCCTTAGATTTTTGCCCTTCACCCCGCAGCCCGGAGTGCGCCTCGTCGACCTGCTCTCTCATCCACGACCCATCCGACACCGCGGCCTTCATGTTCGCCCCTCTTCTAATAGTCTCGATGCGAGTACAAAAGCATATAGTCTTTTGCGACCCTGGTTTCCTTCCGCCAAGGAGTTCTTCCACGACCGACACTCTCTTCTTCCGCGACGACGCCCGTAGCCAAGATCCCCACTTCCGACTGAAACCTTTTTCTTCATCAAACTCCATGCAATCTTTATCGCTGTGGCCGAGTAACCCACACAACAAACAGAAGGTCGGGAGCCATTCATATTTCAGTTCCATGATCGACATTGCCCCTTCCTTTCCTCTAACCTTTTGGATTCATTTCATAGGTTTGGTTACATCAATCGTCACCCTAACCCTTGCAGAGGTTTCCCACCCAAGATCATCGTAGTCCAGCTTCAATACCAGACCAATTTTCTCCGCTATGCTCCTTATTGCTGTCACTGACCTTAGCCTGAGAGGCAAGTTGTATAGCCGAACCCAGATGTCACTAGTTCTGAACTGTATCTTCCCCGGTTGATTGGATGCATCTACCTCTTTCACAAGCAGCAGTTTATTGTCAAAATTCTATGGGCCACCCTCGAGCACCTTCACTTTGTCCTTCCAATTCGTGAACTGGATCACAAACATCACTGAATCGATCGACTTGAAGAGCACTACATCTCCCAATCCCCATGCTTGCGCTAGGGTTCATTTCATAGTTGTGAAGTTGTATGATTTGTCCGTCCAAATCCGTGCCACCAGAGCCAACTCGACATGTTCTGCCGTCACCAGCCCTCTGTCTTCATGAACCTCTGCAATCTCTGCCTCTGCCTCCATGATCCGCATCTTCTCACACCATTCCACCAAATCATCCTCCATCCTGGAAGAGAAACAGCCAACCGGTAGGATCTAATACCCACAACTATCCTTGGACATGTAAGAGAAAAGCCCTAAAGTGAAAGAGAGGAGGACGACGACCACCGCGGGTCAGAGACCAGATCGCCTAGAGCCCTAGACACGGGGTCAAGAAGTTTTTTTTGTGTATTCCCTCTTTACTAATTAGATGAAAACAATTACAACTTGATATAAATGATGAGTTAATCTAAGTGGACTCTAAAGTTTTGTAATTAATCATTCAAGATAAATTTATTTAGGACGATAAAAGGGAGGGTAACTAATTTTACCAAAAGAAAAGATATTAAAATTTGCTTCACATCAATAATATTAATCATGCTCATCATTTAATTCTTCAAATCAACTACATCATTACTACAATTTTGGTTTGACAAGATCAATTTCATTGCATAATTAAGAGTGTAGTGTTCTTACCATATCATCATTTAAACAATGTAGAGTGCAAATATATATCTTGGATAATGTAATAAGATGATGAACTAGTTCAGTTTTTTATTCATATGCCATTTTACATGATAGTTACATGAAAATTCTAAATTTCATGCAATTTGGATACAATCAACTTACAGTTTCTTAAACACACAATGAGAAATAAATTACTCTACATGAAAAAATAACACACACAAAAGTTGAGTAGGAATTGTTCGTAAATGATGCAAATAGGAACAAAGACAAATGATGAAACATAACAAGAGAGGCATGTAGGCAACAATAAAAATACATGACATGCACAAGAAGATATGATAACAAAACAAAAGATAGCTGAAACAAAAGTCCAATTATGACCTACCCCCAACAATATTTATTATAATGTCCACACTGCCAGAATTAATTTCTATCAGGAAAAACTAGACATTCATTATGGGGCATTGTTGGTCAAAGGACCCAGGTTGTTGTCCTATATAATGGGGCTAAATGTAAGTTGATTGGTTTTTAGGGTTGTCAAAGGAGCATATAGATTGGGGAGTGTTGCTAGATGATGTTCCAAGCATCCATACGACCCAGGAGTGGACACATATCCCAGTATTGGATGTGTAACACCTACATATTTGCATCTTAGTGGTCTATATACTACTATAAAGAGGTGGACATGAAACTGTACATCTACTTCTAGTCAGGATTTTATTAGGTATACTCCATTTGTGTCTTGACAGAGGATAGTGGTGGTAATGGAAGTAGTTTTGAACAAAGACTAACACCATATATGATGTGCTACTGCTGTCACTTGAGGTTTTGGGGTCAAACAAGGTGATCTAGGCTAGACAAGGTAGGAAATATGAGACCTCTAGATGCCCATGAATATCAACATAATATTTTTGGTTCCCTACATTGTGTAATAGAATGGTAGAGTCCACCAAAAGGCTTGTGTCTCTCAAGTCATTCCCCTTAAGTGTGGGTGGTTTGAGTACCACCCCAATATTCTTGGCTAGGCTGAAAATCAAACTCCCGATGAGTATGTCCCCATTGGATTTCTTGCAAGCGGTCACCCTCAAAGACTTTTCCATCAAAAATTGCATGTGTCAACACTTTTACTATGCATATGCACCATATTATATAAAGTCCATCATGAGGCACAACACCATGTAGCTCCTTACTTTTGAAATCCATGCTTGATACAATTCCATGGAGGATGTAAAGAAAGATAATATGGACGTGGATCTCCCTAGAAATCCTCATCTCATAGGCCACATTGTCGGTGATCTCATACCAAAACTGTTGGTATGAGAAATCAGAGTTAACATCCACAACTTTTTAAAACCCTTTTTTGAAAATTCTATGACCATAATAGAAAGCTCCTTATTTCCAGCTAACATCCAAAAACATGAGTCCCCCAATTCTCTATCTTTTGTAAAGTCATAAAATTGCAATTCTAGGATCTAGGGTAAGTGTCTGTGTTATCCTTGGAGAATGCCATCATACTGAAGATGTTCTTCAGTGTGAAATTGACCTCATTGGTGAAGTCAAACTCCTCAAGTATATCCTTCTAGAGGAATATGGTGGCAAGTAGGTGGTGAGTGATGAGCATCCAGAAGTGCTCAAGATCTTACTTGGACTGTATGTCCATGGTGACATCAACATTGGAGCTTCACTCCTCTTCTTCTACTTCTTTAATTCCCCCATCCTCCACATCAGGCTTAGGATCAGGCTTCTAGGTGTAATATGTCTCTCACAAGTGCCTCTTATCTCTTCATCCACTCCTCACCATGGTGTTAGCTTAGCAAGGAAGGAAAAGGAGCTTGAAATGGGTCAAAGTTATTAGTGTCCCGATCAAGTTCACAATGTGTAGGAATGTTGCATGACATGTATTGTCCCAGTAAGGGTCTTCTTCATTAAGTCTTGCATGTTGTGCGGATAAGGATGCACAACATGTGTTGCAATGTTAAGGATGACAAAAACTATTATGAAAACTCTATAAGGGGAGATATCACAACAACTAGTCATAGTGATTTCCAAGATGCTTGAGAGGGCCTTTGAATGGTCTTAGAGGCAACATGGAGGCATTTTGTGATCCAGTGATGAGGAATCTTACAGCTCCTCTATCTGGAAGTGGTGGCATCTTAGATAGGGACACATCCTCCGCCTCTTTACATGTAAAGATCAAGGGATGAGTGGCACACTTGAGGGGTGCTAGTATAAATGTTTCGTCCCACTACCCAAGGCTCTAGTAGAGTTTTAGAATTGATGAAAGACCCCATAGATCATCACTAACCTTAACTGTGTGCTTTTTCTTCACTTACACACAAGTTGAGATCCACTTCCCCACTGGTCACTATCCTATTACTACTCTGGGTTGATCATGCTTAACTACATATTTCTTAGTGATGGGCTAACTAAAAAGGAGGTGCACCTTGGTGATATTGATAGTCCAATCATTCCCTTTATGATCATTTCATTTGAGTCCTCAAGACATGGGATGTTACAATCTCCCTTCCTCAGACTCTTAATTCCTCATCTAGGCTCAACTATAAGGCCTCATAATTATTCCCATTTCATTGTAGACTCAAAATGACCCATGGGCACCCACCTCTCGATTACGACTACCACCAAAAGGGTTCATGGACTACATGGACAAAGACTTGCATGCCACATGCCCATGTAGGTCCCACCTATTGGAGGGTTTTTGCCTTTGGTACAATTTATAGAGCCCGAGCCCACTACCCACCACGTAGAGTTTTAAGAATGATGACTAGGCCCACTGACCACTATTGTCCTAGAGTATGTGCTTTGTCCTCACTCACACACAAGTCAATATCAACTTTCTGACTAGTCACTCATCCTAGTATTGCACCAAGTTGATCATACTTACATATGGAGTTCTTAGTGATGGGCTCCCTAAAATAAAGGCACACCTTGGTGATATGGATAGTCCAATCATTCAATTTAAGATAATATTAGCCAAGTCCTCAAGACTTAGGATGTTACAGTCTACCCCACTTAGACTCTTGACATTCTCATTAAGGCTCATCTATAAGGCATCATAATCATTCCTTGTTTCAGTGTAGACCTAGAACGAACCATGTTCAACTAGCTCCCAATCAAGACTACTAGCACAAGGGTCACTACATCACCATGGATAGCCCTTTCTAACATGCTTGGAACTCACGAATCAACAATGGCAAGCCACATGCACATATGGGCCCCACCTGCTGAAGGAGTTATGGATATAATACCATTTTTAAATGCCTAGGCCCACTACCGAAGGCTCTAGTAGACTTTTAGGATTGATGATTAGCCTCATATACTACCACTAGACTTAATTTCACGCATTGTCCTCACTCACTCACAATCTAAGATCAACTTCCCGACTGGTCACCCATCCTAGTACTACTCTGGTCTAAGCATGCTTAACCATAGAGTTCTTAGTGATGAGATCCCCAAAAGTAGGTTCACCTTGGTGATATGGGTCGTCTAATCACTCCTTTTAAGATAATTATATATGTGGCCTCAAAACCAGGCATGAGAAAACTTGGTCTTCATGGAAGCTTAGGGCAATGATGGTGCTTATTTCTCTTAGAAAGGAGGAGAGGATTGATCTAGGGAATGATGTGCACATCAATCAGAACCTTCCTCCATTTCATTTCTTTGAACTTATGTGATCATGCATGTCATGCTTGGGTTCATGGACATCATGCATTGCTCCAAAATTTTTCCAATTTGGTGAATTTTTTGACATGTCATGCATTGGTTTAGCATGTCGTGCATGAATTTAGTGCCTTAAGATTTTTGATCCACCATTTTTCTAAACATGTTTTTGACCAAGTATATGTGTTTACTTTGGATAGGCATTTAGTTGATGATAAATATGCACATTGTATTGTTGATGGGGCACGTTATACATAAAAGTTGCAAAACTCATCTCCCTACTTTTGAGCATGTGCATAGTGTGCAGAGAGTCTTGCACTTTACGTCAGTTGTAGAGTCATCTTAGGTTCATGAGAATTCACTATTGAAACATCTCATGTATCATAGGAATGTCTACATGTTGATTAGTCCAAGTAGAAATTTTGGAAAGTGTTTACCCTATCACCTACATAAAATGGTTAGCATGAAATGTTGAGTTGGAATTATCGTCGACTAATGGAAAGAGAGTTTTTCAAAAAACAATTCATAGAAACTATAATGTTTTAACTATAGAAATTACAAAAAAAAATATGAAGTGTAAACTATGGGCTACCTCCCATGAGTGCTTAGGTTTAATTTCCTTATGTTAGACATGGTCTTGATCTTCTTTAGTTGAGCACAAATGGCATGTATTAAATCTTGCTTTATTCTTCAATTAGGCTCAAACGACATGTATTCATCAATGAGGTCTTGATAGAGGTTACTTCCCTCTCTTCTAATTTACATCTCAAGTGTTGAACCAACTAAAACTGAAGGCTTCAAAGAGAATATCATTTCCCTCTAAGTATACCTTAATCAACATCAACCATCACCTTGACACCTTTTAAGAATGGGAATCCTTGACTAATTTCTCGTAGATCTCCACCTTAATCATCCATGATCATTAAATCAAACTGCACATGGCAACCTTCAACCATTAGGAACACATTTTCCACCATGTATATTGATCTTTCTCTAAAAGAGTCTTCCATTAAAAAATCATTTGTTTGGGTGAATGTAAATCTAGTTGAGATGATATGGTTAGTGAAATAACATTTAAGGCCACCCATAGACCATATAACATAGTAGCAAAATGCATTTCACTATTTCCACCAGATGTAGAAATTTCCCAAATCCTACTACCCAGAAGGTGGTTGGGTCATATTCTAATACTCACATCAGTTTCAAATGACATAGCTTGAATCTCACACCCCTTTTCTTCATCAACTAGACCCTAATGGATTGGTAATTTTAGACTAAGATTAGCTTCCATGTGCTCTTAATGTATGATGACCGAAATAGGTTGTACAGTTGGTTCACCTTCTTGCTCCTTAAGTGAGGTGGCACACATTCGGTCGTGATCTTCTCCTCTATCTCATTTGTTGAGTCATTGATCTTGCAGTTGTCAACTAATGGATTGGTGTGCTTTGGAAAGAACTTGTTGAACACCTCCTCTGGTATCACTTTCTTGGACTGCATAGGATGGTTTATTGGTTCACCCTCGTTATCCACTTGGTTGACATAGAAAGAATTCAAATGTTCCCAAGGGTTCACATAAGTATTTCTTAGAAGAGATCCTGCATTGCTCTTGATACCCCTAATGGTTGAATTTAGTTGTTGTAACTGGTTCTCAGCCCTTTGATAGAGGACGCTTGATTTTAGAGAAGAGGACAACACCTCATTTGTCACATCTTAAGATAATGTCTTAAGACTATCACTCTTATTGTGTTGCCACTTGTGGTTATCTTGACACTTTATATGAGGCTCATTGTTGTCCTTGTTGATGAAATTTGGGTGGTTTCTCCACATTGGGTTGTAGGAATTTTGAGGAAAGGTTGTTCTAGTAGTGTTACCTCATGAAATTCACCAAATCCTTAGTGAATTCTATTGCATAAGCATTGTGGTCTATATAGAAGTGTGCACCATTGTAGAAGTCACTCTCAATGACCTATTTACCCAGTTTTCACTTATGGCATCGATTTTCTTAGTGAGATTGTCCTACATTTCATTAAGAGTTTTGATTGCCTCATAGCTATTGGTACTTCTTCCACTATCCATGACCCTTTAAGATTGGTTCTTAGACAAGTCCTCAACTTCTTGTCATCACTTAACATTTTTAGTCAGGAATCTCCGACTATTAGTTTCATTGGTAGTTGAGGTCATCTCACGGAATAGACCTCCACAAGAAAGTGCCTAGTTGTGTCACTCTATAAAGTTGTGGTGTGAACACCAATTAAGTAGTTCCTTGTACCTATCCCAAACATAAATCAATGTATCATAGATATGCAGCTAAAAGTTAGATATCTTCTTGAGATCTAACTTGTCTCGCCGGGAGGAAAGAATTTATACAAAAAAATATTAACAATGCATTCTACGTATAGATAGAACTTTCTCCCTATCTGTCACACAATTCATGGCTTGAGATTGAAACATGAGGGAAAGAGTCGAAGACGTAGACATTCATTTTTCATCACAATGATCTTCATTATATCACAAAGTTAGAGGAAGTTATCTACATGGAAATTTGGATCTACATTTTTTATGTTCAAAAACTGGTTTTGATACATTATGGCTACCTGATTCAGGCCTAATTAAAAACATTGCATCTATAATGGGTATTACAATTATGGATCTTAACATGTCATTAGTATGAGGTGAGGTATTGTCAAGTAATGAATTCCTGACTGTCATTGTTGGAGACATTGTAGTTGCCTTGGATTTAATTTTTTTTCTTTGTGTTTGTGGTTGTCCACCGATTAACACTACCATAGGGTAGTCAAGAATCTCAAGAAGTGAATCTACACTATATATGCACCATGTATGGTTCTTACTAAACAGAATTGAAAGAGACTCTAGTTCCATAAAAAAATATTATTAAAGGATAATAACTAAAAAATGTTGGAGGTAATCCTATAGAATTACACAATTATCAATAGCTAAATATAGTTGAATTAGCAAAGAAATTTGGCTCCCTAGAAGTCACAACAAAAATTGATGCATGCACTAAGGTGTTGGGTTTTAGGGGAGGCAGAGAAAGCAGTGGAAACAAAAATTTTCTCCTCCCCAAATCCAGAACAAGGAAACACATCAACGTCTATACAATAGGAAAGGATGGTTTGTGGAATCATACCTTGTCCCGAGGCTTGCTCGGCGACAATACCTCGCGCCTTGCGCGTTATTCACCTACGGTCTTGGACGGTGTCTGTGCAGCTCCTGGTCGCACCGAGATTGATGACTCCTAGTCTCACCGGGACTGTCGAGATTGACAGTTGTCCTCCGAGCGGAAGAAATCTCCCTCCTCTGATGTAGTCCACACGGACCACCTGGAACTCCAATCTCCTTGTCTCACAAGGAATTGGAAGGAGTCGCACCCTACTGTCAGCGTACTAGTCTCCAACACACTCTCCCGCCTCCAGTCGCAACTATAGTTGTCTTTCCCTTGTTGTGCCTCCCTTTTTGGGTAGCACTTGCTCTGGCTCTCTCGGTTACCAAAACCAGAGAAAATGACAACTTTACAGAGCAACTGGTTGCACTGAGTTGTACTTTGAGAAGCCCCCAATACCCCTATATATAGGAGGTTCATGGGACAAGGTTCTCTATCCCGAGAAATATGGGACTAAAGCAGGAGTAGAAGGGTTTGAGATTTTCCTCAAAAAAAATCAACTCGCAACCTAAACCGATCGTTTCATTTTTGAAATGGTCGGTTGGGGACCTGAGCCGGTCGGTTGACACTCAACCGATCGGTTGACACTCAACCGATCGGTTGGGACCCATGAAACGGTCGGTTCACTTTCTGAACCGGTCGGTTCGTGGACCTGATCAGTTCTCGATTGACTTTCCTTCTTTTGTTTCTAATTGGTATCAAATACCAATCCTTATTCCAATCAAATTGGGCAAGTGAAACACAAGGAAAATTCTCACCAATCCTACTTTCCCAATTTTCTCGGTTGCACGAGTTGAATCGATCGTTTCAACACTTCAACTGATCATTTCACCCTGTCCATGAGCCGATCGACTCACAACCTGAGATGATCGGTTCACCAATTGAGCCGATTGGTTCATCACATGAGCGGATCGGTTGGGAGAGCAGATTGTGCAGAAATAGTCAATTATAGTTTCAATCAATCCGATACTCCAATCAATATGTCCAACAAATTGAACATTATGACATTGAGCTATCAATTAATTGAGTGTTTAATTGAACTACTAAACTCCTTTAGTAATCAATCTAAATATTGTTTGTGGAAAAAACTCCTCTTCTAGGTTAAATCCTATGTGTGTGACCCTACAGGTCCATTTCACGTTGGCAGTGAAAGTCCATAACACTTATGACTTCACAAGCAAAGAGTGGTGCCTAGTCACACATCAGTGCTACCCAAGTGAAAGTAGAAAGTTGGAGAACAACTTTCAATCCTACAATCTGTGAATGGTGTTACAGTGAATGTATAATTCCTTTGTCACTGATATCCTGAATGAACTCGAGGCATGGAACAGTCATCCTATCAACGTTCATTCACTTTCTTGATCTCAGAGTAGATCGGAGGAGATATGTCTGACATCAATATCACATACTGATTCACACATGCGTGTGCATGCCTATCTCAATCTTACTCATCATGTGGCCTTGGATATCAAACTCCCTCAGGAGGGACAAATCCCATATCTATCACTCACCCCTCAAAATCCCCATGTGTCAAAGCCACCCAATCATCACCTTTATAACAACCCATGTTTCAGGACTACGTTTGATGATGTCAAAGCGTGCCCAACGACATGTGTTGAGTGTAGTGATTTCAGGTCAATGAATCACACTCACCACCATCACTGTGAGTACTGACTGTGACTACCATGTCATGGTTCCATGTGTCAAACTCACGGTGGGTCTGTCCAGTATACTTGTTCTGTAAGAAGTACCTATGTGTTTGGTTTGATATCTCTATATCATGACTAATGAGATTTTGTCATAAACCAACACCACAATCTAGCCTTGTGTGTCATTGATGTCTATCTACCTTCCACAATGACATCCCACTAGGTACATAACAAGAATGTACAAACTCTTAGCATCCGTATGATCTTATCGTTCAGGTCCTGAACCTGAAGGTCATTCTCTAGACATTCAATCTGATCTGTCACTATCTCATATGACTAAACCAGAAAGAATCGGAAGCTTGCCTTTGATGTTTATCAAATCAATCTTAATGTATCCCACAAATCATCCCATGATTGGCTCTCAGGGCATACATACCAACAGACTCCCACTTGCACTGTGAGTCAATCACCCTTCAATTATATTCATAGTGATATTCAAACATGTCCCACATGTTACTATGCTATAGTGTGGATGTAGTGAGTAATGGAAACACCTTGCTAAAGTTAGTATAAATTGCATGTCTCACATCTCTTCACTTTACGTCACATGTATGAGATGGAGTTTCCATAATATGCGATCTAGTATTCCTTTGCTAACCTTTAGCTACATTGCATGATCAAGGATTCCATACTTGTCATCAATGAGCAGAATATCTATAAGTTCATCTCATGAACTTATAGATCCATGTAGTATCCACTGTTGTTCTCTAACACATAGATACTCAACATTTCCTTTTAAATGATTTTATTGGAACATTTCCAATTATCAACGGACTTTCACTTTTATATATCCTATATATATTTTGCGATTAATTTTATGTCCTTTCGGAAGTTTGCATCAATGTAACTCTTTACATTGAACTCTTCCTTATATCCATAGAACTAGTACTTCACAAGTACTTATCAAGTTCTCATGGTGTTCCAGTAACCCTTACTGGAAGTAGACAGACATCCACTCATCATGGCCCACATATGAGTTATCAGGATGAGCACATCATATTTCCATGTCCTACATACAAGATGATGAATGCATTTTGTTCTTGCCATGTCCATACATGCAAGATAATGGGATGATTACATACATGATAGATCCATATCTATTCTTAGTGTTCCCATACTTCATAAGAATTGGACACTTGGCCATGGGATACTAACTCCATGTAACATGGACAAGTTTTCTCCCACTGAATATGTATACACTGAACCCTTCAGTACAGATTTCCAATGTATGCTCTCTCTTTTCTAGGTCAAGAGGTTTTCGAGAACTATCTCTATAGATGTCTATTCCTATCTTATAGGAAACATCTCTATCTTCCTTAAAGATAATTTCCACTTTGGATTTCCATTCTAGAACATTTCCATTTCACATAAATATGTGGAATGTGAATACGCTCCCACTAAATCACAGATCCCTTCTTTATCTTTGACATATCAATCGAACCATTTGACTATATAATCAAAGTAAAGATCCAATTTTGAGTTGCTTGTACTTAATCAATCACATTGATTAGTCAAATGTAACTTATAGACTTCATTTGCATTAGTGGATTCATAAACCTTATAGGTTGTGTCACGTACACATCATTGTTTTATTCCTCATAGGAATGTGGTTTTAGTATCCATATGCTAAATGTCTTAGTCATTAAGTTGCAATCAACAAGCATCATCTTTCTCAAAATGTTATCCATGTGTCTTAACACTTAAGACTCATTTGCTCTTATGGATTTCATCCAATGGGTGCTACCATCAAGGTCATACCTTATGGTTCACATGGATGTAATTTAGGATGTAATGGTCATAAACCATAACTCAAAATTAAGTTCCTCATTTTCATCTAGATAGTTGACTCATCGCATGAACAACTCATCACAT
Source organism: Alisma plantago-aquatica (assembly GCA_963693085.1). Taxonomy (NCBI): domain Eukaryota; kingdom Viridiplantae; phylum Streptophyta; class Magnoliopsida; order Alismatales; family Alismataceae; genus Alisma; species Alisma plantago-aquatica. The sequence continues at coordinate 1,402,251,428 of OY856412.1, forward strand.
AGATAATTGAGGTGTATCCGTCAAGGATATAATAACTCACAACTCCTCGTGATTCTCAATGTCCTTTATTAGTGTGGGGTATTCTTTTATTAAGAAGAATTTAGTTATTTGATAATCATTCCCTAACTCCTTAGAGTACGAATCCTTCTGATTTAGACATCACCATGCCTTAATCATGAGTTCACTATGATACACTATCATAATCACTCATAAGGATCTCCACATTTTGGTCGAAGTATTTCATTCATTGATCTCATCAAGAATTACCACTTTACCAAATTCATACTTCATATATGATATTCTTGAACGCTTCAAGACATTCATATTGGTATTTCTCTAAACACCTTTTGAAGTATTAGCATTTACTCCAATAGTTATATAAATACATCACATATATTATATCTAATTGGATGATCATTCTACCACTACGATTAGTGAATATTGATTAATCATGTCCAAGATATTCATGTCTCTTACTGGTTCTCTAACCAAAAGATTCTCGATTTATCCATCACATGGAAACTAGAAATGAATTTCTCATGATTGATGCTAATTTGATTGTTTGAGTTATCTATAACTCTTAGGTATCATTTTACCTTATGCATACCATGTATCACAAGATAAACAAGGCATTGCCTCAAACATCATATCTTTAAGATTGAAACATCAACTTTATTAATTGCCATCATTGTCATACAATATGCAAAAATAAAATGTTTCTATCTATTGGAAATTTATGAAATAGCGGTTCTCAACTCTATTTCGTGCCCTTTAGACTGAAATGAACTGAAATATACTCCTATCTATGGCAGAGAAACTTGCTCCAATGATGGGTGCTTTTTTCTTGGTCCTTTCATAAAGGCCATCACTTCTTTGTGGATCATGCATATCATATATGATAGATCCATATCTTGGTATCATATACATCAGATAAAGAAGCGGTTCATTTCATGATACCTTAGGTGGAGATCTCCATCCCCTCCTTTCATCTTCTTTTGTTCTTCCAGATATAGAGGGCAATTCCCTCATCCATCCTTTCCCCATGTGCCTTGAGGCTGAAGACGGCTTGGATTGTTGGCTAGCATCAGAACACTTCTTTGCTTTGCCCTTGTCCTTGCCCTTAAGAATTACCTTTTCTTTAATCACATAAAAGATTATGGTTTGTCTTTCTCCATCTTTGCCTCTACTATACTCAACATGTCCAACAACTCTGTGAACGCTTGTCAAAGTTGTTCATGTTGTAGCTTATCATGAATTGTATGATTCTCGCAACATTTGCAGTATCATACCAATAGCCAACTCTTGGCTCAGAGGGAATCCTTCTTAGTCAGGTCTTTCCACATACCCAATCACATTGAGTGTGTGAATACCTTACTGGATCTCCTTCTTTCATGACATACTAGGACAGTGTCTTGGAGACATCATATGTCTCATGTTGTCTCTGCAACTCATAGTTCAGAGAACACAACATCAAGCACCCCTCATCAATGTCTTCCTCGGTATGCTTCCATAAGCATACTTTTAGCCATTGATATGGTGGGATCGAGTTCATCTGGTCTTCGTATAACTAGGACTTGGAGCTTTCTCTCTTTGAGAACACTTCTCATCATCCTAACCAGTGGTGGAATTATTCCCATTTAATTTATTGGTCTCAAAGACCGATCGCAAATAAATTGATTTGTTGATTAACCATTTATTTTAACAAAAGCAAATATATGCAATTTTAGTCCAAAACTCTTTTTCACTTGTTTTATTGATTTGAAAATTTGATGATAAAATTAGGCCTTTAATTAATTATCGCTCCCACTATTTTAGTTCAAATTGATAGCCCTCACCATCAATTCGGAAGAATGCAGCGTACAACCTTGTAGTGGGTAAGATCCTGAAACCTTGTAAGTCATGGACCAACTAGGGCTGTCACCCACACTTGGTCGATCAAGCTTTTCATGTGTGTCGCATTTGGAAGGCATCTAAAACTTAATATTTAATGAGGGATTTGGTTTTTATATACATATACATACCCAATCACCACAATACATAGTACGTATCATATACATGCTATATCCCACAGAAAACATGCAAAATGATAAAAGCGATGATTATGGCCATCCTAATGTGATTCCTCGAGCCAAGAGGAATCACGGTCATCTAGGTCTACATCACGTGCAACATGTACAAGATGAACTCAGTGCTTTGCCTTTCTGGGCTTGATCAACTCATCACATGATTGATCGGCTCGCCATCAGGTCGGTCGGTTGTTGCCACCAGCCGATCGGTTGGCCTAGTTGTCGTGCATCTTGTCATGGCTACCATCCGCTCGTCTCTCTCCTCAAACCAGTCATCAACCGATCGGCTCACTCCTTGAACCGATCGTCTCGAACGTCAACCGATAGGTTCATGCCTTGAACCGATCATCTCAGCTGTCATCAGGATGTCCGCCGTTCTTCGACATAACAAAAAATAAAAATTCTATCCTATTTTACATTGTTAAAAGAGAAACCTCGAGTTACATTTGAGGGGAGCAAAGGTAGGAAAGAAAACTCGAATTATTTCGAGTTACATTAGAAATGAGAGAAGGAAGATCAATGCACAGACCGAGATGCAAGCAACCACATACAACCATACACAGATAGGGTTTATTCACCATAACCATGCTATACATCCACCACAAAACTCATTTAAGGGTGACGCGTATCGAGTGCATTAATAATACATATCATATATGTAATGGGATTTGTGGATTTAGTATTGGACATGCATAAGCCAATTTTATTCACATCGTATGCAATAAATAAAGGTGACAAACCAAAATCGATCATATCAATATTCCCAAAATATAGAGCAGTTGACCTGGCTCTGATACCACTGTTGGGTTTTAGAGGAGGCAGAGAAGGCAGTGGAAACAAAAATGTTCTCCTCCCCAAACCCAGAACAAGGAAACATGTCAGTGTCTATACAATAGGAAAGGATGGTTTGTGGAATCATACCTTGTCCCGAGGCTTGCTCGGCGACAATACCTCGCGTCTTGCGCGGTCTTCACCTCTGGTCTTGGACGGTGTCTGTGCAGCTCCTGGTCGCACCGAGACTGATGACTCCTGGTCTCAACGGGACTGTTGGGATTGATAGTTGTCCTCCAAGCGACAGAAATCTCCCGCCTCTGAAGTAGTCCACACGGACCACCTGGAACTCCAATCTCCTTGTCTCACAAGGAATTTGAAGGAGTCGCACCCTCCTGTCAGCGTACTAGTCGCCAACACACTCTACTACCACCAGTCGCAACTGTAGTTTTCTTTCCCTTGTTGTGCCTCCCTTTTCAGTTAGCACTTGCTCGAGCTCTCTCGGTTACCAAAACCATAGAGAACGACAACTTTACAGAGCAACTAGTTGCACTGAGCTGTACTTTGAGAAGCCCCCAATACCCCTATATATAGGAGGGTCATGGGACAAGGTTCTCTATCCCAGGAAATATGGGACTAAAGCAGGAGTAGAAGTGTTCGAGATTTTCCAAAAAACAATCAAGTCACAACCTGAACCGATCGTTTCATTTCTAAAACGTTCGGTTGGGGACATGAGTCGGTCGGTTGACACTCAACCGATCGGTTGGGACCCATGAAACGGTTGGTTCACTTTCTGAACCGGTCAGTTCGTGGTCATAATCAGTTCCCAATTGACTTTCCTTCTTTTGTTTCTAATTGGTATCAAATAACAATCCTTGTTCCAATCAAATTGGGAAAGTGAAACACAAGTAAAATTCTCACCAATCCTACTTTCCCAACTTGCTCGATTGCACCAGTTAAATCGATCATTTCAACACTTGAACCGATCATTTCACCCTGTCCATGAGCCAATCGACTCACAACCTGAGTCGATCGGTTCATCAAGCTGAGTCGATCGGTTCATCACATGAGCCGATCGATTGGGAGTGCAGATTGTGCAGAAATAGTCAATTGTAGTTTCAATCAATCTGATACTCCAATCAATATGTCCAACACCTTGAACATTATGACATTGAGATATTAATTAATTGAGTGTTTAATTGAACTACTAAACTCCTTTATTAATCAATATAAACATTGTTTGTAGACAAAACTCCTCTTCCAGGTTAAGTCCTATGTGTGAGACCATGTAGGTCCATTTCACGTTGGCAGTGAAAGTCCATAACACTTATGACTTTACAAGAAAAGAGCGGTGCCTAGTCACACATCAGTGCTACCCAAGTGAAAGTAGAAAGTTGGAGAACAACTTTCAATCCTACAATCCGTAAATGGTGTTACAGTGAATGTATAATTCCTTTTTCACTGATATCCTGAATGAACTCGAGGCATGGAACAGTCATCCTATCAACGTTCATTCACTTTCTTGATCTCAGAGTAGATTGGAGGAGATATGTATGACATCAATATCACATACTGATTCACACAAGCATGCACACACCTATCTCAATCCTACTCATCAAGTAGCCTTCGATATCAAACTCCCTCAGGAGGGACAAATCCCATATCTATCACTCACCCCTCAAAATTCCCATGTGTCAAAGCCACCCAATCATCACCTTTATAACAACCCATGTTTTAGGACTGCATTTGATGATGTCAAAGTTTGCCCAACGACATGTGTTGAGTGTAGTGATTTCAGGTCAAAGAATCACACTCACCACCATCACTGTGAGTACTAACTGTGACTACCATGTCATGGTTCCATGTGTCAAACTCATGGTGGGTCTGTCCGATACACTTGTTCTCTAACAAGTACCTATGTGTATGGTTTGATATCTCTATATCATGACTAATGAGATTTTGTCATCAACCAACACCACAATCTAGCCTTGTGTGTCATTGCTGTCTATCTACCTTCCACAATGACATCCGACTAGGGACATAACAAGAATGTACAAACTCTTAGCATCTGTATGATCTCATCGTTCAGGTCCTGAACCTAAAGGCATACGTCATTGAGTACTGTCATTCTCTAGACATTCAATCTAATATGTCACTATCTCATATGACTGAACCAGAAAGAATTGGAAGCTTGCCTTTGATGTTTATCAAATAAATCTTAATGTTTCCCACCAATCATCCCATGATTGGCTCTCAGGGCATATATACCAACATAAGGTGCTATCAATACTGAAACCAATGCAGCACCTTGAGGTTTAGTCACAAGTTGTATAGTGTTTAGGTCATATCCATAGAGATCCAAAGAAATTTTATAGAAATAACACCAAAAATTGATGTGTGTGTAGAATTCCTATCAATAATGAAACCAAAGAAACTCCTTTCCACCTACAATAGTTGGGTCACAAGTTGTATAGTGTTTCATTCAAACTAATAGAGAGATGAAACAATTCAATAGGAACTCAATTCTAATTAAACTTGTCATTCAAAGAAGACAAAATTGGTTAATTGATTAAAGCCTAAGCTTAAACTTAAGTTTGTCACAATTATCTTTCAAGTGATTAAGTTCAAAGAGTGCATTTGGAATCTAGTAACCTATTACTCATTTGATCAAAAATTATAAAAATTATATCATTCAATCTATCATCCAGATCTCACATGACATTACAATTAGTGGCTTACTCGTATTAATTGCATAGGTATTTGATCTACTTATCTTCAACAATTTTACCTAGCATTATATTGAATCTCTCTTAGATAACTGTTGAACAATCATAGACTTGCATTTTTTGTCAAATTTAGGAGACTATAATATGAACAAATCTATATTTATTCTCATGTTATAACATTTCAAGCTCTCATTATCCTCCATTAATTTATTTATTTTAAGTTAGAAAACATATTAATCTTCCCCATCCTTAAAATAAGTGCTAGAGCCCGGATGACACAAGGGATTGTAAATACAATTTGTGACAACATGTTTTGAACCTAGGTTCCTTGGAAAGGATAGGTTGGGCCGAACCATATGTGCTACACTGGTTGAGTTATTCTCCATTAAATTTATAACTTTTTCAAGATATAAATTAGGGGATGTATAAAATCATGGACGTAGATTCTCATGTGTAATTAGCAACAATTAAAGAAACAAGAGAGGAAATTTAGAACATTAAAAGTTTTTATTCATCACATGACCAATAAATGTCATTTAGGCATCAAATACAATGGGGATTACTCCATAATGACGGGAAATGCCCCAATAAAGACACATATCACATAACTGGAAGTATTCATGGAATAACAAGAAGAAAATAAAACTAAAAAGAAATGAGATATAACAATTGTAGAGGAGTTATCCTCAACAATAGGGCCTCTCTATATGCTTCTAAGAGTTAGAGAAGGAGAGATATGCCTTCAATCATTCTCTATTCTTGTTTCATATTCTTACTCACTAGGGTTGCCACCTTTCCTTTCCCCCAGTTAGAACCAAAAAAAATGAGAGGTATCTCTAAATAACTCACTTCTTTATCTTTATATTTTTTACTTAGGACAGTGTGCACATCATGTACCTTCACGGTTGTTAACATCAAGCTTGGAAATTGTTTTACACGAAATGCATTGAAGGTGCACGATGTACAATAGATTGTGGGGAGAAGACAATGGTAAGATTGCACGTTGTACCATTGTCTAGGCACACCTGCACAAAATAATCACCAATAATGTTATTATTGTGGTGGCACACGTTCACAAATCATTTTCATCATATGTGTTGGAGTTGATTTTACTGATCAATTAACCTACATGACAAAAAAGATATTAATTAACCTACTTAAATATATATGAGCCAATATGTATCCAAAGTATAAATTTAATTCATCTACTATATGCAATAAGGGCATAAAGAGTATTATGAATTTTTCTTATCAAATATTTTAAACAACACATAATATAATTGTTATGGTGACACTTGTGATAAAGATAGTAAACTCATATATATATATATATATATATATATATATATATATATATATATATATATATATATATATATATATATATATATATATGGGCTCATCTTTAATACCCGCGTGGGTAGATACCCGCGCACACTTCCTGATATTTTTTTTTAAAAAATTCACAATTGTAGAGGAGAATTTTATCTAGCTCCCCAAAAAATTTGATCCAAAAATAATATCATTTGCCCCCCCGCCAAATAAAAAAACTTGTCCATATATTTACTTACTGTATATTTTCTGTGCAGTTACTCTTTTGCTCTCAGAGTTACTCTATATATCAATACAATTACTCTTTTGATTCAAAAGAGTTACTCCAGTGTACCATATAGTTACTCTTTTAACCCTGAGTTACTCCAGCGGGTAGTGAACATCTGGCTACCCGCACGGGTAATGGAAGAATAATATATAATATATATATATATATATATATATATATATATATATATATATGGGCATTCATTCAATACCCGCGTGGGTAGCCTAATTTTTCGCTACCCACACATCCAAAAGTGTAACTATATGGTACACAAAAGTTACTATAAGATCAAAAGAGTAACTATATTGATAAAAGAGTAACTATATGACTAAAAAAGTAACTGCACAGAAAATATACAGTCAGTAAATATATGGATGTATTTTTTTTATTTTGGTGGGGCAAATGATATTATTTTTGGATAAAAAATTTTGGGGAGCTAGATAAAATGATCCTCTACAATCGTGAAAACAATTAAAAAAAAGTGACAGGAAGGGTGTGTGGGCAGCTACCCGCGTGGGTATTAAAGATGAACCCGTATATATATATATATATATATATATATATATATATATATATATATATATATAATATAAATTGAAAAATAAAATCTATATTTTTTCCATCTTCTTCATACTCACCCTATATGTAATATAACTTTCTTTGGTTAAGTATTTATTAACTCATGTATGTGAGACATATTTCCAAGTGATTTTTGTTTACTCTTCATCATCCTACTTCATGCGCATGTATAGGAGAAAGCGTCTCTAACTTTTCGAGATCACATGTTACTGCTTTTAATACCAGGAACCCCACACATTGACATGATGAAAGGATCTAGTTGGATCAAGTGCGAGATTACGTTTCATTGGATTAGGTATAGGTGTTGTATTCTAGCTCACATTTTTAGCTATATTTCAAACTCATCAGCCATTTTTAGTCCCATATTGCTCACTTCTAAAGTGAGAGGGATATTTTTAAATGGGAGAGGAGACCTTTAAGGTTGATTAGACTCATTGGTTCTTTGTTCTTTGATGAATTAAAACACACACACGCATGCATGCGCACCTCCACGCCACACCCTTCTCTGCCCAATTTGGTTCTATGTGTGTGATTTAACTTTTTAATTTAAATGAATTTTGTTTGTTTGACGGTGTTTTAATTCTATAGTTTGGAAATCTATAGATGTACAAGATGACATTCTTTAATTTCCTTAGAAAAGAAATTTTGTTAAACCCATTCAAACTATAGATTCATTGAATTAAATCCACCCAAAATTCTCTAATTGTGATGTCTCATCGGTTCTATTTTGGGTGCACTCAATGAACCTTTTTTTTGGGATTTGGTATCCATAATTGTTGAAGAAGACTTGGTTGTTTGTTTGCCAATTTGAGTGGCTATGTCCAGCTATAAAAGGAACATGTCTAAGCCATATCTAACACACCAAAAATCAGAAACAAAAGAATAAGATTTTGATGTAATGTGACCATTACTCTTGTTGTGTGCTGCTCACTGTTACTGTGTGCAGCCTTGTTCTTGCCCACTTATCCACCTTCTCCCAGTTTGTTCTTCACCATTATTCTCCACCCAATATTTTATATCTTAAAGTATTTCCTGCAACTTATTTTTTAGTGATGTTCGAGGGACAAAATACTATTCTACACCAACCTCTTGCTAGCATTGGGAGCCAGTGCCTGAGTTGTGGGTGTGATTGAATCTGGGAGGTAAGACACTGCAAAATCTCATGCATAGGAGTAGAGAATTTTATCTTCACTATAGTGATCCTCATGACAAACCTTCACCCACATGTTTATCTAAACTATGTTCTTTCTTTGTTCTTTATTATTGATCGGATTACAGTACTATCCTATATTGAAAGTATAATTTAAACAATAACTGGAAACTAGATGATTCTCCAACATTAGTGAAGACAAAATCCCTTTCTAGTTACTAATAATATGTTGTTAATTAAAGTATTATTGTTTACATAATATGGTATCTAAAATCATGATGACCATCTAAGACATAGCTAGTCTTAGGCCCAAAAAATAATTGGGTTTATATTTTCGTCGTTGTTAACAAAAGATGAAGTTCTAGCTCACTTCCTTAGGATGTGTTTCTATTATCGCACCACCTAAAGAACATGAAATATCCTTTAATGTTGTTGATACCTTGATTCATACATATAGTGATCCATCCTCTTATGATCTATTCCTACTAAAATATCCAAAGAATTAGATTACCTTTGTCATGCACTACTACAGAACCTACCTTTAGTGTCAGTTATTTAAGGCCTTTAGTGTCGGTTTCTAAGCGACACCTATGTGGGTGATGCTAAAAGCCCAGCCATTACGCGTCGGTTCCAAAACTGATGCCAAAATCCTTCGCGCACCACCGAAAATGCGCCATCAAGGAACTATATGCGTCGGTTATTTGATACCAAACTGACGCCATATATCTTCGCGCCACAGAAAGAGCGCCATCTTGGGCACTATCAGTGTCAGTTATTATGTAAGAACCCGATGCCATATACCTTCATACCATAGAAAGAGTGCCATATTGGGCACTATCAGTGTCGGTTTTCACACATTTAGAAACATTCATGTAGCTAGCAATCTGTAGTTCCATTCATTCACATTCACACATGTAGAAACATTCACAAGGTATATGGATGTATAAAGAATATCTCACCAGATCACCAGATCATACACAAGGTATATGGATGTATAAAGAAGATCTCACCTTATCCATAGCTCTATCATAGATGTATTTAGCCAATCATTTCCAAACAACCCCAAAATATCTTGTATAAATAGTTTGGTTTCGTATGACTGACCTGTAGAATCTGAATCAGAAGAAACAGTTATAGGGTAGTTTATATCATGTTCGCCTAACCATATTGCCATACCCCTACAATTAGGACCTAACGAGACAGGTAGGTCTTGTGGAACCCAACTAGGTAATGTAGGATGTGGAAGTGGAGGCCTAGATGTTGTGGGTGTCTTCTTTTTAACCTGTATATATATATAATTTCAGATCAACTGACATCATATACACACACTAACAATTTGACATAATGTAATTTTATCATACAATTTCAGTAAAGAGGACATCCTCTTTTCACCACAATATCACTCTGCCTTCTGCCTCACCAAGCGTTTTACAATCTGGGTGGGCATATGGCAATGGAAGATCCACCCATCCTTGCAATATATGTACCGGGCTCACACGAAGCCAACCAGCTGGTAATGGAGACTCGTGAAATTGTTCCCCGGGTAGGGATGCGTAAGCCGACACCTCTGCAATGACATATTCATTACTTTTTAGACGGCATCGCTTCAAACCCTACAATTTTTTGTGTAAAGAATGTTATATACATATATCCATATCATCTTTTTTTGAAACGACTACAATTTCATATATACATATCATCTTGAATTAAAAAACTAGTTACTATGTCATAAAAATACTTACAGCGGATGTGCTAGGTGGTGGTTCTACAGGATTACTCCCAACCTCTGCAGTACGAGTAGGAGTAGAGCCTACAGTAGGTATTGTCTGGTAAGTGGCAGTCTGAGATGTCTGCCACTTTTTCATTACTTCTTCGAGTTTTCTATTAAATAGCTTATCTACCTATACATGGATAAAAGAAACGTCAAATTCTAATTATTGAATTCTCTTTTACAGTAACATTATAAAGAAAGAATATGTTACCTTTTCTTGTGAAAGTCCCGCTTTTGGGACATGTTTGTGCTGGGATGGCCCAAAAAAAGCTTTGATGCCCACACCAGTGCCTGCAGCCCTAACACGTCCAGGATGCTCTGGGTTACCCAGAGAAACTGTCAATTCATCCCTTGTTCCCTCAGGGATGAACCTGCCTTATTTCCTCAGCTCGTGCAGCTCCCGCTAATCGTAAAAACAAAAATTTGTAATTAAGTAAACAACACAAATAATCAATATTCGAATGATTGATGTAAGAGTTGTATTTTACCATTTTTGCAGCTGCCTCAGCAGTTGCGGCCTTCTTTATTTCTCCCTTCTTATTTTGCCTCCCAGCTATCCAGATATCATGGCGAGGCAGAGGTGTGCTACCTATGGTAGAGGACTCCTGAGTAGCAGAAGACTGAGCTGTAGTCTTTGGCGAATGCCTGCATACCCCTTTGGGCCCATTGTGTGGTCATGCACATTCAGTGCACGCCTTGATCTTTGTGCCTCACAGAGGGCCTAGTTAGTATGCACATTAATGATTTGGTTAGTAACAATAAATTTTAATCTTGAATAGTTGAATACAACATATATTAATTAATGAGATTGAGACTGACGCCTAATACCTTGAATTCATCCGTTTGTCTTGAAGTGACAAACGCGTCCCATTCTTCTTTGTCCAGGAAGTTCCACTGTTCAGTGGTTGTCTTCTTCCTCTTGTCAGTTTCTTTTATGTATTCTCGGGTGAGATTTGTCCTATAGTTCCTTAGGACTCTCCCACAGCGTTGCATCACGCATTTACGATGTAGCTTTTCATCCAATTCAAATATACTCTGCAAAATAGAATTGCTATTAACTAGTATCCAAAAATTTACTAATCTACAAAATAGAATTGCAAATTAATAATAACTCACACATAAATCCCTCCATATTAAGTTTTTCTTCTCCTTACAAATGTTATTCCAAGAATCTAAGAGACAAACACAATGGCTACGAGTAACAAACCCAAGATATGAAACAAATGAATTGTGATTCACACCAGATGCATTTCCTGCATTATCAAAATCCACAAAATGTTTGGGTCCATTTCCCTTTTGTGCAATTAACTTCTTCATCATAGTGATGCCCCTTCTCTTGTCAACTTTTTGGTGATGTTGATCAAGTGCCTCAAGTGCTTCATATGGTACATGTGCATCATCAACCTAAAATTTGACAAAATAAACACATTTACAAGATATAACTATAAATGGAAATATAGATATAAATATATGATATATTTTTAAAACTTACATTGTGAGGCGACGCATTGATGTCCTCACCCTCACGGTAATCATCAACACGGTCATTAGGAGAATGGTCAGCCATCTGCAAATTCACATTCAAATTGTAAAGTTCACATTGTAAAGTAATTGAAATTGTAAAGCTCACATTGTAAAGTTCACATTCACATTGTAAAGTAATTCACATTATAAATTAAGCTCAAATTTTAAGTGATGGTTTGATACTCAGTTTTGAACAAAATATTAAATTTTCAGTATTTTTGTATAGTTAAAGTAATTAAAATTGTAAATTTCACATTCAAAAAAATAAAAATGTATAAAACAAAACATACCTCTAATATTGCGATTTTTATCAATTAACAATCCTTCATTGTGATCTCCGTGCACATACAAGTCATCATTAGCTTCAATATTTTTTGGTGTTGGCAACCTAACTGAGAATGGACTGGAGTCATCATACTTATCATATTACTGTTCTTCATCTATAGGATCTTCAATGAACTGTCTTTTACTATGAAGAACAACCGATCATTTATCATTTGCAGGATCATCGATATAAAATACTTGTTTCTCCTGTGATGCCAATATGAATGGTTCAGGCTTCTCGCCAATCTTTTCAAAGTTCACTAAAGTAAAACCCAATTCATCCACTATAACTCCTTTGGTGTTATCAACCCAATTACATTTGAAGATTGGAATTCTGAAATCTATGTAGTCAAATCCCATATGTCTTCAATGACACCATAATATGATATTTTAGCTTCACGTGGACTCTTATCCTTTGCACTTGCAAAAAACATAGTCGATGCTTGAAGGGTGACCCCACTATTTTGGACGACACTCTTATCATCTTGGCGCTTTGTGTAATATGTGAATCCATTAATGTCATACCCTTCATAAGACATAACAGTCAACTTTGGTTTAAAGGAGAGGCATTTGATAGTTTCAGTAATATCATCTAGTGTTTGAGATAGTTGATGTAAGACTTTATCTTCAAACTACTTAATAAAAGTCTTGTTATGCTCTCTAGCAATCCACATTGTATTGGCTCGAGGATATTATCTTTTGATAAAATTGGTATGTTCCTCGATATAAACGTTCACTTCATCCATGTTGTGTAAAATATACAAATGACCTTGTTCCAACTGCTCACGGCTGATTACTTTCACACGTGATTCCAAAATTCCTTTGCCAAATAGCTCGTCAATATTCTTGTCATTATCAGGAGTGTCATTACCACTGAGAAAGTCATTGCAGAAATCCATAACCTCTCTCTCCAGATAACCTTCAATAATACTCCCTTCAGGCCGAAAATGGTTTCGAACATCACCTTTAAAAACACTCATGTATCATTCAAAGGGATACATCCAATGCAAGAAAACCGGTCCCAAGATTTTCACTTCCCTAGTCAAGTGGACAACAAGATGTACCATGATATCAAAGAACGAAAGAGGGAAATACATCTCAAGTTTACATAGGGTAACAACCACTTCTCTTTGCAAATTATCGAGAGTCTCAGGGTCAATAACTTTGCTACAGAGACTGTTGAAAAAGAAACAAAGTCTGGTGATTGCAAACCTTACATGCTTCGGCAATATAGATCGAATTGCCACGAGCAATATTTGTTGCATTAGAGTGTGACAATCATGAGATTTAAGACCTATCAACTTCAGATCTTTCATTGATACCAATCTACGGATGTTGGATGAGTAACCATGTGGCACCTTAACATTTACCAAGCATTCACAAAAAGCTTTCTTCTCCTTTCTAGACAACGTGTAACAAGCGGGAGGTAAGTATGTTCTTTTATTACCCATTTTACGTAATTCTGTTAATTCTGACCTTATTCCCATTTCACGTAGGTCCAGTCTGGATTTTATCCCATCTTTAGTCTTACCTGGTATATTTAACAGAGTACCAATGATGCTATCACAGACATTTTTCTCAACGTGCATTACATCGATACAATGTCTGACTATCAAAGAACTCCAATAAGGAAGATCCCAAAATATTGACTTCTTCTTGAATGAAGAATTGTCACTCCATGTAGTACATTGTGATCTCTTACCAAATTCATTGACAAAGTCTTTTACTCTTTCATAAACAACCTCCCCTGGTATAGGTTTAAGTGCACTCCGTTCCTCATTCAATCCATCGAATGCTTTGCGCTTCCTACGATATGGATGGAATTTTGGAAGAAACCTTCGATGACTGAGATATACATTCTTACTTCCATGTTTTAGTCTTGTTGAATCAATGTTCTCTTCACATATAGGACACGCTTTAGCTCCTTTGACACTATATCCAGATAGATTCCCATATGCTGGAAAGTCATTAATAGTGCAAAACAACATAGCATGCAAATGAAATGTCTCTCTTTGTGAAGCATCATAGGTCATCACACCTTCACCCCAGAGTTTCTTTAAGTCATCAATTAGAGGTTCAAGATAAACATTGATGTCATTTCCAGGTTGTTTAGGGCCCAATATCAACAATGACAACATTACATACTTATTTTTCATACACAACCAGGGAGGAAGATTGTATATAACACGCATGACTGGCCAAGTGCTATGTTGGCTTCTCAATGTCCCGTATGAATTCATCCCGTCTGTACAAAGCCCAAGTCTTAGATTCCTAACTTCTTCACCAAATTCAGGGTACAATAGATCAATCTTCTTCCACTGTGGGGAATCAGACGCATGTCATAGGATCCCATCATTATTTTTCTTAACATCTGCATGCCACCTCAAATTCTTCGCATTTATCAGATCAGAAAACAAGCATTGAAACTGTGATATTATAGGTAGATACCACATCACCTTGGCAGGAGAACCAGTTTTGGACTCCCCCAAAGTCGTCAATTTATACCGTGACGCACCACATTTTGGACAATCATTCAAATATGCATAGTCCTTTTGAAATAATACACAATCATTCGGGCATGCTGTATCTTCTTGGCATCCATTCTCATTAGGCACAACAATTTCTTTACCTGGTATGTTGAGATTGGCAGCTCATTTCCTTCAGGAAGCATTTCTTTCAACAAAGACAGCAATGACGTGAAGCTTTTATCGCTCCATCTATTGTTAGCTTTCAACTTATACAATCGCAACACAATGCTAAGCTTCGTAAACTTAGTACAACCTGTGTATAACAGCATCTCAGCATCATGCACAATGTTTCTAAAAATGGGAGGTGGATCGGTGTGCTCTACCCCACAACTATCCAGCATCGCATCAACGATGTCTACTGGAACTGGTTCATTCACATCTATGTCATCGAAGGAAATTTCTTCTTCCACACAAGCACTGCTATCGACATCCACTGGTTTCGGGTTTGAAATCTCTCCATGCCAGTGCCATTCTGTATAGCCTTGTATAATCCCATTGCACATGACATGAGTTTTGATTTCGTCACCAGTGTTGACTTTCAAGTTGTTACCACAATGCCTACATGGACAGTAGAACCTATCTCCAGGTTGTTTCCTATGTTCCTCGGCAAATCTAATAAACTAGTCAAGACCAGAAATAAACTCTGGGGTGCAGCGATTGCGAATGGACATCCATGATCTATCCATTCTATGATCAAAGAGAAAACAAGTATATATTAGGTCAAGATTAGGGTCTAGGGTTAACAAATACATGTGATGTCATTATTATATATAATAAATGTGTACCACATATCCATTCTTGAACACCTAATCTCACTAGTAAGTGTATAATGTGTATTGGGTTTTCAAGAAAATTTCGGAAGCATTTCCCCACTGTTCTCCAAGTACATATGTACTTAGAGAACAAACGGGGAAATGCTGCCGAAATTTTCTTGAAAACCCAATACACATTATACACTTACATCCTAAGCAAGATTAGGTGTTCAAGAACAGTCCCAAATCAGGGACTATCTAAGATTTACTCCTAATGAGTAAATCTTGGATGGGTTTGTAGGCCAACAAACAATGTGTTGTCATTCTTATACCTAAAATCCTAGTTCTTCAAGTTAGGGAGATTATTGATGTCTTTAAAAGCATGATTGGCAATTTAGGGAAAAGTTCATCATTTACATTCCAAGCATGTCACATGTGTGCATTATAGTTCATCATTAAGCAAGAAGGGTGATTAGGATTCTCACCAAGAACGGGTTTTGATTTTCTATTCAATTTTATAAAAAATGCACATGTATGCATATATATACTATACTTTTTGGAACCTTTATACAAATCTGAACACCCTAAATAACCATACTAAACACCCAAATACTTTATAACACAACTATAAAACAATGATTATAGCTAAACTATTAAACAATAGACTTGTCACACATAAAACACCCTATACAACTATAAAACAAAAAAGTATTAAGATATGCATGATACAATAACTATTTTGCATCACATTACAGCAGACTTATCATTGATTCCTTACTAACTTATTGCTACATTTACATATCATCACTTGATCAAAAATTACAGTAGTACATTTAACCAAAGTATGCACTCTAAAATTTATGTCATGATTAGTTACATGTAATTTACTTGGATATACAGTAGTACCGGATTACTATGTCTTACATACAAAGTATGCCTATTAAATTAACTAAGTCTTATCATAGAACATGTATTGTATATAAGTTCAATATATTACAGTCAATAAGTAAATAACTTTAAAAAAATGCCCAACAGCAGCATGGGCGTGCATTGGCACCGCCCAAGCAGCCGCCTACGTGGAGGAAGGAGGAGGAAGAAGGCACTACCTGGCCTAGGGCACGGAGGGCTGCCGGTGAGCATGGAGGGTAGGGAGCGGCGTGTCGGTGGAGCACGAAGTAGCGGCGGAGGAGCACGGAGCACCGACGGGTGCGAGCACGAAGCAGCAGCGGCGGAGCACGGAGCAGCGGCGGCGGAGCACGGAGCAACGACCGGCGGGGGCGGCGGTGACGAGGAGAGCACCGTAGCTGCTTCTACCGGCAGCGGTGACGAGGCGACAGCACCAAGCGGCGACGAGCAAGAAATCGCCGGACCTAACTGAAATCGGAAATGAAACAGAGAAAGGGGTAGGCTCGCTCACGCTGGTGCTATTAAGTCGATAATAAGCGTCGGTTATTCAAAACCAACTGACAACTAAAACAACAGTGTCAGTTCTCACTAAAAACTGACACCGATACTAGATTATAGTTGTCAGTTTATAACTAAAAGACAATCGACACCAATTCAAAATCATTAGTCGTCGGTTATTTATTTACTAACCGACGCCATATGTCAAATTTTGGAGGTAATTTTTTCGTTGGAAATTTGGGTTTTGGCGGTTAATTTTAGGTGTCGGTTTTTTATTAAGTAACCAACACTTAATAAAAGTGGTACCCGTGTCTGGTCGCCCTTCATAGATTGGATGTCGGTTTATGTTATCAACCGACACTGTAGATTTTAGGTGTCAGTTTATGTATACAACTAACACCTTGAAAAGTGACTTTATAAGCCATTTCTGTAGTAGTGATGGTAGGATCTTATCCACTCTCATCGATGAAGTCTATAACATATACCACAAGCAAACTTCTTCCCTTGAGATTTAACAAGCTTTGGATGGCGAGTTTGGAATACATAATGATCGTCTAGAACAATATGCCTCTATGAGATGGTATGAATACAATATGGTAGATAAGAAGCTTGTTCCAACTCAAGTACTTGAGTACCAAAATCTCGTCTCAGTGTCTACTGGTAGTGAAAATAATCTTGAGGAAAATGTGCAAGTGGCAACCTGTATCAAAAATATCCCTCCATCCTGGAAGGACTTTGCCAATACTCTTCGTCATAGACAAGATAGATTAACCATGTCTTCCTTAGTGAAATCTCTTTAAACTAAATTTCATATAAAGAGTAGGATGTCAAGGTCAATACCTCTGTCAATCTAGTAGATGATGTCAAACCCAAGAAGAAACCAAATAAGTTAAATCCTAAGTCTAAGTAATCCTTCAAGAAAGGTAAGCAGTCTTGTCATAATAAGAACTCTAATTTTGGGGGCCAACACATTTTTTATGCATGTGCCAAGCCTGGTCATCTTGCAAATGTTTGTAGGGACTATAAAGGCCAAAGGAAGAAAACTTACGAGATCCCTTAGAATGTAGGAGTGAACATGATCAATGTGGGGGTTGATGCATCCTCTTGTTTGAAAGGTTAGATACCAACAACTCTCTTATTCTTAGTGTTAGATTTTCTTTTAGTGAAAATTGGTGGATGGACTCTGGTGCAGTTTCTCACATTTGTTATGATTGTTCTGCTTTTTATACCTATCAGGCATACAACATTGTTTGATCACCTGGGGTGATATGTATACATGAAACAGATTGTAGGCTATGGGATTGTAAATCTGAAGCTCACATTTGGGTAAGTCCTTAGAGAGGAAAATGTTTTAGATATTCCTAGTTTTAAGAAAAACCTATATAGTGAAGTCTTGATCATGTCATCTGGTTATACTCTTTTGTGTCAAGAGAACAAAGTTATAATCTCTGTGTTTGGTTTTTACATAAGTTTTGGGTACACTTGTGGGGGTTTAAGTAAGCTATGTGTCTTTTCTTGTAATGGTACTTCTCATATTAATGATAATTGTTTGAGTACCCTTTCTACTTTAATATCTTGTGATATTTGGCATGCTCATCTAGGAAATGTGAACAAAAAAACTATGAAATGTATGGCTCACATGGAGTTAACTCCCAAGACTCTGATCTCTAATGATGTTAGATGTAAAACTTGTGTTCAAGCTAAATTACCTAATAAACCATTTACATCATTAGAAAGGAACATGTCACTAGTTGAGCTTGTTCATACTGATATATGTGATTTAAAATAGTATTCTTACTCGTGATGGCATGAGTTACTTTGTGACATTTATTGATGATTTTTCCAAATATTGATGCATTTACTTGTTGAAATATAAGGATGAACAAATGTAACAACTTAGAACTTATAAGTCACAAGTAGAAAACCAAACCAGACGAACCTTAAGAGGATTAGATCTAATAGAGGAGGTGAATATACTTCTAAAGAACTTAAACAGTTCTATGAAGATCATGATGGCCTTATTCATGAAACCACTACCCCGTACAACCTACAATCTAATGTTGTAATTGAAAGAAAGTATAGAACCATGTTCAACATGGTCAATACGATGTCAGCCAAATATGGTCTACATAAAAGGATGTTGGAGAGGCTCTTTTAAATGCCAACCATATGTTGAATTGTATCCCTTTTGTTTAACATAAAACTATTTTAAAGTACCTTAAACTTGGGGGGTGTGCTTGGCCAAAGTTAAAATTCCTAAAAATCAAAAGATAAAGCTTGATCCCAAAACCATTGATATCATTTTCATAGGTTACATTGAAAATAGCAATGCAAACAGATTTGTAGTAATAAATTCAGACATCCCTGACATTAAAACAAACTCCATACTATAAATAAAACACGTAGATGTTGTTTACTATGAAAATATTTTTCCCTTCAAACCTAGTGTTCCCAAACTAGTTGGGGAAGGTCCTTCAAGTGTTAAAATTTCAGAACCTTTCGAAACCAATCAAGATTCAACTACTTTTACTGACATTCCCATACTTGAACCTGAACTGTTGAACCTTGAAGTGATTTATCCTCCCAATGGATTTGGTTGGGGTAAAAGGGATAAAGTAACAAAGAACTTTGGTTCTAACTTCTACACCTTATTATTAGATGAAGACCCAAAGACCTATGAAGATGCCATGAAATCCATAGATGTAGGTTTCTAGAAAGAAGTTGTTGACGGTGAAATAGAATCTATTATGAACAATCATACATGGATTCTAACTGATCTTCCTCTAGGTTATAAAACTATTGGATACAAATGGGTCTCCAAAAAGAAGTTAAAAACATATGGTACTATAGATAAGGTTAAGGCCAACCTAGTAGCCAAAGGTTACAAGCAGCAAGAAAGAGTTGATTACTTTGACACATATGCTCCTGTAACAAAGATCACCTCCATCTATGTCCTTGTTGCTTTGGCTACAATCTGTAATCTTGAAATCCAATAGATGGATGTAAAGACTGCTTTCCTCAATGGGGATCTTTAGGAAGAAATCTATATGGATCAACCTGAGGGTTTTGTGGTTCAAGGATAAGAACATAAAGTTTGTAGTACAATCTTTGTATGGTCTAACACAAGCAACAAAGAAATGGAATGATAAATTTAATAAAACTAGTTTATCTTATGGCTTTCCTGCAAATGGATCTAATTGATGCATTTATTCTAAGAATGTTGATAATGCAATTGTGATAATCTGCTTGTATGTAGATGATATATTAATTTTTGGATCCATTGCTAAAATGATTTCTGAGATGAAATCCATTCTTTCCAAGAATTTTGACATGAACGATTTAGGAATTTTTTATGTTATTTTTGGCATTAAATTAAGTAGTTCTACTTTTAATTATTCCTTAAATAAGTTTCACTATGTAGAAAATATCTTACATAGATTTAATATGTACTCTTGTGTGCCCGTAAGTACTCCGTATGAAACTTCGTTACATCTTAAGGCACACAAAGGTAACCTGTGGATCAAATTAGATATTTCCAACTTATAGGAAGCTTGATGTACTTATCCAATTGTTCTAGACCAGATATTTCTTATGTTGTCAATAGGCTGAGTAGGTACACTAGTTTTCCTAATATAGATTACTGGAATACTTTGGTTCAACTTTTTAGGTATCTAAAAGGAACCATGAGTTATGGTCTTCATTACACTAGTTTCCCTACTATGTTATAAGTCTATATAGATGCAAATTGGATTGTTGACTCTGATGAAACCAAGTCCACCAGTGGTCGTGTGCCTTTCCTAGGTGATACTACAGTCTCTTGGAAATCATCCAATAAAATTGTAAGAGATAGATCCACTATGGAGGTTGAGTTTATAGTCTTAGATTGAGCTTATTGTCAAGTTGATTGGCTTAAAAGTCTCTTACTTGATTTACATGTAGTTTCAAAGCCATTTCCTCCTATATCAATACATTGTGACAGTAGGTCAGACATAGATAAAGTTAAACAATCTAAGGGTAACCCGGGTAAGCTCTTATGAGATTGAGATATGAAAAAGTGAGGGACTTCATCACCCATGGTGTTATATCTCTGCAGTTTGTTAGATCGATAGAGAATACCATAGATCTTCTTACAAAAGGTCTAGCTAGAAAACTAGTAGTTAGTGCATTGAGGGGGGTTGGGTCTTCTTCCCATGAGTTGAACACCACAGTAGTAACCCTATCGCCCCAAAATTAGAGATCACACGAGGAATGGTTCAAAGGGACAACTATGTTGTGCATGTGTTTGGTAGAAGCATATTTTTTAGAGTTTTACTTCAGACTCTTCCTTATGGCATTCTTTCTTTGGGACTGCCTAAGTAGAGGAAGAGTTTTTTCTCTGAATGAGATTGAGAACATATGTTTGGTAGGGTGTAGTACTGGACAATACAACCGTAGGAGATCCTTACTATGTGAGTGTAACCCTATGTCAGAATTTATGTGAGTTGGGCATAATCACTAGAGTTCTCATGAAACAGATTCATGTGCAGGTCGTGATGCACATACTGATATGAACAAGTCCTTGTGCCCTCACTGTGTTCCACATAGTTTGTGAAATCCAAATCAAAGAGTCTCGTTCAAGACGTGGTTCGCCATGTCTCTCTGGATGTAGATAAATCATTACTAAGTATATCCAAAGACACAAACTACCTATTCCGAAAGACAATTTTTAGTCACATGTTTTTGTTATTTATAATTTTTCAAGGTTTATGAAATATGTGAGGGAATGTTGTATTCCATCTCACATTTTCAGCTATATTTCAAACCTTTTAGGAATCTTTAGTCTCATATTGCTCACTTATAAACTGAGAGGGGTCTTTTTAAATGAGAGAGGAGACCAAAGACTTGTGGGACTTTCTTAGGGATTTTGAATTTAAGGTTGATTGGGCTCATTGATGCTTTGTTCGTTGATGTATAAAAATATACACACACAAACGTGTGAATGCACCTCGCCATGCCACACCACACCTGGACCAGTCCGGTCCAGTTACGTCCGTGCAATTTAACTTCTTTAATTAAATGAAAATTTCTTGATTTTATTGTGTTTGACGGCATTTTAATATTATCATATGGAAATTCAAAGATGCAAAAATTCCCAATCTGTAATTGTCTTAAAAAAATAATAGTGTTAAGTCATTCATACTATAGACTCTTTTGAATTAAATCCATCGAAAATTCTCTAACTGTTATGCCTCATCGGTTCTGTTTTGGATACGCCCAATGAATCATTTTGTTAGGGGATTTGGTACCCAATAATTATTGAAAAAAATATGACTATTTATTTTCCAATTTGACTCGCTACGTCTAGCTGTAAAAGGAACAAGTTGATGATTTTTCTAACACACCAAAAATAAAATAAAAACAACAAGAGTTTGTTGTGTGCGACCATTATTCTTGTTGTGTATTGCTCGTTGTTGTTGTGTGATGCCTTATTCTTTCCCACTTCTCCACCTTCTCCCAGCTTGTCTTCGTCATTCTGCACCACCTAATAATGTGCATCTGAGAGTATTTCCTACGACTTATTTTTCGGAGACGTTCGAAGGCCAAAAGACTATTCTACAATGACTTCTTGAGGCAGTACATGAGCTGTCGTGTTAATTGAATCTGGAAGGCGAGATGACAATAAAGATCATGCACAAAAGCTGAAAATTTTGCCTTCATGATAGTGATCCTCGAGACCCATTTTTACCCACGGGCTCATCTAAACTTTGTCCTTTCTTTGTTCTTTAGTATTGATCGGATTATATATCCGTCATTTATTGAAATCGTCATATATTGAAACTATTGTTTAAATAGCAACTGAAAACCGAATAATCTCCAGCAATAGGCCATCGACATTAGCCCTGCATTTCAGTAACAACAAGATTCTATTCATGTTCTTGGAGTTACATACCCAAAGCCTGAACCTTTCTTATCACCACGTTCATCATTAAAGAATTTCCTTTGATAAGATTTTTGGCCATTTTTAACACATTTTTTATCTGCCGACATTTTTTACTAACGCTTATTAAAAAGTACTTGCCCAATGGGCGTCATTCCATGTTGAAAAACGCTAAGCCTCACTACAAAAGTATATGACAACCAGATGCGGTTATATTAAAGATATTTTATTTCTTCTACATCTTTGACATGTCTAATCAAATAATCGTAGTTTTAGTTTCCGTCCTTGAGCCCACGTAATCTCCTATTATTCTACAAGCTTTCATGCATATCAAACATTATGTATTCATGTGGCAATGTGTTTTGTATTTTAAGTGCCGGTAAGCTTATGTTCTTAGAAAGAGTCGTGATAGCATTTTGTTGGATAACTAGTAAAGTTTGCATCGTTAGTAGAGCAACTCACAGGTTTGACCGGCTGTGTACCAACAAAGGGGTAAATACAACAAGTGTGTCCTTTTAGGCAGTAAGGGTCGCAACATGTATATAGAAAAGAGCGATGATCTATACAGTTTAGCGCTGAGTAAGATACCAAATCAGATCATTGAATTTAACCAAATTGAACAGAACTGACCAGTTAGGTACAATAACAATGGTGAATGGTTTGGTTTGATTCAAAAAAATTTAAAATCATGAAGCAATAGTTTGGTTCAATTTGAGGATGGTTCGGTTTGAGGATGCAGTATGTATATATTACTAAAATATATGTTTATATTTTAAAATTATAACATCCCAGGATTATAGGTCTCGGATAAAATGATCTTAAAAAGAATGATTGGACTACCCATATCACCAAGGTGCATCTCCTTTTCTGAGAGTCCATCACTAAAGAACTCCATAGTTAAGCGTGTTCAACTTAGAGTAGTACTAGGATAGGTGACCAATCGGGAAGTTGACCCTGGATTGGGCGTGAGTGAGGAAAAAGTGTGCAGTTAAGGCTAGTGGTGGTCTGTGGGGCGAGTCGTCATTCCTGAAACTCTACTAGAGTCTTGGGTAGTGGGCCCATACATTACAAATGGTATCAGAGCCAATTCCCCGCTAGTAGGTGGGGCTCACATGGGCTTATGGCATGCCAGTCTTTGAGCCGTACGGTCCACACATGTTGGAAAGAGTTATCCAAGTTGATGGAGTCGTCAATGTACTGGTAGTGTCGAAACATGTTGGAAAGGGCTATCTGAGTTAATAGAGTCGGCCTTGCATTGGTAGTCGTGATCGGGAGTTGGGTGTCCATGGGACATTTGGGTCTACATTGAAATGGGGAAAGATTACGAGGCCATATAGTTGAGTCTTGGTGATGACGTCAAGAGACTAAGTGTGGGAGATTGTAACATCCCAAGATTTAAGGCCTCAGATAAAATGATCTTAAAAGGAATGATTGGACAACTCATATCACCAAGGTGCATTTCCTTTTTTGGGAGCCAATCACTAAAGAACTCCATAGTTAAGCGTGCCCAGTTTGGAGTAGTACTAGGATGGGTGACCTATCGGGAAGTTGACCCTGGCTTGCGCGTGAGTGGGGAAAAAGCTAGCAGTTAAGGCTAGTGGTGGTTTGTGGGGTTAGTCGTCATTCTTAAAATTCTACTACAGCCTTGGGCAGTGGGCCTAGACTTTACAAAAGAATACTTATGTAAACTACTATTTATGATACTTAATAAGTTTATATATGTTAATGTGTAAAAGGAATGTCAAGCAAATGAATCTAAGGATTATAAAATTAGACTATGTGGTATAAGATATTCTTATTTGAAGATTGTTGGACACTATCTACTTATAGTTTATTTATGTGTTCTTACACTAACAATTTTTAGAAAATATTTTTCTAATCTCTAGTATATCTATGATTCTATTTGTATTGATTACTATTATGATGAAAAATAGTTTATTTTTTCATAAACAAATGTAGTATAAATCATTGTAGTTTCTTATATAATAATTTGAAACCAAACTCAACTGAACCAAATCACAAATCAACATTTTAGTTCGGTTTGGTTTTGGTTTAGTGAACAGTTTAGTTTGGTCTAAGAAATTTACAAACCGATATGTATGGTTTGGGTTGTAGTTTTAGTGGTAAATCAAACCAAATTGAACTATGCCCACCCCTAATTTAGTTCATGTTTTACTTTTGTAGTGTTTTTGAAATTTGGATATCATTTGTGTCACAGTTGGGCTATCACTATATGTATATAACCAAAACCTTGATCCACATTATGAAAATCCAAACATGTGGGGCATACTACATTTATAATTGTGTATTGGTCCATGGTTTTAGGTAATTCCAGGTAAAGTTCAATTATGCATATCTTGGTTTAACCTTATTCAAGTCCATGTGCAAACATATTTTCAGTCCATTGTTCATCCTTATGAATATCTTGGTTTTACCTCATTTGAATCCTCATCCACATACAATTTGAAACCTTGTGAGAATTGATGTATTTGAATATGTGTCATCGTAACAAATCTTAATTCACTCTCTCTACAACACTTGGTGAATAGAAACTTCACTCAGACCTTTCTTAATCCTAGTAAATGTGTATTTTGAACCTAGTATACATGTATATAAATCCTAGTAAACACACCTATTTCAACCTTAATAAACACCTAAACTTTTTTTCATT
This sequence comes from Alisma plantago-aquatica, assembly GCA_963693085.1. NCBI lineage: Eukaryota > Viridiplantae > Streptophyta > Magnoliopsida > Alismatales > Alismataceae > Alisma > Alisma plantago-aquatica. Next base: position 1,402,277,211 of record OY856412.1, read on the forward strand.
TCGATTTTGGTATGAGTAGAAAACAAATTTTATTAGTCAATATGGAGATTCAAACTTATATATGTTGGGTTGGAGTTGTCATTACTATCATGGTCTACCCAAACTCTTTTTAAGTCCTTGTACACACAATATTAGAAAATTGGTTCAAGCTTATTTAAATCCTTATGAGCACCTTATTTGAATCCTTTTACCCACTATATTTGATTTATTGTATACACTATGAATCATAATGTGCACGTTATTAAATCATGGTCCAACCTTAATCAAATCCCAATACACACTTTATTTGAATACTCATACACATTTCATATAAACCCTCTTGAAAACCATATATCAATTCTTGTTAACACCTTATTCCAATTCATGTGCACATGCTACTACAATCCTTATGCAAATTCTACTGGAGTCCTCATGCACAACTTATGTGAATCTTGGTTTAACATTATTCAAATCCTTGTATACAATCTATTTGAAACCTTGTGAACACTACCTTATTTGAATCTATATGTCGATAGAATCACTATTCACTCTCCTCTATCACATGTAATGAATCTCACATTCAACCAAACTTTTCTCTATCCTAGTATGCATGCATTTGAATCCTAGTAAACATGTATTATAATCCTAGTGAAGACATATTTTATTCCTAGTAAATACACACTACTCAGAACCACATGTAAATTCTATGTGAGTCCTGGTGGACACCTTATGTGAATCCTAATTTAACCTTATTTTAATCCTTATACAAACTATATTTGAAACCTTATGTGTACTACCTTATTTGAATATGCAGTAGATGAGTGTTGATTCTCTTTCCTCTATCTCACTTAGTGTCTTCCCTCAGAATTTTCTAATCCTAGTACATATGTATACAATTCACAGTATACATGTATTTGAATCCTAGCAAACACATATTCCAATCCTAGTGAACATACTTCATTAAATCCTGGTACAATTATGTTTCACTCCTCGTGAACACCTTATTCTAATTAAAGTGAGCACCTTATATAGATCTTGGTGCACCTGCTACTTGAGTCCTTATGTAAATGACATTTGAGTCCCAAGGTGCATCTTATGTCAATAATAGCAAACCTCATTTGCATCCTCATACACACTCTACTTAAATCCTTGTAAGAATTACCTTATTCAAATCTTCATGGATACCAAATATTGCTTCGCTCTCATCTATCACACTTAACCACAATTTCACTCACAATTTTTTTGATCCTAGTACTCGTGTATTCAAATCATGGTTAACATGTATTTGAATTCTATAAAAACACACCTATTTGAATCCTACTTAACACCTAAACTTGTGTTTTCTATAAAACATTTGGGTTGAGTAGAAACAAAAATTTAATTATCAATATGGAGATTTGAAGTACATCAATTGGATTGAATCTAACATTCCATCTACTAGATACCAATCTTGATTCACTCTACTCTATCACACTTAGTGAATTACACCTCCGCTCATGATTTATTGAATCTTGGTATATATGTACTTGAATCCTAGTACATGTGTATTGCATTCCTAGTAAAGATGTATTTGAGTTGTAGAAAACTCACATATATGAAAAACATGTGCACACTCTATTTGAATCCTTGTGAATATCTTATTTTGATTCACATGACCACCTTATTCCAATACTCATGCACATTCTACACACACTATTTTAGTCCAACTGTATAGCTTATAAAAATCTTAGTTCAACCTTATTTGAATCTGCATATGCACTCTATTTAGCTCATTGTGAGGACTAACTTATTTAAAACTACATGCATACTAAATCTTGATTTCACTCCTCTCTATCACACATGGTGAATAACAACTTAACTCACATTTTTTAATCCTAATATACATATGTTCAAATCCTAATACACATGTATTCTAATCCTAGTAAATAAGTATTCAAATCCTAGAAAAGACATACTACTTTAATATTTCATGCAAATGCTATTTAAGTCCTTGTGTGCATATTATGGGAATCCTAGTTCAACCTTATTTGGGTCCTTGTATACATTCAATTTGAATCTTTGTGAGAACTACCTTATTCAAATATATGTCCATAGTTAATCTTAATTCACTCCCCTTTACCACACTTAGTGTCTTACACCTTCAATCACACTTTTTTAATCCTTGTACAAATGTATATGAATCATATTACATGTGTACCTAAATCTTATTAATCATGTAATTTAATCCTAGTAAAAAAACTTTACTTATTCCTTGTATAATGTCTATTTGAATCCTCATGAGTACCTTATTCCAATTATCATGAACATCTTATTAAAATCTTCATCCACAAGATACATCAAACCTCATATAAATGATATGTGAGTATCATTGCATACCTTAGGGCTAGTTTGGTTCTATGTAAAATAACACAAGATAAGAATTCTAGAATAGGAAATTCAAATACATGAATTGAAACTACTTTTGTTTTATTTTGTTTAATAAAAGTTGAAGACGTTGAATTTGATTGTTTTCATTTGGTAATGCATAGTTTGGGTATGTATGCCCTGAGAGCCAATCATATGATGATTGGATTGGCATATGTTTTGATTGATTTGATAAATATCAAAGCCAAGCTTCCAATTTATTCTAGTTCAATCAATTATGAGATATATGATGGAGCAGAATGAATGTCTAAAGAATGACAATACTCGATGATGTATGTCTTTAGGTTAAGGACCTGAACAATGAGATCATATGGATGCTAAGAGTATGTACATTCTTGTTATGTCCCTAGTCAGATGTCATTGTGTAAGGTTGATAGACAACAATGACACATAAAGGCAAGAGTGTGTGTTGGTTAATGACAATGTCTAATTAGTCATGATATATGATATCAAACCAAGCACACAGATACATGTTAGAGAACAGTGTATCAGACAGACCCACCATGAGAGTGACACATGGAACTATGATATGGTAGTCAGAATCATCTCTCATAGTGATGGTGGTGATTGTGATTCTTAGACTTGAAATCACTACACTTGTCAAATGTGATTGGGTACACTTTGACATCATCAAACGCAGTCCTGAAACATGGGTTGTTATAACGGTGATGATGGGGTGGCTTTGACGCATGAGATAGACTATGAGTGATAGATATGGGATTTGTCCCTCCTAAGGGAGTATTATGTCCATGCCACTTGATAAGTGAGACTAAGAAAGGCATGTACATGCACGTGTGAATCAATATATGATATTGATGTCACAATATCTCAGACAATCTACTCTAGTTCAAGAAAAATGAACAAAAGTTGAAAGGATGACACTCGATGCCTTGAGTTAATTCAGGATATCAGAGACAAAGGAATTATACATTCACTAGAACACCAATCACATACTATAGGATTGAAACTTGTTCTCCAACTTTCCTTTTCACTTAGGTAGCAATGATGTATGACTAGGTACCACTCTTTGCTTTTGATGTCATAAACTAGTTATGGACATTCACTGCCAACGTGAAATGGGACCTATAGGGTCACACACAAAGGATTAACATGGAAGAGGAGTTTATCCAGGAATCATGTTTGGATTGATTACTAAAGTGTTTAGGTACTCAATCAAACATTCAATCAATAGACATGACTCAGAATCATAAATTTCAAGTGTTGAACCAACTGATTTGAGTGTCAGATTGATTGAGAACTGAATTGACTGTGTTTTGTACAATCTGTACCACCAACCGACCGGTTCACTGGGTGAACCGATCGTCTCATGGTCAGTGAGACAACCGATTCACTCTGGTGAACCAATCAGTTCACTTGTCCAAACAAGCAGAGTTGTATTTTCTCAGTTTGTGAGAAAAGTTTTTTATTTTACTTGTTCAATTTGATTGGGACAAAAATTAATATTTGTGTTAATTAGAAACGAATAAGGAAAGTCAATTGGAGGCAAGTCTGGGAAGTGAAATGACTAGTTCACTGGGTGAACTGACCATTTCACACTCCCAACCGACCGATTCATTAATGAACTGATCGGCTCACCTTACCAAATGACCGTTTCAGTTATGAAATGACCGGTTTTCCTGTTGCATTGCAAATTGTTCATGGAAATTTTAGACCATTCTACTCCCACACATAGTGGGAACCCTGACCCTGCCCTCTACCATAAATAGAGGGGTATATGGGCTTCTCCAGAGACACAACTCAGAACACTAGTTTCTCTGCAAAGTCATTTCCCTCTCTACTTGTGGTAACCTAGAGAGCCCAAGCAAGTTCTTCCCATCTAGGGAGGAACAACGAGGGAAAGACAATTGTAGAAAAGCAACTGATTGTGGTAGAGTGTGTCTGTGAGTAGTACTCCGACAGAAGGGGACAACTCCTTCTAGTATGTTCTTCAGAACGACTAAAGTTCCCAGTGGTCTATGTGGACTATCTATAGAGGCGGGAGACTTCTGCCACTCAGGAGGATGATAGTCAACTACAGTCTGGGTCTAGACCAGGAGTTGCACAGACGTCGTCGAAGACAAGTGGTTGAAGACTGCACTTGTTACGAGACATTGTCGTTGAGCAAACCTCAAGACCAGGAATGACTTGCTAAAACCATTATTCCAATTACATAGATGTTGATGCAATCTGTTGGTTATGGGTTTATGGTCAAGAAAATGTTTTGTTTCTGTTACCTACTTTGACCATGCAAAACCCAACATAGTTGGCATATAGATTCACAGTAAACATGTCTGTAGATTTATGAATTAATGATCTGGCTACCACGGTAATGTTATTATGACCATGAAGACTAGCAATGCAAGAATCGGCATGGGATTGGCCATCATATAATGAATTCTTTTCCTAGACTGAGAGATATCACTACTATGCTGGGAGAGCACAACAGTTGAGGAAAACTGACTGCACCCAAAATGGATGTAGTTTGTTTTCAAGGGTTTTGTCCATTATCCGGGCTATTTGTGAAGTTTGTTTCTATTGTTTTGATTGGAGTTATGTCCATCCAAACATGTCAAGTTGGAAAACATAGTCAAATGAAACAACATGTCTTCAGTTCTGTCCCAACCAAACAAGGCCTTATGAGAATCCTAGTTCAACGTTATTCAAATCCTCATACAAAATCTTTTCATATCCTTGTGACCACCACCTTATTTGACTATGTATGCATAATGAATTTTGATTCACTCTCCTCTATCACATTAAATTTATCACACCTTGACTCACACTGATCATTATCCTAGTAATCATGTATTTGAATTTAAGTAAACATATATATAAATCCTAATAAACACATTTATTTGAATTCTAGTAGAATCCCAAACTTGTGTTTTTTTTATACTTGTGGGATGAATAAAAAATTAAACTCTATTTAATTAATATAGATATTCGAAACTAGGTCTAGTAGGTTGGAGGTGGCACTCCCACTACTAGGCTATGAAATAACTTATTATTGTACAATTTTGACGACTAATGTCACTTTTCCTGGCATCAGTTTCAAAGGAAAAATGATACTATAGACCAAACAACGTCAGTTCCTTAGCGTAAATGTCACTATTGATCAAGTCTTTCCAATTTAGAAAATACATGGGTACTACTTTGTTTATAATGTCAGTTATATTCTAATAAAATAAATCTCTAAAATCAACTGTGAAATATAATTTTTTAGGAAAAAAATTTGCCTCTAAATATTTAAAGATGAGCGTCGGGTTTCAAAGATCAACAAGCAAGAACTTCGTACAAAATAAATTTTGCCTATGAAATATTTCTAATGTCAATTGATCTTTAGAAAAACTTACATTAACTCTCAAAAAAGAAAATTGAAAAAAAGTGTACAATTGGTGTTGGTTTTTTGTCGAGAAATTGATGATGATTGATTTGATCCACATCCTTGTGAGACAAGTGTTTCCCCCAAAATTACTCTCTAGTATTGCTTTGTCCAGCAAAAGCCAATGAATCAGGCCTCGCTCGGGCTCATTTTTTTGTTCAGATAATGGCCTCTGGCATTGGATTCTTACAACAAATCGATGAATAAGTCCTTATATTAGGTTTCAATTTGGGGTGGACAACCAAAGACTCATGCCTTGCTCAGGCCGATTTTTTCCATTTAGATAATGGCCTATGGCATTGGTTTCTTTCAGCAAACCGACGTCAAAGTCCTTATCTTAGGTGTTAGTTTGGGATTGTCAACCGATGAACATCCTCTTAGTTATCAATTTTCACAAAGAACTTATGACAATGGATAACTTAATAGTACCCACGTGAAACATGCTTTCCCCCATTCTCTATTTCATCGTTATTTCTCCCAAGATCTGGCGATTTCTCCCGCTCAATCATCGTCACCACTCCAAGTTGTTGTACTAGATATTGTTGTCAGTTTTGTTATGCTCGCAGTTGTCACCTCTTTCCTCATTGTTATCGCCACTGCAGTTGTTGTGCTACTCGACACTACTATGGTAGCAATTGTGCTCTCCTTTGTGCTCACCACCATTACCATTGGAGCTCTTTGGATCTGCTGCTCCAACCCCACCATCGCAACCCCTAACTCTATTTCCAACGTTGGTGACTTGTATCAGTAGCTCAATCACACCATCGAGAGGTACATAGAGCATGCAACCCATCTTGTGTTATATTTTTTGGATATGTATACAAGTCACACAATCAACTATAGAAATTGGATTCAATAGATTAAAACTCTAGCACTGGCTATGTCATTATAAAGTTATGGAAACCAATGGATTTTTTTCATTTATTAGCTACATTTTCTATTTAATTTTATTAAACATAACTAGAGTTTTAGATAAAACTTTTATTGTAATCTGATATAATGTAACTAGAGTTTTAATACCTAAATTGATATCGATGAAGAAATTATACTCGTATAATTTCCATTATAGTTGAAATTCATGTATCAAGTGTTTGTATATTTGGTTGCATTGTTCAAATTGAGTGTTGTATGGATACATAATCACACCTAAGAATTAATTACGTTGAATTGATATGAGTGACCTAAATTAACTTGATTTACACTAAAATTTGTATGTACTTACCTAAACTCTAAATTATAAAACCTTGATTTAGACATATATCTTCTTTTGCTAGGTTTGTATTTACATTGAATTGATATGAATTGTAAACCTTAATTTTGGACATATATCTATTGGTCTAGAAACCCATCTAAGATTTACTCACTAGTAGTAAATCTTGGATAATCCCCAGTTTGGGACTGTTCTTGAACACTTAATCTCATTTAAGATGTAAGTGTATAATGTGTAATTGGTTTTCAGGATGTTTTGTCAACACTTCCCTAATTGTTCTCTAAGTACATATGTAGGTAGATATTTTCCCATCTACATGGGTGTACTTGGAGGGATGTGGAGAAATTTTCTTACAAATGAAATCACACATTATACACTTACTAGTGAGGTTAGGTGTTCAAGAATGGGATAGGTGGTACACACATTCATTATAAAACTCTAAACCCTAATTTGTAAACCCTAATCCCTAAATACTAATTTTAAACCATAAACCCTAATATGTAAACCCTTATCCCTAAACCCTAAATGATAAACCCTCATCTAGAAATGATTAGACAAAAACCCTAATCATGTAAACCCTAAATCCTATTACTTGTTTTCTCTTTGATCATAGAATGGATAGATCATGGATGTACATTCCAAATCACTACACCCTGGAGTTTATTATTGGTATTGATTGGTTTATAAGATTCGTAAAGGAACATAGGAAACAACTTGGAGATAGGTTCTATTGTCCACGTAGGATTTGTAATAACAACTTGAAAGCCAAAATTGTTGATGAAATCAAAAGTCATTTCATGTGTAATGGGATTGTACAAGTCTATACATAATGGTGCTAGCTTGGAAAGATTCCTACTTTGAGATCAATATATGTTGATAGTAGTACTTGTGTTGAAGAAGAAATTTCCGACGATGATCTAGATGTGAATGACCCAATTTTGATAGAGATGGTTGATGTGATGCTAAATCGTTGCAGGGTAGATCACCTTGATCCACCTTCCTTATTTGGAAACATTGTGCATGATGTTGAGAGACCATTATACTTAGTTTTACTAAGTTTACAAAGTTGAGCGTTGTGTTGAGATTGTATACTCTGAAGGCTAATAATAGATGGAGCCACAAAAACTTCACGTTAGTGAGTCTTTTTTGAAAGAAATTCTACCTGAAGGCAATGAGATTTTGATCTCAACATATGAATTAAAGAAAATATTGTGCCCAATGGGAATGAAGGCTAATAAGATACATGCATTCTTGGATGACAATGTTATTTAAAAAGGAATATGACGATTTGAAAGATTATCCAAAATATGGGGCATCAAGGTATAAAATGACAACTTTGGGGAAGTCCAAAACTTGCTCTCCTGCCATGGTGATGTGTATCTACCTATAATACCATAGTTTCAATGCTTGTTTGCCAATACCATGGATGCAGAAAATTTAAGGTGGTGTGCAGAGGAAAAGAAAAATAATTATGGGATCCTACAACATGTGTCTGATTCCCCATAATGGAAGAAGATTGATTTGTCATACCCTAGATTTGGTGAAGAAATCAGGAATCTAAGACTTAGGCTTTGTGTCGATGGGATGAATCCTACAACATATTGAGAAGACAACATAACACTTGGTCTATTATGATTGTCATATAAAATCTTCCTACCTAGTTGTGTATGAAAAATAAGTTTTTCATGTTTCCATTGTTGATATCAGCCCGAAACAACCCGACTATGATATCAATGTTTATCTTGAACCTATGATTAATGACTTAAAGAAACATTAGGGAGAAGGAGTGACGACCTATGATTTTTTGTTCATAGAGACATTTCATTTCCATGATATGTTGTTTTGCACTATTAATGACTTTCCATCATATGGAAATTTCTCTGGATTCGGTGTAAAAGGATCCAAATCATGCCCCATATCTGAGGAGAATACTGATTTAATATGAGTAAACCATGGTTTCAAGACTGTATATCTTGTTCATCAAAGGTTTATTCCAAAATTTCATCCTTATCAAAGGTTGTGCAAAGAATTCAATGGATCGAATGAGGAACAAAGTGACCCTAATCCTATATCAGGGGAGGTTGTTTATGAAAGAGTAAAAGTGTTTCTCAATGCATTTGATACGAGACCAAAATGTATCATTCCCACATAGAGTGAAAAATCTGTATACAAGAAGATGTAAATATTATGTGTGTTGGATCAATGGGCTCTAGAGGGGGGTGAATAGAGCTACACACACTTCACAAAATTGATTAGACCACCAATTTAATTGTAGTGCAAAAAATAATGCAAGCAGCAATTTGATATCCTATTCTAGCATACAAAGCAAGGATAAGAGATAATGAATATCATGCACTTGGACATGTGGTTTAGAGTGGTTCCACATCCTAAACTTAGGAGAGATGCCAGTCCACTACCTAGAGTTGGTTAGACTCTAGGATTTGCAACTTGGTCCTCTTATATATCACGATAAGATTATAAGATACATAAACCATATAACCAAGGGCTTAATTACTCAAGATAAGATCTTCTACCTATCCAAGGACTTACCCACAAAACAAGATTCTTCGGCCTTCTTCAAAGGACTTACCCAATCTCACCTTTGTCTTCAGCCTTGCAGGATTTACCTATCTTACTTGAGCTTTCTTTGCACCTCTCCTTCACTTGGAGAGCTTGCCCATGTTTTCCCTTCACCAAGGGAGTTGGAGCGATGATCAATCTTCACTCTTGAAGATCAACAACACATCTTTCCCTTCACTCAGAGAAGAACAGCAACAACTCCTCTTTCACTCGGAGAAGTAGCTTCAATCAATCTTCAATTTGATTTGGAGGTAGGAAGAATGAAAGGAGAGCTTTACATAGCACAAAGGATAGATCTCATACATAGGGACCTATCTCACTCTTAAATCACAAATATGTCTTAAAGGTAGAGAGAGAAAGGGGCTCAAGGGCTTGGAACACTCTCAACTAAGCTAGAACCAAGTTTGCAATAGAAGAGAAGTTTGGAATGAAGTCCAAGGGGTTCTATTTATAGTTGAGGGTGGCCCTTTATGTTGTGGGACACTTGGGTGCAAAAGTGGTCGTTTTTCCTTCAAGAAAATGGCTATATTTGTTCCCAAAACGATTCACCAATGGTCATATTACTTTTTCTGCAAATTCCGTACAGTGCATTCGGTTCACTACTACAGAAACGGCCTTTGGCGTCGGTCGTTTAACCCCATTTGGCGTCGGTTTCCGACTGACGCCTATGTGGGCGCCGCTAAAGGTTGAACACTTCGGCGTCGGTTTTTTAACCGACGCCTATTTGTCCTATTGGCGTCGGTTGTTTAGTAAATAACCGCCGCCAAAAGTGTTCGCGCCACAGAAAATGGCGTCATCTAGGGCACTTTGTGCGTCGGTTATTTACTACACAACCGACGCCTATATGGAATATAGTGTCGGTGTTTTAGTAGATAACCGACACATTTTCTAAACCACTGACGCCTGTACTTCAAGACGACACGGCCGTGCTTCCCTGCACGGCCGTGCTTCCCTGCACGGCTGTGTTAGTACTATAGGCGTCGGTTTTATATGAATAACCGACGCCATTTACACCACGGCCGTGCTATCCTGCACGGTTGGGTTGTTTGTACTATTCGGCGGCGGTTTTATCAAATAACCGACGCTGTATGTCTTTGCTGACGGTTTTCGATAAATAACCGACGCCTATTTATATATTTTTTTTTATATCAGTTTGCAGGCCTGCTGTGGCTGGTCAGCAGGATGAGAACCTGCAGTTCAGTTTTCTGAACTGCAGGTTTACGACATCCATTGATATCAGCCTACAAACAGGCCGCAAACCTGCAAAAGTCACAAGCAAAATTCTACACAAGTACATACATTCAGACATCAATTCAATTCTCACATTCACACATATAGAAACATTCAAATACATGTATTAACATTCAGAAATATTCATTTACATAGTATCATTCATTATCGCTATCAACATCCCAATTATATCTTTACAGTTGCCACTGCTTGTATGGCTTTTGCCCATTCTTCTCTTACTTCATTTAATGCTTCCATCGTATATGGAGCATGTATATTTTTTAAACGTTTACCTGTAGTGTTGTCAGTTTTAAACACCTGCAAAGAGAATGATGTATATATATAAGTAATAATATAAAAATAATATAAGATTGATATATTGCATACTAACTAATGAGACTATATATAATACCTCATGTATGGTATCGATGTCCAATGCGGCATATTTGATAATCATCTACATAAATCGCATCTCATAGTATGTGCATGCCCAGCCATTGTCTTGTGTAGCACACTATAAATTGAAACATACAAAATAATACAACTAAGCACAATTCACATCAATAATATATATATTCGAGTCGGGAACTTACTTGTACGTTTTGCCAATTTATTGGCTGGTTCTTTTTCCTTGGGACCGTTCCTCCAGCCTTTTTGAATGCATCTAAACCCCTACATGTTAATATAACACAATAAATTGCACAAGTAAATAGTAATGTAATAAAAGATGTTAACGGATATAAAAATGAAATATTTCTCACCAGAATAATGGCATTCTCATTACGTGTCCAATTTTAGTGTTCAATGTACTCCCCGCAGGATCTAGATAATAAACAGTGAATGTCCCGGGGACAATAACTAGTAACTCCCAATGTCTACCGCTAGAAGTAAGAAGTTAACAATTAATAACTCAAAATGCAAAATAAAAATGGAATTTTCTTAAGTCCAAATTATAAATAAAGTAAACTTACTTGACATTGAATGGAGCTATTATTATCGTCTTCTTTTGCTGACCAAAAATTGTAAAAGCATCTATACAGTATTGTTGAACATTATCAGGGTCTTTAGCTACCAAACTAATCAATGATGGAATCAAAATCCCACATGATCAAATGCAAATTGTTTGCAATGATCTTCGACTAGGTAGCTGCAAAACATATAGGCGTATGCATTAATATATAAGAAACCAGATCACCGGATCTTACACAAGGTATATGGATGTATAAACAAGATCTCACCTTATCCATGTCTCTATCATTGATGTATTCAGCCAATCATACATAAACAGCTCAATAATATCTTGTATAAATAAAGAGCTATCGTATGATTGACCTGCATAATCTGCATCTAAAGAAATAATTATAGGGCAATGTACATTATGTGCCCGTAGCCAACATGCCATTCCCCTACAAGCAGGACCTAACGGGTATGTTAGGTCAGTTGGAACCCAATCGGGTAATGCGGGAAGTGGAAGTGGAGGCCTAGGTGCTCCTGGTGTCTTCTTTTTAACCTATACATATAATTTCAGATCAGTTGACATCATATATACACATTAACAGTCTAAATCAATGTAAATTTATCTTACAATTTCAGTCGTGTAAACGACATCTGCTTTGGGCCACAATATCACCCCGCCTTCTGCATCAGCAAGTCTATCAATATCCGGGTGGGGATATGGCAATGTAGCTTCTCTCCAATCAGGTAACACACGTATCGGGCTCACACGAACGTAGCCCTGTGGCATTGGAGTCCCGTGAAACATTGCCCCAGGAAGGGACGGGTAAGCCTGCGCCTCTGCAGCAACGTAGTCTTGCATTCTTAAGCGGCATGGCTTCAATGCCTACAAATTTACGTAAAGAATATTATACATATATACATATCATCTTGAAAACATAACAACATGAAAAGACTAACTACAATGTCATAAACAATACTTACAGCAAACGTGCTAGGTGATGGGTCTCCAGGATTACTCGCAGTCTGTGCATCAGGAGAAGAGTGGGTCGCCATAGGCGTATTGGAAGCCTGAGATGCCTGCCACCGCAGCAATTCTTCCTTGACCTTCTCAGCAACTACATCGTTGATCTTCTTAGCAACTAAATCCTCAACTCTCTTATTCTCCTATACATGGATAAAAGAAACATTAGCTTCTTATTAATGAATTTCCTTTTGCAGTAACATTCTAAAAAAAGAATAGGTTACCTCTTCTTGAGAAAGTCCCGCTCTGGGTTTGCGCTGGGATGGCCCAAAGAATGCTTTGATGCCAACACTAGCGCCGACACCTCTAACACGTCCAGGATGCTCTGGGTTACCCAGAGCAACTGTCAATTCATCCCTTGTGCCCTGAGGGATGAACGTGCCTTGTTTCCTCTGCTCGTGCAGCTCCCGCTAATCACCATAAACAGAAATTGGTAAGTTAACACCACAAATAATCAATATTCAAACGATTTCTCTAAGAGTTGTATTTTACCATTTTTGCAGCCGCCTCAGCAGTTACAGGCTTCTTTATTTCACCCTTCTTGTTTTGCCTGCCAGCTATCCAGATATCATGGCGAGGCATGGGTGTGGCAGACTCCTGAGTAGGAGCAGACTCCTGAGTAGTCGCAGACTCCGCCTGTAGTCTTTGGCGAACGCTTGCATAGCCTTTTGGACCCATAGTGTGGTCATGCACATTCAGTGCACGCCTTTCTTTTTGTGCGTCACTGAGGGCCTAGTTAGTATGCACATTAATGATTTGGTTAGTAGCACTAAATGCTAATCTTGAATAGGTGAATACAATGTATATTAATTAAATTAGGAGTGACGCCTAATACCTTTAATTCTTCAGATTTTCTTGAAGCAACAAAATTGTCCCAATCTTCTTTGTCCAAGAAGTTCCATTGTTCAAGGGCTGACTTCTTCTTCTTATCACCCTCTTTTATGTATTCTCTGTTCAGATTTGTCCTATAATTCCTAAGCATCTTTCCAGCGCGTTGCATCACATTTTTACGATGCAACTTCTCATCCAATGCAAACAGATTCTGTAAAATAGAAATGTTATTAACTAGTATCCAAAATAGAATTGCAAATAATAGAATTTGTAATCTACAAAATAGAATTGCAAATAATAATAACTCACGCATAAATCCTTCCATATCAAGTCTTTTTTCCCTTGAGGAACTTTATGCCAATTGTCATACTTAACACCACAATGGCTCCGAGTGGTACACCCAAGATAGTTCACAAAATTATTGCGGTTCACTCCAATTGGATTTCCTCCATTATCAAACTCCACCACCAATTTAGATCCACTACCACTTAGCGCTAATAACTTCTTCAACAGAGTGATGCCCCTTTTCTTGTTAAGTGTCTGGTGTTGCGCATCAAGTTGCTCCAGTGCTTCAGTGGGTACAGGTGCATCAACCTAAAATTTGACAAAAATAAAACACACTAACTTAGCCCAATATAGAAATATAGGATATATGACATAACTAGAAGATAATGAATTTTATAGAAATACAGGATATGTTTTTAGAACTTACATTAGTATCCTCGCCATGCTCTTCATGGACAGCATGCTCATCATGGACTTCATGCTCATCATGGACATCATGCTCATCATGGTCAGCCATCTGAAAATGTCATTAAAAAGGCAAACATTTAGCATTTCTATTAACTAGAAAAAGGCAAACATTTAGCATTTGTATTAACTAGAAAAAGGCAAACATTTAGCATTTGTATTAACTAGAAAAAAGCAAACATTTAGCATTTGTATTAACTAGAAAAAGGCAAACATTTAGCATTTGTATTAACTAGAAAAAGTCAAACATTTAGCATTTGTATAAACATACATGTCTCTAAAATTGTGATCTTTTATCAATTAACAATCCTTCATTGTGATCTCCGCGCACATATAAGTCATCATTAGCTTCAATATTTTGTGGAGTTGGCAACCCAACTGAGAATGGACTGGAGTCATCATACTTATCATAGTACTCTTCTTCATCTATAGGATCTTCAATGAACTGTCTTTTACCATGAAGAACAACCGACCATTTATCATTTGCAGGATCATCGATATAGAATATTTGTTTCGCCTGTGATGCCAATATGAATGGTTCACCCTTCTCGCTAATGTCCCGTACCTGGTATATTTAATAGAGTACCAATGATGCTATCACATACATTTTTCTCAACGTGCATTACATCGATACAATGCCTGACTGTCAAAGAACTCCAATAAGGAAGATCCCAAAATATTGACTTCTTCTTGAATGAAGAATTGTCACTCCGTGTGGCCATACTACATTGTGATTTCTTACCAAATTCATTGACAATGTCTTTTACTCTTTCATAAACAACATCCCCTGGTATAGGTTTAGGTGCACTTCATTCATCATTCCATCCATTGAATGCTTTGCGCTTCCTACGATACGAATGGAATTTTGAAAGAAACCTTCGATGACCAAGATATACAGTCTTGCCGCCATGTTTTAGTCTTATTGAATCAGTGTTTTCTTCACATATAGGACACGCTTTAGCTCCTTTGACACTATATCCAGACAAATTCCCATATGCTGGAAAGTCATTAATAGTGCAAAACAACATAGCGTGCAAATGAAATGTCTCTCTTTCTGAAGCATCATAGGTCATCACACCTTCTGCCCAAAGTTTCTTTAAGTCATCAATCAAAGGTTCAAGATAAACATCGATATCATTTCCGGGTTGTTTAGGACCCGATATCAACAATGAAAACATAACGTACTTATTTTTCATACACATCCAGGGAGGAAGATTGTATATAACAAGCATGACTGGCCAAGTGCTATGTTGGCTGCTCAATGTCCCGTACGGATTCATCCCATCTGTACAAAGCCCAAGTCTTAGATTCCTATCTTCTTCACCAAATTTAGGGTACAATAGATCAATCTTCTTCCACTGTGGGGAATCAGACGCATGTCGTAGGATCCCATCATTATTTTTCTTAACATCTGCATGCCACCTCAAATTCTTCGCATCTTTCGGATTTGCAAACAAGCGTTGAAACCGTGATATTATAGGTAGATACCACAACACCTTGGCAGGAGAACCAGTTTTGGACTCCCCGAAGTCGTCAATTTATACCGTGACGCACCACATTTTGGACAATCTTTCAAATCTACATAGTCCTTTTGAAATAATACACAATCATTCGGGCATGCGTGTATCTTCTTGGCCTCCATTCCCATTGGGCACAACATTTTCTTTACCTGGTATGTTGAGATTGGAAGCTCGTTTCCTTCAGGAAGCATTTCTTTCAACAAAGTCAACAATGAAGTGAAGCTTTTGTCGCTCCATCTATTGTTAGCTTTCAACTTATACAATCTCAAGACAGCGCTAAGCTTCGTAAACTTAGCACAACCTATGTATAACGGTATCTCAGCATCATGCACAATGTTTGTAAAGATAGGAGGTGGATCGGTGTGCTCTACCCTACAACTATCCAGCATCGCATCAACGATGTCTGCTGGAACTGGTTCGTTCACATTTACGTCATCAGAGGCAATTTCTTCTTCCACCCAAGCACTGCTATCGACATCTACTGGTTTCGATTTTGAAATCTCTCCATGCCAGTGCCATTCTGTATAGCCTTGTACAATCCCGTTGCACATGACATGACTTTTGATTTCCTCACCAGTGTTGACTTTCAAGTTGTTACCGCAATGCCTACATGGACAGTAGAACCTATCTGTAGGTTTTTTCCTATGTTCCTCGGCAAATCTAATAAACTGATCAAGACCAGATATAAACTCTGGGGTGCAACGATTACGAATGGACATCCATGATCTATCCATTCTATGATCAGAGAAAACAAGTATATATTAGGAAACAAGTATATATTAGGAAAAGATTAGGCAACATTTCCCCGCTGTTCTCTAAGTACATATATACTTAGAGAAGAAACGGGGAAATGCCAACAAACACATGTGATGTCATTCTTATATATAATAAATGTGTACCACCTATCCCATCCTTGAACACCTAATCTCACTAGTAAGTGTATAATGTGTATTGGGTTTTCAAGAAAATTTCGGCAGCATTTCCCCGCTGTTCTCTAAGTACATATGTACTTAGAGAACAAACGGGGAAATGCTACCAAAATTTTCTCGAAAACTCAATACACATTATACACTTACATCCTAAGTGAGATTAGGTGTTCAAGAACAGTCCCAAACCGGGGACTATCCAAGATTTACTCCTAATGAGTCAATCTTGGACGGGTTTCTAGGCCAACAAACACAATAATAGATATCTACAATGAAGCCGGACTCCATACAAACAGTATATAATTTGGTGATTGTTCATTCTAATTTATACCAATGTACAAGTAATATAAAAAACAATGATTGTTCACATTCTAGGCCAACAAACACATGTGATGTCATTCTTATATATAATAAATGTGTACCACCTATCCCATCCTTGAACACCTAATCTCACTAGTAAGTGTATAATGTGTATTGGGTTTTCAAGAAAATTTCGGCAGCATTTCCCCGCTGTTCTCTAAGTACATATGTACTTAGAGAACAAACGGGGAAATGCTGCCGAAATTTTCTCGAAAACCCAATACACATTATACACTTACATCCTAAGTGAGATTAGGTGTTCAAGAACAGTCCCAAACCGGGGACTATCCAAGATTTACTCCTAATGAGTAAATCTTGGATGGGTTTCTAGGCCAACAAACACAATAATAGATATCTACAATGAAGCCGGACTCTATACAAACAGTATATAATTTAGTGATTGTTCATTCTAATTTATACCAATGTACAAGTAATATAAAAAACATTGATTGTTCACATTCTAGGCCAACAAACACATGTGATGTCATTCTTATATATAATAAATGTGTACCACCTATCCCATCCTTGAACACCTAATCTCACTAGTAAGTGTATAATGTGTATTGGGTTTTCAAGAAAATTTCGGCAGCATTTCCCCGCTGTTCTCTAAGTACATATGTACTTAGAGAACAAACGGGGAAATGCTACCAAAATTTTCTCGAAAACCCAATACACATTATACACTTACATCCTAAGTGAGATTAGGTGTTCAAGAACAGTCCCAAACCGGGGACTATCCAAGATTTACTCCTAATGAGTAAATTTTGGACGGGTTTCTAGGCCAACAAACACAATAATAGATATCTACAATGAAGCCGGACTCCATACAAACATTATATAATTTAGTGATTGTTCATTCTTATTTATACCAATGTACAAGTAATATAAAGAACAATGTGGATTATATGGGACATAAATTCATTGTTCATTTTCCAACATTAGGTTCAACACTTGAAACATACATTCATTTTCAACATAAAAAAATTGTATCATTAGGGTCCAACATGTGCATTATATGGGACATACACATCAAGGTGGTCATAAGGGAGGATATTTTCTTATTTATGAGTAAGCGATATAAGATTAAGATCCATATAAAAATTAGGGCAGAAGGAAGAAATAAATCTTCTTTAGGATACAATAGACCCTTATGGATGTATTTAGGGCCATAGGTACCATCATAGAACAAAAGGGGTACACTCTAGGATTTAAGATCACACTACATCATGTATTTTATACAAAACTACATGTATGTGCATATAAAAAATATATTTATAAGGAACTTCTATACATATCTAATCAACAAATTAGTAATTAACTAAGTATTCATCAATACTTACTATTAATCAGTATCTCTAATCATGAAAATCGGCAAGCAGATCAATAATTGTAAATAACAAACTACGAATTGTTGAATTAAAGTAATCACTAAAGTAATACTAACCAGTAGTACCAATCATTAATCACTGAATAGGTGGGCGACAGCAGGGCGAGGTACCTGGGCAAGCGAGCAGGGCGAGGTCGAGTAGGTCGAGTAGGTGGGCGGCGGTGACACCGGCGAGCTCCAGGACCACCGGCACAAGTCAGGCAGGTAGCGGTAGCGACACCGGCGAGCAGGGAGCGGCAGGCAGGCGGCGGTGGGCAGGCAGGCGGCGGAGAAGGAGCAGGCAGGCGGTGGCGACACCGGCAGTAGAAGAAGCAGGAAGCGGCGGCGGTGCACAAGCAACAGCAGCAGGCAGGCGGCGGTGGGCAGGCAGGCGGCGGAGAAGGAGCAGGCAGGCGGTGGCGACACCGGCAGTAGAAGAAGCAGGAAGCGGCGGCGGCGCACAAGCAACAGCAGCAGCGGAGGGTCGGGTGACGGTAGCGGAGGGTCGGGCGACGGTAGCGGAGGGTGGCGGGCAGCGGCGTCGGTGAGCAGTAGCAAGCGCGGGCGATGAAGACAATGAAACAGGAAAGGGGACCTAAAGTCGATCGATCGTGCGTCTAATAAGTTCGTAAAGGGCGTCGGTTATCTAACAAAACCGACGCCTAAAGTCTTCAGCGTCGGTTCCTATTACAAAACCGACGTCCAATTAGATAAAATTTGCCCTAAATAAATTGGCGGGAACCACTATCGGCGTCAGTTATCTAAGGATAACCGACACCTAAGCTGTAAATTTTCGCGCAAATTTTCATCTTATATAGGCGTCGGTTTTGTGGTAAATAACCGATGCCGTATGTGACATATTTTTTTTGCTCGAAAATTGCATTTCGCGGGCAGTTTTAGGCGTCGGTTTTTTACCAAAAAACCGACGCTGAATACAAAGCGGTACCCGTGTCTTGGCTACAGACGTCGGATGACCTAGATGACCGACGTTGAATGTTATAGGCGTCGGTTTTCCTAAATAACCGACGCCCAGAAAAGCGACATTGAATGTTGTTTCTGTAGTAGTGGTTGAGTATCAATGGGTGTAACTCGACCGAACAAGTAGCAGGCAATCCAATGTTCAAGTGATCGGTCGAGTTTGTCCTGAGGAAAACTCGACCGACCATTTCAACTGGAAATGGCCTACTACCCAATCGTTCGAGTTCTGTGAGTGCACAACTCGACCGATTGCAATCTTCAAAAAATTGACTCAGGATGATCAGTCGAGTTTCAGGGTGGGAAACTCGACCGACCAAGTGCCTGTCATTGATTTTCTAATTTGCAATAAAAGTGATTAGCACTTGGTAAATTTTGTCCCAAACATTTTTCTCTTCTAAGTTACAAGCATATTTGTTATTACAAGTGATTACATTTATGTTCTAAGGTGATTTACATGGAAATCCTAAAATGCACACTTGTAGTCAATTTGGCTTGCACTTGGCCCATTCTAGGGCTTTGTATATATGATCCTTTTCATGTACCTAATGCCTGCAAACAATCTTTAACGCACATGTTAGATACATATGAATGGAATGGTTAAGTCATTATCAAAATATAGGTAATGTATAACCTCTAGGTCAACATTCACCCCCTTTTTGACAATGACAAACCATTCCTCAAACATTTTGAAAAGGATAAGAAAGTTATACCTTTGCCTTGTGAATTAGGGGGATTCATGATAAGAACAATTGGAATTGCTCCCCCTCAAACTATGATTCCTCTCACCTGCATATTAGGTTTTCTGTACAAGGAAAAACCAATATCCGTGCAATATGTAATCCTTTGCATGTCATATGATCAACAACAAATTAACAAGAAAAGGATCACCTAGGAAAGAAAGCAATAGTATAATCACAAGAAACAATATGATTGAGTCTCAAACCATGAGATATTTCTCCCCCTTTTGACATTATCAAAAAGGTAGGGGTGTAGAAGAGAAAAAACTAGGTCTTCTCCAAGACTCAACCACACATATGTGCAAAATATAAAAGACATTGTAAAGGCATATAACATACAACCACAGAGGAGATCATACAATCCAAGTCAGAATCAAAATAAAGCTCACCAAGAACCAAGCATAAGATAACACAAAATAAATAGCCAAAGTGCATTGCAATGATATTCCAACTTAGAAAGATGTTCTCATAAGCAGCAACTACAACCATAAAAGTGAGAAAAAAGAAAATAAGAAAATAGTATAGCTCAGATTAATGTGCCAGGATGTTGCTTATACAAAAGAGTCTAGAAAGATATATATAATAGACATGCTAGAATATAAGCTAAGACAACCTCCTAGACATCTAAGCTATCTATGTCAACTGGGTCCTCGACATCCTCATCAGGGTTGTAGTCCTCATCGCCATCCGAAGGCGGGGCAATTGTGCCAGCAGTAGAACCAGCACCATCATCGCCATCCTCGTCATAAGAACCATCACCATCAGTAGCATCAGCATCCTCGCCGGCATCCTCATTGGCATCCTCAGCCTGGTCGGGCATCTCCTCGTCAGCAGGACCAAAAGAGCGACCGGGCCAGCGGGCATTCTGCTCAGCCCACGACATGCCAAGAGCTAGAAGCTCCTCGGCCTGCGGAAAGGACGGAGCAGAGTCCCCCAAGGACACAAGCAGAGTGGCCAGGGGGCCATCAGGTAGAGGTAGATATGTAGGAGTAGAGATACTAGAGGGATACAGAGGTGGAGCAGCAGCGGAAGGCTCGACAGCAAATGGTGGTAGAGCAGGGAAGTAATGCTCATAGGCATAGGAGGCATAAGCGCTACCCGGATATGGCTGGTAGACTAGGTAGGGTGAGGAGAAGGATAGATTCATGTAAGACATGATAGAACATAAATCCTGATGGAGGTGCTCCTAGACCTGGCGATTGTACACCTATTCATGCATCACGTATCCCAGAAGGGTTTCATTTGATGCTCTGAACGATGCACGGCTAGGGCGGGGATGGGGTTGCGGGGGTGGAGCCTGGGTGGAGGTGGGAGGGGCACCAGAAGCAGAGGTAGAAGCAGAGGCTGAGGCAGAGCCAGAAGCACCAGGGGAAGGGGTAGGTACAGTCTTCAGAAGAGTGGTTTCACTAATTCACACTCCCTTTCTAGCAACTGGGTAATGGAAGTTAGAAAACAGTGATTTGTCAGTGGCAAACTAGAAGAGACCACAGATCAAGGCTGGGTAGGGAGGGTGGGTGCCCTTGGTGTTCTTTCTTTTGTCAAATAAGGTCATATGATGTAGAATGTAACGAGCCCACTTGACACCTATATTGTTCAACAAACAATACATCAGAACTGCTGTGTTTTCTGCAATGTCCGTTTGATTACGCTTTGGATGGATATTGTAGTTAATCACAAGGGCTAAGATGCGCCTCTGGAGATCAAGGGAGGAGGATGGTAGGGTTGAATTCTTCTTGTAAGCCACGTCGGGTTTCTTTAAAAACCTATGAATGTCCGATAGCGTCAAATCATGGTGTTTATAGAAACCTTCCGGGTCAAGAAGATCAAAATACACATCATAGTCCTTGTTCCAAGTAGTGTTTTCTATGTCTTCAGAAAGATAGAGATTGAAAGTCTCCTTGGAGATTTTAAAATGACGATCGGCTATCATCGATGTTAGGACTACTTCGGTATTTGGCGGGGGAACAAGCGAATCATAGTTCCAACGCAGATTGGCATAGAACTCGTGAACTACTTTTGTACTAGACAAATGATTATTGAATCAGTCACTTTCAGTCGCTAGGGAAGAAAGGTTGTATTTTTTATCTTCTTTGATTCCTTCTCTTCTCTTTTCTCCTCTTCCTCTTTCTTGTCAAGCCTAGGTTCATGGGCTTGAAGGTTACCAACTAGCTCCTCGGTTGATAACTTGATTAGCTTGTAGACTTCTTCAATTGAAGTGACCTTTGGCTCCCATCTCTTTGGAAGAGATCTCAAGATCTTGGCATTGATTGTACCTCTATCCATGACACTCCCAAGGGCTGAAAGGCTATTCAATATGACATTTAACCTTGTGTACATGTCCACTACTCTTTCATTCTTCCCCATCTTAAAGTTCTCAAGAAGACCACCAAGCATGTAGACCTTGGCCTCCTTGACTTGCTCGGTCCCTTCATAGGTGACACACAACTTGTGCCATATCTCATGCGTCGTGTCCCATGAAGAGATGTGGTTGAACTCTGGTGGTGTAAGGGCGGCATAGATGATGCTCACGGCTTTGGCATTGAGTTGAGCACACTTCATCTCCACTTCCGTCCATGTGGTGATGTCTCCTTTAGGATCTTCATACTTGAGATGGACAATCTTACACATTTCGAAGCTCACCCCTTGGAGATAGAATTGCATTCTCCTCTTCCAATATAAGAAGTTTGTGTCATCAAAGACCGGGGGTCTCATGGAGAAGCTTCCTTCAAGGTTGAGTGACCCAAGAGCTGAATCACCCATCTTCTCCTACTTGTTGAAGTAGCTTGGAGAAGACCTGCTCTGATACCACTTGTTGGATCAATGGGCTCTAGAGGAGGGGTGAATAGAGCTACACACACTTCACAAAATTGATTAGACCACCAATTTAATTGTAGTGCAAAAACTAATGCAAGAAGCAATTTGATATCCTCTTCTAGCATACAAAGAAAGGATAAGAGATAATGAATATCATGCACTTGGACAGGTGGTTTAGAGTGGTTCCACATCCTAAACTTAGGAGCGATGTCAGTCCACTACCTAGAGTTGGTTAGACTCTAGGATTTGCAACTTGGTCCTCTTATATATCACGATAAGATTACAAGATACATAAACCACATAACCAAGGGCTTAATTACTCAAGCTAAGATCTTCTACCTATCCAAGGACTTGCCCACAAAACAAGATTCTTTGGCCTTCTTCAAAGGACTTACCCAATCTCACCTTTGTCTTCAACCTTGCAGGATTTACCTATCTTACTTGAGCTTGCCTTGCACCTCTCCTTCACTTGGAGAGCTTGCCCACGTTTTCCCTTCACCAAGGGAGCTGGAGCAATGATCAATCTTCACTCTTGAAGATCAGCAACATATCTTCCCCTTCACTCAAAGAAGAATAACAGCAACTCCTCTTTCACTCGGAGAAGTAGCTTCAATCAATCTTCAATTTGATTTGGAGGTAGGAAGAAAGAAAGGAGAGCTTTACATAGCACAGAGTATAGTTGTCATACACAGGGACCTATCTCACTCTTAACTCAAGAATATGTCTTGAAGGTAGAGAGAGAAAGGGGCTTAAGGGCTTGGAACACTCTCAACTAAGCTAGAACCAAGTTTGCAATAGAAGAGCAGCTTGGAATGAAGTCCAAGGGGTTCTATTTATAGTTGAGGGTGGCCCTTTATGTTGTGGGACACTTGGGTGAAAAAGTGGTCATTTTTCCTTCAAGAAAATGACTATATTTTTGCCCAAAACGATTCACCAACGGTCATATTACTTTTTCTGCAAATTCCGTACAGTGCATTCGGTCGAGTGTCAATGGGTGTAACTTGACCGATCAAGTAGCAGGCAATCCAATGTTCAAGTGATCGGTCGAGTTTGTCTTGAGGAAAACTCGACCGACCATTTCAACTGGAAATGGCCTACTACCCAATCGGTCGAGTTCTATGAGTGCACAACTCGACCGATTGCAATCTTCAGAAAATCGACTCAGGATGATCGGTCGAGTTTTAGGGTGGGAAACTCGACCGACCAAGTTCCTATAATTGATTTTCTAATTTGCAATAAAAGTGATTAGCACTTGGTGAATTTTGTCCCAAACATTTTTCTCTTATAAGTTACAAGCATATTCCTCATTACAAGTGATTACATTTATGTTCTAAGGTGATTTACATGGAAATCCTTAAATGCACACTTGTAGTCAATTTGGCTTGCACTTGGCCCATTCTAGGGCTTTGTATATATGATCCTTTTCATGTATCTAATTCCTGCAAACAATTTTTAACGCACATGTTAGATACATATGAATGGAATGGTTAAGTCATTATCAAAATATAGGTAATGTATAACCTCTAGGTCAACAATGTGATCATCCTTTTTAGAGTTCTTTGGCAGTTAGATATTGTATCAATGTCATGCATGTTGAGAAAAATATTTGTGATAGTTTCATTGGTACTCTATTGAACATACCAGGTAATACTAAAGATGGCATCAGATCTAGAATGGCCCTAGATGAAGTGGTCATAAGCAAAGAATTATCAACATAAGTTAGTAGTGATCAAAGTACGTTTTGCCTCCTCCTTATTACACATTGTCTACAAAGGAGAAGAAAACTTTTTGCGAGTGCATGCTTAATGTTAAGTTATCACAAGGTTTGTCTTCCAATATCTGTAGATTGGTATCAATGAAGGATATAAAGATGATAGGTCTTAAATCTCATGATTGTCACTCTTTAATGCAACAAATATTGTCTGTGGCAATTTGATCTATATTGCCAAAGCGTGTAAGGTTTGCAATCATTAGGCCTTGTTTCTTCTTCAACACTCTATGCAGCAATGTTATCGATCCTAAGAATCTCTATAAGTTATAAAGAGAAGTG
This sequence comes from Alisma plantago-aquatica, assembly GCA_963693085.1. Classification (NCBI taxonomy): domain Eukaryota; kingdom Viridiplantae; phylum Streptophyta; class Magnoliopsida; order Alismatales; family Alismataceae; genus Alisma; species Alisma plantago-aquatica. Next base: position 1,402,302,326 of record OY856412.1, read on the forward strand.
GTCATTACCCTGTGCCATCTTGAGATGTATTTTCCTCCTTCATTTTTTGATATCATGGTACATCTTGTTTTCCATTTTCCTAGGGAAGTGAAAATGTTGGGACCAGGTTTCTTACATTAGATGTATCATTTTAAGCAGTACATGACTATTTTTAAAGGTGATGTTTAAAACCGTTATAATTATGAAGGGAGTATTTTTCAGGGTTATGTGGACATGGAGGTTATGAACTTTTGGAATGACTTTCTGAGTTGTAATGAAGCTCCTATAAATGACAAGAATATTGAGGACTATTATAGAAATGGGACTTTAGGAGCATGAGTGAAAGTAATCAGTCATAGGGAACAAGCACACTGTATATTTTATACAACATCGATGAAGTGAGTATTTATATCACCAAACATACCAATTTCATGAAAATAAAATATCCTCAAGAAAATCGATGTGGCTTGCTGAGAGCATAACAAGACATTTATTAGGTGGTTTGAAGATAAAATCTTATGTCAACTATCTCAAACACCAAATAATGTTGCTGAAAATCTCAAATGCCTCGCCTTTAAATCATAAATGAATATTATGTCTTACGAAGGGTTTTTACATAAATAGATTTTCATATTACATAAAACATAAAGATGATAAGAGTGTCATCAAAAATAGTGGGGTCACCCTTCAAGTGTCTTCATTGTATCTTTCTAGTGTGAAGGATAAGAGTCCACATGAAGCCAAAATGTCATATTATAGTGTCATCTAAGACATATGTGAGTTTGACTACATAGATTTACAGTTTTGATCTTTAAGTGTAATTGGGTTGATAACACCAAAGGAGTTGTAGTGGATAAATTGGGTTACATATTAGTGAATTTTGAAAAGATTGGAAAGAAGGGTGAACAATTTATAATGGCATCAAAGGTGAAGCAAGTATTTTATATCGATGTTCCAGAAAATGAAAAATGGTCGGTTGTTCTTCATGGTAAAAGGTAGTTCATCACAGATCCTATAGATGAAGAAGAGTACTATGACAAGTATGTTGACTCTAGTGCATTCTCAGTTGGCTTGCCAACACCAAATATTGAAGCTTACAATGACTTATATATGTTTGGAGATCACATAGAGGATATGTTAATTGATACAAGATCCCAATATTATAGGCATGCTTTTATTTTATTTAAATGGAAGATGTGCATTTTACATTCTTTATCACTTATACTTCATTGTTTGCCTATTTTTGATATGGCATTTTTGCATATGGCTTCTAACCATAAGTATGATGATTGTGATGATGATTATCATAAAGATGAGCACCATGATGATGTGCACTGTGAGGATGACACTGGTGTGAGTTGTATAGTTTAATTACTTTTTTTTGAGAAAATGTGCCCACCATTTTATTAAGTAATCAAATCATTTTGCATCAAGTACAAGGATATGATCCTCAAACCCCCCACCAACACATGTCTTTCCTTCTAACAAAACAAAGATTAAATGAAAGGAAACTATGAGTAAGCTCAATGATGTCCCAGGTGATGATGTCTTCATAGCCATGTCCGCCACAACCTCTCTTCACAGCTTCCACCAGTAGCAAACAATCTGTCTCCACCACTATGTCCAAGTAACCTTCCCTGAGATCCATACACATGTCATGTAGGACAGCCATACCTTCCGCACTAAGCATTGAGTATGAATGATCTAACAGGCACTGGCACAGGAGATGACCGTGCTTGTCTGGGTTGGATGCCCCACAACCATTCTCCTCTGCAGTGGTGAGAGACGCATCGATGTTGATCTTCACGCTGCCCGTGGGTGGGCGGCTCCATGTAAAAGTCCTGGACACCGTAGGAGAAGAGGTTGAATGTCCAACAACTCCATGGTACCTCACATGATCCACCACCATGTTGATGAAGCTAACCGCAAGACTCGTAAGGTAAGAAGGGCGATCGCCAAAAATCTTTTTGTTCCTTATTGTCCATGCCACCCACAGTAGAGACGCTCCCTCATCCTTGCGTCGTCTATCTACATCGTCAAGCAAACTCCTCACCAAGCTTCCCACATCATGAAAACCCAGTTGTCCTGTCCATTCAAACTCACTTTTGCCCATATATGTCTAGCAATATCACAGTGTAGCAATGCAAGAGTGGTGTCCTCTCACTGTCTGTAGTGATTGCAGCCATCATCTTGTGTCACTTGCTTCCTTAGAAGCTCTACCTTGGTCGGTAGAATGTTCCACAGTGCTCTCCAAATGAAGTGTTTTAAATTCAGTGGCCATCCCTACTTCCAAACTCTCTTCCATACCTCCATATTCCTTCCATCCTCCAAGTCCTCACCCACTCGGATAAGAGAATAAGTGCTCCTAACAGAAAATGTCCCATTCTTTTCCTTTTCCCAGAAAAGAGTGTCCTCCTCATGCCGTTGTGACAATGGTATGTTGAGGACCCTCCTAGCAATATGTGTGGGAAAGCACGTCTCCACCGCCTCCCTGTTCCACCTCTTCATCCCCCTGCAAATCAAATTACTCACTAACTTGTACTCTAACAGCCCACTAACCAAGTATCGGCTCACCACGCCCCCCATGTATGGAATCCATCTCTCCTTGTAGATATGAATGTCGTTCCCATCCCCCACCCTCCATATGAAACCACTCTTCATCATCTACATAGCTCCCCATATACTCCTCCAAGTGTAGCTAGGATTACCCCCTAACTCCACGTGAAGAGTAGATGAGGACCTATAGTATTTTTCCTTTAGAATTCGGGAAGCAAGAGACTCTCCATGCACCACCAATCTCCACTCATTTTTAGCTAGAAGAACTTGGTTAAAAGCTTTCAAATCTCTAAACCCCATACCTCCACTCTCCTTGGGCTTGCATAATCTCTCCCAACTCACCCAGTGAATCTTCCTTTCCCCCTCCTTAGAACCCCACCAAAACTGTGCCATCATAGCCAGGATCTCATCAATAAGTCCATCCGGGATCTTGAAGATGCTCATGAGGTAAGTAGGAATAGCTTGGATGACCACCTTAATTAGAACCTCTTTGCTTGGTCTAGATAGGAGTTGTTCTTTCCACCCCTGGAGTTTCTTCCATACTCTATCCTTTATAGAAGCAAATACTAGCTTCTTAGACATCCCAACTACCGTGGGGAGTCCAAGGTACTTCTCATGCCTCTCCACCTCCCTAACTTGCAACCGGTTCTTGATTAACTCACGCCTTTCACTGGTGACCTTTGCACTAAATAAAACCTCCGTCTTCTAAAAGTTAATTTTCTATCTGGATGCCCTCTCATATTGGCTGAAAATTTCAGCTGAAGAGGAGCATTGTTCTGAGGTCACCCTTGTGAAAATAATGTTGTCGTCTACAAAACGAAGGTGAGTAACCTGTGGAGCATGTCTGCAAATTATCACCCCGTGGATTTTATTATCTTGTGCTTCTTTGGAAAGAGAGAAAGAAAGAGCTTTAGCAAAGAAAAGAAAGAGATAGGGGGATACAGGATCACCTTGGCAAAGCCCCCTAGACAGATTTGAATATCCTCTCCTATTGCCATTGATGACGAACTTGTGGGATACACGAGTCACACACTCCATAACCTTCTTCTGCCAAATAGATGGAAACCCTACCCTTCCCATCATCCTCTCCAAGAAAGGCCACTCCACCCTATCATAACCCTTGCTCATGTCCACTTTAAGTGTCATTAAACCTTCTTTGGCCTTCTTCCTATGTTTCATGTTGTTGAACATCTCATTAGCAACCAAAGCGTTTTCTGTGATCATCCTTCCTCCAATGAAAGCACTTTGATTTTCATAAATGATCCCATTCATCAGTGGCTTTATCCTATTAGCCAGAACCTTAGTGATAATTTTATAGGATACATTGTAGAGACTGATCAGCCTATACTCAGATAACCAGACAAGGCTGCTCATTTTTGGAATGAGGATGATGTCAGTATCATTAATATCAGCCAGACCCACATCTCCATTCCACCAATTAGAAATAAAGGACACCATGCTACTCTTAATAGTCACCCAGAATTTTTAGTAAAAGATTGCTTTCATACCATCCGGTCCAGGTGCTTTATTCGGATGCATTTTCTAGAGAGATAACCACACTTCTTCTTTGGAGGGAACTTTATTCAGATCTGAATAGGAAGATTCAACAACCACTTGTGTCAAGCCATCAAGGAACTCATCCATACGAGTTGGGTTGGAGCTTGAGAAAAGAGAATTGAAATAAGAAGAAATAATTTAAAGCAATAGAATCCATGTATGTGTGCCAAGTCCCATCCTCTTTAAAGAGCCCTTCTATGGTATTATGTTGTCTCCTCTGGCTTGCTTTATGATAAAAGTACTTAGAATTCTTGTCCCCGTCTCTCATCTCATTGGTTCTGGCCCTTGCTAGCCAAAAACTTTCCTCCATCCTTTGAAGTTCCTATAATTCCTTCACTAGCGACTCACATTCTAGAAGCATATCATTGGAAGGTGGCTGGTTTTGAGCTATGCCAAGCCTCTTTTCAGTCTTCTGGATTCTTCTCTTGAAACATTCCCAATCTTGTCCGTTGTCCACCCTGCTAACTTTTTTATACATTTTTTCATCTAACCTTTGAGCCCCAATAAGTGATTGTCATCCCATGCTTGTGTAACCACCTCTTTGCATTCTGGTGAAGAAAGCCAGAAGGTTTCAAACCTGAACCTCCTTTCAAATTGTCCCTCCACCAAACTCCTCCTTTCGGCCCATAGGAGAATCTATCCATGATCAGAGCTGAGAATAGGAAAATTCTTTACTCTCCTTATGTTGAAAATGTCACACCATCTCCTATCAGCCAAGAACCAGTCAAGTCTTTCTAAAATCAAATTATCTACCTCCAGTCCTATCCTCCAGGTAAATTTGTTGCTCGTGGATCCCAGATCAAGCAACTGACATATGGAAATGGCCTCCTTGAAGTTGCACATCTGCCATTCATTGTGAGGTTGTCCTCCCTATTTCTCAGAAAGAGAAATAATCTCATAGAAATCACCACCAAGAAGAATAGGTAATCTGGATTGAGCACAAAGATCCTCCATCAACCGCCATGTATTGTGTCTCTCTTGGGTGGCTTCCCATCCATAGATCCCCACAAAGTAAAAACACTATGGGATGTCCTCCTTCCCAACCACAACAGTAATGTGATGATCAGAGAAAGACTTCCCTGTAACATCCCCCCTCCACCACAACCCCAAACCACTAGCCCTACCTCTACTATCCACACAAATACCCACATTGAAATCACACCTTCTCCTCATAGCCTCGTGATCTCCCCCTCTGCACATATTCTCCATCACAAAGACTATGTCGGGTATCTCCCTCCATCACCTCCTCTTGAGGGAATCTACTATCCTAGGGCTTCCCAAACCCCAGACGTTCCAACACAGGGTTTTCATTGTCCTTCACGGGCCTAGACCTCCCTAGCACCCGCTACTGATGTGTGATTCAGTTCACACAACACTTCAACCCTCCAACGCTTACCCCCTAACCCCATCTCCCCCTCCACATCACATATACCTTCATCCTCACCCCTACTTCTCCTTTTTCCCCCTCATGAGACATCAACCTCACCTTCCCCACCCCTTCCATATCCATATGGAACACCCCAACCTTGTCATCCTCTGCACCCTCCTACCCTTAGCCCCTCCATCCTTCTTTCTCAACATATCACCCCTCACACCTGCCCCCTCGTCCTTCTCACTCACCCCATCCCCTTTCGCAAGACGGTGACCTCCCTCATCCACGTCCACAATAGTGGTGACACCCCCAACGTCGAACTTTGAAGCGTCGTCCCTCCTGGCATTGCGATCAGCTTCCATGGATGACGCACTGGAGATGTCCCCTAGCCCACGTCTAAGCTTCTCAACATCTCCCCCAGTGTTGTATGCAGCAATGGCACTGTCTACAAATACAACATCCCCCCCGACATTGATGATACCCATGGACATTCCTCTGGTGTTGTCCCCTTGCACCTTCTAATGTTCAAACCCATCGATGCTCCCTGAGTTGTAGGCGACGTACTCCCTGACGTTGCAATCAACAGCAACGTGTGTTTCCACAGCAGTGCCCCCCTTGTCTCATGTGCATCCTTCTCACGTGCAACCTCATTAGACGTTGCCCAGACGATGCCCCCCCATCATTACGAGCATTGTCAGAAGCAACATATCCCCTTGTCATGCAAGGAGCTCCAAAGGGAAACCCCCTAATGACGGGCCCCCCATCATTCTGTGTTACTTCCCTGGACGCTCCCCAAACGACATCCCGTGATACCGTCTCCCCTCCTCCTTGCACGAACGAGTATGTCTGAATCTTAGACACTGGTGGATGTGAGACGCCATCACGCGTATGTCCTTGTACGAATGAGTTCGCCTAACATTTGGATACTGGTGGATATGAGACGTCGTCACCCGTCCCTATGATCACAGATGCACCCTAGACACCATCGTCTGCCATCATCTGATCAACTTTCATCGTCACCATCCTCTTAACGAAGACTTCCTCCAAGTCTACCCTTATTGTCGAGTCTGTTGAATCCCCTATTTCCTCCATCCCAAGTTAACCCTTTTTGATCCTTGGACGTTTGTTGTCATTGTCCCCCCCCCCAAACATCCATCCATCTGACCTAGATCATGATTTTTTTGGCTTGGAGGTAAATCGTAGCTCTTTTCTCACGCTCTCCCTTCCTAAAAGCTCCTCTTTTATAGGGGTGTTCCACCATTTCATAGGAGATGCCTTGATCCATGGACCCCATAACCTCGGGGCTAAGTCCTCCTCTTCCTCCTCCCGACAGTCCTTCTCAAGATGACCAATGACCACAGAGATAGAAGAAGGTAGGAAGATGTTCATATCTGATTTTGATAGACACCACTTTCCCTTCTTTGTCACAGATCTTTTTCTTTTGGTGGATTGGTTTTGATATGTCTATCTCAACCCTAGCTCGGCAAGACGCCCCCCATCCTATGTCACGCCTGTCCATGATGTTAACCTTGCCGATTTTTACTGACACAGCTTTGATATCCTCTTCAGGTCTTTACCCAAGTGGCATGTTGTACAACCATATCTAGAATTGGCAGTGATTGAGCATCATCTCTGCTAGTGTATCCTCCAGATTGATATCCCTCACAAAAGATGATTATCAAAGTTTCAAGGGCCGTCTTTCATGACCTATTCCTTATCTTTCCAATGGAGAAACAGAACGACAAAGAGGTTGTTGGATAATTGATGAAAGATTGCCTTCTTCCTCAACACCCAAGCATGAGTCATCGTATGTTTGAAGGTCGGAAAGTTATATTGTCTGTTCTTCATCAACCTCCCAACCAATGTCAGTGCTATGTGTTCATTCCCCACCCCATTTGTTTCCCCTTAAAGATCCAGAACATCATTCTTTTCCTCTTCTTGCACCCTTAGTGACGTGTATCTAACCACAAGATCATCTGCCATAGCACGTAGACAACTTGCAAAACTGCAAGAGGGAACTCCTAGATGGTGAGGATTCATGGATGCGTCATCGCCAAGAGAAACCCTAGGGTGTGGCTGAATAGGAAAGATGTCTCTTAGTTTAATTACATAGATGTGCATTTTACAATATCTAACTTGTTGCATTATTGTATAGTGATATCACATTTATAACTTATATCTTTTTATGACGTATATGTGCTTTTGCAATTTTAGCATGAGTATGTGTACCCTGAGGATCTTGTTGAGATTGCTGAGAAGTAACATCAACATGCAAAAAATAAGAACCATCATCGTGATGAACACGTTAGTAGAGAAAAGGGGTAACAAACCGAAGTTAGTCGTTGAGTTTGATGAAACAAGAAAACATGTTGGGAAGAACTACATTTTTTTGTGGCATATCTAGGGGTTCTTACTCGTAGCAAATCAGATGCAATAGTAGAATCTTGGAATAAAATTGACCAATGTAAGAAAGATTTAATATGGAAGGAACTATGTGTGATATATTATCATTTAAAATTCTATTTTTTAAAGCTATTTATATTTTTATCTTTAAGAATATTCTATTAAGTATATAAACTTTTGCATAGCATATTTAACCTAAATGAAAAATTGCATCACAACATTGTGGGCAGGTACTAAGGAATTATAGGACAAATATAACAAGAGAATACATTTGGAATGCTGAGAAGAATAAGAATAAGTAAGCCATTAAGAAATGGGACTATCTTGACCTGAAGGTGTGGGAGGCATTTGTTTCTTCTAGAAAAACTAATGAATTTAAGGTTTCAAGTCTCACTCCACATCTAGAATACATTCTTAAGAATTCATTCTATTACACATTTAACATATGTTTTGAACTAACCAGGCTTTAAGCAATGCTCAAATAGAAACACATTTAAAGAATGTGTACAACCACACGAGGAGTCCATGTGGCTATGCAAAGCTTCGCCAATAGAGACTGCAAGAGGCTTCTTCTCAGTAGCCTACTCATGGGATTTATGAGTCCTCTACTGCTCCTACACCTCTACTTTTCCATGAGGAGTGGAGAGCTAGTAGGCAAACCAAATTTGGAGAAATATCCAACCCCGCAACCACTGAGGTAGATGCAAAAATAGTAAAATTCAACTCTCATAGTAATTACTATTGATGATTGTTATGCTTTGCTTACCATTTATTACTAATGATGATTAGAGAAAGCTCTATGAGAAAAGGAAATAAGGCAAGTTCATCCCTGAAGGTACAAGGGATGAATTGACAGTTGTTCTAGGTAATCCATAGAATCATGGGTGTGTTAGGGATGTTGGGGCTGGTGTCGGTATAAGAGCCTTGTTTGGGCCATCAGAGCATAAGTACAAATCTTTCACAAAAGGAGGATGATCATAAGAGTAGGTATAAGAGATGATTGCAAAGGGAAAAGAAGAAACAATGAGATAATATCATGCTTCTTATTCAGCTCCTCAGATAGTACATGTGGTGCCCCGCACTTCGTACAAGGTGGACCACCCTATGACAGAGGTGGTTGGGAGTAATCCGATGGACCCACCACCTAGAACATCTACTATAAGTTTTTTTATGGTATAGTACTCTTTCTAATGATTTATATAATATGTTTGAGTTTGGGTATACATTTCAACACTTTATACAAATCTGTAAGGGTTGAGGATATGTCGTCTTTTATTAGTAGGATTTGTCATTGCACTTGGTGAGGCATACCCACACCTTGTGGGTGACATGATTCATGGTGCTTTGTTGTCCTCTGATGTGGTTCATGTGACACAAAGGCTTGTCTATGATGCTTGGAAGTAGGTTGCACTGTCATATGACCACCACGAGCATGAGACAATAGGTGATGCAGAAGCTGACATGGTTGTGTGGCCCAAAGAGGGAGTTTTCTTTACTAATGTTGCTAAATTTACATTTTCTTTGTACCTGTATATACATGACAATTGATATGAGAATATATATATGCAAGAAATTGTGCCTAAGCAACCTCCAACATCTCATCCTCTACCTCCTCCTCAATATATTTGATTACCTAGTTGGCTTGAAATGGACCTATTTTACTCTCTAGTTCCTTATTGTAGAGTTTGACACTATGGATAGACAATTTTGAATAAAGGTCACCTATGATGGTCCATATTAAGGAGGTCATTGTAGGTCAACATAATGATACTAGTATATTTTTGCAGGATATTTTGGAGATGTTTAATTATGCTTGGTTGAATACATTTGTGCTAGAACTTTAGATATATTGAGATCTTATATGGCTAAATACCTCATTTTATATATGTTGAATTGTCTTCTTATAGATTAATGCATACCTGATATACGTTTTGCAGTTGCCTACATAGGGTGTGTACATAGTTCACACTACCCCATGTGACATTTCTAGCTCCATTATTGATTAGTTGTGTAAATTAAGATCCTTCATATGTAATCGATCACTTCTCTGTCGCATTTAAATATATTGATAAAATGAAAAAGAGTGTCATATAGATCCTTTTAATGTTGAATAAGTTTCAATTACTTTGCTTATATTTTTTACTTAGGAATTACATTTCATTGTAGATTTTGAATTTTCTTTCGTTTGTCTTCTTTTTAATCAGGAATAATCATCGTGTGTTGTTAGTAATTGTCCCTGCGACACCAACTGTGTATTATCTAGATCCTAAGGGTGAAAAAGTAGACAGTGGGGACACAAAATGCAAAAGGAATTATTCACGTGAGTAAATATTTAGATTTATATCCATTACCTTATATTATTACATGACTATTACTAATATGATTCAATATGTTACATTAACATATCGAGCTATAAAAGAATTCGTAAAGGTTGGAGAAAAGGAGGACAAGAAAAAGAAAGTGATAAGTTGGGAGAATATTAATGTAGTTTTCTGACTATAATGTATATTTATACCAACTATACTTATTTTTATTTATTAACTTTTTTATGTTGGTAAATTTATAGTATCATAAACAAGATAACGGTTGGGCATGTGGATACTACATGTATATCAGCATGATTGTCAGATATAGAGAACTAGATATCAAGTGCATATAAAAGGTAATCTATATATTGTCTTGATCATCATAAGTAAATAATCTCATTTGATGATATAAAAATATCAAAATCTTTAATTATGTCATTCTCTTTGCAGCTATTTCACACAAAAACTACTTATATGACAAAACAACTAGATGAGATATGAGAAAAATGGGCACAAGCCTTCGTTAAGGAAGTGAACTGGAATTTGATTGGGATAAAGAATGAGTTTTCTAAATTTTGATGTCATTATTTCTATATATATGGTGCTTATGACTTCTTACAACTTTAAATTTGATGTGAGTAAGTTATTGGTGCATATGTCAATGATGAATGTATGGGATTAAGAGAGAAAGATTTCTCCCCCCTCTCCCATGCTTGTGATGGAGGTTGAACGTCCGGGAGGGTGGTAAATCAAGACGGCAATTGGGATTCGAACTCGGGTCCCATTGTTTGGGGATACTATGCTTGACCACTTGAGTCACTCCTTGTCGGCAAGTTAATGACGAATATATACATGTGTGTGAATGTGAAGGTGACTAAATACAATGGGAATTGTATTTCTATATGTCATGAGAATGGAATTAGAATGGAATTGGTGCATATGTGAATGTTGTATCATGTTTGTGAGAAAATGTGAAGATGAATGAATATAATTATGTTTGTACATGTGATGACAATGGAAGTAGTGAATGGATTTTGTATGTGGGTGTATTGTGTTTGGTATTGCATGTTTATTGACACGTTGTTAAGCTGGACATAGGATGGAACCTGCAATTCTATTGAATTGCAAGTTCTACATCCTGTTGAACAGTCAGACAATAGGTCTGTAGACTTTTTATTTTAAAAGAATAAAACTTAGTCATCGGTTGTATCAAAAAATAAACATTGTCAGTCCGAGTCGTCAGTTTTTAGACAAGACTAACATTATAGGACTACTGATAACACCCAAATTCAAGCATTTATACTAATCACTTATTTTTGGTTTTGTGTCATTATAGCCTTAATATGCCCAAAATAATCATAGATCCTTATCTTTTAGTAATTTATATCTTTTCATAGATAAAGTTGATCAACTAGACAATTTTGGGACTCGATGGCACCGAACCTGAGAAGGCATCTATTCTCTAAGATCTCTCCCCAACACATGGTTTTTGCAGCAGTTAGACTTCCATCTGTCACGATCGCGGTGGACTAAGCATCACACTATGTGCACTAAGAAACTTTTGATATCTTGGACCTTATTTTCGATGGTCAGTCCTTTTTTGGAATGCATCCTCATCAATCAGAAGGTTCATCGATGTGGGCCCATCGATCACCAAGTAATAGCACCCCCCTCCCGAGGCCATGACTGCAATCGAGGCACATCAACCTCGACCTCGACCGTGACCACGGCCCGACCACCTCGACCGTAGACTCTAACTCAACTGAGGCATCTACCTTGACCGTAGGGTCTACCTCGACCGTGCCCAGCCTGGCACGGTTGGGCTGAGACCAAGGCCACAACCGAGGTAGGTTTTGTGACCATCTTCTGCCTTCTCCTATAAATATTCACCCCTCGCGACCTAGAGAGGGGTTCTGAGTTTGGAGATTTTTTCTGGTTCCACACATTGTTGGTACCCAGAGCCCCATGGGAGAGTTCCAAGGTCTAAAAGGGATGGAATGCTCATCCTACATCTATTCCTCCAGTTTGCTTCCATCTACCACAATTTTCCACCACCATTTGCCCATATCCTACTATTCGCAATCATATTTCACCTTCATACACCCACCAAGATGTTGTTTGGGGTGGAATCAAATTGAAAGGAGGCCAAGGAGTCCAGAAGACTAAAGAAGATGACCCAAATACAAGATCCAACCTATATGGAGGCTAAGGAACAAGATCCACCTCTCTTCTATGAGCTAAATCTCTTCTTCCTCTCCTTTCTTCTACTGTTCTCCTTTGTTTCCAATAAATGATGTTCTTCCATCTTTGTTCGGTGCCAACTATGCTTGTCCATGGCTAGTTGAGATCCTTCTTGGTTATGTAGTTTGTATTGGGCATGTTTATATACTTTTACCTTAAGCAAGCAGTTTTTTTCAGATCTAGTACATTTTTTATTCTATCTTCTCTTTCTGGTCATGATTGCTAGTTTGATTGATTTCTTTCTTTCTTGAACTTCTATTTCAGCCTATATCGAGAGATTTGTTGTAGAAATAGATAGGAGAAGTTAGTTTGTGTAAGGACCCTAACCTCTATTTTGGGCTTACCCTATTTGCTTTGCCTAAACCTTGAGTTTAGATGTGTGCTAATTGCCTGAATTTGTGATTAAGGTTTGTTTGTGCTTTGTTCAGAGGTGGAGGTGCAACTTGCAAATTATCTAATTTTTAGGGTTGGCGTACAAGTTTTTCACCTCAAGAGATGTCTTTCTCTCTCCTTCCATCCTCTAGGGTTGAGAGGATGGTGTGGGCTCTTTTCTTGAGTAGCTTTGGGATTTGTTGAGCTTTGTTGAGCCTTGTTGAGCCTTGTTGAGCCTAGATATCGGGTTGGACCTTGGTGTATCAACCAAGGGAGTGCTGGTTGTATCGGGCAAGGAGGTGTATCGGCCAAGGTGTGTTGGTTTTCCATCTTGAGCGACACAAACCCTTCACCTAGCTTCATTTGTGTCACCTTCTTTGAACAAGTGGTTGTTGCTTTGCTAATTGGGTGGAAACTCATGGGCATGTGTTTTTGGGGTGCTAGCATGTGGGACAATCCATGGACAAGTGTGTTAGGGGTGGGTGCCACCTTGCCTTTCTCTTCCCCTTCACCCCTTAGTATATAAATGACCCCCCTTGCTTGCTAGGTCTCTTTGGTTCCTTTAGTTGATTCCCTTCCTTTGGTGGTTGATCTAGGAGAAGAAAGGACCAAGTGGTGGCCGATATAGCTGGTGTTTTGGGCAACACACCTTTCTAGATTATCCCTTTCCTTCTCTTATGGTAAGTATCTCTCCCTTTCCTTGGCACCTTCTTCTTCTTCTTCTTATTCTTCTCCCTTCTCTTTGGCCATGGTGGTTGAAAGTTGTTCTTCTTTGTGTTGGACGAAGATGGTGCCTTGGAGCTTGGAGCTTGGTTCTAGGAGCTTGGAGCTTTACAACTTGAGGCGGGTTACATAACTCCTAACCCTACTATACTACTTCTTTATCATGTTGCTTTTATATATGTTTCGTCCATGTCATATTCTAGCTATGTTTCTTTCTTTAATGGTTATAAGGTTGCCTTAGATGTACCCTAGACCTTGTTGAGATGGTTACCTTGGGTTGGCCAAACCATTGGATGTGGAGTTCTTTGGGAAAAATCCCTCTCTCACTTAGTTATTGAGAGGTGAGCCTAGGGTGTCCTAATTCAATGGTGAGTGTATTTTTGGGTTGGATGGCTGATATGGTGATGGACCTCCTTGTTGCCCGATAGGTGATGGAAGTTGTGAAAAACCCCTCTCTCACTTAGTTGTTGAGAGGCGAGCCAACTCTCTTGATCTTTTAGGCCTTCTTGGTGAAAGTCTTGAGGTTGAAGATGACCAACCCGTCATGGCCTTTGAACCCTTGCATGATACCCTAAGTTGTGTTCTGCCCGATATCCCTCTTCTAGGGTTGAGCTTTGGTGATATGCTAGGTGAACACCTTGTTGACCTCTTGACCGATATGGACCTTTACCCAAGATGTAGTTGGGTGATATGTCCTTGGCCGATATGGTGTTACCAATATGGAGTCTTGGTTTGTGTAACCATGATGGGCGATATGGTGCCTTGACCGATAGAGAGTCCCAAACCCTAGCTTGGGTGATAGGGCTACCTTGGGCGATATGGGAGCTCCTTGGGCACCATGGTGGGATGCCCATGATGTCGCTTTATGGATGGCAGTGGTGTCCCTTGGGTGACATGGTTTTGGTGGTTGCCTGACATGGAAAACCCTAAACCTAACCCTAGTGGGTGATATAGGTTCTTGGCAGATATGATGATAGTTTTGCCTGATACACTCTTATACATGGTTGCATGATACCCTCTTGTACATGGTTGCATGATATGCAGGTTTCCTCATATGTGGCTTGGTGCCCTAGGGTTTTGGTGGTGACTGATATCATTTGGGTGAGGGATGGTGCTCTACTCGAGATCCCTTTTGTGACGTCTGTCTCGGAAAAACAATGAGATCAACGAATGCGGAAGCAATTAACTAGCAGTGGAATTATTGAAAATCACTAAAAATTAAAACTTTTTGTAAAGATATCTACAAACAGTAAAACTCTTTCATAAGGAAACATGATAAGTTGTTTACAAACTGGTCCATCATTACATCTCTGTAAAATCACATCTCGAGGATTACAAATATCAACTGCCCTATTAGCTGTACAAGGCCAGATACAAAAACCTCGAGGCATTAAGTCAAAATCACAGATTTATATTAAACATCTACTAACTCCTAGGACCTGAGACTACAGAGACGACACATAGAACATTCTAACTACAAGACTTGACAGACAGTGTCTCCACCTAAGGATCACTATTGTCCCTAATATTGTTGCTACTGTTGTTGCTCACCCACTGATGGGTTCCTTTGTCCTCGGCGTCTACCTAAAAAGTTGAATCCCATGGGGGTGAGACAATTGAATAATTATCCCAGCGAGAGTTATAACTCTCCTCCAGAAGCATTTTTATTGCAATAGTGGAATAACATTGAGCAATAGAATTATAAACATTCAACAACAGGTTTATCATTATGTAAACTAAGTGAAGCAACATTCTTTTAAGCAATCATTTCAATTATAACTTAATTTAATGACAAGACATATAAAAATAAGGAATATGAAGAACATGTATACTAGTTGTTCAACTAGAGCACTATAAACAATGTATCATCATTCATTGTTTCTCATAGTTCAGCCTAAGCAGTTATGCTACACAGTTGATTACATTTTACAAACATATTTATGCCCTGAGGGGATGAGTTACACCTCTCATACTCCAACCGACCATTACTAAATCGCAATCGGTACCATACATAGGTCATAAGAAGAGCCAGATTCCTATGACCTCATCATCCTCAATCAGTGTGAGGAACAACATGCAGGACATCTTGTGTCTCTGCCATAATAGCTTTCCAGGGTATTCTTGCAACTTTGCTATTAGAGTTACAGTGGCGTTCTGTACTCTCTTCACCATAGAGGGATTTCTTATTTATCTCTCATCGATGCGGCATTAACAATATCATCGGGAGATTGGTGATACATCATCTCGGCATAAACATATAAACAAGGATTGAGAGATTAAAGGTACATCTCATATCAAATCCAACATTAGGACGTAAGGATATTCGCGTCCATAACCCCCACATACTCAAAAGTATGCTCTCCAGGACTTCCCTTAGGAAAACCTGTTTCACCATCATTTGACTTCTGAAAATGATGGATCTATGGTCAGGGCTCTACATGATATAATTATACTTGATTATTTAAGTACATTATGACATTCTTTTAGCATCAGGCATGTTTTAAAACATAAACCAATAAAACAACTGCTATAAAGAAAGAGTACTATTTGTATCAAGTTCACATCACATATTTTTATCATTGGGATATCAATCCCTAACCATCTCATCATTGTGATTTAGGAATATGGGTGTTCAAACCCTTACATCATCCAAACACTTGTTACCAAGTGACATACTATCATCAAGTCATTTAACAACATGACCTTGATTGTAACAATGCATATACTTCTCATGGCTCATATAGCATATTACTCTCATATGTTACCTCTATAGCATATCACTATTTTCAAAGCTTATAAAGTGCTTTCAATGAATATGACATCATAACTCTTACGTGACTATGATCACTTCTTGATAAAGACTTGCACGACTAACACAATTGATAACATGCACAATCCAAGTTCTTTTCACATTAAACATAGAACACCACGACCATGCTACCTTGCACGGTCGTGCAAGAGTAAGTCACCACGATCGTGCTTCATTACATGGTTGTGCTATTGACAAATTACCACGAACGTGTTACATTACCACGGTTGGTTTCTAGGGTTAGGGTTTCCCTATTTAATTCAATTAGGGTTAGTTAACCCCTTTAACTATCAAAGGCATAATGATTCCTCTTTTCATACTCAAGTATAAAGTATCATGCTTAAAAGCATAACCCAAAATTAGGGTTTACTATTCACACCATGACATTTCCCTAAATTTGGGTTTACTATTCACAATACATCACTTTACCCTAGATTAGGGTTTACTATTCACATTATAATGAATTAAGATCATACCATCATCATGTGTGAGGATTTCTTCCATTAATGCCCTCAAATTAGGTTAAAATTCATTAACCATCATAATTAGGGTTTCATGATCTCACTAAAATGGATAATGTCCGAATTAGGTATGTTCATACATATTGGAGGCCTATTAATTGATCCTCGTTCATATAAGGAGTCTTCTCTCTCTTCATTTTATAATATGATGTTTACATTATCCATGATTAGGTTAAGTCAAATCAACCTTGTCATCATGGGTTATGTCACTACTATTGTGATCATTAGGATTCACCTGATCAAAGGGCATTGATTATTCTATCCCATCAAGGGTACTTTTGTAATGATCCCCATTGATCATATCATGCATTAATCCATTAATTACTTAGTCCCTTAATCACTTTAGGTATCTCTAGGGTTTAGGTTAATGAACTACTAAACCATCTTGATCTCTAAGGCATCAAACGATCTTGACCTTTTTAGACCTCAAATAGTCTTTCACACTAAACCCCCAAACAGTCTTGAATAAACCTTGAAACCGTTTGGTAGAGTTAACCGTTTGGTTTTGTTGACTTTGAAATTGTTTGATAAAGTGCACACTCAAAACCATTTGGTCATGAAGACTGTTTGGCCAAGTTGACTTTGAAACCACATGGACACAATCGTTCTTGAAACCACATGAGCACCAAATGGTTTGGGATCATTTGGTACCAAACGGTCTTGATACCGTTTGGACTCAAATGGTATTGAGACCATTTGGACCCAAACGGTCTTGAGACCGTTTGGTCCAAACCATCTCAAAACCGCATGGACCAAAAAGTGTCTCAACCACTTCAATTGAGTTAGGGTTTCCAATGTTGAACCCCTCAATCGTTCATGCACTTGTTATCCACTTATCAATTGAGTCAATTAGGTCAACCCTCAACTGATTTAACCCTCAATTGAACATCAATTGATCACCAATTAGGGCTTGGATCAATTGAATTAGGGTTTGGAATCGATCACCCTTCAACATGTATCAACATGAGTCTAATTGACATTGAAACCATTGAACAATCATTCAATTTAGTCATGACCTGACCCCAAACGGTCTTGGGATCATTTCCATGACCTCCAAACGGTCTTGAGACCGTTTTCTCAAGTCAACATAAAAAAAGAACTCAACCTATTAAGGTTTGACTCATTGATTTGATCATTAGGTCATTATTCAATTGTACTTCAACTTGTGATCCTTAGATGTTCAACCACTTGACCATAGTCCACCCTAGACCTCCAAACAGTCTTGGGTGACCCCCAAACGGTCTTGGGATTGTTTGGATATCCTCCAAACGGTCTTGAGACCGTTTTCCCATTATATCATCAAGAACCAAGTCATCCTCTTAAGGGTTGAACCCTAATTTTGGTCACCAATTCAGCACTTAATTGTTCAACAACTTAATATCATTGGACCCTCAAATGGTCAACCATACTTAACCCTAGACCTCCAAACGGTCTTGGGTCATCAACAAATGGTCTTCAGACCGTTTGGGTGATCCCCAAATGGTTTTGAAACCGTTTGGGCCACTCAACCCAAACTTCAACTTGATTCAATTATTGAAATCAGCAAATAACCCGATTAGGGTTTAGGTGATTAATGTGCCTTCAATTGGTGATTTACTTGGAATTAGATGATGATTTTTGGTAGGTGATTAGTCCATATTATTTACAACAGATATCTAAATGGTCAACACCTGTTAAACGCATCGAAACAGTCTTGGACCGTTTGCTCTATGTGGTCTAGTGAAATTGTTTGTATTCAAACGGTTTGAAACCGTTTGCTCCCAAATGGTTTGGGAAACCGTTTGTACAAGAGGTGGGAGACCGTTTGCTAGAGAAAGTTTGTGGATAAACTTTGGAATTAACGTCATCATCTTCTACCTCAAGAACAGGGGATGTTCTTCACGGAAACACTTGCAAGAACACATAAAAGTGTCTAAAGAAGGAGAATAAGCAACATTTTTAAGGAAGGAAGATGCAAAAACAAAGCATAAGGTTTACAGTTATAAAACCCACCTTAAGATCTGATCTAGAGCTCCAAACTTCGTAGCTTTAATGGTGGATGAAGCTCCAAAGGTTGTCCAAGGTCCGTTCTTCAAGATTTGAATGGAGAAGATGGCTAGAAAGAAGAGTTGTGTAAGGAAAACTACTAAACCAACCTTGTATTAGAGTTTCCACCATGAATTCGAGATAGGTGATGATCCATACTTACCAAATTATCTTGGTCGTCCTCCTCTATCCCAGATCTTCCTTTTGGTTGGTCCAAAGCAAGAAGATGAGAAAAGAGACTAAGGGAAACGTTCCCTTGCTTTGAGGAAAAAGGGTGCATATATATTTTTGGGTATTATTAAGGCAAGAAAAAGATAGTTATTCTCTTATTTCTTAAACCCATCAACTCATGCTTGCTCCAACCTTGGCCACGTTTCTTACTCCTTTTAACATGAAAAACCTCTCTCTTATCTGAGGTTAAAGGAAAAGAAACCATACGTCTTAATAAGTTATATATATGAAAGGCCATTTTGCTTAAAACTTGGTTATTTAAATATCAAGGTTATCTTTCTTACTTGATCATTCAACTGAGGCTCCCCTCTCATCTTATTTGCTCTACTTGATGCCAAGAAACATGATATATATTCTACATGTTATAAATTTTACATATTGCACCCTATGTTTTGGGTAAATTGCACTTTACACCAAAACTAGGTTTTAAAGCACAAGGATTGCTCTACAAGCTATATCTTGGTGCCCAAGCTTATGGAATCTATTCCACCATATCATATGCATTACTATGATGTCTCAACATCAGAGGAACATCTCAAAATGTGAAATTTTCAAGTTAACCCCTCTACTTGGGTAATTTTCACTTTAGTCCATAATTAACAAAACAATGTTTCAACATTATACAAAAAGGACTGAAATGGAAATATATGTTCCTCAGAAGCTTTAATTACATTACACAAGATAACCACAAGTATCTAATTACATATTTAAGCAAAAAACCTAGGTTTAGTTCATAAGCTAGGTCAGGAATGTTACAAATTATCCACCCCTTACAAGGATTTTGTCCCCAAAATCAACAAAACATATTAAGAGAAAAGAGAAGGATATTTCCTTCTCATCTCTTCCTCTAGTTCCCATTTGGCTTTTTTAACACCACGGTGATTCCAAAGGACTTTCACAAGACTTATGTCTTTCTTTTTCAACTTTTTAATTCTTTTATCAAGGATCAATACAGGTCCTTCTTCATAAGATACATCATCATTCAATTCTACTTCCATAGGTTGTAGAACTCATTATGTATCAGGGTGACATTTCTTAAGCATGGAAATGTGGAACACAGGGTGTAACCTCTGTAACTCTGGTGGTAACTCTAGCTTATAAGCTACTCTTCCAATCTGTTCAATGATTGGATAAGGTGCCATAAACCTAGGAGCTAACTTTCCTTTCCTTCCACATCTCAGAACTCCTTTCCAAGGTGAGACTTTGAGGTACACTCTGTCTCCAACCTGGAATTCTAAAGGTCTACGACGTTTATCACCGTATGACTTCTGCCTATCCTGTGCGGTCTTTATATGTTGTTGTATCGCTTTAATCTTCTCGGTGGTCTGCTACACAAGATCAGGACCTAAAAGTTGATATTTACATGTTTTGTACCAACATAGGGGTGATCTACAACGTCTACCATACAAAGCTTCATAAGGTGCCATGTCAATGCTATGTTGATAGTTGTTATTGTAGGGAAACTCTATCAAGCTTAGGTGCAGATCCCAACTCCCTGTAAACTGAAGAACCCATGCTCGAAGCAAGTCTTCCAAGGTCTGTATAGTCCTTTCTGATTGTCCATCAGTATGAGGATGAAAGGTTGTACTAAACCTTAACTGTGTGCCTAAGGCTTTGTGAAGTCGCTCCCAAAAATGACTCGTAAACTGAGGACCTCTGTCAGAAACAATGGTATTTGGGACTTCGTGCAGTCGTACTATCTCATCGACATATAACTGTGCTAGCTTCTTAGCGGAATAGGTTGTTTTGACAGGCAAGAAATGTGTTGTCTTTGACAACCTATCGACTACTAACCAAATGGAATCATAACCTTTGGTTGTCTTGGGTAGACCAACCACAAAGTTCATGGTTACATGATCCCACTTCCACTATGGTATGGGCAAAGGTTGCATTATTCCTATAGGTTTCTGGTGTTCAACTTTAACTTGCTGACACACAGGACATCGCATAATGAACTCAACAACATCTTTCTTCAAGCCAGGCCACCACTACATATCTTTCAAGTTTTGAT
The DNA here is from genome assembly GCA_963693085.1 of Alisma plantago-aquatica. NCBI lineage: Eukaryota > Viridiplantae > Streptophyta > Magnoliopsida > Alismatales > Alismataceae > Alisma > Alisma plantago-aquatica. The sequence continues at coordinate 1,402,323,432 of OY856412.1, forward strand.
ACATCTTGGTGCTTCCTAGATGCATAGCATACATTGAAGAGTGAGCTTCTTCCAGGACTAACTTTCTCAAGTTATCCATATCAGGCACTATCATCCTACCATGATAACAGGCTACTTGGTCATCTGAATAATGGAAACCATCTCATTTCTCACTATCATACTCCGATCTAACCAGTTGAACTGCAACATCAACTTGTTGTGCCTCCTTAATCTACGGTCTCAGAGTAGGTTTTATTTGCATCTCAGCTAACAACCTGTCTAACAATGATACTTTTAACTGTACATTGTCTTTCCTTAAAGAGATAAGCATATTCCTCCTAGAGCATACCAAGGAATTCAGTTGTGCTCTATCCAAAGTTGGTGTTGCTGATTTCCTACTCAAAGCATCAGCAACCACATTGGCCTTCCCTGGATGGTAATCAATCGTACAGTCATAATCTTTGATTAACTCCATCCAGCGGCGTTGCCTCATGTTAAGCTCATGCTGAGAAAAGATATACTTAAGGTTCTTATGATCAGTGAAAATCTGGAATGTCTCTCCATAAAGATAATGTCTTCAGATCTTCAAGGCATGAACCACAACATCTAGTTCTAGATCGTGTGTCGAATGATTCTCCTCGTGTTTCTTAAGCTGTCGGGAAGCAAAAGAAATCACTTGTTTATCCTGCATCAACACACTTCCAATTCCATTCTTAGAAGCATCATAGAAAACTATATATCTTTTCCCTTGCTCAGGTAAAACAAGCACTGGTGCACTTGTCAATCTTTCCTTCAACAACTGAAAGGATTGTTGACACTTATCACTCCAAACAAAAGGAACATCCTTCCTGGTCAACTTAGTTAAGGGTAAAGCTATAGAACTAAAGTTCTTAATGAACCTTTGGTAATATCCTGCCAACCGTAAGAAACTTCGAATCTCAGTCAGTGTTTTCGGTTGCTCCCATAGCAGAACAGATTCTACCTTTTTAGGGTCAACATGTATTCCTGAAGCAGATATTACGTGTCCAAGAAAAGAAACTTCTGGTAACTAGAACTCACACTTGCTAAACTTAGCATATAACTTATGCTCTATTAGCAAAGTTAGATCATGTCAAAGATGTTGTTCATGTTTTTGAGCATCTCTACTATAGATCAAAATGTCATCTATAAAGACAACAACACACTGATCGAGAAAAGACCGGAAGATTCTATTCATAAGTTCTATAAATGCAGTTGGTGCATTAGTTAGTCCAAACGACATGACTGTGAACTCATACTAATCATACCTTGTCCTAAAGGCAGACTTGGGTATGTCACTATCCTTAATACGCAGCTGATGATATCTCGGTCTCAAATCTATCTTTGAGAAGATGGTTGCACCACGCAACTGGTCAAAGAGATCATCAATCCTCGGTAGAGGATACTTATTCTTTATTGTTACTTTATTTAACTGTCTATAATCAATGCACAACCGCATTGACCCATCTTTCTTCTTAACAAAGAGGAATGGAGCACCCCCAAGGCAAAGTACTCGGTCAGATGAAACCCTTCTCAAGCAACTCTTGAAACTGTTTCTTGAGTTTTGCCATCTTAGCAGGCGCCATCCTATACGGTGTTTGTGCTATAGGTTGCATGTATGGGATTAGACTGATCTTAAAATCAATCTCTCGAGGCGGTGGCACACCTAGAAGTTCTTTAGGAAATACATCTACAAATTCCATGACTATCATAACTTCAGCAGGGTTAGGACTATCCATTGTAGTATCTACCACATGGGACAAGAATGTATAACGTCCTTGCCTCATCAGCTTCTCAGCAACCATAGCTGACACAAGATAGGTGGGTAGAATCTTTCTTTCTCCTTGAAAGATCCATGTGTCACTATCATCAGCGAACACAGCTTGCTTGGACTCACAATCCAAGACAACCTTATACCTTTCCAAGGTATCCATCCCAAGGATTACATCGAATCCAAGCATCTCAAGTGGTATAAGTTCCACTTGAATGTGATGTTCATAAAAGAAGAGGATGCAGGGAGAACATATCTCCTGCAACATAGCAGATCCCATCAACAGAGTTTCTAGAAACAAACTATCTACCCTATGACTTATAGTCAAGTTGCAGTCAAGAATCACTCTTCGAGTGATAAAGGAGTGTGTAGCACCCGGATCAATTAAAACGGATACAACGCAAGATGTGGATATATCAGAATAAAACAACTCCATCTGACCTGCCACAGCTTGAGGGTTGATCACTACATCAGGTGGATTCATCGCATAGAATCTTGTCGTCGCCTGTGGTTGATTCGGTGCTCGATGACTAGGTGTCGATGATCCAGCTTGGGACGCTTGTCCACATCCTCTAGCGTTACCTGGAAACTTTCGCCTTTGAGATCCTTATTGACTCTGCCTTTGAGGTTGAGTCACACTCACTTCTCTGGCTTTGCAATCTTTCATCAGATGTCCCATCTTTCCACATATATAACAACTTATGTTCAGTTGTTGTGGTCTGGGTAGTCCTGTAACCAACATAGAGGCTGAACTGCGAGCTCCTTCCAAAGGTAAGATTCATCCTCTACCCCTATTTGACATCCACTACGTCTAAGTACTGAATCTAGGTGGTGGTGTAGGCGCAGAAAACCTAGGTTTCTTGAAACCTTTAGATGAGGATCCTTGGAACTGGGATACATCCTCTTGTTCTACGTCTGTCTCTTCTCTACCACAGACCTTTCTACCCTTCTGACAGATTCCATAAAGGTAGCAAACATTTCTCTGTTCTCTAGAGTAGACACGGGAGTAATCAACTCTGCGTTTAACCCTTTTTCAAAATGCCTAATCCTTTCTTCATTTGTAGTCGCCATGTGCGGACAGAACCACAATAGCTCCATGAACTTAGCCTCATATTCACTAATGTGCGTAGGTCCCTATCTTAACCTCTCAAACTGAGAGATTTTCTCATCCAGAAACGTCTTAGGGAAATATCTGTTGATAAATTCCCATCGAAAAACTTTCCATGCAACCTCCACACCATGCCTCTTCTATTCTTCCATGGTCCACCAATGACCAGCACTCCCCTTGAGAAGATACACAACATGTCTAACCTTCTCAGCTTCTAGGATGTTTAAGATTCTAAAGGCCTTTTCTAGTTCAGTTAACCACAAGTCATCATCTGCTGGGTCAGTTGTTCTAACATACTATGTGGCTCCAACTTAGTGAAGTCATTCAAACGTCTTGTCGGCTCCTTGTCCTTCAGGAGGGGTAGGTGCCCTAGGTGTAGGTATAGGCATCCTATCAGTCATATATGTCACGGCATTCATGAACTTCCCAAACATGGCTTGAACGGTTGGGTTCCCCATGTTAGTTGGATTGAACTGAGGTGGTTCAGGCACAAGTTCTTCTATATCTGGGTTTCTTACACCTCTTCTGGGTGTAGAAACACTACTCTCTGCAACGTGTTCTTCGTGAGATCCAGACATCCTTAGTTTTATCTTCTTCTCCTAAATGAGTACAAGACACTATCATACATACTGGAAGACACTAGAACAGACTCAACAACCTAAGTCCTATGTCTCTATAGACTCAGCGAACCTAGAGCTCTAATACCACTAAATTGTGATGTCTGTCTCAGAAAAACAATGAGATCAATGAATGTGGAAGCAATTAACTAGCAGCGGAATTATTGGTCACTAAAAATTAAAACTTTTTGTAAAGAGATCTACAAACGGTAAAATTCTTTCATAAGGAAACATGATAAGTTGTTTACAAACTTGTCCATCATTACATCTCTATAAAATCACATCTCAAGGATTACAAACATAAATTGCCCTATTAGCTGTACAAGGCCAGATACAAAAACCTCGAGGCATTAAGTCAAAATCTCATATTTATATTAAACATCTACTGACTCCTAGAACCTGAGAGTACAGAGACGACACATAGGACATTCTAACTACAAGACTTGACAGACAGTGTCTCCACCTGAGGATAATTGTTGTCCCTGATGTTGCTACTGCTTCTGTTGCTCACCCACTGATGGGTTCCTTCGTCCTTGGCGTCTACCTAAAAATTTGAATCCCATGGGGGTGAGACAATTGAATAATTGTCCCAGTGAGAGTTATAACTCTCTGCCAGAAGCATTGTTATTGCAATAATGGAATAACATTGAGAAATAGAATTATAAACATTCAACAACAGGTTTATCATTATGTAAACTAAGTGAAGCAACATTCTTATAAGCAATCATTTCAATTATAACTTAATTGAATGACAAGACATATAACAATAAGGAATATGAAGAACATGTATACTAGGTCTTCAACTAGATCACTATAAACAATGTATCATCATTCATTGTTTCTCATAGTTCAGCCTAAGCAGTTATGCTACATGGCTGATTACATTTTACAAACATATTTATGCCCTAAGGGGATGAGTTACACCTCTCATACTCCAACCGACCATTACTAAATCGCAATCGGTACCATAGATAGGTCATTAGAAGATCCAGATTCCTATGACCTCATCATCCTCAGTTAGTGTGAGGAACAACATGCAGGAGATCTTGTATCTCTGCCATAATAGCTTTCCAGGGTATTCTGGCAACTTTGCTATTAGAGTTACAGTGGCATTTTGTACTCTCTTTTCCATTGAGGGATTTCTTATTTATCTCTCATCGATGTGGCATTAACAATATCATCAGGAGATTGGTGATACATCATCCCGACATAAACATATAAAGAAGGATTGAGAGATTAAAGGTACATCTCATATCAAATCCAACATTAGGACGTAAGGATATTCGTATCCATAACCCCCACATACTCAAAAGTATGCTCTCCAGGACTTCCCTTAGGAAAACCTATTTCACCATCATTTGACTTCTGACAATGATGGATCTATGGTCAGGGCTCTACATGATATTATTATACTTGATTATTTAAGTACATTATGGCATTCTTTTAGCATCAGGCATGTTTTCAAACATAAACCAATAAAACAACTGCTATAAATAAAGAGTATTATTTGTATCAAGTTCACATCACATATTTTTATCATTGGGATATCAATCCCTAACCATATCATCATTGTGATTTAGGAATATGGGTGTTCAAACCCTTAAATCATCCAAACACTTGTTACCAAGTGACATACTATCATCAAGTCATTTAACAACATGACCTTGATTGTAACAATGTAGATACTTCTCATGGCTCATATAGCCTATTACTCTCATATGTTACCTCTATAGCATATCACTATTTTCAAAGCTTATAAAGTGCTTTCAATGAATATGACATCATAACTCTTACCTGACTATGATCACTTCTTGATAAAGACTTGCACGACTAGCACAATTGATAACATTCACAATACAAGTTCTTTTCACATTAAATAAAGAACACCACGACCATGCTACCTTGCACGGTCGTGCAAGAGTAAGTCACCACTGTCGTGCTTCATTACACGGTCGTGCTATTGACAAATTACCACAGCCGTGTTACATTACCACGGTTGGTTTCTAGGGTTAGGGTTTCCCTATTTAATTCAATTAGGGTTAGTTAACCCCTTTAACTATCAAAGGCATAACGATTCCTCTTTTAATACTCAAGTATAAGTATCATGCTTAAAAGCATGACCCAAAATTACGGTTTACTATTCACACCATGACATTTCCCTAAATTAGGGTTTACTATTCACAATACATCACTTTACCCTAGATTAGGGTTTACTATTCACATTATAATGAATTAAGATCATACCATCATCATGTGTGAGGATTTCTTCCATTAATGCCCTCAAATTCAGTAACCATCATAATTAGGGTTTCATGATCTCACTAACACGGATCATACCCTAATTAGGTATGTTCATACATATTGGAGGTTTATTAATTGATCCTCATTCATATAAGGAGTCTTCTCTCTCTTCTTTCTATAAGATGATGTTTACATTATCCATGATTAGGTTAAGTCAAATCAACCTTGTCATCATGGGTTGTCACTACTATTGTGATCATTAGGATTCACCTGATCAAAGGGCATTGATTACTCTATCCCATCAAGGGTACTTTTGTAATGATCCCCATTGATCATATCATGCATTAATCCATTAATTACTTAGTCCCTTAATCACTTTAGGCATCTCTAGGGTTTAGGTTAATCAACTACTAAACTATCTTGACCACTAAGGCATCAAACGATCTTGACCTTTTTAGACCTCAAACGGTCTTTCACACTAAACCTACAAACGGTCTTGAACAAACCTTAAAACTGTTTGGTAGCATTGACAGTTTGATTTTGTTGACTTTAAAACTGTTTGGTAAAGTGCACACTCAAAACTGTTTGGTCATGAAGACCGTTTGGCCAAGTTGACTTTGAAACCGCATGGACACAATCGTTCTTGAAACCGCATGAGCACCAAACGGTTTGGGATCATTTGGTCCCAAACGGTCACCGTTTGGACTCAAACGGTCTTGAGACCATTTGGACCCAAATGGTATTGAGACCGTTTGGTCCAAACCATCTCAAAACTGCATGGAACAAAAAGTGTCTCAACCACTTCAATTGAGTTAGGGTTTCCAATGTTGAACCCCTCAATCGTTCATGCACTTGTTAGCCACTTATCAATTGAGTCAATTAGGTCAACCATCAACTTATTTTACCCTCAATTTACCCTCAATTGATCACCAATTAGGTCTTGGATCAATTGAATTAGGGTTTGGAATCGATCACCCTTCAACATGTATCAACATGAGTCTAATTGACATTGAAACCATTGAACCATCATTCAATTTGGTCATGACCTGACCCCAAACGGTCTTGGGATCGTTTGGATGACCTCAAAACGGTCTTGAGACCGTTTTCTCAAGTCAAAATCAAAAACTAACTCAACCTATTAAGGTTTGACTCATTGATTTGATCATTAGGTCATTATTCAATTGTACTTCAAATTGTGATCCTTAGATGTTCAACCACTTGACCATAGTCAACCCTAGACCTCCAAACAGTCTTGGGTGACCCCCAAACGGTCTTGGGATTGTTTGGATATCCTCCAAATGGTCTTGAGACCGTTTTCCCATTATATCATCAAGAACCAAGTCATCCTCTTAAGGGTTGAACCCTAAATTTGGTCACCAATTCAGCACTTAATTGTTTAACAACTTAATATCATTGGACCCTCAAATGGTCAACCCTACTTAACCCTAGACCTACAAACGGTCTTGGGTGATCACCAAACGGTCTTAAGACCGTTTGGGTGATCCCCAAACGGTTTTGAAACCGTTTGGGCCACTCAACCCAAACTTCAACTTGATTCAATTATTGAAATCAGCAAATAACCCGATTAGGGTTTAGGTGATTAATGTGCCATCAATTGGTGATTTACTTAGAATTAGATGATGATTTTTTGTAGGTGATTATTCCACATTATTTACAACATACCTTTAAATGGTCAACACCTGGTCAAAACATCCAAACGGTCTTGGATAGTTTACTCTATGTGGTCTAGTGAAACAGTTTGTATTCAAACGGTTTGAAACTGTTTCCTCCCAAACGGTTTGGGAAACCGTTTGTGCAAGAGGTAGGTGACCGTTTGCTAAAGAAAGTTTGTGGATAAAATTTGGAATTAACTTCATCATCTTCTACCTCAAGAATAGGGGCTGCTCTTCACGGAAACACTTGCAAGAACACATAAAAGTGTCTAAAGAAGGAGAATAAGCAACGTTTTTAAGGAAAAGAGATGCAAAAACAAAGCATAAGGTTTAGAGTTATAAAACCTGCCTTAAGATCTGATCTAGAGCTCCAAACTTAGTAGCTTTAATGGTGGATGAAGCTCCAAAGGTTTTACAAGGTCTGTTCTTCAAGATTTGAATGGAGAAGATGGCTAGAAAGAAGAGTTGTGTATGAAAAACTACTAAACCAACCTTGTATTAGAGTTTCCACCATGAATTCGATCTAGGTAATGATCCATACTTACCGACTTATCTTGGTCATCCTCCTATATTCCAGATGTTCCTCTTGATCGGTCCAAAGCAACAAGATGAGAAAAGAGACTAAGGGAAATGTTCCCTTTCTTTGAGGAAAAAGGGTGCTTATATATTTTTGGGTATTATTAAGGCAAGAAAAAGATAGTTATTCTCTTAATTCTTAAACCCATCCACTCATGCTTGATCCACCCTTGGCCACTTTTCTTCCTCCTTTTCACATGCAAAACCTCTCTCTTATCTGAGGTTAAAGGAAAAGAAACCATATGTCTTAATAAGTTATATATATGAAAGGCCATTTTGCTTAAAACTTGGTTATTTAAATATCAAGGTTATCTTTCTTACTTGATCATTCAACTGAGGTTCCCCTCTCATTTTATTTTCTATAATTGATGCCAAGAAACATGAGAGATATTCTAGAGGGTATAAATTTTACATATTGCCCCCTTTGTTTTGGGTAAATTGCACTTTACACCAAAACTATGTTTCAAAGCACAAGAATTGCTCTACAAGCTATATCTTGGTGCCCAAGCTTGTGGAATCTATTCCACCATATCATATGTATTATTATGATGTCTCAACATCAGAGGAACATCTCAACATGTGCAATTTGCAAGTTAACCCCTCTACTTGGGCAATTTGCATTTTAGTCCATAATTAACAAAACAATGTTTCAACATTATACAGAAAGGACTGAAATGGAAATATATGTTCCTTAGAAGCTTTAATTACATTACACAAGATAACCACAAGTATATAATTACATATTTAATAAAAATACCTAGGGATAGTTCATAACCCAGGTCAGGGATGTTACACCTTTAGTGATGGTAGGTGATACCTTTGGTGAGGGTAGGCAACACCTTTAGTGAGGGATGTGCCTAACCCGGTAACCCTAAGTTGGTGAACTTGTTGTCTTGAGCCCACGTCTTTGGTTATGATGATGATATATGATAGTTGGGTTGTACCCAGTAACATGGTGGCTACCTAAGGTTGATACGATGACAAGATCATGGTTGTGTTCATGATGTTATGAGATATAGGTCATGGTGGATGTTCACGGTTTGGTAACAATGATATAAGTTGTTTGACATACCATATAAAACTTTATGCTTCATGTGTTTATAATAATCGATGTTGTTCGAATCCTATGCACCTTAAATCTTAATGACATGATATTCCTAATATGTTCTCTAAAGATCTGTATTTGCTGATCAAGTTATCTCTTTGGATATGCATTCTAACCATGCAGGTATTATCAAATGAATTCATAGCTAGGTAAGCGCTATTAGGTGCATGTGTTTTGTATGACACAGAATAATGATGTTCTTTTTTGATGAGATAACATGAACCACCAGTATGATGAGAAAGATATGGTGACCTAATAAAGGTTGAGTGCCTGATTGAGGTGTTATCCTCTGATGATGAGATAAGGGATTGATATCCCATGATGATGTATGATGATGAAGCCTTGAGGGGTAGTGGCATTATGTGATGAGGGATTGATATCCCATGGCAATATGATAATGATAGTAATGGTGTGACACAATGTTGTTTATGTTTCATAACCTGGTTGCCTCAACAATTCACTTAAAATATGCTAATTAATTAAATATGAATATTTCATGTAGTTTGCCCTGGCCATAGGTCCATCATCGTCAGTAGCTGGTGATGGTGAAATAGGTTTATCCTGCGGGATTACCTGGATCGAATATTGTTGAATATGCAGAGTTTCTCCTAGCCAAAAATAGGAGGATTAGAGTATAGCTTCAGTTGTAGACTCACTATGGTTAGAGCACGGTGAACAGACCCATGGATCAGTTTGATAGAACATGAATGCATTCATGGCTCAGTAGCACAGTGAATAGGCTCGTGGCTCAAGGTTTGCTAGCACTGAGACTTGTACTAAGGTGGGCTAGAGAAAAGGGTATCTTGCAGAGCTGAGCCTGTGGCTAAGGCCAATAAAGTAAGAGATTATGGTCCTACTTTAGATATCGTACACTGACCATGAGGAGGTGAGCTCATGGAGCCTAGCCCTTCCATTGACCTTGTATGGTATTGGTTTTGGGCTTCACAACCGAAGGTTGGATTTGAGTAATACGACTCACTTCCTTAGGGCATTATAAATTGTAATCCAGTCGTATAATATATATTACTTAGGGCAAAACACGAAACATTGGTTGAGGCCTTACTTGTATAGTTGCCCTAGCTACATCTTGTAGTTAATTACACATTTCTCATATCTTATGATTGGTTCTTATATAACGTGTCTTTTCAATCATGTTCCATAAGAAATATCTGGTTATATGCCTCCCAGATATCTTGGTAAGTTTTTTAATAGAGTTAGTTCTATTCAGTATGCTGCATATATGATCTACTTATATCAGTTATCTGCTTTATCTATTCTAGTTTTCCTGAAGTTTCATAGTTCGGAGGGGAGTTATGTTTCTTGTTGGGACTGTGTGTCTCACCCTGCTGGTTTTAAACCTTTTTAGGTGACCATTCTAGTTGTGGTGGTGGCCTTGAGGTTGCGTCCGAGCACCAAGAAGAACAGTAGGAGGCAAGAGATGGATATGTTTCTATTTTGGTAGTTTTATAGTAGAGTCCTAGAGTCATCATTGTACTCTCAGGTCCTTGGAGGTGTTTTGATGATGTTTCACGATGTATAGTGGATGTAGCTTGTTTATCCTATTGTTGGCCTGATATGGTTTTTTCTGTATATAAACAGGTGGTGAACTCTTTGTGTCTATGGGACAGTTAGGTCGTGTGAGTTGTGGACACATATCAAGGTCTATGTATATTTATATAATATTTTTCCTTGCAGGATAAGGATCTGGATGTAATAGTTTCTTTATTATCTGCTTTCCGCAATCGGTTTTAATTAACCCATGTTTTTGGTAATGTGTGGTTTGTGGAGGTTCCGCACGTTTTCGCGTGGAATTTCATTGTATGTGTGATAGCGGGATGTCACCTAGAAAGTTGGTATCAGAGCTCTAGGTTCACTGAGTCAATAGGGATCTAGGACTAGGTTTTGTGTCTGTTCTTGTGATTTTCTCTAGATTTTCTCATAATAACCTTCTGTTCCCAGCAGAAGATAAAGCTAGAAGATGTCTAGAAATCACAAAGAACATGTTGTCGAGAGCAGTGTCACTCCATCATTTGATAGAGCGAGTATGCAGGCACATGAAGATCAGGTGCCTAAGGTCCCCCAAATCGACCCAGCCATTCTTGAGAATCTTGTCTACCAGCACCTTATGGGATTGGTAATGGCTACAATGAATCTCATTGTGGAGAGATTACATGTGCCTTTGCCAATAGCATCGGTTCCCCATGGAGAATCATCGGGTATTGGGAAGACCTTTGAGTAGCTTTGTTGAGTTGGAGCTTCAAATTATGCTGGAACGGTTGATCCAACGGATGCAGATCAGTGGTTGAAAGGTCTTGATAAGGTCTTATGGATCCTCGACATCCTTGAAGTAGACAAAGTCAAGCATGCGGTCTACCTTTTGAAAGGTAGTGTTGGCCATTGGTGGGCCATCGAGGAAGAGAAGCGACCCAGTGAGGTGATCTGTTCGGACGTCTTCTAACAGGAGTTCGTGAGTTGATACTTCCTGAAGACCTATCTTGTGGCAACACAACCCACTATCACACTGATAGTGAGGTGTTACGCGAAAACGTGCGGAAATCACCATAACCACATATTACCAAAAACACGGGTTAATTAAAACCTGATTTTGGAAAACTGATAAACTAAGAAACATATTACATTCCAGTCCATATCCTGCAAGAAAACAGGTTACATACATATATACAAGTCTGATACATATCTGCATCTTAGAACAACTGTTGTCTTGCCAACACATGAGTTCATCACCTGTTCATATACATAGAGGCCCACATCCGGCCAACCGCAGGATATACAAAAATATGATCGATCGTACATCGTGAAACAATGTCAAAACAATGCCAATGACCTGAGAGTACAGGGATGACTCTAAACTCTATCACAAACCATCCAAAATAGCATCTCATCCATGGCTTGCCTTCTGCTATTCTTCTTGCTACTCGGCCGCAACTCCACGACCACCTCCACGTCTAGCTCGACCACCTAAAAAGGGGTGTAAACCAGTGGGGTGAGACAATTGAACATTGTCCCAGTGAGAGGCATAACTCCCCGCCAAAACTACATACCTCAGATGAACATATACATTAAGTAGTTAACTGATAGAAGATATAGCAAGAACAGTCTATGAAATAAAGATATCTAAGATCACTAGATATGTCCAAGTATTACCGGTGGAACATAATTAACAAGACAAGATATCCAAGTTCTATTGCAAGATATAAAGAGAGTAACTACACAAACAAGGCCTCAACCAATTTTTCGTGTTTGTCTTAAGCAACAAGACTAAATGGATGGATTATGTTTTATTATGCCCTGAGAAAGTGAAATGTACCCTTAAAATCCAACCATCGGCTGCGAAGCCCATAACCGGTTCCATACAAGGTCAATGGAAGACCCAGAATCCATGACCTCACCCCTCGTGGTTAGTACATGAGAACAAAGCAGCACCGCAGTCTCATGCTCAAGTGGTCTCAGCCACAGGGTCAGCTCCTTAGGCTACCCTTCCTCTAGCCCACCTTGGTACAGGTCACGATGCTAGTAATACCGAGCCACGGGTCTAAACACCGTGCTCTGAGCCATGAACGCATTCATGCTCATCATATCACATATCCGGAGCCATGGGCCATGTTCACCATGCTCATCACATATCCGAGTATGCAACCGAAGCTGCACTCATTTTCCTCTCTATTTGAGGCTAGGAGAAGCCTCGCATATTCAAAAATATGCGCTCTGGGTTAACCCGCAGGAGAACCCGTTTCACCATCACCCAATCCTGACTGATGATTGATCTATGGCCAGGGCAACTACATGATAGATTTCACTATGATTAATTAGTATCTTTTAGATGGATTGAAAGATTCAACCAAGTTGTATAACATGCAAGCTATAAAAGAAACAAACAACATAAACTTAACATTATGCTATTATTCTAATTACATCAACCTGATCCATTTCAAGGATCCAACATCACATGTTATCACTTGGCCTCTTGCCAATCATCCAGATCCACCTCAAGGATCATCACATACCATGGGATCTCAATCCCTCATCTCATAGTGCCACTGCCTCTCAAGGCTTACATCATCATTATGGAACATCATTCATAATACACTTGTCATCTCATTATTCACATATAACCATTCCTCATGGCTATGAAATACCTGCATGGTTAGAGCATTCAATAATCATAGTTTCAACATAAGGAATATTCTTACTATTCAAGATGCTATCGATTATACATCAACTGGTGATCATGTGCACAAGATACATTATTAAGCAACTATTTATGTACTTCACATTGCTTCAACATCATGCTAGAATATCCAGAACGGGTATTAATATTACCACTATCATTATCACTATAATTATCAAGGAGTCACCAGTGTTATCAAAGACATATACAGTTCAAGCTGTTTCCATGATATAAGGATCCCTCACAAAAGATACCAAAAATCCTTACTAAAAGACCACATCGGGTTGGACTCACCCTCACCTAAAGTCGGGTTGAGCATGCAGGGTCTATCGGCCAATCGCACTGCGTGCAAGGGTGTGCACGATGTCGGGCGAGCTGGCTATACCAGGCGAGCAAGAGGTGTCGAGCGTGCAGCTCAAAGACATCAAGCATGTCGGGCACTGAGTCATGCAGAGGGGTACCGGGAGACACAGGGGCGTTGTGCAAAGGAGTAACACACTCAACTGGCTTGCAACTCGGGTGGGCGAGCAAGGCTATCGGGCGAGACACTACTCAAACGTGTCGAGCAGGAGTAGAAATGTGCTATGCTGGGCGAGCAAGGCTATCGAGCGAGCAGCTCCAAAGCGTGCAGCCTGCCAGGCAACTAAGGGTTGGCTCGCGCACCCCACACAGAGTAGAACTCTCAACACAAACAAGGTGAGACAATCGTGCGAAGGAACTAGGTCAAGAGGGTTGTCGGGTAGCACCTCCATAAGCACCAAACACTCAAGGTTTATCTCAACAAGGGTCATCTAAAGCCATACACATGAGAACCTGAAACCCTAGAGAAGGGTCACCATCAAAACGAGCTCACCTTGTAGCCCAAAGTGAGAAGAGAGTCTTTCTCAAGCCACTAGGTCACAAGCTCACCTCAATCGACTAGTAAGGAGGGGTGTTACTCATGGCACTAGGACCCAAACTCACTCTTCTAGACCAAGGGGAGAAAGGAGTGTTTCTCCCTAAACCCTAACTTACATGGATCGGCCAACCTGGCTACTAAGAAAGAACTAAGCTACTCACATGCATATAAGCAAGATTATGGAATCAACATATATGAAAGAGAGTAGAGTAGCTAGGGTTAGAGTTATGCAACCCTCCTTAAGCTCCAAGCTCCAAGGAAGAAGAAGAAATCCAAGATCCACGCACCACCAAGCAAGGAGGATGGAGAGCTCCAAGGGATATCGGCCACCACCAGCTTATCCAAGGGTGTGTCGGCCACCACCAGCTTCTCCAAGGGTGTGTCAGACACCACCAGCTTCTCCAAGGGTGTGTCGGCCACCACAAGCAAGGTAGAAGGGAGTGTGTCATGCACAAGAGGGAGAGGGACCAAAGGGACCTTAAGCTAAGGAAGGAACCACCTATATAGAAAGAAAGGGAGGAGAAAATAAGGTGGAACATGGAAATGTGTCACCCACCCAAAGGACACTTGACCTAGAACTCAAACCACCACTCTAGCAAGCCTCATCCACATGTCCAAGATGTGCACCAAGTGTCCATCAAACAAGGTCAAGCTAGAGCAAGCATCATGGGCGACACAACATGCTTGCACTAGGGCGACACACCTCACATGTTGGTCGACACACTCACCTCTAGGTCGACACACACCTCACTTGGCCGTCACAAGGCCCAACCAAGCCCAAATAAGGCACCTCAATGCCCAACAAGCTCAACCATGGCCTAAAGAACTCAAACAACAAGCCCAAGCCTTCCTCTCAACCCTAGAGGAAGCAAGGAGAGAGAGGAACACCTCTCAAGGTGGCAAACTTGCCCAAAAAACCCTAGACTTGGGTTATTTGCAAGTTGCACCTCCAACTCTCAACAAAGCACAACTAAACCCTAATCACCACTAAAGGTGATTAACAAGCACCAAAACACCAGGGTTAAGCAAAGCAAATAGGGTAAGCCCTAAACGGAGGTCAGGGTCCTTACAATCTAACCCCCTTTAAGGGATTTCGTCCCTGAAATCCGAAGAGAAAAGTGAGGGATACTTTCTCCTCATCTCTTCCTCAAGCTCCCATGTGGCTTCCTCAATGCCACGGTGATGCCAAAGAACCTTTACAAGAACTAGGTCCTTCCTCTTCATCTTCTTGACCCTTATATCCAGGATCGCCACAGGACCTTCCTCATAGGTCACATCTTCATCAAGCTCAACCTCAACTGGTTGTAGCACTGTTCCTGAGTCTAGATGACTTTTCTTCAGCATGCTAATATGGAATATTGGATGTAACCTATGCAACTCTGGTGGTAACTCTATCTCGTAGGCTACCTTTCCAACACGTGCTATCACTGGGTAAGGCCCCATATACCTAGGTGCCAACTTACCCTTCCGGCCAAACCTTAGCACACCTCTCCATGGAGAGACTTTAAGATATACCTTGTCTCCTACCTAGAACTCCAAAGGTCATCGGCGATTGTCTGCATAAGACTTCTGCTTGTCATGTGCCACCTTCAACTTTTGCTGTATCACCTTGATCTTCTCCGTCGTTTGCTGCACTAACTCAGGACCCATCAATTGATACTCACAAGACTCGTACCAACATAAGGGAGATCTACACTTCCTCCCATACAAAGCCTCATAAGGAGCCATGTCAATGATCCGCTGATAATTGTTGTTGTAGGTGAACTATATCAAACTCATATGCACATACCAACTGCCTAAGAACTGCATAACACAAGCTCAAAGGAGATCTTTCAAAATCTGAATAGTCCTTTCAGACTGTCCATCTGTCTGTGGGTGGAAAGTTGTATTGAACCTCAACTGTGTTCCCAACGCTTTGTGCAACTGCTCCCAGAAATGACTCGTGAACTGAGGACCTCTGTCAGAAACTATTGTTGCTGGCACACCATGCAAACAAACTATCTCATCCACATACACTTTGGCGAGCTTCTCAGTTGTATATGTGGTCTTCACAGGTATGAAATGGGCAGACTTTGTAAATCTGTCCACAACTACCCAAATGGAATCATGATTCCTAGTTGTCTTGGGTAGACCAACTACGAAATCCATGGTTATATGATCCCATTTCCATTGTGGTATCAGCAAAGGTTGCAATGTACCTTCCGGCTTCTGATGCTCATCCTTCACTTGCTAGCAAACCGCACATCTCACCACGAACTCAGCTACATCTTTCTTCAAACTTGGCCACCAGTACAAGTCCTTCAGACTATGGTACATCTTGGTGACACCTGGATGCATAGCATACATCGACGTGCATGCTTCCTCGAGCACCAACTTCCTCAACTCATCCACATCAGGAACCACCATCCTATCACGATAGCAGACTAGCCCATCCTCGGACTCATG
Organism: Alisma plantago-aquatica; assembly: GCA_963693085.1. Lineage (NCBI taxonomy): Eukaryota > Viridiplantae > Streptophyta > Magnoliopsida > Alismatales > Alismataceae > Alisma > Alisma plantago-aquatica. Next base: position 1,402,340,052 of record OY856412.1, read on the forward strand.
AAACCCATCACGCTTTCCACTGCCAAACTCTGATCTGATCAACTGTACTGCATCATCTGTCTGTTGTGCACCCTTGATCTTCTGTCTCAATGTAGGTTTGACTTGCATCTGGGCTAAAAGTCCAGCTAACGAGGAAACCTCCATCTGCACATTCATCTCTTGCAAAGAGACAAGCATATCCCACCTATGGCATACCAGAGAACTCAACTGTGCCTTCTTGGGAGAAAAAGAAGACTTTTGACTAAGCGCATCAGCTACCACATTAGCCTTACCAGGATGATACTCGATAGTGCAGTCATAATCATTGATCAACTCCATCCATCGACATTGTCGCATGTTCAACTCATGCTGCGAAAAGATGTACTTCAGGTTCTTATGATCTGTAAAGATCTGACACACTTCTCCGTATAGATAGTGTCTCCAAACCTTTAATGCATGAACCACTGCTGTCAGCTCCAAATCATGTGTTGGATAGTTCTCCTCATGCTTCTTAAGTTGTCTTGAAGCAAAAGAAACCACGTGATCTTCCTGCATCAGCACACAACCTAAGCCTTTCTTGGAAGCATCACAGAAAACTACATAGCCTTTCCTAGGTACTGGCAAGATCAATACTGGAGCACTAGTCATCTTCTCCTTCAAACTCTGGAAAGCTTGCTGACACTGATCATCCCAGACAAAAGGTATGTCCTTTCTCGTCAACTTTGTCATCGCCAAAGCAATCACACTTAAATCCTTGATAAACCTCTGGTAGTATCCTGCTAGACCCAGAAAACTACGAACTTCTGTCGGTGTCTTCGGCTGTTACCATTCCGCAACAGATACCACCTTCTTCGGATCTACTTTGACTCCTTCAGCGGATATCACATGACCTAAGAAAGTTACTTCCTCCAACCAGAACTCACACTTACTGAACTTGGCATACAACTAATGTTGGCAAAGAAGAGTCAACACTCGTCGGAGATGTTGCTCATGTTCTAGCTTGTCCCGACTACAGATCAGGATGTCATCTATAAAGACTACGACAAACTGAAATAAGAACGGACGGAACACCCTGTTCATCAGATCCATGAAAGCAGCAGGTGCATTGGTTAGCCCGAACGGCATAACCACAAACTCAAAATGACCATACCTTGTTTGAAAAGTCGACTTTGGTATGCCATCCTCCTTGATCCTCAGCTGATGATATCCAGACTGTAGATAGATCTTTGAAAACACTGTAGCACCACACAACTGATCAAACAAGTCATCTATCCTTGGCAACGGGTACTTGTTCTTGATAGTGACTTTGTTCAACTGTCGGTAATATATACAAAACCGCATTGAACCATCCTTTTTCCTGACAAACAACACGGGAGCACCCCAGGGCGACATGCTCGGTCGGATGAAACCTTTATCCAGCAACTCTTGCAACTGCTTCTTTAACTCTGCCATTTCCACTGGAGCCATCTGGTACGGTGTCTGCACAACTAGTTGCGTTCTTGGAACCAGATTGATCTCGAAATCAATCTCTCGGGGTGGGGGAACACCAGGAAACGCCTCAGGAAACACATCTACAAACTCCCGGACAACTGACACCTCCTCAAGACTAGGACCCTTCGCCTTGGCAGCCACCACAGTATCTACCACATGAGCTAAGAACGCCTCACATCCTTGTCATAATAACTTATCTACCACCATAGCCGATACTAGACACGTCAGAAGAATCTTCCTATCTCCTTGGAAGATCCACATCTCTCCATCATCATCAAACACTGCCTGCTTGGTACCGCAGTCTAAAATGACCTTGTACCTTTCTAAGGTATCCATCCCAAGGATAACATCAAAACCACACATATCAAGAGGTATGAGATCCACTTGAATGCGGTGTCCTGAGAAAGAAAAGATACAAGACGGACACTCTTCTCAGAGCAATGAGGAACCAGCAAGAGGGGTTTCTAACAACAGACTATCATTCTTACGACTAACAGGTAAATGATAGTTCTCAAGCATACTATAGGTGATAAAAGAGTGTGTAGCACCAGGGTCAACCAGAACAGATATAAAGCAAGAAGAAGATATATCAGAATGAAATAACTCCATCTGACCTGTCACCACTCACGGGTTGACTATCACCTCCGGGTGATTCATAGCATAGAATTGAGTCGTTTCTTGTTGTCTACGACCTCTGCTTCCTTAAGCAGATGATCCACCCTGAGACGCTTGATCGCATCCTTGACCTCTGCTACCACTAGGCTGTTGACGATCCGATCCTTGAGGATTCTACCTCAGTTGCTGGGTCACTTAATCATCTCTGTAGTGACAACTCGACTTGACATGCCCTATCTGACCATAGGCATAGCATGTCCTACCATCAACTTGTAGCCTAGATGGCCCTGTCACTGCCACAGAAGCCGAACTTTGTGCCTTAGATGGTGAAGAAACATAACCTCTTCCTCTACTTGGAGACCACTGAGATGGTCCACCAGAACTTCTCATCACTGCCGGAGCTAAAAACATGTGCTTCTTAAAGCCACCAAACCTCTACCCCTAAAACTGAGCAGGTCTTTTCTTAGCCATAGACTCTCTCTTTTCCCTTATCGATTGTTCGATCCTACAGATGGATTCTACAAACATCGCAAACCGCTCCCGGTTCTCCAACGCAAAAATTGGTGTCGTCAGCTCCACACTCAGACCCTTCTCGAAATGTCTGATCCGTTCCTCATCTGTCTTTGCCATGTGAGGACAAAACCTCAACAGGTCCATGAACTTGGCCTCATACTCGGTGATGCTCATCGCTCCTTGTCGCAGGCTCTCAAACTGAATGATCTTCTCATCCAGATACATCTTGGGAAAGTATCTGCTGACGAACTCACGTCGGAACACTTCCCAACTGATCACCTCACCAGGCCACTTCTCTTCCTCGATGGTCCACCAGTGACCAGCACTACCTTTCAGAAGGTTGACAAAGTGCTTTACTTTGTCTGCTTCGGGGATGTCGAGGATCCGGAAAGCCTTCTCGAGACTTGTCATCCACAGATCTCCATCCACTGGATCAACCATTCCAGCATAATCCGAAGCTCCGACTCGGCGAAGCCACTCGAAGGTCTTCCCAATACCTGATGTTTCACCATGGGGAGCCTGTGCTCTCAGAGGAGGCACTGGAAATCGCTCAACCATGAGATTCATCATAGCCATCACCTGCCCCAAAAGTTATTGGTAAACAGGATGCTCAAGGATGGATGGGTCAGGTTGGGGGACCTCAGGCACCCGATCTTCATGTGCCTGACCTACTACTCCATCAACAGATGCAGCATCGCTGTACTCAGCAGTGGGTTCTTCATGGTTTCCATACATCTTGGCTTTTCTTCTGCTGAGGGCAGAAGTTGATCGTGAGTAAATCTGGAAAACACATAAGAACAGACACAACCTAGTTCTAGATCCCTGTAGACTCAGTGAACCTAACGCTCTGATACCAAACTTGTGGAAACACAACCCACAATCAAACTGATAGTGAGGTGTTACGCGAAAATGTGCGGAAATCACCATAACCACAGATTACCGAAAACACGGGTTAATTAAAACCTGATTGTGGAAAACTGATAAACTAAGAAACATATTACATTCCAGTCCATATCCTGCAAGAAAACAGGTTACATACATATATACAAGTCTGATACATATCCGCAACTTAGAACAACAACTGTCTTTCCAACACATGAGTTCATCACATGTTCATATACATAGAGGCCCACATCCGGCCAACCACAGGATATACAAAAATATGATCGATCGTACATCGTGAAACAACGTCAAAACACTGCCAAGGACCTGAGAGTACAGGGATGACTCTAGACTCTATCACAAACCATCCAAAACAACAGCTCATCCATGGCTTGCCTTCTGCTATTCTTCTTGCAGCTCGGCCGCAACTCCACGACCACCTCCACGTCTAGATCGACCACCTAAAAAGGGGTGTAAACCAGCGGGGTGAGACAATTGAACATTGTCCCAGTGGGAGGCATAACTCCCCACCAAAAATACATACCTGATGCGATGATTTTGAGTCGCATTTATAGACCTATTTCATATGTGTTTTGTGCCCTAATTGCTCATTTTCATGGATAATATCGCATAATTCACTTATTTTGGTCTTTTCTATCATATTTTATCAAATCCCCTTTGTTTCACTATTTTAAGCATTATTGATCATCTTATTATAAATCGTGTGGATTTACTTGGTCTTGTTGTGAAATTTCAGGAAAAACAAGTATATGCTTCCATCGATACCATCGACGGAAGTCGATACCACCGACCAAGCCACAGGTTGTCAGCCGAGTAGAGCAATACAGAGTCGATATCATCGACACCCATGTCGATGGCATCGAGATCACTCCAGGATGCTGGTGAGGATGAAGTCGATACCATCGACGCATGTCGATGCCATCGACACGAGGAGAGCTACAGTGTCGCTAAAAGACAAAACCGACTCTATAGGAGTTGATACCATCGACACCCCAGTCGATGGTATCGAGATCACCACAGGCGCTCAGAATAAAAGAAAGGAAAGCTGCCGCTAATCCGCCGGGTCGATACCATCGACCCGCGTCGATGGTATCGACGCCGGCAGATATGCGTTGGATCTGTTTTGATCGTGATCGGACGGCTGTTGTTATTTGACGACCTAATTAGGGACTTATACCTAATGATGGCCGCCCAGACACGGGGAGGATCTCATTTTTGGATTGCACGAGTGCCGAGGAGGAGAGAAAGGAGAACGGAGGCCGAGAAGCTCATCCCGGGTGATTTGGACGCTGCCGAAGACGATTTCCACCACCGACAGGCGGGGAAGCTCATGTTCTACGCCAAGGATCCACCGGTTCTTCTCCGTTCAGGGGTTTTCCCATTTATTTCCCTTTTTTCTTATGAATTCCCCAATTTCTACCATGTATTCGTGTGAGATGAACATGAGAGGCTAAAACCCTCAATCTTTAGGACCGGGAGTAGCCCGGGGATACATTGTATGATGATTTTATATTGATAATTCATATTTTTCTCTCAAATCCGTGGTATAGATTCGTTTTCTCCATTGCTATTGTTATGCTTGATCACCATAATAATAAATTAATGCTCTTAATCACTTTGACAGAAGGATTAATGGTTGAAAAGAGACGAATTCTACATTAATTAATAAAACCCTTGACAAAGGAGTTGTAAAATTAATGGTGGGAACTGAGGGACCGTTCTTAATGCGCTTAGTTTAGGGGAATGATTACTACGACGGTGGAATCAACCTAAACCTAAGTAGTGGATTACACCACGACAGTGGGTAATTCTCATTTCAGGCCACTACCCGGATAGAGAGAGAAGTGTGAGGAATTATATGAAACCTAATACAATGTTGACCCGCGGTGAAACCGCCATCCTAAAGATATTTCTTTGAATTGATTAAATTAACCTTTAATCGATTGTTTTCTTTGTTTGATTTTTATTTTCTTTTAAATTTGAACAACAAAACCCTATTTTGTTAATCGGTCTAGCTGAGTGCGATTAGTTAGTAAAAGTCTCCAATAATTCACGTATCCCTGAGTTCGACTCAGGCCTCACAAGGCCTATATTACTCGACGCGTATACTTGCGTTTAAGCACGTAGTAAAATACACGTCAAGTTTTTGGCGCCGTTGCCGGGGATACGGCGAATTATTGGCACTTTGAGTGCTAAGAGCGGCCACTCTAGGCCACATTTTTTTTATTTCTTTTAAAACAATTTCAAAATTCCTTTATTTCTCTATAATTGTGTTGACTCGTTCAAAGCATTGTATTGAACCCCTATTTCCATATTTCAGGTACTTTGCATGGTGCACACACGTAGTCGAGACTACGTGAATCGCACACCGGAGGTTCCATCTGCGGGACCAGAGGAGGAAGACAACTACGAAGAGGAACACCTAAGTGATATAAATTCTGAATCTGAGCAAGAACAAGAAGAAGAAATGGCTGAAGCACAGACAATTTGGGAGAAGATCAAGGCGTCTTCTTCCTCTGCATCAAAAGGGCCTATAAAGAAACAAGGGTTGAACATTCCAACTTACAAGATCTATCCAGCATTGATTAACCTGGTTAAATCAAACGCATTTCACGGACTGAAAAATGAAGATCCAGTGGCACACATTAGTCAGTTTGTTGAAAATTGCGATATGGTGAAGATTGATCGATTTCCGCAGGATGTGCTTTATCTCAAGTTATTCCCCAGTTCCTTGGCGGGAGCAGCAAGAGAGTGGCTCCACAACCTCGACGATGAGTTTGTAGAATCATGGGACCACATGGTTGAGGTTTTCTTCGAGAGGTTCTTCCCTCCTGAGAAGACCAATGATATGATCCGGAAGATCCACAATTTCACCCAACAGGCGGGTGAAACTTATTCTGAGACTTGGGAGCGATTCCAAGTCATGTTGAGGAGATGTCCACATCATGGATTGGACAAGGAAACCCAAGTGAAGATCTTCTACTTTGCTCTATCCGAGCATGATAGAAGCAACTTGGACTCGGCCGGTTCTGGATTCTTTTTAGATAACACTGATACAAAATGCTGGGAAATACTGAAGAATATGGCATGAAAGCAATCTTGGGGAGAGAGAGAACGAGGCCCAGTTGATCAAGCAAGAGTTGCCAGTGAGTCAAAGGCAATGAGAGAGCTGAATGAGAAGATGGATCTTCTCGCGAAGAAGTTGCTGCAGAAAGAAGACAATGAGTCCGAGGATGAGGCTCAGGTCAAGTATATGAGGCAACAGCAAGGGTACAGGAACAACGATTATTCATGGCGGAATGACAAGAAATTTTCATGGAAGGATCCAAACAACTTTCTGCAGGATCCAGACGCCAAGCCTGCACCGGTCACGGAGGATAAGAGCACGGAGTTGCTCAATCAAGTCATAAAGCAAAATCAAGAGTTGATGAACACTTTTGGGCAGCAAATAAAGCAACAAGGTGAATACATGAACCAGTTTGGGCAGACGTTGCAGAGCCACGGGGCTCAAATGAGAACTATAGAGACTTCCATGGCACATATGGCAGCTGAGATTGCAAGCTTGAAGAAGCCAGCACATCCGGGTTTTCCGGGGAACACCAATGTTCCCGGGGGAAACCAACAAGCCAAGGCTATCTTGTTGAGGAGCGGTAAGAAAGTACTAAATCCAAGGGAGGATGACACAAGCACACCGCAGGACACAGTCGAAGAAGCAACCGTCAAGGAGCAGCATGCACCTGTCATAGAGCAAACTGAGGACATAGCTGAAGATGGTAAGGAAGAACAAGCCACTGAGGAGGAACCGCAGAAATTAACTCCCTATGTGCCACCTCATCAAAGGGCACATACTGTCCTGGTCCCATATCCCAATAGTGCAAAGGCAAGAAAGGTGGATGCACAGTTTAAGAAATTTTTGGACAGTTTTAGGAAGTTGTCCATGAACATCCCCTTGCTAGAGGCAATTGAGCAAATCCCATCTTATGGGAAGTTTCTTAAAGATGTAATCACTAAGAAGAGGAAGATACCCGACACTGAGGTCGTGGTATTGAAGGAGCAAGTGAGTGCTTTTATTATGGGCACTTTGCCGCCAAAGAGACAGGATCCCGGTTGTTTCAATATTTCTTGCTTTATCGGGAAGTTCAAATTTGGCGAAGCACTTTGTGATTCCGGGGAAAGCATCAATCTGATGCCCCTTTCTACATTCAAGAAACTTGGACTGAAGGAGTCAAGGCCAAGCAACATGACTATCCAATTGGCCGATAATTCTGTGGTGAAACCATATGGAATCTGTGAGGATGTTTTGGTAAAGGTAGACCGCTTTGTTTTTCCCGCTGATTTTGTTGTGATGGAAATGCAGGACGAACACGGCAATGAGTTACTTCTTGGTTGCCCATTACAAGCTACAGCTGATATGATCTTGGAGATGGGGAGAGGTCGCTTGACCTTGGGCATTGCGGATGATCGCTTTGAGATGGTCATGCCCAATAGCAATGCATCTACTAAAGCAAAAGCACAGTGCAACATGGTGAAGCATGTGGAACACAATATCTCACTTTGTCTCGGGAAGCCATTTTTAGATATGGCTCATGTGATGAGAAGGATAGATAATGGGACCTTGGCGGTGGACCTTATGGAGCAAACGAAAGTTGTCTCTTTATGCAAGGCTGTCGGGTTTCCAAATGATGAGAATGAGGACATTCCACCTTCGTGGGAGGATGATGTGATTATTACTTCCGTCTGTGATGCATATCTGGAATTGCCTTTGGAGACGTGCTTGCTTAATGTCACTTATGATTGGATGCGGAGTACTTCACTCAAGGAGTGCGCTAAGATGCTTCAAATGCTTCCATGTTTCTACACGAGGCACTATGAAGATTTGGGTACACTGCCCCCACCACTACAATCATCTCTTATCTGCCCACCTGATCTGGAGTTAAATCCATTGCCCCCGCATCTGAAGTACGTCTTTCTAGCTGAGGAGGACAAGTTACCAGTGATTGTTTCTGCATACTTGAGTGCGGATGAGGAGGAGCAGCTACTGATAGTGCTCAAGAACCACCGTGGAGCTTTTGGGTGGTCTGTGGCGGACATCAAGGGGATCTCCCCTACACTTTTTCAACACAAGATTCGGCTCGAGGAGGGAGCCAAGTCAGTCATACAGCCTCAAAGACGTCTAAATCCAAGCATGATGGAGGTTGTCAAAAAGGAAGTCATAAAGTTGCTTGCTGCAGGGATTATTTATGCTATATCCGATTCGACGTGGGTGAGTCCCACACAGGTAGTCCCTAAAAAGGGGGGAATCATTGTCACTACAAATCTTTTGAATGAACCTGTCACCACCCGATTGGTAACCGGGTGGCGTGTATGCATTGATTACCACCGATTGAACGCCGCAACTCTTAAAGATCATTTTCCATTGCCATTTATTGATCAGATTTTGGAACGCTTAGCCGGTCGGTCGCATTTTTGTTTTCTAGATGGTTATTTGGGGTACAACCAGATTTTGATTGATCCTTTGGATCAAGAGAAGTCTACGTTCACATGTCCCTATGGGACTTTTGCCTACCGCCGTATGCCGTTTGGTTTATGCAATGCGCCGGCGACTTTTCAACGCTGCATGCTCGCCATATTCTCTGACATGGTGGAGCGGTGTCTTGAAGTTTTCATGGATGACTTCTCGGTGTATGGAGCGTCTTTTGATGAATGCCTTTATAACTTAGACAAGGTATTGCAGCGGTGCGAGGACACACACTTGGTCCTCAATTGGGAGAAATGTCACATGATGGTGACGGAAGGAATTGTGCTAGGACACAAGGTGTCTAGCAAGGGTCTTGAGGTAGACCCCGTAAAAATCGAGGTGATTTCTAAGCTACCCCCAACAAATTCTGTAAAAGGGGTGAGAAGCTTTTTAGGACACGCCGGGTTTTATCGGCGATTTATCAAGGATTTTTCAAAAATCGCAAAGCCATTATCGGAATTGTTGGAAAAAGATGCAGTTTTTGATTTCAATGAGAAATGTCTTCACGCATTCGAGGTTTTGAAGGAAAAGTTGATTTCGGCTCCGGTTGTTCAAACGCCGGATTGGACAAAGCCTTTCGAGTTGATGTGTGATGCGTCCAATTATGCTGTGGGAGCTGTTTTGGGGCAAAGGGTAGATAACAAGCCTGCTGTGATTTTCTACGCCTCAAAAACACTTAATGATGCTCAATTAAACTACACAACCACGGAAAAGGAGTTACTTGCCGTCGTATTTTCTTTTGAGAAATTTCGGCAATACTTAGTGGGCTCTAAGGTGGTTGTGTGGACTGATCACGCCGCAATAAAATATTTGATGGAGAAGAAAGATGCAAAGCCTAGATTGATAAGGTGGATTTTACTCCTACAAGAATTTGACATTGAGATCAAGGACAAGTCGGGAATTGAAAATGTGGTAGCTGACCACTTGTCTAGGTTAGAGAGGGTTAATGAACAAGGTTTGCACATACCCATTACCGAGACCTTTCCCGATGAACAACTTTTAAAAATTCATTCTAAAGAACCATGGTTTGCGGAAATTGTGAATTATTTGGCTTGCGGGATCATCCCGGTGGATTGGTCCTATCAAGAGAAAAAGAATTTCTTTCATTCATTGAGATATTATTTTTGGGATGACCCAATTTTGTTGAAGCAATGCAGGGATGGTATTCTTCGCAGGTGCGTGCCAGAGGTGGAATACGAAAGTGTTCTCCACCATTGTCATGCGTCACCTATGGGAGGACATCATGCTAGCTCACGGACAGCAGCCAAGGTGTTGGAGAGCGGCCTTTATTGGCCCACTTTGTTCCGGGACGCCTATGATTTTGTTAGGCGATGTGACCCGTGCCAGCGTGCATGTAATATATCAAGGAGACAAGAAATGCCCCTGAATGTGTTTCAGGAAGTTGAGGTATTTGATTTATGGGGTATTGACTTCATGGGACCCTTTGTGTCCTCAAATTCAAATCTTTATATTTTACTTGTTGTAGATTATGTGTCGAAGTGGGTGGAGGCAATCCCCACAAGGACTAATGATTCGAATGTAGTGTGCAGGTTCGTCAAAGAGAACATTTTCTGTAGGTTCGGGATTCCTCGAATGATCATAAGTGACGGAGGCACACATTTTCGAAATCAGAAATTTGCTTCACTTTTGAAGAAATATGGGGTCAAGCACAACATTGGCACCCCATATCATCCACAGACGCAAGGACAGGTGGAGGTATCAAATAGGGAAATCAAGAAGATTTTAGAAAGGACCGTAGCATCCACACGGAAGAATTGGAGTGCATTGCTACCGGATGCGCTTTGGGCTTATCGAACGGCGTACAAAACACCTATAGGCACCACGCCTTTTAGGTTGGCGTATGGCCGGGCTTGCCATCTTCCGGTAGAACTGGAGCACAAGGCCCATTGGGCGCTAAGAAGGCTGAACTTGTGCTATGATGAGGCCGGGAGAAAAAGGATGTTTGAATTGAATGAATTGGATGAGCTACGCATGACGGCATATGAGAATGCCCGTATCTACAAGGAGCGCACAAAGCTGATCCACGATCGCCACATTGAGATGTGCACGTTCAAGAAGGGAGACAGCGTTCTGTTGTTCAACTCTCGTCTCAAACTGCATCCCGGGAAGCTGAAATCCCGATGGAGTGGACCCTTCGAGGTGGAAGAAGTGAGACCGCACGGAGCGATTCTCGTGCGTGATGGAGATGCCACGTTCTTGGTGAACGGGCAGCGCTTGAAGTTGTACTTTGGTGAGAACTACAAAAGGAAAGTGAATGAGGTCAAACTCATTTCACTTGTACATGAATGAGAAGAAGGAACGATGTCTAGCCTAAGACGCTAAAGTGGGGCGCTTGTTGGGAGGCAACCCAACCATTGGTACATTAGGATAGTTTAATGTTAGGTGTAGTTTGCTTTTATGTCGTTTACATTTTAGTTTAAAAATGATACCTTGATCCGTTTGTTGAATGCGCAGGAACAGGCAGGGTCGATACCATCGACACACCCGTCGATGGTATCGACATGGGTTCAGGTTGACACCAACAGAAATCGCACTGCGTCGATACCATCGACAGCCAAGTCGATGGTATCGACATGGTCACAGGAAAGTCGCAATAACAGTGTCGATGGTATCGACACCCCAGTCGATACCATCGAGATCTCTGGAGATATTCAGACAAATTTTGCTCAGTCAACTCGATACCATCGACGGCCTCGTCGATGGTATCGACATCATCACAGGTTGAATGCAATAAACGGCGGTGTCGCAATAAAAGCAAGTCGATACCATCGACACCCGTCGATGGTATCGACGGACATGTCACCGATCCGCACACAGACATCGACGACGATTGCAACAGCCACGTCAGCGATCCGGGTGTTGCGTCGATACCATCGACTTCCGTCGATGGTATCGACCCATCACCAATCCGGGTTTCTCGATCCAGCAAACGTCAGCCGTCGATACTCGCGAGGGAGGCGGCTACCCGTGAGACGTGTCGATACCATCGACCCGCGTTGATGGTATCGACGGGTCAACAGGGGCGCCACTCAAGCCTATTTAAGGGGACTTGCAACGTCATTTGACGTCACACCTTCAGAGCAAGTATCGCCCATTGTGCCGAGCACTCCCCCGAGCCCTCCACGACTGCGGAGAAGCGGCATCGAGCGAAGATCTTCACCGAGCGGAGATTTTCTCTCCATCTTCACCGAGCTCTTTTCTCCTAATCCCATCTTCTCGCAATCATGGTGCATGTGGGCGGAGCATCTTCATCAAGCGCGCACCCCATGGAGATCGAGGAGTTTCTTCCTCCTCCAACCGCTTCCATCTCTCGTCCACGCCTTATTCACGCTAACAAGGAGGCAAGGAAGGTATACGAGGAGATAATGAAGTGAAAGTTCGAGCCCACCCGGTATGTGGACCGGGGCATGATCCGGGAGCTGGGGTTCGAGGCCAACTTGGCCTATGTGCTTCATGGACAAGCACGACTCACCAACAGAAGCCTACACCCTGACGAGCTGCAGTTCCATGCGTATGGGAGCCATTCTTTAGCGAATGCCCCACTTACAAGGAACTGGTGGCGGAGTTCATGGCGTCTCTCGACGTCTGCGTCGTACCAAACGACGTGGTACCATCGGACCAGGAATGGATCAAGGGAAGGGTGTCCTTCAGACTCTTCAACAACAACTATAATCTCACACTGGTCCAGTTCAACCGAATCTTCAACTGGTATCACTCTCAACATGATCACCGAAGGCCAGACGCCCACACCGACTATGCAAAGATCTTCTCCGAGCTAGTTACAGTCCCGGAAGGGAAGACTGTGAGCTACCACAATGCCGCGGTAGCGGATTTTGAGCACCCATTCATCTGGGTCTTGCATAGGATGTTGAGCTTGACCTTCTTTGCTCGAAGCGATCTTGCTTTGAGAAAGTTCCAGCAGAGTGACCTATTCTTCCTCTATGCACTCTTGAAGCGTCAACCATGCAACTGGGGGGCGTTCTGGCTACAGCGCGTCCTGGCGGTGAAGCGGAGCACAAGGAAGGATCCAATCCATTTTGGTGGTCTTGTCACCACGTTGGCGCTCTACTTGGGGCTGAACTTTCAGTCCATGACTCCGATTTCTACGCGGAGTAAGGTGAACGTGCAACACTTGCACCGTTCAAACCTCATTCTTCTCCGGGACGGGTTGGCGTACGCTCATTGCCACGTCAACCAAGATTATCAGGAGGCATCCCTACCGGATGACGTCTTCGACATTGAGGGCAAGCAGCACTTCAGGTGGCCAATTATAGCCATCGAGTCCTCCGAAGAAGAAGGCGGAGGTGAAGACCAAGAAGGCGAGGCCGAGGAAGAAGAGGAGGCTTTCACACCTCTTCGAGCACGTGTGGCACCACGGAAGCGTCCTAGGATGCATCCGGGTGCATCTTCATCATCTCAGCCCCCGCCGCCATCACCACAGCATGAGCAGCCAGCTGCGGATCCCTATTCCATGCAAGGGATGTACACCATGCTACAGGACATCCAGCAGACTCAGCAGCAGCACATGGCTTTGTATAGCGGCATCCATGAGACAACGGGCCAGTTACTTGATAATCAACGGGCTATGTTTGAGAACGAGCGGCTCATCCTCGCCAACCAAGAGCAAATGCACAACCGGTTGCAGCAGATAGAGACACAGCAGGAGCCCTTCTTCGACCACTACTGGAGTCGAGACTACTTTGGAGGTTATCCACAGCCTCCGCCGAGGACCCAATATGATCCAAGCTTCTAGGGGGAGTACCCGTCTTGGGATCCTACAGCACCACAATACCCACCACCGCCTCCGCAGGACTGATCAGGGTATCACTGTTCCACCCTTAAGTTGGTTTTTGACTATGAGGCCATAGTCGAATTCAAGCTTAGGGGGGTGGCTGGAACAGCTCTATCTTTTATCTTTTCTGTTATTTAGTTTTTGCTTTGTTATTTGTTTTTGCAATTTTAGTTTTTATTTAGGATCCACATCTATCTCGTGTAATCGTGGATGTCTTAAAAATTGTCATCTCGCTGTTTTCATGGGAAAATTAAGGGAATTTAAAAAAATTTTGTGTCTTTTGGATAGCTTAACTTGGTTGTCCTTGGGGAACTTGTCCTATGAAAATGATTGATTATGTCAACTTTGAAGCAATATGTCACACCCACACCCCCATTGACTCATGGAAAGTGAATAGTAATGGTTGTTTGAGCCTAACTTAATCAAATGGTAATGAGACTTTAATCGGATGTAAGAGAAAGAACCCTTTGAACTACTACACATGTCAGTAAGGAGGGACACATAATACTCTTCTAAGGTTCAGTCACTTAATCTTGTGATCATTCCACCTCATTTTTCCATAATCCACCCAAGAATTGGAAGTAAAGTACAGTTTTAATTTCTTTTGCGTGCATAGCATTTAGATAGGATTTGCATTGTTATTTTCTATACTTTTTGCATAAAACGAAAAAAAATATATAGTGATACATGCACATTACCCGTAGGTGCATGTCATTTAGTTGCACTCATAATTTCATGATTTTCATGCATAAGTACACCTTGTATCTCAGTTTTTCCTAAATAGGTGATCTAATTTGTTCCATACCCTCGAAATAAAGCAAAGATTTCCAATTGTGAAGAAAATGGCCTTATACATGTATCTCTAAGCAATTATGGATATGTGGGCAAAACAAAAGAGAAAAAAAATCTGAAAAAACAAAAAAAAGATTTTAGAAGGATAAGGAATAAGAGGGAGAAAGGAACATGATATCACTTGCATAACAAGGAAATTGAGTACATGATGTGGCTTGAGTAGATTTCTATCTCATTTCGAGGTGGAAGGTTAGCGCATGCATCATTCCACCCTATTCTAGGCATTAGGGCATTTTTAATGTAAACTTGCATCATTTAGGGCATTTTGTTATATGCATACTGAAACTGTGTAATACTTCCAAATTCTTCCATGAACCACCCATTCCATCCACCCGTTGCTCGGATTGGTAGGCCACCGTGATTTTCTCCTCACTCATGTTTATCAGGAGGGATGCTTCCATGTAGATGGTAGTTAGGGCAAGCAACGTAGTGTAGGCGATCACAAGATGCACCATGGCTGAATCGGTGAACTTTATTATGTTAACTGCCTTATGTGATAGTGTTCATCGGTTTGAAGGATAATTTCTTATATTGATGATTATTGTCGCCTGTAGGGTAATTACTGTTCCGTGATTAAGGAAGGTCGGTTTGAGAACGTCCAGTGGGAGTCATGTGTGATGTGGGGTGGTATGTTGATTGTTAGTTGACATCTGCAATTATATTCTAAGGATTAGTTGCTCGAGGGCGAGCAATGTTTAAGCTTAGGGGAGTTTGATGCGATGATTTTGAGTCGCATTTATAGACCTATTTCATATGTATTTTGTGCCCTAATTGCTCATTTTCATGGATAATATCGCATAATTCACTTATTTTGGTCTTTGCTATCATATTTTATCAAATCCCCTTTGTTTCACTATTTTAAGCATTATTGATCATCTTATTATAAATCGTGTGGATTTACTTGGTCTTGTTGTGAAATTTCAGGAAAAACAAGTATTTGCTTCTGTCGATACCATCGACAGAAGTCGATACCATCGACCAAGCCACAGGTTGTCAGCCGAGTAGAGCAATACCGAGTCGATACCATCGACACCCATGTCGATGGCATCGAGATCACTCCAGGATGCTGGCGAGGATGAAGTCGATACCATCGACGCATGTCGATGCCATCGACACGAGGAGAGCTACATTGTCGCTAAAAGACAAAACCGACACTATAGGAGTCGATACCATCGACACCCCATTCGATGGTATCGAGATCACCACAGGCGCTCAGAATAAAAGAAAGGAAAGCTGCCGCTAATCCGCCGGGTCGATACCATCGACCCGCGTCGATGGTATCGACGCCGGCAGATATGCGTTGGATCTGTTTTGATCGTGATCGGACGGCTGTTGTTATTTGACGACCTAATTAGGGACTTATACCTAATGACGGCGGCCCAGACACGGGGAGGATCTCATTTTTGGATTGCACGAGTGCGGAGGAGGAGAGAAAGGAGAACGGAGGCCGAGAAGCTCATCCTGGGTGATTCGGACGCTTCCGAAGACGATTTCCACCACCGACAGGCGGGGAAGCTCGTGTTCTACGCCAAGGATCCACCGGTTCTTCTCCGTTCAGGGGTTTTCCCATTTATTTCCCGTTTTTCTTATGAATTCCCCAATTTCTACCATGTATTCGTGTGAGATGAACATGAGAGGCTAAAACCCTCAATCTTTAGGACCGGGAGTAGCCCGGGGATACATTGTATGATGATTTTATATTGATAATTCATATTTTTCTCTCAAATCCGTGGTATAGATTCGTTTTCTCCATTGCTATTGTTATGCTTGATCACCATAATAATAAATTAATGCTCTTAATCACTTCGACAGAAGGATTAACGGTTGAAAAGAGACGAATTCTACATTAATTAATAAAACCCTTGACAAAGGAGTTGTAAAATTAATGGTGGGAACTGAGGGACCGTTCTTAATGTGCTTAGTTTAGGGGAATGATTACTACGACAGTGGAATCAACCTAAACCTAAGTAGTGGATTACACCACGACAGTGGGTAATTCTCATTTCAGGCCACTACCCAGATAGAGAGAGAAGTGTGAGGAATTATATGAAACCTAATACAATGTTGACCCGCGGTGAAACCGCCATCCTAAAGATATTTCTTTGAATTGATTAAATTAACCTTTAATCGATTGTTTTCTTTGTTTGCTTTTTAATTTGTTTTAAATTTGAACAACAAAACCCTATTTTGTTAATCGGTCTAGCTGATTGCGATTAGTTAGTAAAAGTCTCCAATAATTCACGTATCCATGAGTTCGACTCGGGCCTCACAAGGCCTATATTACTCGACGCGTATACTTGCGTTTAAGCGCGTAGTAAAATACACGTCAATACCTCAGATGAACATATACATTAAGAAGTTAACTGATAGAAGATATAGCAAGAACAGTCTATGAAATAAAGCTATCTAGGCTCACTAGATATGTCCAAGTATTACCGGTGGAACATAATTAACAAGACAGGATATCCAAGTTCTATTGCAAGATATAAAGAGAGTAACTACACAAACAAGGCCTCAACCAATGTTTCGTGATTGTCTTAAGCAACAAGACTAAATGGCTGGATTACGTTTTATTATGCCCTAAGGAAGTGAACCGTACCGTTCAAATCCAACCATCGGCTGTGAAGCCCATAACCGGTGCCATACAAGGTCAATGGAAGAGACGGAATCCATGACCTCACCCCTCGTGGTCAGTACACGAGAACAAAGTAGGACTGCAATCTCATTCTCAAGTGGTCTCAGCCACAGGGTCAGCTCCTCAGGCTACCCTTCCTCTAGCCCGCCTTAGTATAGGTCACGGCGCTAGTAATACCGAGCCACGGGTCTAAACATCATGCTCTGAGCCATGAATGCATTCATGCTCATCATATCACATATCCGGAGCCATGGGCCATGTTCACCATGCTCATCACATATCTGAGTCTGCAACTGCAGTTGCACTTGTTTTCCTCTCTATTTGAGGCTAGGAGAAACCTCACATATTCAAAAATATGCGCTCTGGTTTAACCCGCAGGAGAACCTGTTTCACCATCACCCAATCCTGACTGATGATGGATCTATGGCCAGGGCAACTACATGATAGATTTCACTATGATTAATTAGTATCTTTTAGATGGATTGCAAGATTCAACCAAGTTGTATAACATGCAAGCTATAAAAGAAAAAAACAACATAAACTTAACATTATGCTATTATTTAATTACATCAACCTGATCCATTTCAAGGATCCAACATCACATGTTATCACTTGGCCTCTTGCCAATCATCCAGATCCACCTCAAGGATCATCACATACCATGGGATCTCAATCCCTCATCTCATAGTGCCACTGCCTCTCAAGGCTTACATCATCATTATGGAACATCATTCATAATACACTTGTCATCTCATTATTCACATATAGCCATTCCTCATGGCTACACAATACCTGCATGGTTAGAGCATTCAATAATCATAGTTTCAACATAAGGACTATGCTTACTATTCAAGATGCTATAATTATCAATTATACATAAAATGGTGATCATGTGCACAAGATACATTATTAAGAAACTATTTATGTACTTCACATTGCTTCAACATCATGCTAGAATATCCAGAACGGGTATTAATATTACCACTATCATTATCACTATAATTATAAAGGAGTCACCAGTGTTATCAAAGACATATAAAGTTCAAGCCGTTTCCATGATATAAGGATCCCTCACAAAAGATACCAAAAATCCTTACTAAAAGACCACAGTGGGCTGGACTCACCCTCACCTAAAGCCGGGTTGAGCATGCAGGGTCTATCGGCCAATCACACTACGTGCAATGGTGTGCATGGTGTCGGGAGAGCTGGATATATCGGGCGAGCAAGGGGTGTCGGGCGTGTAGCTCAAAGAAGTCAAGCGTGTCGGGCACTGAGCCGTGCAGAGGGGTATCGGGTGACACAGGGGTGTCGTGCAAAGGTGTAACGCACTCAACTGGCTTGCAACTCAGTCGGGCGAACAAGGCTATCGGGCGAGACACTACTCAAACATGTCGAGAAGGAGTGGAAACGTGTTATGCCGGGTGAGAAAGGCTATCGGGCGAGCAGATCCAAAGCGTGCAGCCTGCCGGGCAACTAAGGGTTGGCTCGCGTGCCCCACACAGAGCAGAACTCTCAACACAAACAAGGTGAGCCAACCGTGTGAGGGAACTAGGTCAAGAGGGTTGTCGGGAAGCACCTCCACAAGCACCAAACACTCAAGGTTTATCTCAACAAGGGTCATCTAAAACCATACACATGAGCACCCGAAACCCTAGAGAAGGGTCACCATCAAAACGAGCTCACCTTCTAGCCCAAAGTGAGAAGAGAGTCTTGCTCAAGACACTAGGTCACAAGATCACCTCAATCGACTAGGAAGGAGGGGTGTTGCTCATGGCACTAGGACCCAAACTCATTCTTCTAGACCAAGGGGAGAAAGGAGTGTTGCTCCCTAAACCCTAACTTACATGGATTGGCCAACCTGGCTACTAAGCAAGAACTAAGCTACTCACATGCATATAAGCAAGATTATGGAATCAACATATATGAAAAGAGAGTAGAGTAGCTAGGGTTAGAGTTATGCAACCTGCCTTAAGCTCCAAGCTCCAAGGAAGAAGAAGAACTCCAAGCTCCACGCACCACCAAGCAAGGAGGATGGAGAGCTCCAAGGGATATCGGCCACCACCAGTTTCTCCCAGGGTGTGTCGGCCACCACCAGCTTCTCCAAGGGTGTGTCAGCCACCACCAGCTTCTCCAAGGGTGTGCCGACCACCACCAGCTTCTCCAAGGGTGTGTCGGCCACCACAAGCAAGGTAGAAGGGAGTGTGTCGTGCACAAGAGGGAGAGGAACCAAAGGGACCTTAAGATAAGGAAGGAACCACCTATATAGAAAGAAAGGGATGATAAAACAAGGTGGAACATGGCAAGGTATCGCCCAACCAAAGGACACTTGTCCTAGAACTCAAACCACCACTCTAGAAAGCCTCATTCACATGTCCAAGATGTGCACCAAGTGTCCATCAAACAAGGTCAAGCTAGAGCAAGCATCATGGGCGACACAACATGCTTGCACTAGGGGGACACACCTCACATGTTGGCCGACACACTCACCTCTAGGTCGACTAACACCTCACTTGGCCATCACAAGGCCCAACTAAGCCCAAACAAGGCACCTCAAGGCCCAACAAGCTCAACCATGGCACAAAGAACTCAAACAACAAGCCCAAGCCTTCCTCAGCCCTAGAGGAAGCAAGGAGAGAGAGGAACACCTCTCAAGGTGGCAGACTCTCCCACAAAACCCCAGACTTGGGTTATTTGCAAGTTGCACCTCCAACTCTTAACAAAGCACAACTAAACCCTAATCACCACTAAAGGTGATTAACAGGCACCAAAACACCAAGGTTAAGCAAAAGCAAACAGGGTAAGCCCTAAACGGAGGTTAGGGTCCTTACATATCTGGACAAAAAGATCAGTCAGTTTGAGCATCTGCACCAAGGATCTATGAGGATCACCAAGTATGAAGCCAAGTTTGAGGACCTGCTGATGTTTTGTCCTCACATGGCAGTGACAGATGATGAGAGAATTAGACAGTGTTAGAAAGGTCTGAGTGCTGAGTTGACGACACCTGTTGCTACTTTAGATAATCGGGAGAGGTTACCCACGTTTGTGGAGTCTATCTGAAGGATTGAATGGTTAGTCAAGGAGAAGAGAGAGACCATGTCCAAGAAAAAGCCTGCTCAGATTTAGAGGCAGAGGTTTGATGGCTTCAAGAAGCCAAGGTTTTCTGCACCTTCTGCGATGCAGAGCTCCAGTGCACCGTCACATTAGTCTCCGAGTAAAGGTAGAGGGTGCAGGTTTTCACCATCTAGAGACACATTACATCTCCAGTAGCAGTAATAGGGCCATCTAGGTCGTGCATAGAAGACAGGTCATGCTATCACTATGGTCAGATAGGGCATTTGAAGTCAAATTGTCCAAGGAGAGATGTCGAAGTGATGCAACAGTCGAGGCAGAATAAATAGGGATCGGATAGACAATAGTCTAGTGGTAACAGAGGGTGAGGGTGTGGGCAAGCATCGTAGGAAGGATCATCTTCTCAAGGAATCAGAGGATGTGGATGACAGCAAGAAACAACTCGATTCTATGCTATGAGTTAGCCAGAAGCGATAGTCAACATGCGAGTGGTGGTAGGTCAGATGGAGTTATTTCATTCTAATTTGTCTTCTTCTTGCTTTATATCTATTCTAGTTGACATGGGTGCTATGCACTCTTTTATCACACATAGTATGTTTGATAGTTGTCTTTTATCTGTTAACTGTAAGAAAGATAGCTTCTTGTTAGAAACCCCTCTTATGGGCCCATGTTGCTTTGAGAAGTGTGTCCATCTTGTGTTCTATCTTTTTCGGGACACAAGATACAAGTGGATTTTATACCACTTGATATGCATGGATTCAATGCGATCATTGGGATGGATACCTTAGAGAAGTATATGGTTGTGTTGGACTGGGGTTCCAAGCAAGCAGTGTTTGTTGACGGTGGTGAGAAGTGGATCTTCCAAGGGGATAGGAAGATTATTCTGACATTTTTAGTGTAAGAAATGGTGGTGGAGAAGTTGTAGTGGCAATGATGTAAGGCGTTCTTAGCTCATGTTGTGGATACCAAAGTGGAAGGTTCTAGCCTTGAGGATGTGACTGTTGTTAGAGAGTTTGTGGATGTGTTTCCCGATGAGTTTCCCAGTGTTCCCCCACCTCGATAGATTGACTTTTAGATCAATATAGTGCCAGGGACACAACCAGTTGCTCAGACACCGCATGATGGCTCCAGTTGAAATGGTAGAACTGAAGAATCAGTTACAAGAGATGTTGGATAAAGGTTTCATCAGACTGAGCACATCGTCGTGGGGTGCTCCAGTCATGTTCATAAAGAAGAAGGATGGATTGATGTGTTTGTACATAGATTACCGGCAGTTGAACAAAGTAACAATCAAGAACAAGTATCCTTTGTCGAGAATAGATGATATGTTTAATCAGTTGCGTGGTGCTACAAGGTTCTCAAAGATCGATCCATGGTCTGGATATCATCAGTTTAGGATCAACGATGAAGACATACCAAAGTCAACTTTTAGGATGAGGTATGGTCACTTTGAGTTTGTAGTTATGTCGTTTGGTCTAACCAATGTGCCTGCAACTTTCATAGATCTGATGAACCAGGTGTTGCGACTGTTTCTAGATCAGTTTGTTGTGGTTTTTATAGATGACATCATGATCTATAGTCTGGACAGTCAAGAGCATGAACAACATCCTTGACAAGTGTTGACTCTCCTTTTCCAACACCAATTTTATGCCAAGTTTAGTAAGTGTGAATTCTAGTTGAAAGAAGTGACTTTCTTGGGTCATGTGATGTCTGCAGAACGAGTCAGAGTGGACCCCAAGAAGGTGGAGTCAGTTGTGGAATGGGAGCAATAGAAGATGCCGACTGAATTTCATAATTTTCTGGGTTTAGCAGGATACTACCAGAGGTTTATAAGGAACTTCAATCCAATCGTGTTTTTGTTAACAAAGTTGGCCAGGAAGGATGTACCTTTTGATTGAGATGATCATTGTCAGCCAGCTTTCTAAAGTTTGAAGGATAAGATGACTAGTGTTGTAGTGTTGGTGCTGCCAGAGCCTGGGAAAGTCTACATTATTTTCTGTGATGCTTCCAAGAAAGGCTTAGGATGTGTGCTGATGCAGGAAGATCATGTGGTTTCTTTTGCTTTGCAACAACTTAAGAAACATGAGGAGAGTTATCTGATACATGATTTGGATCTAGAAGTGGTGGTCCATGCATTAAAGATTTGGAGACACTTTCTTTATGGGGAGGTGTGTTTGATCTTTACGGATCATAAGAACTTGAAGTATATCTTCTCGTCGAGTGAGTTGAACATGTGATAGTGTCACTGGATGGAGCTAATTAATGATTATGATTGCACCATTGAGTATCATCCTGGTAAGGCAAATGTGGTAGCTAATGCGCTTAGCAGGAAGTCTTCTTCCCTTCCTGTGAAGAAGGCACAGTTGAGTTCTTTGATATGCCATAAGCAGGATACGTTCTTCTTTTTGCGACATATGAATGTAAAGTTGGAAGTCTCCTTGTTGGTAGGGTTGTTGGCACAGATGCAAGTGAAGCCTACTTTGAGGCAGCAAATTAGAGAAGCACAGTAGGAAGATGCTACAGTTCAGTTGATCAGGACATAGTTAGGCATCAAGAAGTGTGATG
The DNA here is from genome assembly GCA_963693085.1 of Alisma plantago-aquatica. Classification (NCBI taxonomy): domain Eukaryota; kingdom Viridiplantae; phylum Streptophyta; class Magnoliopsida; order Alismatales; family Alismataceae; genus Alisma; species Alisma plantago-aquatica. The sequence continues at coordinate 1,402,363,005 of OY856412.1, forward strand.
GCTTCCATGAGTCTGAGGATGGACTAGTTTATTATCATAACAGGATGGTGGTCCCCAATGTTGATGACCTGAGGAAGTTAGTTCTTGAGGAACCACACACATCAATGTATGATATGCATCCAGGTGTCACCAAGATGTATCATAATATAAAGGGCTTGTATTGGTGGTCTGGCTTGAAGAGAGGTGTATCTAAGTTTGTGTCTAGGTGTGCGATATGTCAGTAGGTAAAGGGTGAGCATCAGAAGCTGACATGTACGTTGCAACCAATGTCGATACCGCACTGGAATAGGGATCATATAACCATGGATTTCATATTTGGTATGTTGATGACAGCTAGGAATCATGATTCCATTAGGGTGATAATGGACAGGTTGGCAAAGTCTGCTCATTTCATACCTGTAAAGACAATGTATACAATAGAAAAGCTTACTCAGGTGTATGTGGATGAGATAGTGCTTTTGCACGGTGTGCCCACAATGATAGTTTTCGATAGAGTCCCTCAGTTCATGAGTCATTTTTGGGAACATCTGCACAAAGCATTGGAAACACAGTTGAGGTTCAGTACCGCTTTCCACCCACAGACAGATAGATAGTCTGAAAGGACTATTCATACTTTGGAAGATCTTCTATGATCTTATGTCTTGCAGTTCCTAGGCAGTTGGGATGTGCATCTCAGTCTGATAGAATTTGCCTACAATAATAGTTACCAACAGAGTATCGACACGGCACCTTATGAGGCTTTATATGGTAGGAAGTGCATATCTCCTCTATGTTGGTATGAGTCTGGCGAGTATCAGCTTTTGGGTCTTGAGTTAGTGTAGTAGACAACAGAGAAGATCATGGTGATACAGCAATAGTTGAAAGCAGTACAAGACAGATAGAAGTTGTATGCAGATAATTTCCGATGACCTCTATAATTCTAGGTGGGAGACAAGGTGTATCTCAAGGTCTCACCATGGAAAGGCATGTTGAGGTTTGGTCAGAAAGGCAAGTTGGCTCCCAGGTATATGGGGCCATATCTGGTAATAGCACATGTTGGCAAGGTAGCTTATAAGTTAGAGCTACCTCTAGAGTTGCACAGGTTGCATCCAGTGTTCCATGTCAGTATTCTAAAGAAAAGTCATCTGGGAATAGAGATAGTCATTCAGCCAGTTGAGTTCGAGCTTGATGCATATGTGACCTATGAGGAAGGTCCAGTGTTGATCCATGATAGAAGAGTAAAGAAGCTGAAGAGGAAGGATCTAGTTCTTGTGAAGGTTCTTTGGCATCATCGTGGCATTGAGGAAGCGACGTGGGAGCTCGAGGAAGATATGAGGAGGAAGTATCCCTCATTTTTCTCTTCAGATTTTGGGAGTGAAATCCTTTTGTAAAGGTTTATGGCTTGTAAGGACCCTAGCCTCCATTTTGGTCTTACCCTATTTGGTTTGCCTAAACCTTGAGTTTACATGTGTGCTAATCACCTGAAGTTGTGATTAAGGTTTTTTTGTGCTTTGATGAGAGGTGGAGGTGCAACTTGAAAATTACCTATTTTTTAGGGTTGGTTTGCAAGTTTGTCACCTTGAGAGATGTCTTTCTCTCTCCTTGCATCCTCTAGGGTTGAGAGGATGGGTTGGGCTCTTTTCTTGAGTAGCTTTGGTCTTTGTTGAGCTTTTTTGAGCCTTGTTGAGTCTTGTTGAGGATTGATATCGAGTTGGACCTTGGTGTATCGGCCAAGGGAGTGTTGGTTGTATCGGGCAAGGAGGTGTATTGGCCATGGTGTGTTGGGTTGCCATCTTGGGCGACACAAACCCTTCACCTAGCCTCATTTGGGTCACCTTCTTTGGACAAGTGGTTATTTCTTTTCCAAGTGGGTGGCAACTCATGGGTGTGTGTTTTTAGGGTGCTAGCATGTGGTACAATCCTTGGACAAGTGTGTTAGGGAAGGGTGCCACCTTGCCTTGCTCTTCCCCTTCACCCCTTGGTATATAAATGACCCCCCTACTTGTGAGGTCTCTTTGGTTCCTTTAGTTTCTTCCCTTCCTTTGGTGGTTGAGCTAGGAGAAGAAAGGAGCAAGTGGTGGCCGATACAGCTGGTGTCTTGGGTGACACACCTTGCTAGATTATCCCTTTCCTTCTCTTGTGGTAAGTATCTCTCCCTTTCCTTGGCACCTTCTTCCCTTTTCTTCTTCTTCTTCTTCTTATTCTTATTCTTATTCTCCCTTCTCTTTGGCCATGGTGCTTATAAGTTCTTCTTCTTTGTGTTGGCCGAAGGTGGTGCCTTGGAGCTTGGTGCTAGGAGCTTGGAGATTTAGAGCTTGAGGCGGGTTACATAAATCCTAACCCTATTATAATACTTCTTTATCATGTAGCTTTGCTATATGTTTTGACCATGTCATCTTCTAGCTATGTTTCTTGGTTTAATGGTTATACGGTTGCCTTAGATGTACCCTAGACCTTATTGAGATGGTTTCCTTGGGTTGGCCAAACCATTGGATGTGAAGTTCTTTGGGCAAAACCCCTCTATCACTTAGTTGTTTAGAGGTGAGCTTAGGGTCTCCTAATTCAATGGTGAGTGGAGTTTTAGGTTGGATGGCCGATATGGTGGTGGACCTCCTTGTTGCCCGATAGGTGATGGAAGTTGTGAAAAACCCCTCTCTCACTTAGTTGTTGAGAGGTGAGCCAACTCTTGTGATCTTTTAGGGCTTCTTGGTGGCAATCTTGAGGTTGAAGATGACCAACCCATCATGGCCTTTGAACCCTTGCACGATACCCTAAGTTGTGTTCTACCAGATATCCCTCTTCTAGGGTTGAGCTTGGGCGATATGCTAGGTGAACACCTTGTTCACCTCTTGACCGGTATGGACCTTTACCCAAGATGTAGTTGGGTGATATGTCCTTGGCCGATATGGTGTTGCCAATATGGAGTCTTGGTTGGTGTAAACCTGATGGGCGATATGGTTCCTTGACCGATAGAGAGTCCCAAACCCTAGCTTGGATGATATGGCTACATTGGGCACCATGGTGGGCTGCGCTGATATAGCTTGATGGATGGCAGTGGTGTGCCTTGGGCGATATAGTTTTGGTGGTTGCCCGACAGGGAAAACCCTAACCCTAACCCTAGTGGGCGATATAGGTTCTTGGTCGATATGATGATAGTGCTACCCGATACACTCTTGTACATGGTTGCCTGATACCCTCTTGTGCATGGTTGCATGATATGCTGGTTTCCCCATATGTGGCTTGGTGCCCTAGGGTTTTAGTGGTGACCGATATCGTTTGGATGAGGGATGGTGCTCTACCTGAAATCCCTTTAGTGAGGGTAGGTGACACCTTTAGTGAGGGATGTGCCTAACCCAGTAACCCTAAGTTGGTGAACTTGTTGTCTTGATCCCACATCTTTGGTTCTGATGATGAGATATGATAGTTGGGTTGTACCCAGTAACATGATGGCTACCTAAGGCTGATAAGATGATAAGATCATGGTTGTGTTCATGATATTATGAGTTATAGGGAATGGTAGATGCTCACAGTTTGGTAACAATAATATAAGTTGATTGACATACCATCTACAACTTTATTCTTCATGCGTTTATAATAATGGATGTTGTTCCAATCCTATGTACCTTAAATCTTAATGACATGATATTCATAATATGTTCTCTAAAGATTTGTATTTGTTGATCAAGTTATCTCTTCATATATGCATTTTAACCATGAAGGTATTATCAAATGAGTTCATAGCCAGGTAAGAGCTATGAGGTGTATGTGTTTTGTATGACACAAAATAATGATGTTCTTTGTTGATGAGATAACATGCACCACCAGTATGATGAGAAAGGTCTGGTGACCTGATAAAGGTTGAGTGTCTGATTGAGGTGCTATCCCCTGATGATGAGATAATGGATTGATATCCCATGATGATGTATGATGATCAAGCCTTGAGAGGCAGTGGCATTATGTGATGAGGGATTGAGATCCCATGGCAATATGATAATGACAGTAATGGTGTGACATAATGTTGGTTATGTTCTATAACCAGGTTGCCTAAACAATTCACTTAAGATATACTAATTAATTACATATGAAAATTTCATGTAGATTTCCCTGGCCATAGATCCATCATCGTCAGTAGCTGGTGATGGTGAAACAAGTTTATCCTGCAGGATTACCTGGAGCGCATATTGTTGAATATGTGGGGTTTCTCCTAGCCAAAAATAGGAGGATTAGAGTACAACTTCGATTGTAGACTCAGTATGGTTAGATCATGGTGAACAGGCCCATGGCTCAGTGTGATAGAGTATGAATGTGTTCATGGCTCAAGAGCACAGTGAATAGGAATGTGGCTCAAGGTATGTTAGTGTCGAGACCTATACCAAGGCGGGCTAGAGAAAAGGATAGCCTGCAGAGCTGACCCTATGGATGAGGCCACTTAAGCAGGAGACTTTGGTCCTACTTTAGATATCATGCATTGACCACGAGGAGGTGAGGTCATGGAGTCTGTCTCTTCCATTGACCTTGTATGGAACCGGTTTTGGGCTTCACAGTCGAAGGTTGGAATTGAGCGGTACGGCTCATTGTTGACTCAAGGCCAATTAAGTCAATGTTGACTCACGTCTAAATTGACTAAACCTGTGTTTTGATGATGACTAACCATTCTATATATTTGTGTCTAATGTCTCTACTTGAGTGATTTCAGATTAGGTATAGACATACTCTAAATGCCTAACTTGCGCATATCAAATTGGATATAAGACAAGTCAAAGTCAATACAAGTGTATGTTTTTGTAATAAGATGTAAATCCATTAGAATCATGTTGTAAATCACTTGTAATGATTGTATGACTTGTAATTAATCTTGGAAAAATCAGGAGTACTTAGATCGAATGTTTAAGCACTCAAAAGCCATTTTCCAAAATTCACATTAGGTTGTTCATCGGTTGAGTTGTCAATACACAATACTCGACCGATCCTGATTGGATCCTGAAAATGACTTTTGATCGGTCGAGTTTACACTTCATAGAACTCGACTGATGGAGTACCTGACTAATTTGATTTTCATTGGTCGGTCGAGTTTCTCCAGAAAAAACTCGACCGATGGTCTGAATATCGTCTTTGTCTTTTACTCTATTGGTTGAGTTACCCTTATAGAAACTCAACTGCACTGTACGGAAAAGTGCAGAAAAGTGCTTCTTACCATTGTGGAGTTACAACAAGTGAAAATATATCTGTTACAAGCCACAAAATGGCTAGTTTTCATTCTCAAGTGTTACCAAAGGCTAAGAGGTATCCCCAACTATAAATAAGACTCCTTGGGCTTCATTCTAAGGTTGAGCATTCAATGCAAAACTCTATGTGAGGTTCCTATTCTATAGTTGAGTGCTTCCTACATCCTCCTCTCTCTCTCTAAGCTCAATCACTTGCTACATTCGTTAGAGTGAGTAGGAAATTTGTAAGAGAGCTAGTCCTACATGTATATCTTGTGAAGCTCTCACTTCCACCACCTCCCTATCTCTCATTTCAATCATGAAGATGAATGTTCTCTTTCTTGGCTAAGAAAGGTGAAGAAGAATAAGGGAAGGTGTCCCTTGGTGAAGATTAAGGATGAAGACTTGGAGCTAGAGTGGGTAAGCCCTTGGAGAAGGCAGAAGACTCTTTGCTTAGGTGGTTAAGTCCTTGGTGGAAGCTTCTCTGAGAGAATGTGAAGTCAAAGGTGGAAGATCCAAGAAGAGTGGGTAATCCCTATAAGGCTGAAGACTTGTGTATGAGTAGGTAAGTCCTTGGAAGAAGGAGGAAGACTCCTTGCAAAGTGGGTAAGTCCTTGGTAAGGTTGAAGACTCTTTGTATTGGATAGGTAAGTCCTTTGGTGGTCATGTATTGTATCTCTTATAATGAATATAATGAAGATGCAAGGTTAACAAATCCTAGAGGTTGACCTCTCTAGGTAGTGGAATGACTCACTTCTAGTTTGAAGTGTTGAACCACTCTTAACAACTTGTCAATTGGTGTATGTTCAATCTCTCTCTCCCTTTCTATGCATCTTTTAGTTGCACACAAATTTCCTATTTAGCAACCTTATCTTATGATATATCTTTAAGGTCTAATGAATTTTTTTAAGTGCATTCAGCTCTATTCACCCCCTATAGAGCATCTAATAACCCATCTAGGATCCAACAATTGGTATCAGAGAAGGCTTCTCCAAGCATACTTCAATAAGTAGGAGAAGATGGGTGACTACCAAGGAGGGAGATACTTGATCAGCCTACCAATCTTTGATGGGAGAAATTTCCTCTATTGGAGAAGAAGGCTTCAATTTTACATACAAGGATCAAGTCATGAGATGTGGAAAATGGTGAATAGACCATACAAGCTACCAAAGACAAAGATTGAAGAATGGGATGATGCTACCTTGAAGAAAGCAACCTTGAATGCTAGAGCCATGCACATCCTCTATGCCTCCATGACCCCCACCGAGTTCAACTAGATTTCTTCATGTGAAACATCCTATGAGGTATGGAGAAATCTATGCATCACTTATGAGGGGACAGATCAAGTGAAGGAAAGCAAACTCTATATGCTCCAAGGGATTCTTGAGAACTTCAAGATGGAAAAGGAGGAGAGGATAGCCAACATGTACTCAAGGATCAACACCATTGTGAATGGTCTTTTTGTGTTTAGGATATCCTATGTACAGTGGAGAGATCAACTCAAAGATACTTAGAACTCTCCCCAAGAGATGGGAACCCAAGGTGACTTCCATTGAAGAATCAAGGTCTCTTAAGGATATCCCTATTGAAAATCTCATTGGAAATCTACAAGCACATGAAGCTACACTTGACAAAAGAGAAGAAGTTGAAAGATAAGAGAAGAAAGAGCTAAAGAGAAAGAAGAAGGCTGAAATGAAGGATCAAATTGAATCTATCATGGGACAAGCTTCTCCATCCTATCAAGTTAAAGAAGATGTCATGTACTCTAAGGGTAAACTCTACAAAGGCAAGTCCTCCTCCATTCGGTACCTCGATTGTGGAAAGAAGGGTCACTTCAAGATAGATTGCCCACAAGTTATAAAGACCCATCATCACAAGAAAAGAGAAGATAAGTGCCACTCAAGCTCAAGTGACTCCTCCAACTCAATCTCAAGTGAGGAATCAAGTGAAGAGTCAAGTGGTAGCTCAAGTTCTAGTGATGAAGGAGAATGCCATTTTGCTCTTATGGCATCAACAAGTAAGGACTCAAGTAAGGTAAATTTAAACTCTTTAGATAAAGAATCTTTGATTGATATTATTCATGATACTTGTGCCTCTCTTAAGTTTTATAAAAGGAAAAAAGAAAAATCTTGCTAGAATTGTTGATAATATACATGCAGAATTAGATGATCTTGAACATTCTAATTCTTGCTTTCTTGATGATAAAAATGATTGCCTTAGTCAAGTAGATTATCTTAAACTTGAAAATGCTAGTTTGCTTGATAAGATTATATTTTTAAAAGCTCAACCTCTCATGCCTAGTTCTAATGAAGAGCAGAATTTAATTATTGATTCTCTCATGCATGATATTAATGTTCTTAAATCTGAAAACAAGGACAAAGATTTTGCTTTGCAAGGTTTAGAATATGAAAATGGTGTTTATCTTTCTAAGATTGCTTTGCTTGAAACAGAAAATGCCTCCTTGCTTGCTAAAATCAATGTGTATGAATCTTGTTCTAGTTCTACTAGTAGAGATAATGATGTTGCTGCTCTTCATATTGATAGAAATTCTTATTTAAATAAAGCTCTTTTCTTACAAAATGATCTTTTTCATGCTAGAGAAAATATCAATCATTTGTCTTCTACTATTACTTCTCTTATGCATGATAATGATGGTTTGAGATCTTCTTTGCAAAGATTCTTGGTTGGTATAAATAATCTTAGTGACATCCTACACCATACTACTAAACAAATTGGTATACATGGTTTAGGGTATGATAGTAGTGAAAGGAACAACAAAGGTAAAGGACCTCCAATATTCCATGGAGAATCCTCTAGTTCAAAAACTATGGTCACATGCAACTATTGCAATGATTTTGGTCATTATTCTACTTGTTGTCCTTTTAGGAAAGCACCCAAGAACAATAGGACTTGGGTTGCAAAACTAACCCCTCCGAACCCAAAAACATGATTGGGGACCATTTCATCTTTCTTCTTGTAGGTACTTTCAAATGGATTGACTTGAGCTATTGAATTGCAAATTGACTTTTCAATCCACATGAAAGAAGAAAAGTGAGATGTGTAGATGGTGACAACAAGTCGAAAAAGGAATGGCTAGAACAAAGGTAAATGTTTACTTGCTTATAACCTATCCTAACTTATTTTTGTCAAGTTAGTGTGTACTATGCATATGGTTTTTGAGTTAAAAGTGGTATTTTGTGATTCTCTTCACACTCTTGCTCAAAAACTATTTCTAATTCTTTCATAGTGCATTACTGTGATGAAGTGAACTTTTAGAATTTTGGATAATCAGTTGGATATGTGAAGTATGGATTTGAGTATTGGAATGGCCAATCATTGGAGTTCGCACCTCAAATTTGGCAAGAATGCACTTTATAATATTATGAATCAAGGTTTGTAGTTTCATGGTAATATGAGGTGTAGATGAATGATATATATATACAATTGTAGATTGAGGAAATTAAAAGTTAGATATTTAATTGATCGGTATAGTCTTGGTTGCATTATTTAAGGCCAAGATTTTGATATATCATGCAACTAGTCAGTTCGGGTAGCATGCAAGGCCCTTTTTGTAGTGTTGATCCAGTTGCTTCATGTGACTCAAACATCAACAAGATAAGTGCCACGGATAGGTTGGTGTAGTGGTGAATATCATCCCTTGGATGTAATCGAATGGTTGTGGATGCCTTCTTGACAACAGGTGAGGTGAACATGTGCCATCGTGCAACTGATACCCACGTCTGATCGTGGCCTAAGAAAGAGAGAGGTGGACGGTTCTCTTTGACTTGGAGAGATCGTAATGTAGAACCCGCTGTAGGGGCACGTTCAATACACAAAAAGGAGAACAAGCCCCCAACACAACAGTCTCTCTGTTTCCAACTACAGTAGGGTTCTTCGAGGAAGATCCTTTCCTATTCTCTTCCATAATAGACTTTTGCAGTGGCAAACTCCTCAAGTCATGAAGTGGAATCACCAGAAGAAAGCCTCCATGTCACTCAACATAGGAGCGGCAGATGAAGCTAGTGGCGCCTTATGGAGTTTGATCACAGGTCTGATTGACCATCAACTTTTCACCAGAGCATAGAGTCGTTGCAGTGATTGAGACGAGAGTAAGGAAGTGCACCAGTCCGTAGCAGCTTGCTATATCGGCTGGCTCCCATGTAGCCAAATCAGAGACGATGACTTCACTAGGCGGCGACCTCGCACACACCATGGAAAAAGAAGGAGGTCGCAAGGAGGAGGAATCTTCCCACTTTTGCTAGCTTGAGGATGCCCAGACTTACTGGGATAGATCCTAAGGCGGCATGCCTAAGCATAGATCTGTGGTAGTAGTTGAGAGAGAGAGAGAGAGATCGAGGTCGACCATGGCGGCGTCGTAGAGGCATAGTCGACCTTCCAGGTAGCTGCAGAAGATACTGATGAGGAGATCACAGGCAACTGATTGTCATCGGAGACCATCCCCACATCGGAGGCTTGGGTGGAAGAGAGAGAGCTCGCACTTGCAGACGCTCACACTGAAAGATGCAACCGGAGGAGGAGCCTTCAACAACAATTTGCGGTGGCGGCTTAGTAGAGAAGCAGCCGGCATTAGAAGCTGCAGCAAGGAGGGGGGATGTGGATCCCTCATGGGCTCCCTGCACCATGGTGGTGCTCGACACAGATGCAGGAGGAGGCAGTGGAAGGCTTGTACACTGGAGGACTGATGAGCAGGATCTTGAGGAGAGAATACAATGCCTGCTTCTGCTCCATGCCTGACGGCGGCGCTCGCACAGAGCGCAGTAGGGTCGGTTTCGCGTGAGACTAAGAATGAAAGAAAGGAGAGTAGACCGGGTCCAGACCGCTGAACCAGTCGGCCCAACCAGCAGACCAACATGCCCTTAGACCACCCGGGAAGAACCATAAGTGATGCCCTAGTTGCCACGTGGCGGCGTGCCACTGGCCACAAAAAGGTAAATTCCCAATAAATGCTCAGATCTTTGAAAATGTCTAGTAATTAGTACGTTTATCAGAAAAATACAAATAAGGTACCAAAATTCTTAGAAAAATGTGTAGAACACAGTAGAATGATAATACCAGGCTTTTGATGCATTAATATCAATGATATCATGTAAGATGTAAAATGCTTAGTTCTTGAGTAATAAATATTAATTGATGACATAAAATTATGGGAAGATGTCAGTTAGTCCATAATCATGTTTATAATCCATCTGAAGTAATAAATATTGATGTTGATGCAAAGAATCATGTAATTTGATTAATATGTCTAATTAGGGCTAATAACACTAAAGATAATGCAATTAATACTTGCATGCTCAATAAATGATGAAATTCACAGAGTAAGCTCGTATCAGTATATGAAATCTCAATTTTAATTATGAGATCATAATGATGAACTTTGATAATGAGATGTAATATGGAAAATTACATCAGTGAGATAATCATAAGATATGAATACATGTAATGATACACATATCCTAATGAACTAAGAGAAACTCTAATGAACATGATTAGGGTTAAGATGAGATGTAAGGTGATGAGAACTTGATGATAGGATTTGATCTTGTCTTGATCGGGTTTAACAAAGATATAGATAACATGAGGAACATGTGATTAGAATGATATGTCTCTTTGGAAGGTATGCCATTACCTCTCACTTGGCTTATTATACAATATGCTTGTGTTATATGGTAGTAAATATTTGGCGTATGGTATTGATTGAAATGATTATTCTTGTAAGATATGTTGCATGATTTTCCATATTTATATCTATGAACACATGAAACATAAGATATCTGGTCCATTATATGATAGTACTAAATCTCTTTGGTAGAATAGTGCATTGATGAAAGTACTAAATCTCTTTGGTAGAATAGTACATGTGAGCACTAAATCTCTTTGGTAGAATAGTGCATTTATGAAGTACTTAATCTCTTTGGCCGAATAGTACATGTGAGCACTAAATCTCTTTGGTAGAATAGTGCATGTGGTTGATTAAGTTTACATATAATGGAAATGTGCCTAAAATATGTGTTCTCTTCTGGTAACAAATATCGTTGTGCAACTATACGCCTTTCCTTATATTTTGTTTAATACTGCCAAGTATTAGTTTTATCTTATTGCCAAGATATGATGAGAGGTATATAAAAAGACACGTAGGCATACTCAATACAATATTCTTGAAATATTGTGATGACGTGTACCGCATGTAATCTTTTTGTTTAGGTTGTGGTTATGCTCTTGAAGATCCAGGATAGAGAGAGTTGTGTAGCGAGCTAATGTACAGGTGGACCTGTTGTCTTAAGATCCTGTAGTTTAGTGGTAGTACATGTATATGTTTAAGTTTGTTGTTCAATATATAATATCAAATGTTGTAACAATTCATGTTGTAATTATATGTTGAATAGTGAACAAGTGTTGTATGGTTTTATTGTTGTTCATGTACATGTGCTACTATGTTTCCTTATGACTTCCTCTGATTTTCTTCTTCTCAGCCTCGTGTGGGATGTTTAAATTGGGATTCTCGCTGAGGTGAGGGTTTCAATTTGGACGTCACACATCAGATTAAGTTTAAGAAAATCCAGGGACGTCACAAGTGGTATCAGAGCATGAACAATAGCAAAGCCTGACATTTGCTCATTATGCAACTTAAAACTAAAGAACCTTGAACTTAATAATCTTTAGGGTTAGATTAGTCATCTTTTTTAGACTAGATCTGACCTAGCCTCTAGGTTAGCACCTAGATGTCCGAGAACTAGGTCTAGACTGGTGCTTGTTGAGTAGCAAGTCCTTAGATGTCGTTCTTTCCTTGTAGTGCAGCGGTATGGGATGTTGCACTATTTGGAAATGATGTGCATCAAGGGAAGAGAAACCCTAGACATATTGTGCATGTTGTCTAGAGTAGCTACACTAGTCTACCCCTTGTTCTCACCCTTTTCACTAGTTTTCATGACACTAGACTCTCTACTATGTGTGGGACACTCGTTTCTAGATTTGGTTTTTGATTCCAAATGAATCGAACCTCGATAGTTTTCTCTGACGCTTGTTTTATCAGAGAAAAACTATATAATATTTTATTATGTATATGTACTACAAAAAAAATGTGTCCCCACACATGTACGAGTAGGAGGTGATCATGCAACCTAATTGAAAGTGAATGACATCAGTCTAGAAGAGAGAGTAGTTCTAGATTAGATGTCTAGAGCCTTGTTGGAGTATATGATAGATGGAATAGATGATATAAGTTTTAATGATATGGTGTAAGTCTTATATAAATGGTATAAGATGGTTTATGATGATCTATGTTTGTTTTTGAGGATTTGAGACAAGTTTTGATGATGCAAGTATGAGTTATTTTATGAGATAAGATATGCTAAGTTAAGACAAGGTTGTGAGTCAGCATGAGCCTCAATCTCTTTTACAAAGGAGGACCTCTAGTGTTAGGACCAGTTTTGGGGTTAGCTCAAGAGAGAGCAAGACCCACAGGGAGAAGGTCAGAGAACCTAGACTCCATGATATGAGAAATATGTGATATGATATGTCCTAAACTAGAATGCTCCTGAGTGAATGAGTTGAGTTGCTTTATGCATGATTCCTATAGTCTTATTGAACCCTAGATGTCCTTGGGAAGACCAAACCCTAGAGACAGAGAGAGGACGGTTATATATGTGCACATGTGAACATCAATATGAGTGCATACCATCTAGGCAAGGGAGAGAGAGTCCCAAGACCCTGGAGGAGGTAGCTAAGTTAGTTTCTCTGAAGCCTCATGCTCGAGTTGGTGGTTTCCCACATAGGAATCTAGTGGTGTATATATGAGACCTTTGGGTAAAGATGTTTCATGGGTAGAGATCCATGATAGTATGTCATAGCATGTTTTAGTTTGTGCTTTGTGATTGGATCTTGTGAAGCTATCCGTTAGTGCCAATGAGGTAACCTGAGAACCCTAGACTAAGAGGGGAAGATAAAGTAACACATATGAGAAAATCATAGAGTTGAGTTATCTCAGAGAGACTAAGCATGGAACTACCCTCGTGGTAAGGGTTAGGAGGGCCTTAGTTGGACTAGATAAAGTTTTGGATATATGTTTAACAAGCCACTCACATAAGTTGTTAAGCACAACCATGATATAATATATGTAAGGATGTGACCAATCTCGAGACGTGATATATAGACATGATATGAAGGAAACATACAGATGGTTCAATTGACATCAAGGTATAAATGATTAATCATATACATGAATCATGATGATAATGTGATGTTGGTAGTTTATCTTGTAATAAAATCACCAGTAAATGTGGCATTTATTATGAACAATGAAATAAGATCATATGAATGAAACATGTCACATGAGGTGTAATCTTAATGCTTAATAAAGATGGAAAATATGGTTTGATAGTTAGCACAACATAACGATTATGACACCTTGATATAATGGGTTAACTTTGGTTAACTCATTTGGAACATGGTAATATGATGTGAGAACCCTAATGTGTTGGTAAAGATGAAGATGAAACCCTAATATATGATACATGTAATGACATAACCAAGTTTCTTAACCTTGAATTTAACCTTGAATGGAGTGTTTGTGCACCAAGATGGCTGTAAAACCCCCATAATAGTGCTTTGATACATGGTTCTAGATAATCTTTGCGGATTTGTTACACATAGAATAGTGCCTACATGTGGATGAAGGCAAGATAAGATTTTCCCTAGAAGTATGAGTATGGTTTACTTTCGAGGACGAAAGTTCTTTTAAGATGTATATGATGTGACAAAGTGGGTTTTATGGCTTAATTCGAGGAGGAAGTTTTCTTCTAAGGTGTGTAGGATGTGACGAAGTGAACTTTTAGAATTTTGGATAATCAGTTGGATACATGAAGTATGGATTTGAGTATAAGAATGGCCAATCATTAGAGTTCGCAACTCAAATTTGGCAAGAATGCACTTTAGAATATTATGAATCAAGGTTTGCAGTTTCATGGTAATATGAGGTTGTTGATGAATGATATATATATACAACTGTAGATCGAGGAAATTAAAAGTTAGATATTTAGTTGATCGGTATAGCCTTGGTTGCATTATTTAAGGCCAAGATTTTGATATATCATGCAACTAGTCAGATCGGGCGGCATGCAAGGCCCTTTTTGTAGTGTTGATCCAGTTGCTTCATGTGACTCAAACGTCAGCAAGCTAAGTGCCACACATAGGTTGGTGTAGTGGTGAATATCATCCCTTGGATGTATTCGGATGGTTGTGGATGCCTTCTTTACAATAGGTGAGGTGAACATGCGCCATCGTGCAGCTGATACCCACGTTTGATCATGGCCTAAGAAAGAGAGAGGTGGACGGTTCTCTTTGACTTGGAGAGATCGCACTGTAGAACCCGCTGTAGGGGAACGTTCAATACACAAAAAGGAGAACAAGCCCCCAACACAACACTCTCTCTGTTTCCAACTACAGTAGGGTTCTTCGAGGAAGATCCTTTCCTATTCTCTTCCATAATAGACTTTTGCAGTGGAAAACTCCTCATGTCGTGAAGCGGAATCACCAGAAGAAAGCCTCCATGTCACTCAACATAGGAGCAGAAGATGAAGCTAGTGGCGCCTTATGGAGTTTGATCACAGGTCTGACTGACCATCAACTTCTCACCAGAGCATATAGTTGTTAAAGTGCTTGAGACGAGAGTAAGGAGGTGCACCAGTCCGTAGCAGCTTGCTAGACCGGCTGGCTCCCAGGTAGCCAGATCAGAGACGACGGCTTCACTAGGCGGCGACCTCACACACACCATGGAAAAAGAAGCAGGTCGCAAGGAGGAGGAAGCTTCCCTCTTTTGCTAGCTTGAGGAGGCCCAGACTTACTGGGATAGATCCTAAGGTGGCATGCCTGAGCATAGATTTGCGGCAGTAGTTGAGAGAGAGAGAGAGATCGGGGTTGACCATGGTGGCGTCGTTGAGGCATAGTCGACCTTCCAGATAGCTGCAGAAGATACTGATGAGGAGATCACAGGCAGCTGATTGTCATCGGAGACCATCCCCACATCGGAGGCTTGGGCGGAAGAGAGAGAGCTCGCACTCGCAGACGCTCACACTGAAAGATGCAACCGGAGGAGGAGCCTTCAGCAACAATTTGCAGTGGCGGCTTCGTAGAGGCGCAGCCGGCATTAGAAGCTGCAGCAAGGAGGGGGGTGTGGATCCCTCATGGGCTCCCTACACCACGGCGGTGCTCGACACAGACGCAGGAGCCCATGAGGTATGTAAGGTGCTCTACACATGAACACGATTAGGGTTAAGATGAGATGTAAGGTGATGAGAATTTGATGATAGGATTTGATCTTGTCTTGATCAGGTTTAACAAAGATATAGATGACATGAGGAACATGTGATTAGAATGATCTGTCTCTTTGAAAGGTACACCATTACCTCTCACTTGGCTTATTATACAATATGCTTGTGTTATATGTTAGTAAAGATTTGGCATATGGTATTGATTGAAATGATTATTCTTGTAAGATATGTTGCATGATTTTCCATATTTATAGCTATGAACACATGAAACATAAGATATCTGGTCCATTATATGATATCACTAAATCTCTTTGGTAGAATAGTGCATTGATGAAAGTACTAAATCTCTTTGGTAGAATAGTACATGTGAGCACTAAATCTCTTTGGCATAATAGTGCATTTATGAAGTAGTAAATCTCTTTGGCAGAATAGTACATGTGAGCACTAAATCTCTTTGGTAGAATAGTGCATGTGGTTGATTAAGTTTACATATAATGGAAATGTGCCTAAAATATGTGTTCTCTTCTGGTAAAAAATATCTTTGTGCAACTATACGCCTTTCCTTATATTTTGTTTAATGATGCCAAGTATTAGTTTTATCTTATTGCCAAGATATGATGAGAGGTATATAAAAAGACACGTAGGCATACTCAGTACAATATTCTTGAAATATTGTGCTGACGTGTATCGCATGTAATATTTTTGTTTAGGTTGTGGTTATGCTCTTGAAGATCTAGGATAGAGAGAGTTGTGTAGTGAGATGATGTACAGGTGGACATGTTGTCTTAAGATCATGTAGTTTAGTGGTAGTACATGTATATGTTTAAGTTTGTTGTTCAATATGTAATATCAAATGTTGTAACAATTCATGTTGTAATTATATGTTGAATAGTGAACAAGTGTTGTATGGTTTTATTATTGTTCATGTACTTGTGCTACTGTGTTTCCTTATGACTTCCTCTGATTTTCTTCTTCTTAGCCTCGTGTGGGATGTTTAAATTGGGATTCTCACTGAGGTGAGGGTTTCAATTTGGACGTCACACATCAGATTAAGTTTTAGAAAATCCGGGGACGTCACAATTACTAACTAGCTTACACATGTTTGGATATTGCTTATATTTTTAGCATTCCTCTAAATATGTTTTTATGAAATATATGTTCCTATTGAAAGTAGCTCTGTCGGTCAAGTTTGTCCTATTTGAAACTCGACTGATAGGCACCAATGGGTGTTGCCAACAACTATCATCGGTTGAGTTGTCAATACACAGAACTCAACTGATAACATTCTGCACAAAATATGCATTTATCTTATTGAATGAGAATTTCCCTCTCAACTAGATTTTCTCAACCAATAGCCTTATTCTTTTACACTCTCATTTGGTACCTTTATATATGCATATTGCCATGTTCTAGATTTCCTATCTTGCTTATAACTCTATCCTGCTAATTGCTCTAGATTGGTATATCTATATCTTGCAATTACTTGCTTTGAGTTGTTTTGCAAGTTTTGATGATGATCTCTTTGGATCTCTTGGTTGTGTCTAAAATTTCTTCCGTTGTACTCTAACTTTCTACATCTATCTAGGTGTATATCTTGTTTTGATACAACCTTGAGGTTCTTAGTTGTAATCATTCTTTGGTAATGATGCATATTAGTTAGGGAGTTATATCCTTTCATGCTCCTAAAATTGCTTATCTCTTTGTTTGGATATATCTCTTCATCTACTCATATCTTGCTTTATATTACGTATCTTTTAGTATCTCTTTCTATGATCTAGATCCTACTAGTAGTCCTAACTTGTGATATCATCTACTAGTAGTTCACATACATGTAGTTCTAACCTTGTTTATAATTGGTAACATTGCTCATCTAGTGGTATTCTACTATATGCTATGCTTGTATCTTGTCTCATACATGCTCAAGCTTGTTCCTTGAATTGCATATCTACTATCTTGAGTTTCTTGCATAACATTGTGATGCAGGGTACATAGATCTACATTATATATAGAAATCGGAGTATTTTTGGATTTTATGTAGATTTTGCTCCAGTTTCAATTTTTGGTGCAAGACTAGTGTTTTTTTTTGTAGAAACAACCTTCCAAGCAAGACTCGTCACTTTTCCATTAGCCCTGACACTTTTGGGGCAAATTCTGTCATCTTGAGGGTTAAAATTGTGTTTTATTGTTTTTCTATAGCACTTCATCTTGCATTTTTTGGGTGGTTCAAGTGCACGCTTTAACTTGCTTTTGTTTCTATGCTTGGACAAGCCCCTATCTGTGCTCTTCTGCTCTCCCTATATAACTTATTGTTATCTCCTTTCCTTTAACAAGTGGTGTTTATTATTTCTTCATACCCCCACTTTTTTAAATGTCAAAGGGGGAGAAAAGGTATGTATTCTCTTGATAAAATAGGGAGAAGGCATATCTTACATGAAGAGGAGAATTATGTCTATGTAAGGGGGATAAGGTAAAGTGAAGAAGACATATATGTGTAGAACATATATGAGTAGAATATATAGTATTCTATAAATGTTATAAAAGCTAACCATGCAGGAAAAATAGCATCAATTGAGGGGGAGTATGAGAACTCCACTAGTATCAATTGAGGGGGAGCATATGAGCTTAATCCTATTGAAACCCCTAGGTTTCTCCAAAGGTATGATTTTACTTCAAATCTTTCAATACATTTGTGGAATGATTTGTCATCTTCAAAAAGGGGGAGAATGTTGACTCAAGGTCAATTAGGTCAATGTTGACTCACGTCTAAATTGATTAAACTTGTGTTTTGATGATGACTAACCATTCCACATATTTGTGTCTAATGTCTCTACTTGAGTAATTTCAGATTAGGTATGGACACACTCCAAATGCCCTAACTTGTGCATATCAAATTGGAGAAAAGACAAGTCAAAGTCAATATAAGTACACATTTTTGTAATATGATGTAAATCCATTAGAATCATGTTGTAAATCACTTATAATGATTGTATGACTTGTAATTAAGATTGGAAAAAATCAGGAGCACTTAGATCGAATGTTTAAGCACTCAAAAGCCATTTTCCAAAATTAACATCAGCTTGTTCATCGGTCGAGTTGTCAATACACAGAATTCGACCGATCTTGATTGGATCTTGAAAATGACTTTTGATCAGTCGAGTTTACACTTCATAGAACTCGACCGATGGAGTACCTGACCAATTTGACTTTCATTTGTTGGTCGAGTTTCCCCAAGACAAACTCGACCGATGGTATGAATATCGGCTTTGTTTTTTACTCTATCGGTCGAGTTACCTTTATAAAAACTCAACTGATTGCACTATACAGAAAAGTGTAGAAAAGTTCTTCTAGCCATTGTGGAGTTGCAACAAGTAAAAATATATCTGTTGCAAGCCACAAAACAGCTAGTTTTCATTCTCAAGTGTTCCCAAAGGCTAAGAGGCATCCCCAGCTATAAATAGGACCCCATGGGATTCATTCCAAGGTTGAGCATTCAATGCAAAACTCTATGTGAGGTTCCTATTCTATAGTTGAGTGCTTCCTACGGCCTCCTCTCTCTCTCTAAGCTTAATCACTTCCTACATTCGTTAGAGTGAGTAGGAAATATATAAGAGAGCTAGGCATACATTATATCTTGTGAGGGTCTCACTTCCACCACCTCCCTATCTCTCATTTCAATCATGAAGATGAAGGTTCTCTCTCTTGGCTAAGAGAGGTGAAGAAGAACAAGGGAAGTGTCCCTTGGTGAAGATCAAGGCTGAAGACTTGGAGCTAGAGTGGGTAAGCCCTTGGAGAAGGGATAAGAATCCTTGCTCAAGTGGGTAAGTTCTTGGTGGAAGCTTCTCCGAATGAAGGTGAAGTCAAAGGCAGAAGATCCAAGAAGAGTGGGTAATCCTTACGCCTGCGTTTGGCACGGGACCGAAACTCGGTTTCGTGTTGTCTTTTAGTGCCAACCCTGCCAAACATCTGCCGGTTCACGGCTGGTTCGCGTTTGGTTCAAAATCCCGAAATTGATCCGTTATGGGATAACGGAACCCCCAAATCGGGGTTGTCCCAGTCCCACGAGGGGTGGGATTCCGGTTCACAACCCAATTTACGCGATCCTCTCCTCCCCTTGCGCGACACCCATCCCGACATTCGTCTCGTTTCCCCTCTTCCCTCCCGATACCTCCTCTCCCGAGACCCCTCCTCTCCCGAGACCTCGAGACGATTTGTCTGTCCTCGCCATTACTATTCTCTCCAGCAATAATGGAAGGTGACTGGCGTGCCCTAAGCCCTGGCCAGTGGAGTAGGCGGCGTAGCAAGTCAATCAAGCGGCAAATCTTTGGTGGCTCGTCTGCAAGCTCGTCTGCAAACGCCGAGCTACTTCTGAGTTGTCTACTCGCATCAAATCACCGTGCAGTAAACCCTACGAAGGGCAACCAGTGTCCCTCCTGCTATATACTTCTGCATTTCATCATCGATCTGGTCGCATTTCACCTTCGGAGCCTCCATACACTCTTCTGTTCCGCCGCTGCCGCCGCTGCCGAGCCGCTGTTGTGGGAAGTCGTCGAGCTGCTTGCAAGGTAGGTATCTTCCGCCCCTTTTCATCGATCTCGTCAGTAACCTTCAGCCACGAGTGTAAAAAATTGTATGATCTTGCTGTTATCCGCCGCCCCTTTCCAATGCTAGCTTCAGCCACGAGTGCTTGGTGGTTGATAGGAAACAAGTTATTGATCGCAGTAATCATGTGATGCCCATTTTCTCAATGTTATAATCATCACTTCAATGTGTTTATTCGTAGATCTTATTGCTGGATGGAATGCCCAGTACTTGCTCGATAGAATGTAGTAGAAAGAAATGTATTAGCCACATCCTTGTTTCTCTTTTGAAATGTGTTTTGTACTATGGGAATTATCTATAGATTGTATTAAGTTATGTCTTCTAACGATGATTGTGTAACAATATGTTAGCCACATCCTTGTTGCTCTCGAAATGTGTAACCAAACACAGGCTAAATTTTTCTCGAAGCTTCTCTGTATATTAGCCACATCCTTGTTGCTCTTTTGAAATGTGTTAGTTGTTGATGATTGTGTAACACTGATTTTAGTAACGATGTTAGTTGCTGATGATTGTGTAACACTGATTTTAGTAACGATGTAGTTGCATCATGTCTATGCCTGCATTCCAAAACTTCAATTTTCGCAAACAATAGTAGTTCAATTTTTGGTTGTTGATCCTGCAGTGATGGTCATAAGAGGTTTTTCATTACTACATGGCACTCGCATTGCTGATCATCAATTTGTTTATGGCTAGTTGCTGGATAGGAACTCTGGATGACTTCAAAAGTTGGTATAGAGTTGGATGACTTCAAATCTGTTTTGTATATTAGTGGAACCTCAAATACCCATTATTGCCACATTTACGTCTATGCATACATGTATATCTTTCAAAATTATGTATATATCTATGTATGCAACAATACAACTGTATATATTGAGGTTTAGTTGTGTTTAAATGTATATATGTATGTATAAAACAATAAAATATTTATCTTCTTGTAAGACATGTATATCAGTGGATTAACCAAAATTTTTTGGATTGACCTACATTTATGTATTTGAAATATAACATATATATGAAAGGGGAAATGATATAAAGATCATAAGATGTGCATTGATATTGGTAAAAATAACATATACATGAAGGGGGATGTTATAAAATTCATAACAGATGTATAGACATAAGTAAATTGTACAAAACTTTAATTTTTCTCGAAGCTTCTCTGTATATTACCTTCTATATTTCAGGACCCATGCTCCTGATTAGCTAATTTGTGATATTTTTTCACTGTATGAGCAGAACAACTCAATGTTGTACTGGAATCCCTGTATATATCAGGCTTATATATATTGTCGGTTGTATTACATATGAATATGTAAGTAAAAGGTTATTAGATTATGACTGAAATAAAAAACTGTTGATCAAAATGTGACCCTTACTCGATGATTGAGCTTCTTCTAATTTGGATAAGTAGTATGGGCAAGATTGGACTAAAATTTCTAAATCAACCAGAGATTTTAATGAGTGTCTGCATTGTTAGTAAACATGCTTTTAACATACTGCAAATTGTGGTTGTTGTGCTAGGGTTGTGATACATCAGACATATACCAATATTTTTACAATGTTACTATTTTACACACAAATTCTGCTGATTACATTGAATTCTACAATATTATTAGATATCCGTTCATGTGTCTAAATGAGAAGCCCCTGAAACTTTCTCAATCCGTATTATGACCTGATGAACCACCAAACAACTACTCAAAATAAAATACAACAAAATCAAACTACTCAACTCATTTTTTCCCTTTTCAGAATTGTTACACACAAAATTTTTGCTTTACAATGATGATCTTCTACCCATGAGGGAAATGACTAGCTTTCAACATTTTTAGAAATACTACATGATATTTTTGCTCCTCACGTTATTTGAAAAGTTAATTATTTATTGGTATTGAAGTACTGTGTATGTATCTTATTATTTATTGTTAAACCATACTAAAAGCATGATTTGGACATCCTTCACTTGGTAGACATGTAGAATTATGAATCATATTTGACTCATAAAACATCTTTAATGAATAAGCATTACATTGTTACATTGTCAATGATCTTATAATTAGCAACAATGTGTAAGTTAGTTTTAGTATTCAATAGTTACATTGATGAAATCCTATATATTATTAAGCATTCCTCTAAATTTATACATCCCATTGAGTAGGATGTCATATCACTTGCAATTTACTATTACATTGTGTGCCTTTACAGAAGTAATCCATGTACCTTAGTACCCTATAAGCAATAAATAGTGTCTCAGACAAGTTTAGAGGTATCACAAATAACGTACTTCACTTGGAACTTTTGTTGTTCTGGTTTGCAACCATGGATTGGGATATAGTAATTGTCTATCACCTAATATGCTTCATATTCTTCAGGTTTGTAGAAATAGAATAAACTTAAACATCATTATGTTAGTTAAAGGTGGCACTCATGTACCTTGTGAGGAAGTTCATTTGTTAGGTGTTGATCATGTTGTTTATATTACTTGTCCCCATTTAATGATTGAATCATAATACCAAAGCAAGCATCTGGCATCTGCTTGCCTAGACACATATTAGATTATTACTAAAATAAAAAACTGTTGTATAGTGGAATGTGTATTTCTAGCTACCCACCATATGATGGATATGCCACACTTGCTACTACTGACTCTTTCATTTCCCACTCCACTGTCATCTTGTCAAAGTGGTTAACTAAATGGGCTGACAAATGTGGTTGTATCCCTCTTTCTCCCACTTGAAACTAGTCTATATCCATCATGTTTATATTTTTCCCTTCTTGCTTATTTTAGGAAGTTTCAAGCAGCCATATTAGCTGCAACAACTCTGTATATAAGCTGAATATAACCCTAAACTAATGGGCAAGCTTGGACTAAAAATTCTAAATCAACCAGATATTTTAATCAGTGTCTGCATTGTTAGTAAACATGCTTGTAACATGCTGCAAATTGTGGTTGTTGTGCTAAGGTTGTGATACATCAGACATATACCAATATTTGTACACACAAATTCTGCTGATTATATTGCAAATAATACCACTATTTCGGCTAATCTGTGTTCCCTCTGAATTTCTTGTATGTACCGTCCCTGACCCTGTCGCTGGCCGTGCAACTCTCTTCAACCTTCACTTGGGCTTACCAGGTATATCTCATGAGCAATACAAACACGTTTAATGTGAATGCCATGTTGAATGCTTGCTATTTATGTAGTTTTGCTGTAATGAACATATTTGATGATGTGTTTGCTACAACCATTTGCTATTAAATTTGTTGTACACATTTTGGATCTTATGACTGGTCCGGCTAATGGATCTTGTCTTGGAACATTCCCTTTTCTATTTCTATATCGGTCCGGCTAATGGATGTTGTTCTGGTTTGCAACCATGGATTGGGATAAAGTAATTGTCTATCACCTAATATGCTTCATATTCTTCAGGTTTGTAGAAACACAATAAACTTAAACATCATTATGTTAGGAAGCTAAATGGTCAACTAAATGGGCTGACAAATGTGGTTGTATCCCTCTTTCTCGCACTTGAAACTAGTCTATATCCATCATGTTTATATTTTTCCCTTCTTGCTTATTTTAGGAAGCTTCAAGTAGGCATATTAGCTGCAACAGCTCTGTATATAAGCTGAATATAACCCTAAACTAATGAAAATTTTCTACTAAAATACAAAATTATCTACTGCTGCTATTTAAGCACTGCTATACTTAAGTCCAAAACTGCTGTGTAGTGGATTACAGAATTTATATAAATCTGTTGCTTTTGTCTTCTGCCTTCTATACAACCATTGCATATTCATCCGTCTACCACCTATACAGTAAACAAATGGTTGGGAGGTTAAAAGTTCCATTTTTTAAAAGTAAAGAATAAGGTTTTGATAGAAAAATACAAACTGAAATATGATTCATCTTCTTGATCTGAGACATGTTTGGAAACATTAATTTGATACTTCAAATAACTTCTAAGTCTGTCCCTGTATTATTGAAATGTGACAGTGATACATGCTTATGGGGGCATAAAACTTAAAGCAAATATATAAATTTAATAAATTATTGGTTGATAATGTAAAATTGGTTAATTCAATATTTTAATTCTAAATTCTAATTGATATAAACTAAAATAGTTAATTTTTAAATATATCTACAGTTGAATTTCTTTTCTTAATTCTATCTTACTAGTTTTATTGTTTCATTAATAAAATGAATTCAGAATTCCTCTGAATGAAGAAAACTATACAAATGATCAAGATTAAACATTGACAAGAAGTCTTTGGATTAAGAACAGATTTGACTCAATGAAAAGCTCGGTTAATTGCTATTAAAAGACCATACAACTGCAGTACGGATGCTCTTGAATTGTTGAGAAATGATTTACAATCTTGTGGTACTCCATATCCTAGTTTAGATTATAATGATTACACACAATAACCATGTGATGATTATAAATATTCAGTAGAAGATGGTAGCACACAGTCAAGTTCTATGGTATTGTTTACTGATTAACACATTTTCTATTTGGTTTATTGATTATGCTCCCTATTGCTTGTTTTTATTGAATTTTTATGTTCAGTGATGTATAGGAGAAATATGAATTCATATATAGAGAAGAGTGTAAACTTGAATAAATTGAAAAGGTTGTTGACATGGACCTAAAATTGAAGGACAATCTGTTAAATATTTCAAAACGTTGTTGACATGGACCTAAAATTTAGACAATGTATTACAATTTCAAAAACAGCCTCCAAAACTGCTGCTGTATAGTGGATTACAGAATTTAGACAAATCTATTTTCTATATTAGTGGAACCTCAAATACTAATTATTTCCACATTTACATCTATACATACAAGTATAACTTTCAAAATTATGTATGTAACTTTCATTATTTCCACATTTACGTGGATGCCACATGTACATCTGCTGATTATATTGCAAATAATATCACTATTTCGGCTATCACTGTGTAGTCTCAAACTATATTCGTATGACGGTTTCGTTTAAACACCAACACTAAAATTGATATATCGCAGTGTCATTGCTACTATGGCTGCACCAGACCCGAGGTTCCGTATTGTATGGTCGAAAGAGTTGGATGAGGCTCTGGTTGCGGCATTGAGGAGACAATATGACATGGGTAGGTGCGTCGATGGAATATTTACTAGGGACGCGTGGAGGGAGACGCTACGCGATTATCATATCAGGATGGGGAGGAATGAGGGTACATTGGATCAGTTAAAAACTCGGTGGAAGAACCTCAGGAGAGACTATGCAAAGATAAAACTTGTAACCAACAAAAGTGGTGTTGGATGGGATGACAACAGGCACAAGCCAATATTGCCTGACACCCCGGAGTGGAGGGAGGCACCTGCGGTATGTCTAATAATATATACTCCCCTGACTATTATATATTCAATTAAACTTCTTACTTTTGACCTAATCAGTAGTTGTCCCCTATTTTAGGCAAACAGGGAACTAGCGAGACTGATCAACAGACCATTCTACCACTACCACGACATTGAGCTGATGGGGGGAGGAACATAGCTAGGGGCCATCATGCAATGTCCTCAACCGATAGACAACCTTCTTCCGATGTTGCATCTGAAGATGATGTTGCTGTTGACCTAGATGCATCTGATTCATTTGTCAGCCCAGAACCAACCGGTCCAGCCGGTTTCCCTGAAGATGTGGTTAATTCAGGGACACAAAGTGAGGACACCAATGGCGGATCACACAACCAAGGTGTTGGTGCAACGACTCCCACCACGATGAGGCGTAGGAAGCGAGCGTCAAGCTCACAGGACAGTTGTGTCCTGTCTAATGATGTTGTGTCCGAATTCACAAAGGTGTTTTCCAAGGTACATGAGATGGGCAGCGGAATTGCTGGTAGGTGTACTGATAAAACCGAATACCAAACCATTTTGCACCACTTTCATGCAACCTACCTTGACGCCCCTGTCCCAGTTTTTACCACTCTTGTGCACGCCATAAAAGATCCATCTAACCGTAACATTTACCTAAGCCTTATGGACACCCCACACAAAATTACCATTTGGTTGCAAGACTTGTGGGAAATGAAGAACCCAGCTTCTGCAGCTTCTGCATCACAATCACCCTTCCCGTCGCAATCTACACCTTACTTTTGAGGTTGACTAGTTTAATAAGTATATCAGTATCCTGCCTTTTATTTGATGAACTTTATCAGAAGTTGTTGTTGTACTATTTTATTCAGTTGTTGTTGTACTATTTTATTATGTTGGGAACAAGCTCTGAACTTTAGTACTATGTAATGGTTTTAATGGAACAAGCCCTAATTTTATTTCTGCAATATCTCAATATTTCCCTGATGCGGATAATCGCTTTTAATTTTAGACGTGATGGCTGGTATGCATCCATATGAAACAACTGATGACATTCTACAAGTACTGCATGTTATGTCTGCTCCGGCTTATGACATTGCTAACGCAATATCCTACCAAATAGCCGACCAAATTTCCCACAATATCATAGGAAATTCAGACGCCTCAACCACACACCAACCAATACCGAGATCGGTTAGTATTAGGAGCGGCCATCAAAAGGTTTTAGAAATAATAACCGGCCATGAAAGGAGGGCGTACGATCTGTACCGTATGCTACCCAACTCGGTTTTAGCCTTTGTTGACAAACTTGAGGGCCGAGGTTTGTTGAAAAGTACAAGAGGTGTGTCATCAGTGGAGGCAGTTTGCTACTTCCTTCAGATGGTTGGCCATGGCCATACCAACCGTGTTCTTTCTGAGGACTACATTCACAGTGGTGAGACCATAAGTAGAAAGTTTAACGAGGTGTAAGATGCAGTATGTGCTTTGTGCAGTGAATATATTGTCATGCCAACTGCATCCACAACTCCGCACCACCGCATCGGCGAGAGTCCAAGATTTTTCCCTTACTTCAAGGTATGACCATCACTTAGTTGACCATTGTCCATTCCACCACTATCGTCATCGTTGAGTTTGGTATTTACTTGAGTATTTCTTATATACTTGTCTTAGGATGCCATTGGGGCAATTGACGGGACACACATTCCCGTTTTGGTGAAGCGCGAAAAGCAGAACCGATATAGAAATAGAAAAGGGAATGTTTCCATGAATGTCATGGCTGCAGTCGACTTCTCAATGGAGTTTACATATATCATGACTGGTTGGGAGGGATCTGCTGCTGACCAAAGGGTACTTCAGGCAGCTACAACCACAGGCGGGTTCAAAGTACCCGCTGGTAAGTACTATCTTGTTGATGCAGGGTACGCCAACACCAGGCAATTTCTTGCACCATATAGAAACGTTGCTTACCATATAGCAGAGTATCGGGGCAACAGATGCTCATACACAAGCAAAAAGGAAATGTTCAACCACCGACATGCTCAACTACGTAACGTTGTCGAGCGAGCCTTTGGTGTGTTGAATAAGAGGTTTTCCTACTTTCGTAAAGGAGCAACTTTTCCCGTGCAGTCTCAGTCCCGGATTGTAATGGCTTGTTGTATCGTTCACAATTTTATCCGGCGCCAAAATGATGGTGATCCTATGATGGACGAAAACTTGGATGAGCCTCATACTACCACTGACATCTCCAACGAATTGAGTTCTCTGCAACAAACAAGCCAGGTCGATGCTAGAGAGGGAGATGTCTTGCGCGAAACTGTTGCCAATTCTATGTGGGCAAATCAGTGATTTATACATTTCTTTTGTAACTTGCATACATTGAGACATGTTCTACAACATGTTTCACTTACTCATTTATTTGTGTAACCTAACGGACAACTATTGTTCTCAAACTGTAATATTCACCGTTTTATTTTCCCACTTATGAACAATGTGAAATTATGTCTCATTAGGTTTTCTGTCTAAAAATGGACAAAGACATGCCGTCGTGCCCATGTGGTCTGCAGTGCACCGTACGAGTGTACATGGATGCAACAGATGCGGCAAATGGACGGTTTGAAGATAACAATCCCCACAGGCCATATTTTACATGTGGTAGGGGTCTTGTACAAACCAGATGCCATATGAGGTTGCCCGCGCAGCAAGTACCACCTACAGTGGCTACGCTGACTGCAATTAGGGATGCAATGGTATCACAACTCGCATATGCACGTAGCGAACAAAAGTTCTGGTCAGAACATGCTGCCTTTGTCGGTTCAACCAGAGCAGACACAGATAGGTTACAAGAAGAAATTAAAAATATGCGGGAGAGGTGCCGATATCTTCGCCACCGACTTCAAATTACGAGCGATAATGACTCTTCATCAGAAGAAGATGGATACAATACGCCATAGATATACCATATTATGATATGTCTAAATGATCTCCACTTGTCTGTTGCAACAATTACCTACTCGGTCTTCATATTATCTTTTAAAACTATGTCATGAACCCGATATTTTTCTATTAATCGTCATTTCTGTTTTATTTACATGTCGATGATTCCATCTGAGGTTCCGAGGTGTGATTGTGGGCTAAATGTAGCCTTACGGCTTAACACAGAGGATGCAGGGTTAAATGACTTTGCCATTCTGAGTCAAAGGTCGGGAGAAATGTATTACATATGCCCTACTCGTGAGGTGTCATAGTACATCAATAATTAATATACTGTCCTTGTCGAGGCTCCACATTCTTTGCCATTAACTTGTACCTCGTACTATATTTTAGGGAAAAGACCGATGCAAATACTTCCATTGGGCAGTCGATCTCCCCCCAACAATTGATTCATTGAAAGCAGAGATTATGTTACTAACTGTTGAGTGCAAGTCAGTGTGGGGTCAGGCGATGAACATGAAGGACTTCGTTGAAATGCATTACGACTACGATGAATTATACTCTAACATAA
Source organism: Alisma plantago-aquatica (assembly GCA_963693085.1). NCBI lineage: Eukaryota > Viridiplantae > Streptophyta > Magnoliopsida > Alismatales > Alismataceae > Alisma > Alisma plantago-aquatica. The sequence goes on from OY856412.1 coordinate 1,402,391,936, forward strand.
AGTATGAGCATGAGGTTTTAGAACGCAACGTTGCCAGTCTGGAGGAAGATTGTCGTCTGCTTCTGGACATCCCTTCACCTCAAATGACTCCATAACATTGAATGGCAAATGCATTTACATTGTGTTCTTTGTTTAGAATGACTATCAATGGATGTTATGAACATCATACACTCATTTATTTTAGGCACTTTTATAAACGTCATATTACATTTTAAGTGATCAGAAAATTTTCTTCATGTTGATGAGTGTTTTATTAATGATGTATGTTATTATTCGAATTTTTTCTTAATGTTAGCTAAAACCAAATCATACAATTAATTGTGACATACACCCTTACTTTTGAAAAATATATTACTTACAGAATCCGATATATGGCTGACCAACCGCCGACACCGTCTTTTATCTGGTCATACGAGCTTGATATGGTTCTCAGGGGTTTGATGAGAACCCAATATCACGTGGGTAGATGTGTGAATGGAGTCTACTCTACACAAGCTTGGATGGAGGCATGGCACCAGTTCGTATACATAACAGAAAGCCCTTACATTACATTGCCCGAGTTGCAAAGGCGATGGCAATACATCAAGAGAGAGTTTGTAAGGGATAATATGTTCATATTGGCAGATTTATTGCCTCCCCCCCCCACATTGGCCGCACAACAAGGCATTCAACGCAACTTCTTGACGACGCGTCGCACTTACCCACCAGGGATTTTGTTTAGCACTGACAATTGAAATAAACAAATGAACTTGTAACATTTATGCTAAATGTAGTTGTGTTTTTGCATCAAAACAATTTATATTGTCTGCTTATGTGTTGCATTATTATATGTTGCTACCATAATGCGATCAAATTTCCTACTTCATTATTATCTTATTGCCACAGTTACTTTACGAATTCTTTTATTTATTCATACCTTTGTTTTTATTAATTTTAGATGTCGACATCGCGTGCTAAGGCAAAGGCAAGGGCAAATTTTGAAAAATTTTGATGTCACCGTCAAAAATTCATAAATTTGTTGAAGATAACCTTGTATGCAAAAAACCATGTTGCGAGCCTCCACGCGACGAGGGCCCAAATGAGAGAGACGAAAAAGCCAAAGGAACAAGCCAAATGAGGGCCCAAATGTTGCGAGCCTTGTTTCCTCCTACTCACCATCTGTCGTTGCTGTTCGACTGGCCAAAAGACGCCAACAAACAGGAAACAAATCAGGTGTTGGACGAACCCTGTCCAGTGTCGTGGGAAGAGTACGACGAGGCGTACGACGAGGCCATGAAGAACAACGAGGCATGAAGTTGCCTGCTTGATCACCAACTTATATTGTGTCACTATGTCGTTGTCTAGGTCCAGGGCAGACCTCTCGTTTCATTTTCTATATTACATATGTATTTGTCTGAGAACCAAAAATATATTATCTTTTAATTTATGTGGTATTACGTTCTGCTACAGACATGCTACACACCTTTGCTACTATTTCATTTAAATACATTAATATATTATGTATTTGTTATTTAGTATATAATACACTTCAGCCAACTTCTGCTTAAGCGGCAAAACAACTACACATACCTTATTCTTTGAAGATAACCTTGTATTCATAAATATACAAAATAACACCTACACAACACAAATAAAATATATTTTTAATATATTCTAAACTTACGTTGAAATGACATCACAAATACACATTCTGCGTACTTATTCAAACAGTGATACAAGAACGTTGCATTAATTTTTAATCACTACGTAAAATTAGAATTATCATATCTTATTTGCACTGTTAAAAATATACAAAATAACACCCACACAACACAAATAAAATATATTTTTAATATATTCTAAACTTAGGTTGAAGTGACATCACAAATACACATTATGCGTACTTGTTCAAACAGTGTTGCAAGAACGTTTCATTAATTTTTAATCACTCCGTAAAATTATAATTATCATATCTTATTTGCACTATTATAAAATACAAAATAACACCCACACAACACAAATAAAATATATTTTTAATATATTCTAAACTTACGTTGAAATGACATCAAACATATACATTCTGCGAACTTGTTCAAACAGTGATGCAAGAACGTTGCATTAATTTTTAATCAGTACGTAAAATCAGAATTATCATATCTTACTTGTACTGTTAAAAATATACAAAATAACACCCACACAACACAAATAAAATTTATTTTTAATATATTCTAAACTTAGGTTTAAGTGACATCACAAATACACATTATGCGTACTTGTTCATACAGTGATGCAAGAACGTTTCATTAATTTTTAATCACTCCGTAAAATTATAATTATCATATCTTATTTGCACTGTTATAAATATAAAAAATAACACTCACACAACACAAATAAAATATATTTTTAATATATCTAAACTTACGTTGAAATGACATCACAAATACACATTCTGCGTACTTGTTCAAACAGTGATGCAAGAACATGACAGAATAAGCAGATACTGATTACGCTGCCAAACAGAATCAGACTTCCAGCCAAACAGATTCAGACTGCAGTCAGACTGTAATCAGACCAGCTGACCAGAATCTGCTGCGTTGCCAAACAAAGTCAGAATGCATCCTGACTGCCCCAGCACCGGAATCCAGACTAACCCTGACTAACCCAGTCCAGATTCCAGAATCCCAGTCCTGTGCCAAACGCAGGCTACAAGGCTGAAGACTTGTGCAAAAGTGGGTAAGTCCTTGGAAGAAGGCAGAAGACTCCTTGCAAAGTGGGTAAGTCCTTGGTAAGGTTGAAGACTCTTTGTATTGGATAGGTAAGTCCTTTGGTGGTCATGTATTGTATCTCTTATAATGAATATAATGAAGATGCAAGGTTAAAAAATTCTAGAGGTTGACCTCTCTAGGTAGTGGACTGATTCACTTCTAGTTTGAAGTGTGGAACCACTCTAAACATCTTGTCAATTGGTGTATGTTCAATCTCTCTCTCCCTTGCTATGCATGTTTTAGTTGTACACAAATTTCCTATTTAGCAACCTTATTTTGTGATATATATTGAAGGTCTAATGAATTTTGTTTAAGTGCATTCAGTTCTATTCACCCCCCCCCCTTAGAGCATCTAATCACCCATCTAGGATCCAACACTCACTTCCTCAGGGCATAATAAATTATAATACATCTGTATAGTATATATTGCTTAGGGCAAAATACAAAACATTAGTTGAGGCCTTGCTTGTATAGTTTCTCTAGTTATATCTTATAGTTATTTACACGTTCTTCATATCTTATGATAAGTTCTTATATAACTTGTCTTGTCAATCATGTTCCATAAGAAATATCTGGTTATATGCCTCCCAGATATCTTAGTAAGTTTGTTAATAAAGTTAGTTCTGTTTAGTATGTTGTATATATGAGCTGCTTATATCAGTTATCTGCTTTATTTTTTCTAGCTTTCCTGAAGTTTTATAGTTCAGCGGGGAGTTATATTTCTCTCTGGGATTGTGTGCCTCACCGCACTGGTTTTAAACCTTTTTAGGTGATCGTGCTAGACATGGTAGTGGTCGTGAGGTTGTGGCCGAGTAGCAAGAAGAACAATAGGAGGCAAGAGATGGATATGCTACTTTTTTGGTAGTTTTATAGTAGAGTCCTAGAATCATCCATGTACTCTCAAGTCCTTGGAGGTGTTTTGACGACGTTTCACGATGTATAGTTGATGTAGCTTGTTTACCCTGCTATTGACCTGATATGGCATGTTCTGTATATAAACAGGTGGTGAACTCTTTGTGCCTATGGGACAGTTAGGTCCTATGAGATGTGGACATATATCAAGGTTTATGTATATTTATAAAACATGTTTCTTGTAGGATAAGAATATGGATGTAATAGTTTTTTTATTATCTTCTTTCCATAATCAGTTTTAATTAACCTCTATTTTTGATAATATGTAGTTTATGGAGGTTCCACACATTTTCACGTGGCATTTCGTTGTCTGTGTGATAGCGGGATGTCATAGTTTGGATCGAAATCTGAAAAGAGGACGGTTCAAGGTGATTTGTGTGGAACCGTAGGCTTGGGCACGGCCTGCCCCAGCCCGACGCGGTCTAGCCCAATACCAGGTTCTGCCCATATCACACATGTTTCTAACACCCAAGAATATTCTAGACCTGAAAGGGTATCAAGAATATTCTGAGGTGTTGATTTATCATCCTCAAAAGAAGTTTCATATCTCTGATGAATTTTAGTCACGCTACGCGAAAGCGAGTGGGATGACCCCAAAGGAATATATATCACAGTACGTATTATGTTTGGATGTAGGTTGCTCGTTGAGGTATTCGAGGGTTGTCTACACCCAAGAACGGGTGCATAGATTACTCAACTTGTGGTTATATAGCCCATATCTCCTTCTCTTTGATTAGTAGAAACTGACGGACTATATTTTATTTTCACTTCTCTGTTTTGTTTTGTTTAATCTGTTAGACTACTTCTAGCTCTATACTTTTATCGACTATCAGATTGGCTTATCTGACTTAAGAGCTAGATCTTAAGCATCCTAAACGCTCCCACATTCCTGTGTTCGGTCTCATATATTTACTTCGACCACGTAATAAAGTTATGGGGTCCTTGGAGATTTTAGGTTATAAATTCAAAGTCTGACCTTCATTTGGAGCCGATCAATTGCCCGTAAAATGGTCATGTTGGGTAGCATGGTTTATAGGATCCTAGTCGTCAGTTGTATTGATGAAATCGATATTGTATCGTGTAATCGTCGATTTTGCTTGTTATAACGGACGGCTGAATTGCTAAACGACGTCGATTTATGATAGAAATGGACGACTCAAAAATCTTTACCAGACTATCAGTTAAACATGTGACCTGGTATGGCAGTACGACATACGTTTCCGTACCTAAAGTGACGATTCAGACTCTTAATTATATCGGTTTCTTTTATCATTGCAACCGAGGTTGGATCTCCGTCGTCAGTTTGCGCGTCCTCAAATAACTGACATCGTAGACGCTTGACTATATTGTTGCCCACTTAAATATTAGCAAGAAATTGACGCTATAAGGTCATTTCAACCGACATTAAAATAGTTTCCGCACTAGGATAGTGAACCACACCTTCACGCACACTTTTTTTTCCTAGTACACATGAAGTCTACATATATTAAAATCATAGTAAACACGTATTTCACATTTTAGTAACCAAACTTTATATAAATCCTCATATACCCTATGTTTGAATTCTCGCGAACACCTTATTTCGATTTTCGTGAACACCTTATTCCAATCCTCGTGCACATGCTACTTGAACTCTCATGCAACGTTGAAACCTGATGCGCCATTTGTGTGAATCCTAGTCCCAACCGTATCTGAATCCTCATACATACTATGCTTGAATCATTTTGGACATTGCCTTATTCGAACCAACGTGTTGTCTGAATAGTGAAATCACTCTCCTCCATCACACTTGGTAAACCACAGTTTCTCACACTTTTTTAAATCTTAATAAACATGTATTTCAATTCTAGCAAACACGTATCTTAATTTCTCATAAGCACACCTTTCGAATCCTGGCAAATACCTCAATTTGTGTTTTTTTCCCAATATGGCCTGTGAAAAAAATAAATTTAAGATGTGAACTTGTGTTTATTGGGTTGGGTTGGAGCTGGAACTCCTTACTAGATACTAGTATATCATTGTTATACTTTGGAATAAAGAAGTTAAATAATATGTATACACTCCGCGTGGGTGCGTGAGCTATCTGGATTTATCTACAAATACGCCGGCGCCGATCTAAACCACACAGATGAAGCTGTCAGCTATAATGGTAAACGAACGGTCTATATCCTGTTTACGGCATGCTGAAAGCAACCCGTTCAACACTGAATCTTTTTTTTGTATAAAATTGGGTTCTTGCCACTTTCTCAAACGAGGAACCCCATATGGTGGACATCAAGAAAGGGTCTAGTTGGACCAAATGGGGGAATCGATTTCGTTGGATCTGGTATAGCCCGTCTGCATTAGCCCAGGATTCTCAATAAACACAACTGATTCCATCCAGTGTTCTTGGAATTACAGATATAAACCCGAATCTTTACTATCACCACTATTAACCTTTTTACTGCTCAACATGCAACGTTATTGTTTATTCACCTCCTTCGGAACCATTGTATCACATGGCATGCCTGACGCGCATCATTAGCCCGTGTACCGGCCATTAATTCGTTGTTGGGGAAAGGCAAGCAAGAGGGATCAAAGAAGAAGAAGACGACGATGTAGAAGAAGACGTACTGGCTGACACGCTTTTCTCCTAATGAGTGAAGCTACGAATGATGGCATCGCCTTAAAACCCCTGCTAGTAGAAGGTAATCATCATGTTTTTCCGGTCCGCTAGTTCGCTTGGACTTCTTCTGCCGCGCAGCGGTTGTCTACCTGTGGCTTGCTGCTCCTCTCCTGTTGGCCTGCTGTGCGGCAGTGTGACTCAATCGGTATGGGGACGCAACGGCCATCATTTGATTTGCTACCAGCCAGTAGTACGAGAGAAGTAGGGAGAGGAATAGAGAGAGGGAGGGAGGTTAGGTTAGGGTGTAGGTCATTATTAAATAAGGATCATCATGATTGTCTGCAGCGATTTCTTTCCGACTTATGTCAAGAAGAAGTAAAGGTTCTGAGATTGGTGGTGAAGTTGAGATCAATATCCGATCACATGCAGACCAGAGTCACCAGACTGGTGAAGTTGGATTCGGGCTTCTGCTGAGGGGTGAAGGGGCATTCGAACAGATCACCCGTTTATGGACGAGAAGGCAGACTTGGGATTAGTCAACGCTGGCCTAAGGTTGCTACAATCTTAAGATCTGCATAAGAATTGTAGCCTTGGTCCAGCCCATACCATTCTAAAATGGGTCAGATCTGGCATTCGGTGTTTCTTTTCATAGAATACTATGTAATATGAATCTAAGCTGGTTGTCCAGTAGTTATTGGGCGGACTTCCTAGTCGGGCAACCCAGGAAACACATGAAGTAATTATTCTTGCGAGTGTTATTATTTTCGTGTACTTTCTTCAAAAGAGGCAATCCTACATTTTTCTTTACAGTTCGTCGTTGTAAATTAGAGTTTATGGCTTTTCAGCCACTCTGTTTCTCTCTCTCGTTACCTTTGATGTCTTATTTTGGCGAGCAAGGTAACTCCTAGATACGTATTTTTTCACAAATACATGTAAGTATATCCACCAAAACAAAGTATGTTTATGAGATAAGTAGACTATAGATTCCCAAATTTGATTTGTGTAGTTCCTATCCATTTAACATTATCAAAAAGTTTCTGGACATTTGAGAACTCACTTACTTTTTTATGACATTAGCATTGGCTAGAATCTAGCATAAAATCAAGATTAGCTACATGATTTTTGAACAACGGTTAAATTTTTTTTGGGCCTAGACCTACTTCACAACCTTTCTATAATTTAGGCTCATGATTTGGCTTATTGAAATCTAGTATGACCCGACCCAATGTTCATCCTTAATTAGAATAACTCTCATCAAGTTTATTCTTTCTAACGCTAAGTTGCTTCTCTAGAAGCTCATCTATCGATCAACATCTCAGTAAATTAGAGTTTAAGGCTTTTCAACCACTTTGTTTCTCTCTCCAGCCTCCTCTCCTTACTTTTGATGTCTTATTGTGGTCGAGCAAGGAAAATCTTCAACCTTTTAACAATCAAAGTGCATATCCAATCAAATGGATGCTCTGCTCAATAATCACCCCATATGCCACTGAGATGCTTCTCCTAAAATTCATCAAATTTACTAGTATATCATTTGGATGCTCCTCTATATATTTAGCATATACTATGCCAGATGCTTCTCTAGGAGCTCATCAACAAGTCAAAAATGTCAGAACTAGGCATGAGCATTAGATCATACTAGCTCGGTATGACTTATGTCCCAGCAACATAACAACCCATATTCAGGTAACTTATGTAGACATGGCGGCAAAAAATTTTAACTAATATTTTTATACTAGCTGGGCTTGGACCGATGTATACACATACCAACAACTCCTAGATTTTTATTTTTCACATATACATGTAGGTATATCCACATATATAAAGTATGTTTACAAGATATGCAAACTATATATTTCCAAATTTGATTTCTACAATTCCAATCGATTTGACATTATTAAAAAGTTTCTAGATATATTTTTAAAAACCCACTTATTTTCTTATGACGTTGGCATTGGCTAGAATGTGGCATAAAATCAAGATTTACTATATGGTTTTGGAACAATGGTTAAACATTGGTCGGGCCGTGACCTACTTCACAACCCTTGTAATAATTTAGGCTTATGACACTACTACAGAAACAACATTCAATGTCACTTTTCTGGGCGTCGGTTATTTACAAACACCGACGCCAAATAACATTCCAAATCGGTTATTTAGTAAGTCTGATGTCTATATTCGGAGACCAGCCAGACACGGGTACCGCTTTCTATTCAGCGTCGGCTAGTTAAAACAAACTGACGCCTAAAATCACCCGCGAAATCCAATTTTTGAGCGAAAAGAAAAAGTGTCACATACAACGTCGGTTATTAAGATAAAAACCGACGCCTATGTATGATGAGAATTTACGTGAAAAGTGTCACATTCAGTGTCAATTTTCCTTTGATAACCGACGCTGATAGTGGTTCCCGCCAAATAATTTAGGGCAAATATTGTCCAATTGGACGTCGGTCTTTACGATCAACCGATGCTGAAGATGTTTAGGTGTCGGTGTTGTAGACAACCGACACCTTTTATATAACTTAATACTCGTGATCACCCGACTCTTCCCCTTTCTTCTGTTTCATTGTGAGAATTCTCCCCCGCTGCTGTTGTCGCCCGACTCAACCCCCTCCCGCTGCCGTTGCTGCTTGTGCGCCGCCGCCGCTCTGCCACCGCATCCTGCTCCTTCTGCGCCGCCGCCGCTCCCTTTTCGCCGGTGTCGCCGCCGCCTGCCTACCCTGTGCCGGCGGTCCTGGAGCTCGCTGGTGTCACCGTCGCCCACCTTCTCGACCTACTCGACCTGCTCGACCTCACCCTGCTCGCTTGCCCAGGTACCTGCCGACCTACCCAGGCAGCACCCAGGCGCGCCTAGGCGGCCAAGCGTTTACCTAGGGTCCAAAACCCAGGCACCCAGCCTAGTTATGCCTCTGGGATGCCTGGGCGATGCTTGGGCTGCGCCAAGGCACAATGTTGCTGGGTGTATTTTTTTAAATTAAGTTATTTACTGATTTGTGTTTATTTATGTACTGATTTGTATTTATTTATGTATTGTTTCAGGAATTAATTGATCATCTACTACTTCCCGCTGTCTCCCTGCCCGTCGCCTGCTCACCTGCCTGCTTTCCTGCCTACTCGCCTACCCTCCGTCAGAGGTAAACCCTGTTTTATTACACTGCTTGATCTTCAATCACATAGACTTAATGAACATTGCTACTTGTATGATCCTAGTGATTATGTCAAGATTGGGATTATGTCATAAGACAAAAAACCCAAACAAAGTGCATGAGATACCTTAGTGACTCTTGAATGAGAAAATTATGAATATTTTTAAGCAAACCCTAACCATGGTTACCAATAACCTAACTCATACATATATATAACATCACCTAGTACTATGATGAGATAAAATTGTGAGATACATCAACTTACATACTCACCTAACTTGATGAACTTAATTATCTCATGTGATAGAAGGAATACACTAAGATCCATTAAGATGAGATTGTAAGTTATATGCTCTATTAGTACACACTTTTAACTTCATATGACTTTGTTTACTGGTAAATACATTAAAGAATATATACATTAATACTTAATCCTAATGTTAATAGGATTGAGGTTTATTATGTTCTTCTGGACATGCTTTTTAAAGCTTTGTACCAACACATTTTTGCTAAAATGACATTGAAGCCCTCATTTTGGTATTCTAATGGTAGGGTGATCTGCTCGTATCTTGAGTAGAAGACCATTTTGAGCCACATAGTGCACATGCATGGTAGAATTGTGAATACAAAATTTAAACACTATTATTTATAGTGGTTAAATATCTAAAAGTTGTAGCTTCACTACCTAAAGAAGTCAATCTCTAGGGTTTTAAGTACTTGGGTATCTTCTTATATTATCTTATAAGAGTTACACCAAGAAGACCACCCTTTTCTGGATCAAGGGTAACTAGCACTTTTTCCATGATAAAAACCCTTTAGCAAGGGTTTTTTGTCTTATGACATAATCCCAATTTTGTAGCAAGGGTTGCATAGTCTTAAAAGCACTATTTCCTGGTCCCTTCAGTAACTAATGTTCCCTTGAGATGAGTGTTAATTGATCTAGTTTGCTTACTTTCCTTGTAATGCCATCTTTTATGTGCTATGACCCACTAATCACCTTTAGAATATTAAAATGATGCAACTTGTACACTTGTTAAATTTGAATCTATAAATCCTATGAAATGATATCACCCCACAAAATCAGTAGTCACTATTATGTCTTGTACACTCCCAACTTGTACACTCGAGAAAAATTCGGACAAAACTCGACTGACCATTTAACTGGAAATGGCATGTTACCTGGTCGGTCGAGTTCTGTGAGTGCACAACTCGACCGATGCAATCTTCAAAAAATCGACCAAGGATGATCGGTCGAGTTTCAAGCTAGGGAAACTCGACCGACCAAGTACCTGTAATATCCATTTTCTAATTTGCATTTAAAGTGATTAGCACTTGGTGAATTTTGTCCCAAACATTTTTCTCTTCTAAGTTACAAGTCAATTCATCATTACAAGTGATTACATAGATGTTCTAAGGTCGTTTACATAGAAAACCCAAAACGCACACTTGTAGCCATTTTTAGAGGCATGCATGTTTATGTGCGCAGAGATCACAATAAAGGATTGTTAATTGATAAAAGATCACAATTTTAGAGGCATGCATGTTTATAGTTTTTTATTGAAGCTAAATGTTTGCTTTTTTAATATCAATATCATTTTCAGATTTGATGTTTCATTATCTTGTAGTTAATACAAATGCTAAATGTTTGCCTTTTTAATGACATGTTCAGATGGTTGACCATGATGAGCATGATGTCCATGATGAGCATGAAGTCCATGATGAGCATGTTGTCCATGATGAGCATGGCGAGGATACCAATGTAAGTTCTAAAAACATATCCTGTATTTCTATAAAATTCATTATCTTCTAGTTATGTCATATATCCCATATTTCTATATTGGGCTAATTCAGTGTGTTTATTTTTGTCAAATTTTAGGTTGATGATGCACATGTACCCACTGAAGCACTGTAGGAACTTGATGTGCATCACCAAAAACTTAACAAGAAAAGGGGCATCACTCTGTTGAAGAAGTCAATAGCACTAAGTGGTAGTGGATCCAGATTGTTTGTGGAGTTTGATAATGGAGGAAATGCAATTGGAGTGAACCGCAATAATTTTGTAAACGATCTTGGGGTTGTCACTCGAAGCCATTATGGTGTTAAGTATTATAATTGGCATAAAGTTCCTCAGGCGAAGAAAGACATGATATGGAAGGATTTATGCGTGAGTTATTATTATTTGCAATTCTATTTTGTAGATTACAAATTCTATTATTTGCAATTCTATTTTTGGATACTAGTTAATAACAATTCTATTTTACAGAATCTGTTTGCATTTGATGAGAAACTGCATCGTAAAAGCGTGATGCAATGCGCTGGAAAGATGATAAGGAACTATAAGACAAATATCAACAGAGAATACATAAAAGATGGTGATAAGAAGAAGAAGTCAGCCCTTGAACAGTGGAACATCTTGGACAAAGAAGATTGGGACACGTTTGTTGCTTCAAGAAAATCTGAAGAATTCAAGGTATTAGGCGTCACTCCCAATTTAATTAATATACGTTGTATTCACCTATTCAAGATTAAAATTTAGTGCTACTAACCAAATCATTAATGTACATACTAACTAGGCCCTCAGTGAGGCGCAAAAAGCAAGGCGTGCACTGAATGTGCATGACCACACTATGGGTCCAAAGGGCTATGCAAGCGTTCGCCAAAGACTAAAGGCAGAGTCTACTACTACTCAGGAGTCCTCTACTATAGGTAGTACACTTCTGCCTCGCCATGATGTTTGGATAGCTGGGAGGAAAAATAAGAAGGGAGAAATAAGGAATCCCGCAACTGCTGAGGTGGCTGCAAAAATGGTAAAATACAACTCTTAGAGCAATCGTTTGAATATTGATTATTTGTGGTGTTAACTTACCAATTTCTGTTGATGGTGATTAGTGGGAGTTGCACGAGCAGAGGAAACAAGGCACGTTCATCCCTCAGGGCACAAGGGATGAATTGACAGTTGCTCTGGGTAACCCAGAGCATCCTGGACGCGTTAGGGGTGCAGGTACTGGTGTGGGCATCAAAGCATTCTTTGGGCCATCCCAGCACAAACCCAGAGCGGGACTTTCACAAGAAGAGGTAACCTATTCTTTTTTTATAATGTTACTGCAAAAGGAAATTCAATAATAAGAAGCTAATGTTTCTTTTATCCATGTATAGGAGAATAAGAGAGTCGAGGATATAGTTGCTAAGAAGGTCAATGATATAGTTGCTGAGAAGGTCAAGGAAGAAATTGTAACATCCCAATTTTGTTATGCAATTTTTCAAACTATTTCATTCCTTGCATGCTCTTTTTTCTAAATTAGATAATTGTTGAGGACTTAAATGCAATTTGTCCATGTTAAGTTTTACAACATCATTTTATTATGTCCAATTGCTCTCTTTTCCTTGTTTTATTTAAAGAAAATGTTTTCATATATATATATGCCCTTTTGTTGAAGAAAAATGAGAATAAATGTTTTATGTCCAAATTTCTCTCTCTTGTGATAATTAGTGAATTACATGTTTATTTGATTGCTTAATGGCCTCCATTTTGTTAATTGAAAAGAAATAATGTTGAGTGCACATCTTCATATTTTGTAATTCTTATTTGTAGAATTAATGGCTTTATTTGCATTTATCATGGTCATTTAAGTGCACATAAGGGTTTTGTTATTTTAGGCCTAAATCGAGTACAAGCATAAAATCCAACCTTATTAGAATGTTCTAGACACTCTAATGTACCTATGGTTCAAATTTGAACCCATTATGACCTTGTTTGATCCTTCAATTGATTTAATAGAAGTTTGAATATTAATTGACTAAGATTTGAATGCATTTTGCTTAATTAGGAGTGATGGTGGGTTAAAAGACGAAATTAACTGAACAATTGTGTTTTAATGCACCTCTTTAACCTATGGGTGAAGTTTGAGGTCATTTGGACTTCAAATGACCCTCTAAATGTTGATTATACGTTTTATATGGTTTATGGTATACCAATCAATGTGTTATGTGTCACATTTATTTGATTTCCACTGTTACGCAGGTAATTCGTCCGTTTTAATTTTTGCGCGTGTGTCGGCGACCATTGGATCATGATCCAACGGCGCTGGGGTTGTCATCTACCTCCGTTACTTCCGCGGGTAGGAGCCGTTCCTCTGTCCCGTATTCATCAGTCTCGAACTCCCTCGCCCCTCGACCGTTCCACGAGATCTTTCTGTCCCTGAATTCGCCTCACCTTCCCGTTTCGAATGAGCCAAGAATCATCCCCTAACTCCCCTCGTAGGCAAAACGCCCATTAGGGCTTGCAGGCTCCTCTCTGCCGTTTTTAGCAGCCGCCTACCTACTTCCTCTCGTCCTCATCTCAGGATCTCAAGAGCACCACCGGGCCCTGCAAAGACCTCCCCCACCTTCAATTTCATCTCTGAAGCCCCCACTCTCGCCGACCTACTCGAGTTGTCTTCTCCGGCGACCTTGGCTTCATCCAGCCTCCTCGATCCACCTCGGATCGATTGCGAGCGTCGTAAGCATCCTTGACACCTAATCTAAGTTTTGGCTTTTTCAGCTTGCCGCGAGAACCCCCTGATCGATGGGTCCTATAGAGCCGCCGCATGTGCTTGCCGGCGCTCAAGGTCCAGACCATCCCAGTGGTCCTCCGACCACAGAAACACTGGTTTTGGCTCCGCCATGCCTCCACGAACTCCTTCCGACCATCATCTCGCCATTTCGAGTATCTTTCCACCGGTTCTGGACTACCACCGTCGCCTCTGTTTCTCGCGAAGATTCTCTGTTCCATGGACACGAAAGCCCTCTTGCTTCCTCCAACCCTGGAGACGACAGCTTTAGGTTCGCACGACCTCGATTTGGTCTTCTGGACCTTTTGGTCCCAAACTACTCGTTCTTCTCAGCGTCTAGGCTTCGCGAGCAAAGGTTCAGTCTTGGTCCTGTTTTCGGCTGCCATGGTTACACCATGGGGCCTGGTGCTCCTTATAGCTCAAGCAATGGTTCATCGGCTTTGGCCTGGAACAAGGGAGCCGTCGATGGTTTCCTCTACTTAGGTTGGTCGAAGTGATCACCTGATGTTACCATCACAGGTCTGCTCCTTGCGCTAGTCGACGCCATGGCTGAAGGGAAGAATCCAGGTCCTAAAATGACCTTTGGGCCCTGTCCCTTTTTATTTTAGCGTTTTCAACCGCAGGGGTATTTCAGGGTTTTTATATGCCCTCCCGTCTTTGATCGCAAGCCCTCAGAGGCGATCCCCGCGGCTGAGTTGGCCACGCATGATTGGCCCAACTCATAGCGGGCCCAAGCCCAATAGCTGTTAAAAATGCCACGTGGCTTTTCTCGGATTTCCTATTGGTTTATTCTTTGGAAATTGATAGTAAATCGCCTGGTTATCAGAAAAATACGCAAAAATACATTTTGGAAAGGATTTTTGATGAGGAATCCGATTTTATAGTTTTTATCACCTGATTTCTCTGTTTTCACATCTCAATTCTTATATGAACGAATTAGGGTTTTGAGGCTATGAATTCATGTACATATAATGTTCTAATCTAATTTCAGGTGTTTAAGGGGATCCAATCGGTCAAACTAGGTTTGACTTAGGTGATTTAGTTCAAGGTAAGCGGGCCATGCCTTTGGCATAGTAAATTTGATTTATTGAATGATTATGATATATTATGCATTTTTATGTTGAAGTCTTGAAAAGTACATGTTTTTCATCAATGTATATGATTATTGGATGTTGATTGTTATAATCTAAGTCTAAGATTAGAAATTACATTAAGATTATGATTTATGACTAAGATACATGAAACCAAGATTAAGAGGGAAGAGATTCCCATTCATGCTTAAGAGGGAGAAATCCCATTATGTTTCATGGGGAGAAATTCCATTATGTTCAAGAGGGAGAAATCCCAATTAAGATCAAGTTTAGGTTATTAAGAAGAGAAGTCAAGTCTAAGCAAGATCATGATTAAGGGGATTTGATTTAGATTTATATGCACCTTGTTATGGGCTTTCCGAGCATTATGGGCTTTCCGAGCAATTATGGGCTTTCCGAGCATTATGGGCTCCTTATGGGGCATTAAGAGAGGAGCATATACTTCTAGTCAAATTCTTTATGTAAAAGATGCCAAGAAATGATTAATGTTAATGCATGTTCATGTTTATGTCAAATCACTATATATTTTACTTTCATGCTTTATAACATGCCAATGCCGCTTACTCACCATGTTTGTTTTTCCTTTGCATGGCTGGGGACGAGATGTCCGCAGGAGTTGGAGCTAAAGAGAAGGAATCATCTTGAGGATACTAAGGACCCAAAGATCTAAGATGTTGTTGCCTGGTGGGACATCCATCTATGGAGATCCTGTCATTATCTAGTTTATGTTTAGTATATCTTTGGAAACCTGATGTAGCTTTTATTCGAAGAACCTATGTATGAATCTATGTTTTCATAATGCCAAGTGTTATTTGTTTCCTGTTATGAGATCATGTATGTGACATTTCCTCCCAAATATGCCAAGTACCCCACATTATGGATAATGTTGGGGATTAGGCTGTGCTTCCTCTGGTTACGTAAGAAACCCTAGGGAGGGGTGTTACATTAATGGTATCAGAGCAAGAAATAGATGGCCACTAAAGCAACAATAAGGATTCATGCAAGTCACCCTATGATGAAGAAATAGAAGTAGAGAACATGATTATGTATCCTAGTATTTTTAGAGAACCCTAAAGATGACTAGAGCCCTCACCTCAGTAGAGAAGTACATGTTAGCATGCTTAGGTAGTTGAAACCAAACCCTAGATGATGACATGTTTCTCCTTGTCTCAATGGTAAGGGCCACCCAATTGAGATTTGATGAAAATGTCATTTAATGTGACTTTTTATGTGTCTTACCTTCTTAATTGAGTGTGTGGTATGGGACACATGTGCAAATAAGTTGGTGAGATGTAACATGAAAAGATCCAACATTTCTAAATATGTGCTTGATCACCACATATAGAGAGATGAAGGATATATGACCTAAGGTTAAACAACTATAAAGAGGAAGTCATGGTAAGTGGAAGATAGATTCCCTAAGTGTAATAAGTTAGGTGTAAAGATAAGGAGTAAGTATGAGACTTAGGAAGGGTAGTTAAGTAATTTTTGTTGAATAATTATGCTTTGTTTTAATATGCCTCCTTCTAAAATGAAAATTTGTATGGAAAATTTGCAAGTTTATGTGAAACCCTTAAGGTGGGTAGAAACTCTAGGAAATTTCGAGGACGAAATTTATTTAAGGTGGGTAGAATTGTAACATCCCAATTTTGTTATGCAATTTTTCAAACGATTTCATTCCTTGCATGCTCTTTTTTCTAAATTAGATAATTGTTGAGGACTTAAATGCAATTTGTCCATGTTAAGTTTTACAACATCATTTTATTATGTCCAATTGCTCTCTTTTCCTTGTTTTATTTAAAGAAAATGTTTTCATATATATATATGCCCTTTTGTTGAAGAAAAATGAGAATAAATGTTTTATGTCCAAATTTCTCTCTCTTGTGATAATTAGTGAATTACATGTTTATTTGATTGCTTAATGGCCTCCATTTTGTTAATTGAAAAGAAATAATTTTGAGTGCACATCTTCATATTTTGTAATTCTTATTTGTAGAATTAATGGCTTTATTTGCATTTATCATGGTCATTTAAGTGCACATAAGGGTTTTGTTATTTTAGGCCTAAATCGAGTACAAGCATAAAATCCAACCTTATTAGAATGTTCTAGACACTCTAATGTACCTATGGTTCAAATTTGAACCCATTATGACCTTGTTTGATCCTTCAATTGATTTAATAGAGGTTTGAATATTAATTGACTAAGATTTGAATGCATTTTGCTTAATTAGGAGTGATGGTGGGTTAAAAGACGAAATTAACTGAACAATTGTGTTTTAATGCACCTCTTTAACCTATGGGTGAAGTTTGAGGTCATTTGGACTTCAAATGACCCTCCAAATGTTGATTATACGTTTTATATGGTTTATGGTATACCAATCAATGTGTTATGTGTCACATTTATTCGATTTCCACTGTTACGCAAGTAATTCATCCGTTTTAATTTTTGTGTGCGTGTCGGCGACCGTTGGATCATGATCCAATGGCGTTGGGGTTGTCATCTACCTCCGTTACTTCCGCGGGTAGGAGTCGTTCCTCTGTCCCGTATTCATCGGTCTCGAACTCCCTCGCCCCTCGACCGTTCCACGAGATCTTTCTGTCCCTGAGTTCGCCTCACCTTCCCATTTCAAATGAGCCAAGAATCATCCCCTAACTCCCCTTGTAGGCAAAATGCCCATTAGGGCTTGCAGGCTCCTCTCTGCCATTTTTAGCAGCCGCCTACCTACTTCCTCTCGTCCTCATCTCAGGATCTCAAGAGCACCACCGGGCCCTGCAAAGACCTCCCCCACCTTCAATTTCATCTCTGAAGCCCCCACTCTCGCTGACCTACTCGAGTTGTCTTCTCTGGCGACCTTGGCTTCATCCAGCCTCCTCGATCCACCTCGGCTCGATTGCGAGCGTCGTAAGCATCCTTGACACCTAATCTAAGTTTTGGCTTTTTCAGCTTGCCGCAAGAACCCCCTGATCGATGGGTCCTATAGAGCCGCCGCATGTGCTTGCCGACGCTCAAGGTCCAGACCATCCCAGTGGTCCTTTGACCACGGAAACACTGGTTTTGGCTCCACCATGCCTCCACAAACTCCTTCCGACCATCATCTCGCCATTTCGAGCATCTTTCCACCGGTTCTGGACTACCACCGTCGCCTCTGTTTCTCGCGAAGATTCTCTGTTCCATGGAGACGAAAGCCCTCTTGCTTCCTCCAACCCTGGAGACGACAGCTTTAGGTTCGCACGACCTCGATTTGGTCTTCTGGACCTTTTGGTCCCAAACTACTCGTTCTTCTCAGCGTCTAGGCTTCGCGAGCAAAGGTTCAGTCTTGGTCCTGTTTTCGGCTGCCATGGTTACACCATGGGGCCTGGTGCTCCTTATAGCTCAAGCAATGGTTCATCGGCTTTGGCCTGGAACAAGGGAGCCGTCGATGGTTTCCTCTACTTAGGTTGGTCGAAGTGATCACCTGATGTTACCATCACAGGTCTGCTCCTTGCGCTAGTCGACGCCATGGCTGAAGGGAAGAATCCAGGTCCTAAAATGACCTTTGGGCCCTGTCCCTTTTTATTTTAGCGTTTTCAACCGCAGGGGTATTTTAGGGTTTTTACATGCCCTCCCGTCTTTGATCGCAATCCCTTAGAGGCGATCCCCGCGGCTGAGTTGGCCACGCATGATTGGCCCAACTCATAGCGGGCCCAAGCCCAATAGCTGTTAAAAATGCCACGTGGCTTTTCTCGGATTTCCTATTGGTTTATTCTTTGGAAATTGATAGTAAATCGCCTGGTTATCAGAAAAATATGCAAAAATACATTTTGGAAAGGATTTTTGATGAGGAATCCGATTTTATAGTTTTTATCACCTGATTTCTCTGTTTTCACATCTCAATTCTTATATGAACGAATTAGGGTTTTGAGGCTATGAATTCATGTACATATAATGTTCTAATCTAATTTCAGGTGTTTAAGGGGATCCAATCGGTCAAACTAGGTTTGACTTAGGTGATTTAGTTCAAGGTAAGCGGGCCATGCCTTTGGCATAGTAAATTTGATTTATTGAATGATTATGATATATTATGCATTTTTATGTTGAAGTCTTGAAAAGTACATGTTTTTCCTCAATGTATATGATTATTGGATGTTGATTGTTATAATCTAAGTCTAAGATTAGAAATTACATTAAGATTATGATTTATGACTAAGATACATGAAACCAAGATTAATAGGGAAGAGATTCCCATTCATGCTTAAGAGGGAGAAATCCCATTATGTTTCATGGGGAGAAATTCCATTATGTTCAAGAGGGAGAAGTCCCAATTAAGATCAAGTTTAGGTTATTAAGAAGAGAAGTCAAGTATAAGAAAGATCATGATTAAGGGAATTTGATTTAGATTTATATGCACCTTGTTATGGGCTTTCCGAGCATTATGGGCTTTCCGAGCAATTATGGGCTTTCCGAGCATTATGGGCTCCTTATGGGGCATTAAGAGAGGAGCATATACTTCTAGTCAAATTCTTTATGTAAAAGATGCCAAGAAATGATTAATGTTAATGCATGTTCATGTTTATGTCAAATCACTATATATTTTACTTTCATGCTTTATAACATGCCAATGCCTCTTACTCACCATGTTTGTTTTTCCTTTGCATGGCTGGGGACGAGATGTCCGCAGGAGTTGGAGCTAAAGAGAAGGAATCATCTTGAGGATACTAAGGACCCAAAGATCTAAGATGTTGTTGCCTGGTGGGACGTCCATCTATGGAAATCCTGTCATTATCTAGTTTATGTTTAGTATATCTTTGGAAACCTGATGTAGCTTTTATTCCAAGAACCTATGTATGAATCTATGTTTTCATAATGCCAAGTGTTATTTGTTTCCTGTTATGAGATCATGTATGTGACATTTCCTCCCAAATATGCCAAGTACCCCACATTATGGATAATGTTGGGGATTAGGCTGTGCTTCCTCTGGTTACGTAAGAAACCCTAGGGAGGGGTGTTACAGAAATAGTGTGGTGGTAGGCATCTCAGGCTTCCAATCAGCCTATGGCGACCCACTCTTCTCTTGATGCACAGACTGAGAGTCATCTTGTAGACCCACCACCGCCTAACACGTCTACTTGAAGTATTGTTTATGACATTGTAGATAGTCTTTTCAAGATGATATATTTTCAAGATGATATGTATATATGTATAATATTCTTTACGTAAATTTGTAGGCATTGAAGTCATGCCGCATAAAAATACAAGACTATGTTTTTACAGAGGCGCAGGCTTACCCATCCCTTCCTGGGGCAACATTTCATGGGACTCCAATGCCATAGGGCTACGTTCGTGTGAGCCCGATACGTGTATTACCCGATTGGAGGGAAGCTACATTGCCATATCCCCACCCGGATATTGATACATTTGTTGAGGCAGAAGGCGGGGTGATATTATGGCCCAAAGCAGATGTCATCTACACTACTGAAATTGTAAGATAAATTTACATTACTTTAGATATTTAATGTGTATATATGAGGTCAACTGATCTGAAATTATATATATAGGTCAAAAAGAAGACACCCGGAGCACCTAGGCTTCCACCTCCACTTCCTGCATTACCAAGTTGGGTTCCAACTGACCTAAATTACCTGTTAGGTCCTGCTTGTAGGGGAATGGCATGTTGGCTACGGGCACATAATATACATTGCCCTATAATTGTTTCTTTAGAAGCGGATTATGCAGGTCAATCATACGAAAGCTCTTTATTTATACAAGATATTATTGAGATGTCTATGTATGATTGGTTGAATACATCAATGATAGAGACATGGATAAGGTGAGATCTTGTTTATACATCCATATACCTTGTGTAAGATCCGGTGATCTAGTTTCTTATATATTAATGCATACATAATACATGTTTTGTAGCTACTTAGTCGAAGATCAATGCAAACAATTTGCATTTGATCATGTGGGATTTTTTATTCCATCATTGATTAGTATGGTAGCTAAAGACCCTGATAGTATTCAACAATATTGTATAAATGCTTTTACAATTTTCAGTCAGCAAAAGAAGACGATAATAATAGCCCCATTCAATGTCAAGTAAGTTTACTTTACTTATTATTTGGACTTAAGAAAATTACATTTTTATTTTGGATTTTGAGTTATTAATTTTTAACTTTTTTACCTCTAGCGGTAGGCATTGGGAGTTACTAGTTATTCTCCCCAGGACGTTCACTGTTTATTATCTAGATCCTGTGGGGAGTACATTGAATAATAAAATTGGACACGTAATGAGAATGTCATTATTCTGGTGAGAAATATTTCATTTTTATATTTGTTAACATCTGTTATTACATTACTATTTAATTATGCAACTTACTGTGTTACATTAACATGTAGGGGTTTAGATGCATTCAAAAATACTGGAGGAAAGGTCCCAAGGAGAAAGAACCAACCAATAATTTGAGAGAATGTAAAAGTAAGTTCCCGACTCCAATGTATATATTATTTATGTGAAATGTGCTTAGTTGTATTTTGTATGTTTTAATTTATAGTGTGCTACACAAGACAACGGCTGGGCATGCACATACTATGTGATGTGATTTATGTAGATGATTATCAAACATGCCGCATTGGACATCAATACCATACATGAGGTATTATATATAGTCTCATTAGTTAGTATGAAATATATCAATCTTATTTTTATATTATTACTTATATATATACATCATTCTCTTTGCAGGTGTTTAAAACTGACAACACAATAGGTAAACACTTAAAAATGTAAATGCTCCATATACGATGGAAGTATTAAATGAAGTAAGAGAAGAATGGGCAAAAGCCATACATGCAGTGGCGATTGTAAAATATAATTGGGATGCTGATAGCGATGTTGAATGATATTTTGTAAATGAATATTTCTGAATGTTTATATATGTCTGAATGTTTCTACATGTATTTGAATGTTTCTACATGTGTGAATGTGAGAATTGAATTGATATTTGAATGTATCTACTTGTGTGAAAAAATATATGTTGATTTTACAAGTTTATGGCCTGTTTGTAGGATGATATCAATGGATGTCGTAAATCTGCAGTTCAGAAAACTAAACTGTAGGTTCTCATCCTGTTGACCAGCCACAGTAGGCCTGCAAACTGATAAGAAAAAAAATTAAAACATAGGCGTCGGTTATTTATAGAAAACCATCATCAAAGGCCTACCACGCCGGTTTTTGGGAAAAACTTCCGCCTTTAGTTGATATATAGCGGCGGTTGTTTAGTTGATCACCGAAACAGAAAGTATCCTAGATGGCGCCCTTTTTTGTGGCGCGAACCCTTTTGGCGTCGGCTTACGATATATAACCGAAGCCTATAGGTTATATAGGCGTCGATTATAAAACCGATGCCGAAGAGTTCGACCTTTAGTGGTGCCCACATAGGAGTCGCTTGAAAACCGTCGCTAAAAGGGGTTAAACAACCGACGCCAAAGGCATGTTCTGTAGTAGTGTGATCTATCTTAGCACAATATAGTATGACCCAACCTGATGTTCATTCCTAATTTGAATAATTCTCATCAAGTTTATTATTTCTAGTGCTAAGTTTCTTCTCTAGAAGCTCATCTATCCATCAACACCTCAAAATGTTTTTCTTTACAATTCATAGTTGTAAATTAGATTTTAAGGCTTTTCAGCCAATTTGTTCTCTCTCCATCCTCCTCTCATTACCTTTGATATCTTATTGTGTCCGATCAAGGTAACTCTTCAACCTTTTAATGTAACAATAAAAGTGCATACCCAATTGAATGGATGCTCTACTTCATAATCACCCAATATGCCACCGAGATGCTTCTCCTAAAATTCATCAAACTTACTAGTATATTGTTTGTATGCTCCTCTATGTGTCCATCATTCACCAGGCCAGATGCTTCTCTAGGAGCTCATCAAAATGTAAAAAATGTCTTAACTAGGCATGAGTATTAGACCAGACTAGCTCGATACGACTTGAGTCCCCAACAACATAACAACCCATAGTCTAGTAACTTACATGGACATGCCTACAAAAAATGTTTGACCAATATTTTTATACAAGTTCGGCCTGGAACAATGAATACACATACCAAAAACTCCTAGATTTTTATTTTTCACATATACATGTAAGCATATCCACCAATATAAAGTATGTTAATGAGATATGTAGGCTATAGATTCTGAAATTTGAGTCATGTAGTTCCTATGCATTTAACATTATTAAAAAGTTTCTAGATATAATTTTGAAAACTCAATTTTTTATGACATTAGTGTTGGCTAGAATCTGCTATAAAATCAAGATTTTCTACATGGTTTTGGAACAATAGTAAAACATTGGTTGGGCCCAGAACTACCTCACAACCCTTATAATAATATGGCTTACCAAAATCTAATATGACCCAACCAATTGTTCATCTCTAGTTAGAATAACTCTCATCAAGTTTGTTCTCTTTATTGCTAAGATGCTTCTCTAGAAGCTCTCTTTCTACTTTCATGATGCTCCTTGTTGTAGTCATCTTCATCTCACAATAATATGATAATCCGCATTGAAATCATCCTTACATAGAGTAAACTTGTATCATAAAGCTCATTTGGATTCCAACACATAATAATAATTATATTAAACATTTATTTTTACAAGATTTCAATTATAAAACTAAATATGACTATTATTTGACATCATGACAACCCCATTTATATATTCATGTATATTGTTTTTCCTAAGCATTGACTCATAATCTCACAACAAATAATGAGGTGTACAATATTCTTACATTCCTGACACATAAAATATTGAATACCTAATCCATGATGTGGAACCCAATAATCTAGTTTGCCTCAATTATGAGATCACAACCACTCAAAAGTTTAGGAGATTTCTAAATCTTTGGCTAGCTACATAATAATGCAAACAAACATAACAATGTCAAAGCTTTTAAGAGTTTTTCTTTCCAATCCCATAAGAACAAATCCTCATTAGAACCAATAATGCATGTATTTTTATTTTTATATAAAAATCATGTTTGCATTATTGTAAAAACATTTCATAGGAACCTTAACTAGTAATATATCGTATAAATCCTTCATATAATACACACCACGATTTAATATACCCATGATAATTTTATGGGCATTCAGCATACATTTTCATCATGTTCTTTACATTTGAATTGCATGCCACATCAAAACAAATATAGTCACCTATTAAGTGGCTCACTTACAAAACTACATACATTTCATGGATTCATGTTATCAAGGATTTGAATTCCTCATTAGTCCCAATTCCTTATGATATATTCTAAATACACATTAAATCATAATTCTTAGTTATGAACCTAGTTACTAAATTGAGTTAGAAACTTGAATAAAAAGTATGGGAATGATGTTGTGTTAATTGAGTGGTTCAAGGTTCAAGTTCATGACCTCAAGCTTTCACTTCAACTTTTCCTGCTACAAATTTTCCAAATATAAGGTACAAAATACATCCTAATGTTTTAAGTACAATTTCCAAGTGAGGGTCTCATAAGATTGTCAACATTGTAAGGGAAAATCCTACTAATAATGTAGAAACCATATACAACTTCAGAAATTTTGAGCCCTTCATAATAACTTAAAAAAACACTTTCCATTAATATTAATAAATCTAGAAAGAAAATATGGTCTTATCCTATTTATTTCATGTAGTTCATAGGATTAGACTGCATTTGTGAGATCCATCAGACTAGAGTTTATGTTTGGTTAACTTAAACTGGGAAAAGTAAAAAAAATGTAGGGTTTTTATTTATAGTAGAATTGTAGGAATATGAATTACATTTTAAAATAGTAGGAGGTTGGGATCCAAGTGGGTTTTGTATTGTCCCACACCTACCCATGTTGTACGTGTACAATACATGTAAACATTTTTGGATTTTCAATGGTGTGCAACCTTTTTAATACATGAAAAACAAATACAAGCATTGACTTTACTAGATCATTGAATATCAAGTTAATATTGATCTTCGATTAAATTAATGCATGATCATTGCATGTCTAATTTCTTAAAAATAAGATGGAGGATAATGATATACTTCTTATTGATAGACAATAAACTCCTTTCCTAAAAATAGGAAAGGAATCATGTATAAGAAAGAGGAATTTAACCCTAATGGGCCAAGACAATTAGACCCCTATAACATAATAAACTAAATAACAATAATTCTAACACCCCCTCAAGTTGGAGTACATATGAAACACATATCTACCATGGACTTATAGAACTCAACTAGACAATACTACAAGTAGAAAGTAAAATTACCCATACAAGAGATACACTCCCCTTTAAACATGACTATACAAAAATAATTTAATGACACCACCTTTGAAGTTATGTCATGTAGGATGGACAAAATTGAACTTTGGAGTAGATCTTATATAGTGTGTATTGAATGAAGAATGTCATCGCCGATATGGAGCAAGTGATCAAAATACCATGATTATGCCACCTTTACTAAAGAGGAATGTGTGATTCGAATAGGCACAATCAAGACATCCAAAGATGTAGAATTAGAGATATCTCCAACACAAATTTTATGAGGTGATGATGACTACAAATTGGATCCATTTGGAGTGTGACACTGGGGTGGTTGATGAGAATGAAAGATACCACCAAGGAAAGACCAAGTAGATCACTAGAAGAACCATCTTGGCACTTGAGAAATGGGAGATGTAACTTTGAGAAAACATGAAAAAATAATCTTAGTGAAGATGAAATATGGATGAATCATTAACCTTACATATGTAGTATTTATAAGCTTAACATTGATGAGATTCTAAAAAAGTAACCATCCATTTTATGAGATGCAATCAAATCACCATAAAACTAACACCAAAGAGAAAATTAGGTAGGAATAAGCACAACAAGCTCTGTTATGACGTGTGTCAAAGTTTTTAATGAGATCCTTAAGCATTGCATGAAAATTGTGGCCTAATAGAATAAATGAAGCACAAATTGAAAACCTACATATATATCATGGAATGAACATGAAGAAGCACAATGTCATTAGGAAAGAGATACACCAATGATGCACTAGAATTATAAAGAAGTGTAGTGACATTGGGAAAGAGATACACCAATGGTTAGTGCGAATGAAATTCCACATAGACATTGGAGGATGGATGTGTGTAATATTAGGAAGCTCAATAGAGATTAGAATTGCTTGAATTGATACATATAATCTCTCTCTTTTTTCATACTCCCTCTTTATACTTACTCTCAATCCCTCCTCATACTCTCTCTCTCCTATATGTCCCCCTCCTTTACACACCAATTAAGAAGTGAGTAGTTGGTGTGGAAAAGAGATATTACCCCTTGCATATGGGAAGGGATGCACACATAAAGGGTGGGAGGGTGAATAAAATTGTCAAAAAGAGGAAGAAAAAAATAGTTGGTGCCCCTCCTTTGTAAGTTGTAATATGTTGTAGATATAGCTGTTAATGTGAGTCAATGTGCTACATGACCCAATTAGATAGTTCCAAAAAGACAAATAAATGGATCTTTTTGTTATCTGAGAAGGAACATTTGTGCAACTGGAAAAGGGCATTTGTCAAAAATCATTTCTAAATATGAACCGGTTTAACAATAGTCATATAATGTATGATGAAAGTTACAAAAATTGATGAAAGATAAGGATTATAGGGAAGAGGATCTTAGTCTTGTAAGAGGTGAGAAGTGTGCATAGAGTAACATGGAAGAGTTTCCCCACTAGTGTCACGGTGGGTGGAGTAACCCATGTTGGGGGGTAGGATATCAAACTGGACCATCGTGATATAATGATGGATCATAACAGAACATCATGACCTGAGAGGGTGGTACCTGGTTGTCAACCTTGTATTGTAGTTGTGGAAGATGATGCTAACCGTGAGGTTATAGGCCATTGTGTTTGTATTTTCTAGTGTGCTTGTGGAGGTCAAAGCGCATAAGAAGAATGTCTTCGATGTAAATATGGGGTATGTATGGGCCTACGAAGATGATTAGCACCATGGACAACAATGTCTAGAAGTAGCAACACATGCAACAACAAATGACTGAATCGACATCGAATATATTGTATCAGAAAGATCAATTCACTGTGGAGATGAATGTAATTAATTTGTTGAGAAGGGGGTGTTTGATGAGCTTTTCCTCAGGTATAAGGATCATGGGCTCAAAAGGATCTCCCTTAGTAACAAGGTAATTAGGTAGGGGCTACAAATTGGATTTTTTAAAGAAGAAGAGAGGAGATGACCATAGAGGTCGGGATGATGCTTGGTGAGCGGACAAGACAAGAAGAAATAGTGACCCTCGTGGGTGTAGGATTTATATTTTTCTCTCTAGGATTTGGATCAATGCTCTAATACCCATATGAAAAATAAGATGAAGGCTAAAGACATATTTATTGTTGATAGATGGAGTAGTCCTATCCTATATAAGAAAGGAAGAAAGTACAAGGAAGCAAAACTTAACCCCAATGGTCTAAGACAATCAAGCCCATATAACATAATATAGTAAATGGAAATCATTCTAACTGTAAGGTTTCTAAGGTAGGAGGCACAACGGAATATTATAATTTTCTTCCCGAAATTTCCATGCCAATGGATATGTCATAGCTATAAAACTATGATATATAAAAGAATAAAAGAGTTAGAAAGGTGATACCTCCACACACTCTTATTTAAAACAACAAGATGTGTATTTTTTGGTGAATATATCAATCTACCGGATTCAAATCCAAGTTGTCAAATGAGAGACCTGGAATGAAGAGAAAGGATCAAAATTTTCCTCTTTGCATTAGCCTTTTTTTGACTTGTGGAATATTTACTCCAAGCCTCCAGATGTCATACCTTGGTCTCTACTTCATTAATGCAGATGAGGGAGAATGTGGTGCACCACCTTGATCACCATGTTGAAGAGGAATAGAAGTTTTGAATGTGCTAGTAGTTTTAGAACTTCCTTTCTTATCCTATCTTGGGTGGTAGACTTATGGTTTCTCTTTCTCTTGGAGATAAAGAGAGAATGGACAACTTATTTGATAAGTTATGTATCAAAGATTTGTCTTACTCTTTGGGATGTGCCCTCTTTATATAGGATAGTCATGGCCTTAGAAAAACTTAGTTCCAATCCCTTTTCTATTCACAATCCCAAAAATAGTACAATGCTGAAAACTCAAACATGATTTGTGATCACCAAATCATATTTTGTGATCACCCAATCACAACCCCTGATCACACGATCATGCCAATCCAAATCTTGTTCTAACTTATTTTTTAATTTTAAACTTTCCCTATAATATTGTGATCTCTTGATCAGTTGGCTTGATCGACCAATCACATGTATCCAGTGGAAATCTCAATCGATCATTTGACAACCAATTAATCTATTGACCCAATCAATATGATTGACTGATTAGACACCATGGTCATCCAATAATATGTTAAATTAGCATGTTTATGATTGATAACCATGCTAATCATATGTTTGATTGTGAATTTAAACTCCCTTATCCATCCTTATGTGTGTGACCTGGTAGGTTCCTAATTACATTAGTAGTGATGTTCAAAACAACGCAAGCAAATAATCGTATCTAGCCACACTTCATTGGCATCCAAGTAACAGGAAAGAGTTGGAGAACAATTGAAACATGAAAAATGATAAAATTCTGCCATGATCATATGATCCCTTTGTCACAAATATCCAGACTGAAACTAAGGCATGGAATGTCATCCTCTCAACTCTTAGTCTATGCTCCTTAAAATAGAGAGGACTAGTAGAAATATTGTAGTCTCAGTATCATATATGGACTCACATGAGCATGGTGATCCATTTCATAGTCTTTATTTTCAAATGGCCATGGCATCACTCCTAACAGAGGGAAAAATCCCATCTACATCACTCTTAGTCATCCCCAAGTGTCACAGCGCACCCAATCACTGTCTTCTTAGCAATTGGTACTTCGGAGCATGTTGGGCTAGTGGTCAAATCCCATAGAACGACTAGTGATTACTATAGTGACTTTAGGTCTAAGGATCAAAGTCACCATTGTGACATTGATATATGACTCTGATGTATCACTACATTACTTCCATTTGTCAATATCAAGGTGGTTCTATTCATTACAACTTGTTCTCTAACAAGTACCCATGCATCTGAGTTGACATTCAATATCATGGCTAAAGAGACATATTCATCACTTACCATACATGCTAGTCTTGTGTATTATTTTTGTCCTATGGTATCCATAATAATAGTCGACTAGAAACATAACACGAATGAGTACTTTTATTGTAAACATGATATCATGTTTAGGTACTCAACTCAAATCATTTGTCATCTAATCATATCATTATTAGGGAATTATAAGGTTTGTTCATTATCTCAATATTGAAACAAACATAATAAGTAGAATTGCATTATATTAATAATCAAATCAAGTATAATTTATCCCTATTACAATCAACATATTATTTCTCTGAGGGCATACAACCAACAATCTCCCACTTTCACTAGAGTCAATCATTCATGAATCTAATTTCAAGTGAACTAACATGACCATCATGCTTTTGATGTGAAAGTTAAATAGTAACGCTTGAGTTATGTCCAGAATTCTGATGCGATCTAAGTTCTTTAGCTTGTGTAATAGCTCCATTGTTATCGCATTAAAGCTATTTTGCATCTTTAATGGTTGGAATCACCCCAAGTTCATTAATGACCTTCTTTATCCATAACGCTTCCTTTATTGCATTAGATGTTGCAACATACTCAGTCCTTATTGTAGAATTAGCAATTGTCTCTTGCTTGGAACTCTTCCGCCTTACAATTCCTCCATTTAGGCAAAACACAAATCCTAATTGGGACATTTTTATTGTCCTTGTTGGTTTTGAAGCTTACATAAGTGTAACCCTTCAAAATTAACTCTTCCTCACCTACATAAATTAGGAATGGAACATTATTTCTTCTCAAGTACTTAAAGGTATTCTTCAAAACTATGCAATGACCATCATCCAGATCTAATTGATACCTGCTTTTCATGCTCTAGGTGTGTGCATATCACTACATACATGATAGATCCAACTGTCGAGGCATGTAAAATCTTAGTCATGTGTGTCCGCTCTTCCAAAGAGATCATACATTGGGATTTATAGGATCTTATTTCAAGTAACATGAGTGTAATGACCTCACATTTCAGTAACCTCCAATTAAGGAAGGCCAAAAAGATGAGAGCCATTACCTACAAAAATTACCCAAGGATTCAGATTTCAATCACATAATATAAAATAGAAGATAATTTTATTCATTTCAAAAATTATATACACAATTCTTACACGAACTTTCTATCCTCAAAAATGTAAATTTCAGAACAAATACCTAGCAAATCCTCCTTTTAAATCTTTAATGCCTTCATGTGATTTCCATCTTTAACATGTATATCAGTTTATACCTATAACGGTGTGAAACAAATACGTGATCAGTATATTTCCATATTGGTATGTGGAGTGCGTTCAAAATGTGCAAGTAAATAACAACACATATTCCAACAAATACTGGAAAATCTAACTTGGCATTCTTCACATAATCTTTCTTTTATGTGATATTCATAGTGGCATTATAATTGAACAGAACTTGATAAATAATCAACATGTTAATCATTCAATTTTCAAGAAAACCCTTATAAAGCGCTGACAAACTAGGGTGGTTAATCATAGGTGTAACCACATACCTTTATTATGAGTCATGCAGATTATCATGTAGATTACACTTCAATTATTTTCAAGAAATCCAATCGACAAAGATGAATCCAAGCAATCATATTATATCTACAGACATGTAAATTCTAATGTGCCACCATCATAGTAAATAGATTAAACCCTACTCGGGTCCTAATCTAGGTTTAGGTTCCCTTGTGATTGAGTTATCATTTTATACTCCAATTCCCATGTTCATCGACTTAATGATTCAAGTACCCTAATGCATGTTAAGTGTAGCCATGATTATTAAATCTATTATGTTATAGCATCATGAACACTTATATCAGATTAGACACACTAAGGTTATAGCAAGTTACATCGTTGATGATTGGGACCTTAATTACATATGTTTATGATCATTCACTTTAGAAATCATGGTTTCTCATCATTATTATCATGATCATGTTGATTTCTCATCTTATTCAAGAATACTAAATAATAATAGAAAAGAAGTACTTTCAATTATGTCAATGTGTTTTCAGACTTTAATCACCACTTAAATCCATCTTTGCACTACTTTTACAATTATAAGTATTACCAGGTCTTGATTATACTCTATTTATATTGTACATGTTCTACAGATCAATTTTCAAATATAACTTGTCTTCATCAGTGCACCCTAGCAATTACTACAATTTTTGTAGTAAAACAATATTGGACTAATTGTGTACTAACACGTCAACAATTGACTTGTTATTTTCCAAGTTTGCAGATGACTAAAATTATAGAAAAATGACCTCCATGCACTGCACTTAACGTACTTGCCCCAGGGGCATTCATGTAATTTACATCATCCCATCCCTTCCACATTGAAATCGTAGGCAATACCTCATGCATGGACTACCCTACTCCTCCCTGATAAGGAAGACTACCCCAACTACCTCCACCTCATCGACCATCCTCATCCCTACCTTGCAGTGGGTGCCCTCATCTTTGTCCCGACTCATCATCCTCGTGCGGCACAATGTCGATCGACGCTACCGTTTGCATCCCACCAACGTCACTCCAGTGGCAGATGAGATGTCAATCACACGCCAGGGTCTTCTCCTCCTTTCCACTGATGGCCTTCCTCCAGCAAGATCCGCCGCAGCACAAGTCCTGACGGCTCCCTTTCCCAATGTGGCAACAAGGTGACATTATCCGCTGCTGGTACTCTGATGGGCATCTTCCTTACAGATGAGAGGCTTAGAACTTACCCAGGTATCTTGCATGCTCATACTTGTGGAGATCCCTTCTATGTCCCTTCAGTCTACACATATCACCCATGGCGAGGCCTAGACATGAACTTCTTGCTTCCGCAACCACCATGATCATGTCACTGCCACCACATAGCTGGAAGGTTAGTCTTACAGACTGCTTAGGAGGTTGATTCCTGGTAGAGCGGATTACTCATGGAGATGGAAATTGACTCCTTCATGAAGGTGTGTTTCACCATCTAGGTTTCACACATATAGGATGGAAGAAGATGATAGGGAGGGAATGTGATGAAGGAAGAAGGGGAGTCCACAAGGAGGATGCTAGCCACACCTATATATATAGTTCTCATGGCATCATTCATCTAATCTTTGCCTCTTCGAGTTTGTTTCCTTCTCCTCTCTTAATCACTTTTTAACACTAATGTATCCTTTCCATGGTTACATGATTTATTCCCAAGTATTTTCTTTACTTTCTCTTACTTGGTCTCCTTTCATTTTTCTCACAATTATGAAACAAAACTTATGAAAAGAACTTGTACAGTTCTCAAAGGAAGATATTTAACATCTTTCCATCTATATAAACACATATATTCCCGATTCAATATTACTTCAAATCCATTAAGGAAAGCATAGCATTTTATTGGCTAATTGATCATGAATTCTAGATTATTCTTCTATTTCTCTCTTTGATATATTCTCTCAACTCGTTATCTTTATTCCATAAAACTCATTTATTCCCTTTTCAAATCATATTTATTAATTTGGATTCCTTAGGATGTCTTTTAAACACAAAAATTGCTCCTTTTGACATCTCATTAAAATAATGCCATTATCTAATGGAATATCATTTTCCTCCCAAAATCTAAAGTTCTTTTATTTTCTATATTATTTCCAAGGTTACCAAAAGACATAAAATAATATTCATGTTTGATACCTTAAACATTGTGTTTCCACTCTTGGGTATATAATTAATTTTTTTGTTATCTCAATATATCATGCATCTTATTTTCTTTTAGGAAACATTTATCATGTCAAAAGTCATTACTATTTATCCATGTATGAACTCCTTTTATTTATTTACCTTGTGCCACAAGCACTCGTGCTACAAAGGTGATTAATCTTATTATTCCATGAATAATACCATTGGAAAAATTACAAATCAATTTATTTATATAATTAAATTTTTACCAAAATTGAGGATATAAAAATGGGTAAGTTTCCTATCTTCAAAGCATTCATGTTAAATCTCTTCAGCACTTTTTAAATGTATGTGCTTTGACTTATACCAAGAAACCTTCTAGATCTATCTCTAAAGATCTTAATTCTTAGAATACATGATGCTTATATTAAGTCATTTATAGATAAGGTATAACCCATCCATTTTTAACAATTATAGAGTAGGGATGTGACTTAATTGGATGAATAAGATAAGAAACTTAATTGAATGAATAATTTAGATAATGGACCATTAATGAGTCTTATGACATATCTCATAAAAAGACGTTTCAAAAGTGGAAACAAACTTCAAATTCGAAATCTACATATCAAAATTAGCCTACATGTCAAATTTCATCTAATTTGGACCACCTTGAAATATTAGGATAAGTTTAGGAGAGAGAAAATGAGTAAAAGGCATAAGTAATGAATAATGTGATTATATAACTTCAAAATATGGAAATAATGTCAAATTCATATTCAACACATCAAAGGTAACTTGTTGATGAAGTTTGGTCCAATTTGGATGTTGTTTGTGCAAGTTATACAATTTTAGGCACATTCTGGACTTTTCTGCAATTTACCCAATTGGGAGGTTTTCTTTGCAAATTGTCACATGAATTATAATCCTTACATATTCCCTTACCATTATCGAGTTTTTGAACCATATGGCGCCTAGTTGCACCTTGGTTTGAAGGTGTTTCTTTCCAAGGGCATTTTAGGGATTACTCTATTTATAAATGAGCTTATATTTAGAAGCTATCAACCAATAGGGTTATTTCATTGATTGCAGGTCGGTTGGGATGGCCTATAAATTTCCATAAAGAGACATTTGATATTCAAGAAGTCTCTATGAGTTGTCCTCTTGCATGGCCATGAAATCCCTAGGCTAAGGACACATGGAAAGCTCCATGGACACCTCATGCTTGACTTCTTCCTTATCCATAACGATTTGCATGTCCATATGCACCCTTAGCATTGGACACATGGAAAGTAACTTGACACCTCATGCTTGACTTCTTCCTTATCTATAAATTCTTGCATGTCCATGGACACCCTTATACATGAAACATGGAAAGTCTCATAGACACCTCATACTTGACCACTTTCTTAATATAGCCATATCTACCCCTTCCCAACTCCCAATTCAAAAAATATTACTCTCATTTATTTCCTATAGCTTAGAGAATTATTCCTACTCTATTTTTCCACAAAGGTTCTATTCCAAGGTAAAAGGAGGTGCCTACCTTGATGAAGAAGGCACCTAGGGTTCCAAATTTCTCTATTTAGGATTTCTTAAGCTCCTCCTTGGTGATTTCGACCAAAGATAGTAAGTATCCTCCTTTCCTTCCTTGTTTTCATGTTTTTAGTCTTCCTTCCACCTTCCTCCAGGTTGGAACCATGGCCTTCCTTGGTGAAACCCCACCTAGAACCCATAAACACCTCATCTCCATGTTCTTTTGTTAGGGTTTTTCACCTCTAAAGTGGAGAAGGTGCTTCTTACTCGAGATAGGAGCTTTGTTGGAGAAACCAACCTCTCTAAGTTTGGGATACATACTTATTGGACCTATCCACCTGCCCTATAGGTTATTTGGAGGCCTAGGCTTGGATCTAGGACTGACTTGGATGGTTTAGACTCTGAAGTTGAGGTATGATGTATCCCCTATTCTTCTATGTTGAGCAATTCAGCTATGCTTATTCATTCTCTTTGTCCTATGGACATTAGCCTATACACAATGTATTTTCTTTTGAAAATCATTGTTCATGTGAACTACCTTATTTGATATTGATCATGTGATCATGGATATTCTTTTGAACTCTTATCTTATGTTTTGTTCATGATGGAACTCTAAAAGATGACATATGATGTCTTTTGTCCACTTATGAGGGGGATGTAAATGTTGGTCACTTATGTGGTGACTAGTTTTTATATTCTGACTATACTTTCTAGTTTCCTCTACATTTAACATGCTATGCGATTCAGTAGCACTAGAGTAGTGTAATGGCATTGGTTTTTATGTAAGATGTGTTATGTCCTACTGAGCAGATGTGATATTTCCTACTCTTTTGGGATGGAAAGGAACCTCATACCTAGGTCAAGGTGTGTGATTCTTGGCCCATGTTTTATTTATTTGAGATATTGGTAGTATTCATTTCTCTATCAGGTTTCATGTTTATGAGACTTGTCCGCCTTTGTGTTTATATTGTTCTAGGGATATGTTTATCTCACATGTATGCAGGTTGATGATATGGGGTGTGTGCCCTAATTCTTTACATGTTCGTGTGTGGCACAATCTTTATGTTTTATTAATGGCAAGTATTCTTTTGTTATCATATGAGTTCCATTCCTTTTCTCTTGATACCCATTTGGGTGGTCCTTATCCTTTCTATGGGAAGCCTTTTATATTTGATGTTCTTTATTCCATAAATTGCTCAATTTCCTATTTATTATGCACATACCAGCTTTTGCTGATGTCATCTGTTTTCTCTTCTTATTGGGGTATGCTTCCAACCCTAGGTGAAGGACTTGGATGATAAAGCATGGAGTTTTGGACTAGATTAAAGAGTTAAAGCTTGGAGACAAAGTTGTCATGGTTTAGATTTCCCTCTACTTAGATCTGTATGTTGTATCATACATGTAAACCCTTACGGGATATTTGATGTACTTTTGTAATAACCTTGTTATAAATTGAATATAGTCAACATTTTTATTCCGCTTCTATACTTTGGTTGTTTTGAATACCATTTATTGAAGTTTGAAAATTGTGCACCTAATACAACATACCTTTGAGTGTGTTTGGAATGGATGGTCTATTCTTGAAATTCAAATTTTTAGTAAGGGGGTGATCCTGCCTCCTTACAACATGGTATCAGAGCTCATAGTAGTTAGAATCTGACTATTTCAATTTTGTCTCCCTAGTTAGAATCCTTTCCATACCTTTAAGTGACATGTTTTCCCTAGATTTGATCAGTAGACGATGAAGGGTTGATTTAGGATCATATAGTTTCACATTAGAATAATGATGAATAGATCCTTAAAATACTTACAAGTAAAAGATACATAAGTAACCATAGTAACTTGAGGTTGTTTAGCTTGGCCTTTAGGTAACTACTAGGACATGAAGTTGAAAGAAAAGGTGTCTAGAAAGGATCAGGGTTCGGGGGTTGGCAAGATTTTCCTCTGCACGACTAGCTTGGTTTACAAGGACTCTCAAATCCATATGATATCGACCTGGCCTGAGCTAATATGAATTATTCAAAATAGCATGCTTTTAGGCAATAGTATCATTATACATCTATAAGATTTATCTTTAGGGACCCTAGTATGTTGAACTAGTCTACCAGGTGTAAAGACTTGTTTGAGGATGGACAAGATCAAGTTAACCCATAGTTCATAGTTAGTCTTTACAAGTTATGTTTATTTATTTTTTGCATGATGCTTATGTAGTTGGATGTAAGGAAGTGTAGTTGACCCTTTTGTATCTAAAGAATAGTTTTGACTTAATAAGATTAATCCTTTAAAGGGTGGTGAATAAGTTGTTTTATTATATGTGGATGTTTTGATTTTGAGGACAAAATCCCTTTAGTGCTATAACATACTAGATCTCGGACCCTACCCTAAGAGTTGACATTTTGGACTTATCCAGACAAGGTTGAAGGTTAGACCTAAATAGATGTTTAGTATAACCCCAATGAGATAATGCATGTATATATCACCTTAATGCAACCTATTGTTCTAACATTAATCTTAGGTTTATAATGGATACATAAAATATGCCACAACTAATTGTGGTGGTAATATGAAGATAAGAAACTTAATTGGATGAATAATTTAGATAATGGAACGTTAATGGGCCATATGACATATCTCATAAAAAGAAGTCTCAAAAGTGGAAACAAACTTCAAATTCAAAATCTACATATCAAAATTAGCCTACATGTCAAATTTCATCTACTTTGGACAACCTTGAAATATTAGGATAAGTTTAGGAGAGAGAAAATGAGTAAAAGGAATAAGCAATGAATGATGTGATTATATAACTTCAAAATATGAAAATAATGTCAAATTCATATTCAACACATCAAATATAACTTGTGGATGAAGTTTGGTCCAATTTGGATGTTGTTTGTACAAGTTATGCAATTTTAGGCACATTATGGACTTTTCTATAATTTACCCAATTGGGAGGTTTACTTTGCAAATTATAACATGCATTATAATACTTATATCTTCCCTTACCATTCTCAAGTTTTTGAACCATAGGGCACCTAGTTGCACCTTGGTTTGAAGGAGTTTCTTTCTAAGGGCATTTTAGGGATTACTCTCTTTATAAATGAGCTAATCTTTAGAAGCTATCAACCAATAGGGTTATTTCTTTAATTGGAGGTCAGTTGGGATGGCCTATAAGTGTCTATAAACTGAGATTTGATATTCAATAAACCTCTATGAGCTGCCCTCTTGCATGGCCATGAAATTCCTAGGCTAAGGACACATGGAAAGCTGCATGGACACCTCATGCTTGACTTCTTCCTTATCCATAAAGGTTTGCATGTCCATAGGCACCCTTAGCATTGGACACATGGAAATCAACTTGACACCTCGTTCTTGACTTCTTCCTTATCCATAAATGCTTGCATGTCCATGGACACCCTTATACATGACACATGGAAAGTCTCATAGACACCTCATACTTGACCTCTTTCTTTATATAGCCATATCTACCCCTTCCCAACTCCCAATTTGAAAACTCTTGCTATTGTTATTTCCTCTAGCTTAGAGCATCATTCCTACTGTATTCCATGAAGGTTCTATCCTAAGGTAAAAGGAGGTGCCTACCATGGTGAAGAACGCTCCTAGATTTCCAAATTTCTCTATTTAGGATTTCTTAAGCTCATCCTTGGTGATTTTGATCTAAACTAGTAAGTATCCTCATTTCCTTGCTTGTTTTCATGTTGTTAGTCTTCCTTCCACCATTCTCCATGTTGGAACCATGGCCTTCCTTGGTGAAACCCCACCTAGAACCCATAAACACCTCATCTCCATGTTCTTTTGTTAGGGTTTTTCACCTCTAAGGTGGAGAAGGTGCTTCTTGTTCGAGATTGGAGATTTTTTGGAGAAACCAGCCTCTCTAAGCTTGGGAACCGTACTTATTGGACCTATCCACCTTCCCTAGAGGTTCTTTGGAGGCCTAGTCTTGGATCTAGTACTGACTTGGACTATTTAGACTCTGAAGTTGAGGTATGGTATATCCTCTATTCTTCTATGTTGAACAATTCACCTATGCTTATTCGTTCTCTTTTTCCTATAGACATTAGCCTATACACTATGTCTTTTCTTTTAAAAATTATGGTTCATGTGAACTACCTTATTTGATATTGATCATGTGATCATGGATATTCTTTTGAACTCTTATCTTATGTTTTGTTTATGATGGAACTCTAAAAGATGACATGTGATGTCTTTTGCCCACTTATGAGGTGGATGTATATGTTGGTCACTTATGTGGTGACTATTTTATATATTTTGACTATACTTTCTACTTGCCTCTACATTAAACATGCTATGTGATTCAGTAGCACTAGAGTAGTATAATTGCATTGGTTTTTATGGTAGATGTGTTATGTCCTGCCAAGCAGATGTGATATTTCTTGCTCTTTTAGGATGGAAAGGAATCTCATACGTAGGGCAAGATGTGTGATTCTTGGTCCATGTTTTATATATTTGGGAGATTGGAAGTATTTCTTTCTCTATCAGGTTTCAAGTTTATGAGACTTGGCTGCCTTTGTGTTTATATTGTTCTAGGGCTATATTTATCTCACATGCATGTAGGTTGATGATATGGGGTGTGTGTGCCCTAATTATTTACATGTGCTTGTGTGGAACAATCTTATGTTTTATTAATGGAAAGTATTCTTTTGTTATCATATGATTTCAATTCCTGTTCTCTTGATACCCATTTGGGTGGTCCTTATCCTTTCTATGGGAAGCCTTTTATATTTGATGTCTTGTATTCCATATATTGCTCAATTTCCTATTTAGTATGCACATACAAGTCTTTGCTGATGTCATCTATTTTCTCTTCTTGCTGGGGTATGCTTCCAACCCTAGGAAAAGGACTTGGATGATAAGGCATGAAGTTTTGGACTAGCTTAAGGAGTTATAGCTTGGAGACAAAGTTGTTATGGTTTAGATTTCCCTCTACTTAGAACCTTATGTTGTGTCATACATGTAAACCCTTATGGGATATTATGATGTACTTTTGTAATAACCTTGTTATAAATTGAATATAGTCATTTTTATTTTGCTTCTATACTTCCATTTTTTTAATACCATTTATTGAAGTTTTAAAAATTTACACCTATTCCAGCATACCTTTGAGTGTGTTTGGAATGTATGTTCTATTCTTCAAAATCAAATTTTTAGTAAAGGTGTGATCCTGCCTCCTTACAACATACAATATGAAAAATACAATAATGATCCTACTAACCTTCTTGTAAGTACAAGGTTCGTCTTCATTTTCAATAAAGAGAAATAGTGTGGTTGTTTCATCAAAATGAAGATTACAGCTTGTAGATGTTTGCTTCAATCTATATAATAACCTTTGTAGCTTACAAATTTTATTTTCTTCATTTGGAGCGATAAAACCCTCAGGTTGTGTCATGTGCACATCATCAAGAAGAAGTTAAAGAATGCAATTTTAGAATACATCTTACAGATATCATAGTCATGATACACTGCAATGGAAAGAATGATCCAGATGGACTTAACCATGGAAACTAATGAAAAAGTTTATCATAGTCAACACCTTGAACTTTTTTGAAACCTTTTTTAGCCAATATACATTTGTAGGTTTTATATTACCATCCATGTCGTTCTTCTCCTTGGAGACCCATTTTCACCCTATGGGTTTTATCCCTTCATGTGGATCCCCCGAGATCCATACCTTGTTGGCATACATGGAGTCCATCTCAAATCTCATGCACTCAAGCCATTTACTAGATTATGGTCCCTCAATAGCTTCATTATAGGTTGTTGGGTTATTGTCTATAAACATCAAATTGTTTTGTTGAGTCATGAGAAATTCACATCTCTCTGGCTTAAGATGTGCCTTATGGGATCTTTGAGGTTCTTATCTTACGATAGGGTCTGGAGGTTCCACTACTATATGTTGTTCCTCTGGTTCCTTATCATATTCCATAGGTTCAAGGTGTTCTTTTTGTTCTTGAACTTCTTTAGTTCTATTTTTTGTCCAATTGGTTCCTTTAGAAATAAGTTTCCTTTTGAGAAATACATCATCTCTGGAAATAAACATTTTGTTGTCAGATGGAATATATAAGTAGCAACTCTTAGTTTCCTAGGGTACCAAAAAAAATACATATATGTCATTTGAGTCTAAGATTTTCACAAAACCATTTCTTGACATAAGATTGGAAACCCCAAACTTTTGTAAAAGACATATTGGTACATTCCCATTCCATATCTCATATGGTGTCTTTTTAACATATTCAGAAGGTACTCTGTTAAGCATAAACACAACAGATTCTAGAATATGTCCCTAAAATAAAATTGGAAGATCAGATAAAACCATCATAGATCCTACCATGTACAACAATGTGTGATTACTTCTTTCTGATACACAATTATTTTGTGGTATTCCAAGCAGAGTCCACTATGATACAATACCACAATCCCTTAAAAGGACCTCAAACTCTTGACTTAAGTATTCACCACCTAGACCTTATCAAAGTGCTTTCATTATTTTGCCAAATTGATTATGTACTTCATTGATGAACTCCTTGAACTTTTTAAAGTATTTTGATTTGTGTTTCATAAGATACAAAAGTTGAACATACTGAAGTCGTCAGTGAAAGTAATAAACTAGTAATTGTAAAAGAGTGACATCACCCCTTTACTAAAAATTTGAAGAATTGACATCCATTCCAAACACTCTCAGAGGTATGATGGAATGGGCATAAATTTTCCAAATTTATTAAACATTGGTATACACAAGACCATTAGAAAGCAGCGGAATAAAAAATAACTGACTATATTCAATTTATCACAAGGTTACAAAAGAACATCATAATCCCCCACAAAGGGTTTACATGTATCACTCAACATAAGGATCTAGTAGAGGGAAATCTAAACAATAACGACTTTGTCTCCAAGCTTTAACTCCATCAATCGAGTCCAAGCCAAAAGCTAAGATTTACCTTGTCTTATCCATCACCTTGCTCAACACCTGGGTGGTTGGGAAGGTACCCAGCTAAAAGGGAAGGGAAGAACAGTATGTGTCACAAAACTAGTCTAGGATATCATGATAAGTAAAGCAAATA
The DNA here is from genome assembly GCA_963693085.1 of Alisma plantago-aquatica. Lineage (NCBI taxonomy): Eukaryota > Viridiplantae > Streptophyta > Magnoliopsida > Alismatales > Alismataceae > Alisma > Alisma plantago-aquatica. The sequence continues at coordinate 1,402,433,493 of OY856412.1, forward strand.
AAAAATAGGCTAGGGTTTATCATATGATGAAGATAACAATAGTATGAGGCTATATATCAAAGAAGCTTGCCATTAATAAATATAACAAAAAGGATTTGCATGTAAGATAATTATTTCTACCTAACTAAGTAGGGTTGAGGCACCTACCGAACCTCTAACCTTAGGTGAGGGGAGAATAAGACATTCCCAATCACTTACAATATTATGGGGAGAATAAGACATTCCCCAAGGCAATTATTTACATGCCCTCTGTGGGTGGTTGTACATAAGTATCGCTACTTTAAATTAAATAGAACATAAATCCACATGCTAGAAAAAGTAGTCATGGCAAGAATAATCATATTAGTCAATAAGCTTGGCAGTGGGGTACCAAGACCCAAGAATAATGTTCCAAAACTGATTTATGAGGGAAGTATAGGAAAAGATTGAAGAGTATATGAAATAGGCTTTTATAAATCCTCATTATAGAAAAATAGTTTAAGACACAATTATTTCCATCTTAAGGTGTAAATGCGCATAACTCTCTTACTGGTATAAATTACTAACTTTCACCACTTTAATTAAGTCCAAGTTCCACTTTGCCTATTTTCAAAGTATAAACATGTATTAGAGTACATAGTGCACATTTGATGTATAGAAACCCTAACTTCAGAAATTTTTAGCAAAACTCATATTTAGATTTTGAAAATATCACCAATGAACTTATTAGGTTCTCTTGATGAAGAAAACATATTTTTATGTTAATTTTGGAGTTATGATGATTAAGATATAATTTTTTTATGGATTTTATGCATTAAATTTATTTTACAAAAACCACCCTTCGTCAACCATGAAATAAGACCTTCAAAATATTTTTATTAGATATATATTAATTTTCCAATTCCAAAACATATTTATTTGTCAAATTTGGATAAGCGGATTAGAATAAATGAATTTTTCAATACTGACCAATAGGAAATTGCCACATCATCAAACCGATCGAGATAATTGAAGAGAGAGGGAGAGGGAGAAAACACCATTTTACTCAAGATCGGGTTTGAAGTTGCATAGGTAACCAAAATAGAGCTTCTAGAGAAGGTAAAACAACAAAAAACCAAAACCCTAGAAGTCATGGTAAAAAGAGATGGAAATCATCGATTTTAAACATGCAAGCATGAGTTTTAAGCATTTACTAAGCAATATATGAGAAATGGGTTAACAAAACTTGCCTCTAGGAAGGTAAGAAGGTCCCAGCAGAAGGATCCTGAGATGAGAAGGTATGGTTGCTCCAAGCCAAGCTCCTTTCTTGAGCAAAGATCACCTTCTCCACTTTAGAGGTGCAAACCCTAGCAAAAGAGAATGCAGATGAGATGTTTTAGGGTTATAGGTGGAGTTTTACCATGGAAGGTCATGGCTCTGACTTGTAAGAAGGTGGGAGGAATACTAACAGCATGAAAATAGGGAAGTAAAGGAGGATTCTTACTAGTTTTGGACAAAATCACAAAGAAGGAGCTTAAGATATCCTAAATAGAGAAATTTGGAACCCTAGGAGCCTTCTTCACCAAGGTAGGCACCCTCTTTTACCTTGGGACAGCAAATTCATGGCAAAAAATAGAAGGGACGATGCTCTAATCTGTGGGAAAGAGAAGGAGAGATTTACATATTGGATTGGGAGGTGGGAAGGGGTATGCATGGCTTTATAAAGAACGGAGCAAGTATATGAGGTGTCTATGGGACTTTCTATGTGTCCTTAGGCTAGGGTTTCATGGCCATGCAAGAGGACAACTCATAGACTCTTCTTGTATATCAAAGGTCAGTCCTAAAAGCCCCTAGAGCCTTCTAGGCCATCCCCACCATCCTTCAAACAAAGAAATAACCCCATTGGTTGATAGCTTTTAAAGATAAGCACATTTATAAAGAGGGTAATCCCTATAACGCCCTTGGATAGAAACACCTTCAAACCTAGGTGCAACCAGGTGACCCATGGTTCAAAATTTTGAGAATGGTAAGGGAATATCTAAGGATTAAAATTCAGGTGATAATTTGCAAAGAAAACCTCCCAATTAGGTAAATTGCATAAAAGTCAAGAATGTACCTAAAATTCCATAACTTGAACAAACAACATCCAAATCGAACCAAATTTGAAAATTTGGCTCATTTTATGTTTTCAAATCACATAAAAAAGTTAAATTAATTTTAAGAGAACTTAATTATGGTAATTAAGCTTTCACTAAGGTATTTGTGCATAAACCCTTATTTTGGTACAATTAGTAAATAAATGTTCACTAAATCACTATAAATTCCACTAATTAAATAGAAAGGCCAATAAGGATAGAAATGAAAGGAAAATATGGGAAAGAGGGTCAAAAGATAAAATTCCAGAATTCAATATGTTACAACACTCCACCCCTTAAAGAGGATTTCGTCCCCAAAATCACAAGTAAGAAGGGAAGGGTGAGTGTGCAACATCTCATCACAAAACTTCAGGTTATTTCTCCAACCTTAACTTCCACCAAATAACCCATCCACATATACTCCACAAGAATCTCGACATAGGTCAGGTTATCAAGGATCACTTAGGTTTCATTATTTAGATATTCTTTTTAGGAGATTTAACATTATTTACATTTTTTTCTTATTAACATTATATTCATTATGATATCACATTATCACCATTATTTTAATTATGTCATGTCACAATCACTTTATTACCAAGGAAGTTATATTTCATTATCGTCCATGAAACATCATATATATATATATATATATATATATATATATATATATATATATATATATATATATATATATATATATATATATTTCTCATTTATCTTACTAAGAATTTTAGCAAAATTATGGGTTACTCAATTCCCTCAATATACTTGATCATTATCCTTAATATTTTGAACTTCGACTTCATTATCCTTATAATATCACCACATTAAGTTATAACAAATTATTTTGTATGAAATATTCAATTTGTCATTAAGTCTTCATTCAATCCAAATTATGTCACATCAATTACATATATTTATATTAAACATTATCTCATTACCACATTATCTTTATTGCTCACATTAATGTCATCAGTAATCATTTTCTCATATTTATTTATATTATTGATTTGCACATTTATGTGAATCGAATCACTTCATATTCATATTGAAGCCATTCCGTGTATTTTAATGAATAAGGTGAGGCATATCAAAAATTGATTCACATTAAGTGACTAGTCATGTGTATATATTAGATAACAAGGTAACATACCATGCATTTCATATTGATGACTTGATTAATATGTGATTAGATGATTATATATATCATTTATGTGTATCAAAGTATGTTAACTGATTATGGCACCTAATGTCATTAATGTATCATGAAAGACATTAAGGATATATATATGTTAAGGTTAGATGATTACAACTTAGGGTTCAGGTTAATATGATCACTATATTTTACTTAGCATGTATTAAGTCCAAGATTAGGTTACAATTATCTTACTTGTCATTTCATTAGGGTTTATTGGTTTATGACATGGGAAACACCATACATATCCATTAGGATTAATATGTGAGTTACTCATATTATGTGCATTACGTATTCATCAATGTTTGAACATATAAATTATTCCTCAGATGATCATTATATGTTCATTAATATATAAACAAGCACATTAGGCTATAACTATAACTTGTTTGGACCCCACTACGATTTTGATAACACCCAAATTAGTGCATATTATCTATGCATTTTATCTATAGTTTCATATCACCTTGGCCTTAATATGCCTCTTTTTGCTCGTGTTTTAGTTCCTTTTACCTTTACTTAGATAAAGTAGCTAGCTAGCCAATAATGTAGCCAATTAGCCAATGTTAGACTTGCATGCACCGAACAAAGATGAACTATCTTTACATACTCTCTCTGCTAAATTGTGGCCTAGTGTATTATACTGCCTGATATTTCATTTAACGATCATTACTGTCTTATCCTTAATCATGGTCCCAGTTCTGCTTTAATTACTTGATTTCATTTCTAAACCTTTCTGTATATCCATGCTCAACCCAATGGATTTAATTCCTATTTTAATTGGGTTTTTATCCTATTTGTGCGGGTTAAATGGAATACATAGGCCCATAGCGCTCGGCCCATGCAACCACCCACGGCTACATGTCTTCTTAATCCAGCTAGCCGGGCCCACCTCTCACACCCACCCGCTATCTCTTCTTCCCCTCTAAGCCCTAATCACGAACTTAATCGTGATCGTGGCTTCCGTCCCCCTTCCCATGACCAGCCGCCCACGGTCTTCACCAAAGATCGTGACTCCCCTCTGCTGGCATAATCGCGACTTGCCACCCTCATGATCGCGACCTCAACGTTGCTTTCTGCCCACGGTTTTCTTTCTTCCAATGACCGCAACCTGTCTTCCGTCCGCGACCTGGATCCCCTCTAGATCGCGACCTCAGTGCTTCCTCTGCCTCGACCCGAGGTCCGCCATCGCCTGCTGCTCACCACCACCACCATCGCGACTCCTCGACCACCTGCACCTCAACGCCGCCGTCAACGATACCTCGACCTGCTACTCCCATGATCGCGACCACGATCTCTCGTGATCGTGACCGCGATCATTGCCCCCACGACCGCGATCTTCTTCTGCCCTCCCCTCTCTTCTCCAACCATCACTACGTCTTCAACCATCGCCATCCCTTCGTGACTATGGTGCTTCCACTGATGTTGCACTTCACCAACGCCATTGCACGTCAGCGACCATTGCTTCACCGTGGCCCAACGCCATCTAAGCCTGCTCCTCGCCATCGAGCAGACCGTGATTTCCTCACCTCACCACGACCTGAGGTTCTCTGCCTCCCTCTACGAACCCTGCCTCCATAGCAGAGTGGCGCCCGTCGCTTCTCCTCCAACTGGTCGCCGCTTCATCCCAGCAATCACGCCTGTGGCTCGCCTGAACTACAAACATCGCGACCACCTTCAGGTCGTGATCATCACCCCCCTCCTCCACAGATCACGAACCCACCCTCATCACCTCAACATCACGATCATCTTCTCCGCTGGACCGCGACCTACCAGTGTCGCACCTCACCATAATCTCGACCGCCTGCACCAGCTCCTCTCCTCCTTCGATCACGATATGCCCAAGGGGACCGCGGTCGCGGTGTCCCTGGGCCGCGGTCGCGATCTCATATAGTCCCACCCGCGGCCACAACAAAGGAGCCGTGACTTAGCCAGATTGGGAATCGTGACCAGTCGAGTAGACAAAACCGTGACCTAAGGAAAAAGAAAAGAATCGCGATCATGCTGAAAGGGAGATTGCGATCTTGAGTCGGTGCCAATAGGCTTATAAATAGGCCCATACCCCCAACCATTTGGAGGGATCCATCATTGAGGCCAAAGGGTTGTTGGGTCGCGTCCAGACGCCGGAAGGCTATCGGGTTGGAGCCAGAGCCTCGGGGAAGCATCCCAAGGTCCGAGAGGACTGAGAGAGCCAGTCTACATGCTCCAGCAGCCACCAACATTCACACACACTCTCTCTCTCTCTTCTGCATCCCCATCTCAGATCTACTCTCTCCAATGGTGGAAACAAAGGAGAGAGAAGATATGTGCTGCGTTCATCCTCACCACCAAGGAGAGAGAAAATCTGCATCACCGCCCTCCTCCACTATTGGTCTACGATCTCCACAGGCGGAAGCTGAGGAGAGAGAAGATCAGTCTACACCAACATCCTCTCACATGCACCGGGCTGCTGTTTGGAGTAGATCTAGAGAGAGAAAGAACCAAGGAGTCCAGAAGGATGAAGAGGAGGACCAAGGAACAAGATCCAGCCTGCACGGAGACCGAGGAGCGAGAGACACCTTTCCTCTATGGGCTATATTTCTTTCTTCTTCTCTTTCATTCTACTGCATTCCTTTGTTTCTTGTACAAACGATGTTCATCCGTCTTTGTTCGGTGTTAACCATGCTTGTCTGTGGCTAGTTAGCTCCTTCTTGGCTATGTAGCCCGATCTGGGCATGTATATGTACTTTTGCCTTAAGCAAGCAGATTCATATCAGATCTAGTATGTTGCATGTTCTATTTTCTCTTTCCAAGTTATGATTGCTAGTTTGGCTGATCTCTTACTAGTTTGAACTTCTATTTCTGCCTATATCGCGAGATCTGTGTAGCAATGGTTAAGAGAAGATAGTTGGATTCGAATCCGAGAGGAGGACGATCCAAGGTTTTCTGTTCCTAACATCCTGGAATATCCTAAGACCTGAGAGGGAACTTAGCGTATTCCGAGGTGTTGATATGTCATTCCTAGAGAGAGGGTCGATGACATATTGTTGATGGTTTTAGTCACACATCGCGAGAGCAAGTGGGATGACTCCATATGACAGAAGCCACTGCACATACTTGATGCTTGTTTAGGTGTTCAAGGGTTGTCTATGTCTTAGAACAAATACATAGACTGTCCCGTTTGTGGTTACATAGCTAGGAACTCTCTTTCTCTGATTAGTAGAACCACGAGCTCTATTTTATTTTGTTTTCTTTTCTTTTCTTTGTTTTGTTTTAAATCATGACAACCCGCTAGACTAGTTTTAGCACTTACTTTTATCGACTATTGTCTTGGCTTATCTGACTCAAGAATGAAATTTGTGGTGTCCTAAACGTCACCACGTCCCTGTTTTCGACCCTGTATATCTACTTTGACCCCAAATAAAAGTTGTGGGGGCCTAGGAGGTTTCAGGTTTATAAATGTAAAAGTTCCGACTCGATTTTGGGCCGATCAACTTTTTGGCTCCGTTGCCGGGGACATGGTTTTCCAGGTTTACACGCCTAAAAGATTTTTGTTTAGTCACTATAAGCCTGTATATATGCATAGTTTTCCTCTTGCTTTACACATACTTGTTCATATATACTGAATACCTTTTCTTTTTCTTATACCTTTTTCAGCCATGGATCTCTCTTCGGAAAGACAAGTCATCTTGTTCGCCTGTCCTCCCGAGTTTTTCCGGAGTTCCGACTGCTGACAAATAATTGAAGGTCGTGCTCTACAGCTAGTTGAGTTATACTTACCTCCACCATCGTCATATGTCGAGATTCCAACAACAGAGACTGCCAGCCAGCCCTCGACTTGCATGCCATCATGGGAGCAAGAACTGATCAAGGCAGTGGAGCTGAGCCGAGAAAGTGCCAACGCACTCACTTCCTTAGCCCCTCATCTCCAAGAAGATGTCGATCCAATGCAACAACTTCTGGAAGAGCAAGACCGTCATCTCAAGGTAGCCACCGAAGCTGCAGACCGCAGTAGAAGCCTACTTTAAGTTGTTGAGCAAGGATTTGTCCAAGCATGCCAGTTTGATATAGCAAGTCTACACCGACATTGCGAGGCAGAATTGACGTACCTTGAAGGTGTTGCTTCACAAGTCCGACAACTTCATGAAGATGTTGAACAATGTAGTAGGCTTTAAGAGCTCGTCAAATGGGTTACAATGTAGTCACAAGCTCTACCGCCTAGCAATGAAGAAGCCAGTCATCAAGACCATTCCATTGGGTCTGAAGAGGAGTATGCTTCACCATCCGATTCAGATCATCAACTGGATGCACTGGGATTTTTCTGTGAAGACCAACCTATGCGGGGAAATTCTTCATTCTATCCAGATGAGCCAGCTGATGAACCAATGGAGGAACAAGAATGGGTCTATGAAGATGATGACTCCTATCCACACCGAGAAAGTCAAACAAACTCACTATTAGAAAGTGAAGCTTGTTCAGATGAATCTAATTTGGATAGTGATCCAGACCAGAGTGACGACCCTCACATTGAGACTTGTCACTTAGCTTCGAGCAATATGCCGATCATGGTTTAGAACAATCTATATGGTGAGGATGATGATGACTATTCATCCCAGTGGAGCGAATACACCGACAACAATGAGCTAGAACAACACGAGCTTACAATCACCACCATCCCTCCTCAAGGCTTGGTAGAACTCAAGGGAGGTAGATGGACGATTCACTACAACATGGTCACTGGGCATGAAGATACCCCTGACTCCACGCCATGTGATAAGCTTGGGGTGGTAGAACCACAAACTGATTCTTTAGGGAGTACTTCTTGTTCAGAAGATGATTGGATGACTCAGACTGTATATAGTAGCTTATCTGAGCATCCAACCTCAAGTTCAGAGATGGAGGGAGTAGAAATGAATCCTGCCCAAGTCATTCAACCTATCCCCTCCATCTCATCCTGTGTCGACATCCCATGACCTTCATATTTAGATTTTTATAATGAAAGGTACCCTGAGGATGATATGTCGAAGAATTCATCCCAGTGCAGTTCAAGCCACTTCCAGCACAAAGATGACTTCACCGAGTCACCAGATTTCACTTTGCTTCTTTGGACTCGGCAAGGCCAACACATCCACCTATTCTACTCCTATTATGTGGTGGAACTCGTCGGCAAGACACAGGTGACACTGGTCCCAAAACTTAGGATTTGGGATCCCAGTGTCGGTATATTGGGGAAACCACCCCCTTTTCTCTTACCCACCCTCCCGCCCTTTTATTACAATAAATTTTGCTCTTCATGTTCTAGTTATTTAGTTTATTTCCTCTAACTTTTTTATATCCTTGCATCCATGCATCATCTTTAGAACTTCAATAACTGTCGTTAAACTCATGCATTCCTACCTCACTATTTCAAGTTTAAGTCTTGCTCGAGGACGAGCAAAATTTTAAGCTTGGGGTGGTGGGCTTCACCCTTCTAGCATGCATGTTTATTTCCTACATTTACTTTTAAATTTTCAAAAAATTTCTACTTTTTAGCTTTGCAATTATGGCTATATGGTGCGAATCTAATAGATAAATGCTTGACTTTATGCCTAAATGCACAGTTTTCATCTTAAAATTTGCTTGACCTTTTGCTTGACTTGCTCTTTGACTCTTTCCTTGAGTTTGGTAATAAATCTAAGGTTATGTCCCTTTTTCATAGCTTAAATCTAATTCCCTTGATCTATGTTGTGAATGACAAATCCAAGGTAAAGAACCATTGGAATGAGCTAAAACATGATCAAAGAATCCTAGCTGCGGATTCATGAGCTTGCCTCTATTCTAATGATTCTTGAATCATAATTGCAACTTTTCACACATGTGTCAAGTGGATGATGATGAGCTTTGAGCTATAATCAAGATGAAGTGTTTTTCCTTGATGGACTACGTGCCTTCTCACCTTAGATTGAGTTAAAAAGATGAAAATATAAAAATGTGCAAAGGAGGCTTGGCCGCCCACAAAAATCCTAAAATATCTATATAGTTCTCACCCAAGCCTACAAATAGAATGCAAAAGATAAAAGCCTGAGTGTGAAAAATAAATGAGCGTTGCTTTCTCTTTTAGGAGAGTTGAGGATGGTGCCCAGCCGGTGTATGCATGCGCTCATGAACGTGGATATGTCGTGCCTGCTAGTACCACTCTAAAAGCTCATTAGAGAGTCACTAGGAACCCCTAGGTGACCTATGAGATCATCTCAGTAGTAGGGTTGGTTCGAGTGTAGTACGAGGAGTTTGTCTCACTGCTTTGGACCAACTGGTTCAGACTATAGGGACTGTTGCTCGCTACATGGACCAACCTGATGCAAATCGGGATCCTCAGAAGTCATTGGAGTCTTTTTTCTTTGCTTCTTAGGACATGAATAAGTGAGAGGCGTGTTGTTCCAGATTGGTATGCATGGATTCATGGTGATGTCTCATTGCTCATCATCTGCTTGATCACCTATGTGACAACTCTTTCATGTTTAAATAATTATGATTCAAACCCTCATGAGTATCGACAGGTTATAGTGAATTCGCTTAATCTTGCCTGGAAACTCTTTGATCTTGCTTTGGAAGGATTGTGCTTGATTGGTGGGGGTTTATTATGAAATGACATGGATCAAGAGTATTGATGCTTTAAACTGTTTTTCTTCACTTTAGCTTTTATTGCCAATCTTATTTGGATGTTATCTTTTTGTTCATTGAGCACAGTCTTTCTTGAGTACAAGCAAGTTTTAAGCTTGGGGTAGTTGATAACACCCAAATTAGCGCATATTATCTATGCATTTTATCTATAGTTTCATATCACCTTGGCCTTAATATGCCCCTTTTTGCTCATGTTTTAGTTCCTTTTACCTTTACTTAGATAAAGTAGCTAGCTAGCCAATAATGTAGCCAATTAGCCAATGTTAGACTTGCATGCACCGAACATAGATGAACTATCTTTACATACTCTCTCTCTGCTAAATTGTGGCCTAGTGTATTATACTGCCTGATATTTCGTTTAACGATCATTACTGTCTTATCCTTAATCCTGGGCTCAGTTCTAAGTTAATTACTTGATTTCATTGTCTAAACATTTCTGTATATCCATGCTCAACCCAATGGATTTAATTCCTATTTTAATTGCATTTTTATCATATTTGTGCAGGTTGGTTGTCAACTCCATTCCATGATCCTACTAAATGGCGACCACGCGCGGAGGCTCTGGCGATTTTGATGGCGGCGCCTCTGGAGACCCTCTTATTTCTGGTGATCCCTCCCGACCTTCACTTGCCTCAACTTTTACTGAAGTTGTCGTCCACTCATCTGCCTCAAGCTTCTGGAGTAAACTCATAAAGAAACCTGAAAGTGATATCACGACACTGGAGAAAGTTGTTATTGAGGTGAGGGATGACGCTCTTGTATACCCGCAAGAAGAAGTGGATCTGAATGCGAAGAAGTGGAACAACTGTCTAGCAGGCTATGTGATTGGCTTCAAAGTTCATCTTCCGACACTGCAAAGATATCTGTCTCAGATCTGGAAACTTAATGGAACCATTGAAGTGATGAGTCACGGGAGAGGCTTCTTCTTAATCAGGTTTTCTAATGAGGAAGATCTTGTAACTATTGATGAAGGAGGACAATGGTTTCTCAGGGGTAAACCGCTGATTCTACTAAGATGGAAACTTGGAGTAGTTTTGTCGAGATTCAGATTAGAGGACATTCTAGTTTGGATCAGAGTCCATGATCTTCCTTTGGAGCTTTAGGATTCAAAAATGTTCTCCAGAATAGATTCCTTCTTGGGCATTCTGCTGAGGACAGATAGATTTACTTACGATCATCGTAGGTTGGAATATGCTCGAATGCAGGTCCTTCTTCCTGCTTCTTCCACTTTTCCAGAGTTGATGGATGTTATTAGTAGTAAGGGTGTGAAACATACTGTCCAGATGGAGTATGAATGGATTCCTAGCAGATGTCTGATTTGCAACTTATTTGGTCATAATGATTGCTCTGGTCTGGCAAAGGAGAAAATGGTGTGGGTCCCCTAGAAATCTACTACTGTTGCTACTACTAACCTGTAGGTCTCTTCTTCCAAAATCCCCATCGTTTCTGAGGTTTCTATGCAGAATGACTCAGTCAATGAAGCTAGCCTGGAACTTGACTCTCACATGACGTATGACAAGGTTCTTGGTACTGTTCCATTGGTTGGTGAGTTAAAGGATGGTCTGAGTCATATAATTGATGAACCTAGTAGTGCTACGTTACTGAATGCTGAGTTAAATGACTCCCTGAAGCTTAATGATGAAATGTCTGAAAGTGTCGAAACAGAGGAAGAGGTTTTCCAAGACCCCTTAGAAGATGCTTCTATGCTTCTACCTGACTCCACATCTATTGAGGGTGAAGTTATAAATTTAGAAACTCCTCCTAACTCTGTTGAACATAAAGAATCTGAACCTGCTTTTGAAATTCCTAAAGGTAATAGGAAGAGAAAGCCATGAGGTAAAGGTAAGAAGGTTGCTTTTGAAGAGGGTAATACTGCCTTAGCTAAAAAATTTGACAAGCTCTCTGATTCTCAGTCTGAGGATAGGTCTCAAGCCAGTGAAGTACTGGTCTCAACTGGTTTCCATGGATGAATAACATCTTAGCATCATCTCTTGGAACGTCAGGGGGCTCAATAATAAAGCCTTTAAAGTCCAAGAGGAAGTGTTAAGGTTTAGGCCTCATATTATTGTTCTTAATGAAACTAAGGTGCGTGTTGGGAAGATTCAAAAGCTTTTAAATAAGTTCATTGGTGGCTTCAATTGGGTCTCGAATCATGATAGTCATGTTCTTGGGAGAGTTGTTATCCTTTGGGATAGTAATTATTGCTCTTTAACTAAAATCTTTGAGTCAGATCAACTTATTCATACTAAAGTTGATGTGGATGATAAATCTTTCTTTCTTACTGCTGTCTATGGGCATAACCCTGATCTTGATCGGGAGGCTCTTTGGAAGGATATTGAGAATATTCATAATACTGTTTGTGATCCCTGGACCATCCTTGGAGACTTTAATGCTGTGAGGAACTTCAATGAAAAAATTGGAAGGGAGCCACCTACAAAGAAATCTATGGACGACTTTAATGAGTGTGTTGCTAATTGTGGCCTTTTTGAGCTTGCTATGATTGGCCCTTTCTTCTCCTGGGATAATCATGAGAGTGGTTTGAATTTTGCTACTTCCAAAATTGATAAAGTTCTTTATAATAATAACTTTATGGACTTATTTCCTGAATTTCATGGTGTTCTTATTCCTAATATCACTAGTGATCACAGGATAATGAATCTTATTATTGTAAATAAAAGGAGAGTTCTTTCTCCTTTTAGATTTATCAATGCATGGGCAGATAGAAATAATTTTTTGTATTTGGTCTCTTCTGCTTGGGAAACTGATGTTGCTGGGTACCCTATGTTTGTGCTTTATTCTAAGTTCAAAAGGATGAGGAAACATCTATTTGAGTGGAATAAGAATGTGGTTGGTAATTTCTCTGATAGGGCTATTAATCTTGAGAATCAGGCTATTGACTTGCAGGTCCTCCTTGATAATGATCCTACTAATGAAGAGTTGTGTAATTCTGCCCTTATTAGCAGGAAAGCTGCTATTGAAGCCCGGATTACTGAAGAATCTTTCTTTAGGAAAAAATCTCGTATTCAATGGCTTCGTGAAGGGGATTCTAATACTCATTTTTTCTATTCTACTATGACGACTCGAAGACAGAGGAATCACATTAAAACTATGGATATTGATGGTGTTCTTGTTCACAATCTTGTGGATATCAAAGCTTATATTTATGAATTTTACAACAATCTTTTCAACAATGGGTTTAAGTCTTACTCTGAAAAGCTTGATGATTTGAACTTTTCTGCTATCTCTAATGTTCAAAAGCTTTAGCTGAGGAGATATGTTAGTAGAGAGGAAGTTATCTCTATTATTGAAGATCTTAATGTGGATAAATGTCCGGGTCTCGATGGTATGAATGGTAAATTCCTTAAAACTAGTTGGCCTATTATTGGCAATGATGTTATTTCTGCTATCCTGGATTTTTTCTCTTCTGGCAGACTTTTAAAAGAGGCCAATCGTACTTTTCTCACCCTTATTCCTAAAAATGATGACTGTCATCTTATCAAGAATTGGAGGCCCATTGCTTTGTGTAATGTGGTTTATAAGGTGATATCCAAAGTCCTCACGAATAGACTTTAGGATGTTCTCCCCTGTCTTATTAGCATTAATCAATGTGCGTTTGTGAAGGAAAGAAGCATCAAGGATGCTATTCTTCTATCTAATGAGCTCATCCATGACTTTAATAAAATCAAAGGGAAAGGAAGGATGTGTGTCAAAGTTGATCTCATTAAAGCTTATGATACTGTCTCTTGGCATGCTCTTTTCAAGATCTTAGAGCTTATGAATTTCCCTATGAAGTGGATTGTTTGGATTAGAGAGATTTTTTATACTTGTTCTTATGAGATTTTGTTTAATGGAGAGCCTATTGCCCCTTTTAAGCCTACTAATGGTATTAGGCAGGGCGATCCTCTTGCTCCCTACCTTTTCACCATAGTTATGGAAACTTTCACTCAACTAATTAACAAGGAGGTTAAGTTGGGGAATATTAAACCTTTGAGTGCTTCTAATGATTTGAGTATCTCTCACATAGCTTTTGTTGATGATCTTATGATCTTTATGGAAGCCGATGCCCTTAGTGGTACTTCTTTGAAAGGTGTTCTCGATAATCTTGCTAAGATTACTGGTTTGAGTATCAGTTATGAGAAAAGTTCTATTTTCTATAGCCTTGATGCTGATACACTACTACAGAACACGCCTTTGGCGTCAGTTGTTTAACCCCTTTTAGCGACGGTTTTCAAGCGACACCTATGTGGGCGCCGCTAAAGGTCGAACTCTTCGGCATCGATTTTATAACCGAAGCCTATATGATTTATAGGCATCGGTTATATATAGTCGGCTGACGTCTATAGGGTTCGTGCCACAAAAAAGGGCACCACCTAGGACACTTTCTGCGTCGGTTAACAATTGAACAACCGACGCCATACTCCCAGACGACACGACCGTGCTTCGCTGCACGGTCGTGTTTATTACTATAGGCGTCAGTTTTATATGAATAAGTGACGCCATTTCCACCACGGCCGTGGTTTCCTGCACGGTCGGATTGTTTGTCACATTAGGCGGCAATTTTATCCAATAACCGATGTTGTAGGCCTTTGATGACGGTTTTCTATAAATAACCGACACCTATATTTTAATTTTTTTTCTTATCAGTTTACAGGCCTGCTGTGGCTGGTCAGCAGGATGAGAACCTGCAGTTCAGTTTTGATATCGGCCTACAAACAGGCCGCAAACCTGCAAAATCAACAAATATGTTTTCACACAAGTAGATACATTCAGACATCAATTCAATTCTCATATTCACACATGTAGAAACATTCAAATACATGTAGAAACATTCAGAAATATTCATTTACAAAATATCATTCAGCATCGCTATCAACATCCCAATTATATCTTACAATCGCCACTGCTTGTATGGCTTTTGCCCATTCTTCTCTTACTTCATTTAATGCTTCCATCGTATATGGAGCATGTACATGTTTTAAGCGTTTACCTATAGTGTGATCAGTTTTAAACACCTGCAAAGAGAATGATGTATATATACGTAATAATATAAAAATAAGATTGATATATTTCATACTAACTAATAAGACTATATATAATACCTCATGTATGGTATTAATATCCAATGCGGCATGTCGGATAATCATCTGCATAAATCGCATCACATAGTATGTGCATGCCCAGTCGTTGTCTTGTGTAGTGCACTATAAATTGAAACATACACAATATTAAAAAATACAACTAAGCACAGTTCACATAAATAATATATACATTGGAGTCAGGAACTTACTTTTATGTTCTCCCAAATTATTGGCTGGTTCTTTCTCCTTGGGACATTTCCTCCAGCATTTTTGAATGCATCTAAACCCCTACATGTTAATATAACACAATAAATTGCATAATTAAATAGTAATGTAATAATAGATGTTAACAAATATAAAAATGAAATATTTCTCACCAGAATAATGGCATTCTCATTACGTGTCCAATTTTAGTGTTCAATGTACTTCCCGCAGGATCTAGATAATAAACAGTGAACGTCCTGGGGACAATAACTAGTAACTCCCAATGTCTAGTGCTAGAGGTAAAAAAGTTAAAAAATAATAACTCAAAATGCACAATAAAAATGGAATTTTCTTAAGTCCAAATTATAAATAAAGTAAACTTACTTGACATTGAATGGAGCTATTATTATCATCTTCTTTTGCTAACCAAAAATTGTAAAAGCATCTATACAGTATTGTTGAACACTATCAGGGTCTTTAGCTACCATACTAATCAATGATGGAATCAAAAATCTCACATGATCAAATGCAAATTGTTTGCATTGATCTTCGACTAAGTAGCTGCAAAACATGTATTACATATGCATTAATATATAAGAAACCAGATCACCGGATCTTACACAAGGTATATGGATGTATAAACAAGATCTCACCTTATCCATGTCTCTATCATTGATGTATTCAGCCAATCATACATAAACAGCTCAATAATATCTTGTATAAATAAAGAGCTATTGTATGATTGACCTGCATAATCTGCTTCTAAAGAAACAATTATAGGGCAATGTATATTATGTGCCCGTAGCCAACATGCCATTCCCCTACAAGCAGGACCTAATGGGTATTTTAGGTCAGTTGGAACCCAACTTGGTAATGCAGGAAGTGGAGGTGGAGGCCTAGGTGCTCCGGGTGTCTTCTTTTTAACCTATATATATAATTTCAGATCAGTTGACCTCATATATACACATTAACAATCTAAAGTAATGTAAATTTATCTTACAATTTCAGTAGTGTAGACGAAATCTACTTTGGGCCACAATATCACCCCGCCTTCTGCCTCAGCAAGTGTATCAATATCCAGGTGGGGATATGGCAATGTAGCTCACGCATAGAATTGCAAATAATAATAACTCACACATAAATCCTTCCATATCAAGTCTTTATTCCCCTGAGGAACTTTATGCCAATTATCATACTTAACACCAAAATGGCTTCGAGTGACACACCCAAGATAGTTTACAAAATTGCATTTCCTCCATTATCAAACTCCACAACCAATTTGGATCCACTACCACTTAGCGCTATTAACTTCTTCAACAGAGTGATGCCCCTTTTCTTGTTAAGTGTTTGGTGTTGCGCATCAAGTTTCTCCAGTGCTTCAGTGGGTACATGTGCATCATCAACCTAAAATTTGACAAAAATAAACACACTGAATTAGCACAATATAGAAATATGGGATATATGACATAACTAGAAGATAATGAATTTTATAGAAATACAGGATATGTTTTTAGAACTTACATTGGTATCCTCGCCATGCTCGTCATGGATAGCATGCTCATCATGGAATTCATGCTCATCATGGACATCATGCTCATCATGGTCAGCCATCTGAAAATGTCATTAAAAAGGCAAACATTTAGCATTTGTATTAACTAGAAGATGGTGAAACATCAAATCTAAAAATGATATTGATTTTAAAAAAGAAAACATTTAGCTTCATTAAGATTGTTTACAGGAATTAGGTACATGAAAAGGATCTAAAATCCAAAGCCCTAGAATGGGTCAAGTTCAAGTCAAAATGGCTACAAGTGTGCGTTTTGGGTTTTCTATGTAAACGACCTTAGAACATCTATGTAATCACTTGTAATGATGAATTGACTTGTAACTTAGAAGAGAAAAATGTTTGGGACAAATTTCACCAAATGCTAATCACTTTAAATGCAAATTAGAAAATGGATTACAGGCACTTGGTCGGTCGAGTTTTCCTGGATTGAAACTCGACCGATCATCCTTGGTCAATTTTCTGAAGATTGCATCGGTCGAGTTGTGCACTCACAGAACTCGACCGATCAGGTCCTAAACCGGGGACTATCCAACAACAAACATGTCCGTATTAACTAGAAGATAATGAAAAATGAAATCTGAAAATGATATTGATATTAAAAAAGCAAACATTTAGCTTCAATAAAAAAATATAAGCATACATGCCTCTAAAATTGTGATCTTTTATCAATTAACAATCCTTCATTGTGATCTCTGCGCACATATAAGTCATCATTAGCTTCAATATTTTTTGGAGTTGGCAACCCAACTGAGAATGGACTGGAGTCATCATACTTATCATAGTACTCTTCTTCATCTATAGGATCTTTAATGAACTGTCTTTTACCATGAAGAACAACCGACCATTTATCATTTGCAGGATCATCGATATAGAATATTTGTTTCGCCTGTGATGCCAATATGAATGGTTCACCCTTCTCGCCAATCTTTTCAAAGTTCACCAAAGTGAAACCCAAATCATCCACTATAACTCCTTTGGTGTTATCAACCCAATTACATTTAAAGAGCGGAATTCTGAAATCTATGTAGTCAAACTCCCATATGTCTTCAATGACACCGTAATATGACATTTTAGCTTCACGTGGACTCTTATCCTTTGCACTTACAAAATACATAGTCGACGCTTGAAGAGTGACCCCACTGTTTTGGACAACACTCTTATCATCTTGGCGCTTTGTGTAATATGTGAACCCATTAATGTCAAACCCTTCATAAGACATAACATTCGGTTTTGGTTTAAAGGCGAGGCATTTGATAGTTTATGTAATATCATTTGGTGTTTGAGATAGTTGATGTAAGACTTTATCTTCAAACCACTTAGTAAAAGTCTTATTATGCTCTCTAGCAAGCCACATTAAACTTGCTCGAGGATGTTGTCTCTTGATGAAATTGGTATGTTCCTCGATATAAACACTCACTTCGTCCATGTTGTGTAAAATATACAAGTGAGCTTGTTCCAACTGCTCATGGCTGATTACTTTCACCCGTGATCCCAAAATTCCTTTGCCCTCCTCAATATTCTTGTCATTAACAGGAGTGTTATTACCACTCAGAAAGTCATTGCAAAAATTAATAACCTCTCTCGCCACATAACCTTCAATAATACTCCCTTCAGGCCAATAACAGTTTTGAACATCACCTTTAAAAACACTCATGTATCGTTCAAAGGGATACATCCAATGCAAGAAAACTGGTCCCAACATTTTCACTTCCCTAGTCAAGTGGACAATAAGATGTATCATGATATCAAAGAACGAAGGAGGGAAATACATCTCAAGCTGACATAGGGTAACAACCACTTCTCTTTGCAAATTATCGAGAGTATCAGGGTCAATAACTTTGCTGCATAGACTGTTGAAAAAGAAACAAAGTCTGGTGATTACAAACCTTACATGCTTCGGCAATATAGATCGAATTGCCACAGGTAATATTTGTTGCATTAGATTGTGACAATCATGAGATTTAAGACCTATCAACTTCAGATCTTTCATTGATATCAATCTACGGATGTTGGATGAGTAACCATGTGGCACATTAACATTTACCAAGCATTCACAAAAAGCTTTCTTCTCCTTTCTAGACAACGTGTAACAAGCGAGAGGTAAGTATATTGTTTTATTACCCATTTCACGTAATTTTGTTAATTCTGACCTTATTCCCATTTCACGTAGGTCCAGTCTGGATTTTATCCCATCTTTAGTCTTACCTGGTATATTTAACAAAGTACCAATGATGCTATCACAGACATTTTTCTCAACGTGCATTACATGGATACAATGCCTGACTGTCAAAGAACTCCAATAAGGAAGATCCCAAAATATTGACTTCTTCTTGAATAAAGAATTGTCACTCCGTGTGTCCATACTACATTGTGATTTCTTACCAAATTCATTAACAATGTCTTTTACTCTTTCATAAACAACATCCCCTAGTATAGGTTTAGGTGCACTGCGTTCATCATTCCATCCATTGAATGCTTTGCGCTTCCTACGATACAGATGGAATTTTGAAAGAAACCTTTGATGACCAAGGTATACAGTCTTGCCGCCATGTTTTAGTCTTATTGAATCAGTGTTTTCTTCACATATAGGACACACTTTAGCTCCTTTGACACTATATCCAGACAAATTCCCATATGCTGGAAAGTCATTAATAGTGCAAAACAACATAGCGTGCAAACGAAATGTCTCTCTTCCTGAAGCATCATAGGTCATCACACCTTCAGCCTAAAGTTTCTTTAAGTCATCAATCAGAGGTTCAAGATAAACATCGATATCATTTCCGGGTTGTTTAGGGCCCGATATCAACAACGACAGCATAACGTACATATTTTTCATACACAGCCAGGGAGGAAGATTGTATATAACAAGCATGACTGGCCAAGTGCTATGTTGGCTGCTCAATGTCCCGTACGAATTCATCCCATATGTACAAAGCCCAAGTCTTATATTCCTATCTTCTTCACCAAATTTGGGGTACAATAGATCAATCTTCTTCCACTGTGGGGAATCAGACGCATGTCGTAGGATCCCATCATTATTTTTCTTAACTTCTGCATGCCACCTCAAATTCTTAGCATCTTTCATATATGCAAACAAGCGTTGAAACCATGATATTATAGGTAGATACCACAACACCTTGGCAGGAGAACCAGTTTTTGACTCCCCCGAAGTCGTCAATTTATACCGTGACGCACCACATTTTGGACAATCTTTCAAATCTACATATTCCTTTTGAAATAATACACAATCATTCGGGCATGCATGTATCTTCTTGGCCTCCATTCCCATTGGGCACAACATTTTCTTTACCCGGTATGTTGAGATTGGCAACTCGTTTCCTTCAGGAAGCATTTCTTTCAACAAAGTCAACAATGAAGTGAAGCTTTTGTCGCTCCATCTATTGTTAGCTTTCAACTTATACAATCTCAACACAGTGCTAAGCTTCATAAACTTAGCACAGCCTGTGCATAACGGTATCTCAGCATCATGCACAATGTTTCTAAAGATAGGAGGTGGATCGGTGTGCTCTACCCTACAACTATCCAGCATCGCATCAACGATGTCCACTGGAACTGGTTCGTTCACATCTACGTCATTGGAGGCAATTTCTTCTTCCACCCAAGCACTGCTATCGACATCTACTGGTTTCGAGTTTGAAATCTCTCCATGCCAGTGCCATTCTGTATAGCCTTGTACAATCCCGTTGCACATGACATGACTTTTGATTTCCTCACCAGTGCTAACTTTCAAGTTGTTATCGCAATGCCTACATGGACAGTAGAACCTATCTGTAGGTTTTTTCCTATGTTCCTCGGCAAATCTTATAAACTGATCAAGACCAGATATAAACTCTGGGGTGCAGCGATTGCGAATGGACATCCATGATCTATCCATTCTATGATCAAAGAGAAAACAAGTATATATTAGGACAATATTAGGGTATACACTTACATCCTATCCAAGATTGTTCACTTTCTAGGCCAACAAACACATGTGATGTCATTCTTATATATAATAAATGTGTACCACCTATCACATCCTTGAACATCTAATCTCACTAGTAAGTGTATAATGTGTATTGGGTTTTCAAAAAATATTCGGTAGCATTTTCCAGTTGTTCTCTAAGTACATATGTACTTAGAGAACAAACAAGGAAATGCTACCGAAATTTTCTCGAAAACCCAATACACATTATACACTTACATCCTAAGTGAGATTAGGTGTTCAGGAACAGACCCAAACCGGGGACTATCCAAGATTTACTCTTAATGAGTAAATCTTGGACGGGTTTCTAGGCCAACAAACATAATAATAGATATGTACATGTTAGGGTTTCATCACAATTGATGTTAGGGTTTCATCAATGTTAGGATTTAATCAAATCAAATTAGGATGCTAGAATTGACAAGTTTAAATCTTATTTCAACATGCATCAAAATTTACTGAATTAGGCCAAACATTACGATTAGAAGCACAAATATATGACAAATATATGCAAGTAAAAGATTTGTTTATATCCTAAAATTTACATAAAGCATTACATAAAAATGTGTTCATATCCTTACCAATAGCAAGCACGGTTGTGGCTATGTTGGCCTACCACGGTCGTGTTGGACAGCACGGCCGTGGTAGGCCAACATAGCCACGGCTGTTACCATGGTCGTGTAGTCCAGCACGGTCGTGGTAGGCCAACACAGCCATGGTCGTACTTGCTGTTGGTAAGGAGCTAGGGAGAAGGAAGCAAAGAGGCTAGGCTACCTGGAGCTAGCGTGGAGAAGAGCGGCGGCGAGCGGCGGCAATAGTGGTGGCTTGCAGGTGAAGAAGCAGAGGGGCGGGCGGCGGGCAGAAGCAACCGACGGCTGGAGAAGCAGCAGGCACCGGTCGGAGAAGCAGCTGGCGAAGAAGCAGCAGCGGCGAGCGGCGGGCAGCGGTGCCAGTGAGCAGAAGAGCACCAGAGCAGCGGTGGCGAGCAGCAGCAACTGACGTCATGTGATTTTGGGAGAGCGGCGGTGAGCAACAACACAGGAGAGAAATATCGCGATGAAATAGGAAGAAAGGGGGAAGAGCCGGGTGATCGGGTCTATTAAATTGGTCAACGGCGTCGGTTATCTACAAAACCGACACCTATTAATATTTAGCGTCGGTTGACAGTAAAAAACCGATGTCCAACTAGACAATCTTTACCCTAAATTATTTGGCGGGAACCATTATCAACGTCGGTTATCAAAGGATAACTGACACTGAAAGTGGGACTTTTCGCACAAATTTTCATCTTAAATAGGCGTCGGTGAATAGTTAAAAAACTGACGCTGTAGGTGACGCAAAATTTTTCTCTCGAAAATTGGATTTCGTGGGCAATTTTAGGCGTCGGTCTGTTATACCCAGCCGACGCTGAATATAAAGTGGTACCCGTGTCTGGCTGGTCTTCGAATATATATGTCGGTTTGCCTAAATAACCGACGTCTAATATAATAGGCGTCGGTTTTCCTAAATAACCGACGCCCAGAAAAGCGACACTGAATGTTGTTTCTGTAGTAGTGATAAAGATCTTATTTTTGGTATCCTGGGCATTCAACCTGACATCTTGCCTTAAAGATACTTGGGTATTCCTCTCTTTACTGGTAAACTGTCCAAGAAGTTCTGCTTTCCTTTGATTGATAGATTGAAGAAGAGGCTTGATGGTTGGAAAACCAAGTAGCTGTCTTTCATTGGAAGGTTAGAGCTTTGTAATTCCACTCTGGCCTCTATTCATCACTACTGGTCTTCCTCTTTTCCTCTTCCTAGCTCGATTTGTGAGGAGATTGAAAGGACTATAAGGAATTTCCTTTGGGGTCATTCTGAAGGGAGAAGTTATCTTCATGTTGTCAAATGGTCGGATATTACTAAACCCAAAGATGAGGGTGATTTGGCTATTAAAAAGGTCAAAGATGTCTTTAAAGCTTTTGTTGTGTTTAACATTTGGCGTATTGCTTCTAAGAAGGATAGTCTCTGGATTAAATGGATCCATGAGAAGTATCTTTCAAAAAAATCTATTTGGAATGTTGAAATCTCTGGTAATCTTTCATGGTATGTTATTCAACTAATCAGGCATCTTGATGACTTCAAAAACTTGGTTAGTTACAATATTGGTGATGGGGCTAATACTTGGCTTTGGCAAGACCCGTGGATTCCTCACAATCTGTTCCTGTGTGATTGCATTGGAAGTAAAGAGATCATTAGATCGGGTCTACCTTTAACTTGTAAAGTCAGTGTTGTCGTTGATGGAAACCACTGGAGATTTTTTAAATCCAGGCTGCATGATGTGTTGAACAATTTCCTTGCTAGTATTTCCTCTCCCTCTGGTGGTACGGATAGCATATGTATTAATAAGGAGAGTAAAGTTACCCTGAAGAGTGTCTGGAATCTTATTAGAGTTTGTGGTATGGTTGATCCAGTCTTATCTTGGGTTTGGAGCTTCAGTTGTCCCAGAAGATTCCTTGTGACTTCCTAGAAAGCTTCTCATGGGAGATTTCTTACTACTGATTATGTGAGAAGAATGGGCATATCTACCCCGTCTATGTGCTTTCTTTGCAGACAAGAATGCGAGTACACTCATCATATTCTGTTTGATTGTCCGTTCTCTATGTTCTTATGGAGTTATGCTTTCAATGAGAATTTAATCAGCTGCATTCCTACTAGAAGAGAGGATCTTACTGCTCTGTCCAGTAGAGTTAGCCATGGTATTGGCATTTATATTATCCATTTGGTCTGGATGGAAAGGAATTTAAGAGTTCATGAGGACAAATCTATGGAGGTTTCTGTGCTCTGGCGCTTAGTGAAGGACTGTGCTAATCAATTTAGTGGTTGATAGTCTCTTCTCTTCGTTGTTTGTTGTTCCTTTTTCTCTTTGGCTTTTAGCCTATACAGTTAGCTTGGTGAGCTCTCTTGATCTCACAGGCCTTTTCTTTCCTTGTACAAAATTTTACAAAAATAGCAATATAGATCTTGATTCACCAAAAAAATATTTGTGTAGGTTAAATGGAGTACATATGCCCATAGCGCTCGACCCATGCATCCACCCACGACTACCTCTCTTCTTAATCTAGATGGCCAGGCCCACCTCTCACACCCACCTACTATCTCTTCTTACCCTCTAAGCCCTAACCGCGAACTTAACCGCGATCGTGGCTTGTGTCCCCCTATCCACGACTAGCTGCCCATGGTCTTCACCAAAGATCGTGACTCCCCTCTGTTGGCATAATCACGACTTGCCACCATCATGATCGCGACCGTGATATTCCATGATCGCGACCTCAACG
This sequence comes from Alisma plantago-aquatica, assembly GCA_963693085.1. Taxonomy (NCBI): domain Eukaryota; kingdom Viridiplantae; phylum Streptophyta; class Magnoliopsida; order Alismatales; family Alismataceae; genus Alisma; species Alisma plantago-aquatica. Next base: position 1,402,457,571 of record OY856412.1, read on the forward strand.
TTGCTTTCTGCCAGCGGTTTTCTTTCATCCAATGACCATGACATGTCTTCCGTCCATGACCTGGATCCCCTCTAGATCACAACCTCAGTGCTTCCTCTGCCTCGACCTGAGGTCCGCCATCGCCTGCTACTCACCACCACCACCATCTCGACTCCTCGACCACCTGCACCTCAACGTCGCCGTCAATGAGACCTCGATCTGCTACTCCCATGATCGTGACTATGATCTCTCATGATCGCAACCGCGATCGTTGCCCCCACGACGACGATCTTCTGCTGCCCACCGCTCTCTTCTCCAACCATCACTACGTCTTCAACCATCGGCATCCCTTCATGATCGTGGTGCTTCCACTGATGATGCACCTTCACCAATGTCGCTGCACATCCGTGTCCATTGCTTCACCGTGGTCCAACACCATCTCAGCCTGCTCCTCGCCATCCAGTAGACCGCGATTTCCTCACCTCACCAATACATGAGGTTCTCTGCCTCCCTCTGTGAACCCTGCCTCCATAGCAGAGTGGCACCCGTCACTTCTCCTCCAACTGGTCGCCGCTTCATCCCAGCAATCGCGCTCGTGGCTCGCCTGAACTACAAACACCGCGACCACCTTCAGGTCGTGATCATCACCCCTTCTCCACAGATCGCGACCCCACCCTCATCACCTCAACATCGCGATCATCTTCTCCGTTGGACCGTGACCTACCAGTGTCGCACCCTCGCCACCATCTCGGCCGCCTGCACTTGCTCCTCCCCTCCTTGGATCGCGATCTACCCAAGGGTACTGCGGTCACAGTGTCCCTGGGCCACGGTCGCGATCTCATATAGTCCCGCCCGTGACCACATCAAAGGAGCCGCGACTTAGCCAGATTGGGAATCGTGACCAGACGAGTAGAGAAAACTGTGACCTAAGGAAAAAGAAAAGAATCGCGATCAAGCTGAAAGGGAGACCACAATCGCGATCTTGAGTCGGTGCCATCAGGCTTATAAATAGGCCCATACCCCCAACCATTTAGAGGGATCCAGCCTTGAGGCTAAAGGGTTGTTGGGTCGTGTCCAGACACTGAAGGCTGTTAGGTTGGAGACAAAGCCTCGGGGAAGCATCCCAAGGTCCGAGAGGACCAAGGTAGCCAGTCTATGTGCTCTAGCAGCCACCAGCCTTCACTCTCTCTCTCTCCTCCATCCCCATCTCATATCTACTCTCTCCAAGGGTGGAAACCAAGGAGAGAGATTATATGTGCTACGTTCATCCTATTGGCTAAATTGGACATTATGATAATCCCTTTGTTTTGATAATGACAAACATTTCATTCTTGTGGTTATAACGTGCTATTTGAGTATTTCAGGAACAAGCATATAAGGTGGTGGATAACAAAGACTTGGAAGAACAATTTGATAAAATCGCTTTATTTTCATGTTTGTAATCAAATGTAAAAGCTTGTACAAGTATATAATGTATAAGTAATTAGATATCATGTAAATCAAGCGTTTAGATCTTCCCTATCCACTCACAACACTTAGATAGGTCATTCCCCTTCAATAGTGTCACATATGCACACTCACATACACACTTAGTACTTTAAATTGAAACATTGAAATAGGATCATTCTTGATTGACAAAATCCTCGACCGAGACAGTCTCGGTCGACAAACTTCTCGACCGAGAAAGACCCAAGTAGCCGTTAGACACAGCTGACAAGGTAGTTGGCAGTTGGAGATGAACGCTGCAAACACTTGCTCCAGAGAGTCTGTCGGTCGACAAAACCTCGACCGAGTAGGACTCTCGGTCGACAATTCCTCGACCGAGATGAGTTCTGACAGCACTTTCAGAATTAATTAACTAGCCGTTGCTAAAGCAACTAAAGTGTACCTAACGGCTAGTTAAGCACTTAGAACCCCTTAGAAAGTGTCTAGAACGTCCTTAAGTACTTGTAGGTCATTCCTATAAATAGGACATGCCTTAGGACACCTAAACTCAAAAAACAATTCTACACTTGAGCAATCCTTGAGCATACACTTGCATTAGCAATCTGTTTTGAGCAATTGAGCAATACTTGCAATTGGCTATTCTTCTCCTTGCTCTAAATCCGTGTCCTATAGGCTAGTATCTCCTATCCACCAAATCAACACTTCAATATCCATTGGTTAGGAGATCTATACGCTTGATATAGGCAAATCAAGCCTTGTGCTTCAAAGGGTAATTGTAATTTCCTTTTTCCTTTCTTGTTCACTCTTATTGCTTGTACTCTCCTTGCTACTCCTAGGGTTGGAGGCTGTGGATTGGAGAGGGTCTTGATCTTCTTGGTGAAGAAGGAGACTTTGGACTACTTCTAGAAGGCTGGTGCAACGGGAGGCTACTTCAAAGAGGAAGGCTACTTCAAGGGGGAGCTTGAAGTTACTTAAAGAAGGCTGCCTCAAGTTGGTGCAACTACTTCAAGGTGAAGGTTGTCCAAAGGGGTGTAGAAAGTATTGTATTTTATGTAAATTCCTTGAGAGGTAATAAAATTAATACTTTCAAAATCCCGGTTGGGTAAGCAACCGGGTAGTGGATTGACTGCCTTAGTATTTGCTAAGGTTGGAACCACTCTAAACACCTTGTCTCCTTCTTGCTATTTCAATTGTGGTTGTTTGAGTTAAATAATTATTGAAATATTTATAAAACCCTATTCACCCCCCTCTAGTGGTTTTTCAATTGGTATCAGAGCAGGATTCAAGGAGCTCTAATCGAGTCTTGAAGAATGAAGGGTGGTGGTGCCTACAACCGCAAGCAAAGAAGCAGCTTGGACCAATCTTCAACAAGCTGTAATTGGTGCTTAGGAACAAGCCACACAACACCTAGATGTCCTTGGAAGAAAAAGAAGGAAGATGCTCATAAAGGGTGCTTTATTGCTACAACAAGTGAAGAAGAAGAAGAGGTAAGCCTTTTTTATTTACCTAAAGAAGACTTAATTGCTAGTCTTCAAGAAACACATGAAAAATATATTGAGTGCAAGAAGAAATTAAAGAAATAAAATAAAGAAAATGATGAGCTACATGCTAAACTTTTTGCTCTCACATCTGAAAATGAAGATTTGTATGATAAATTAAATAATCTTGGTTTTGAAAAAGATAGCATTGTTTCTGAAAATCATACTTTGAAATCATCTCTAAGTGATTGTAATGTGAAGATTTTTACTCTAGAAACAAATTACGATCTTTTATCTCAAGAAAAGGTTGGACTACTTGCAAAGTTAAATGATCTTAAAAAACAACCTATTTTGTGTACACATCTAGATTATGATACTATCGTGAAAGAAAGAGATTCTTTATCATCTAATCTAGATCAAGTGAAGCTAGATATCAAGAAGAGAATGGATGAGATTGCTAAGTTACAACAAGAAGTTAGTAGTCTAAGTAATAATGGCATTCTTGATAAAATCTTAAATGATTCTTACCATCAAATTGGAAGGAGAGGACTAGGTTACAAGCCTAAAGGAAAATCTTATCAAAAACCTAGTTGGGGAAGAACACAAGTGCCAAAGAGTCAATCTATGTATGTACCTAGAAGAAAATATACATATGTATCCAAGAACAACCTAGAACAAACTCATAGAAAGAGACATGAGATTGACTCTATATGTTGCCATTATTGTTTGCATCTTGGACATTATTCCTTCTCATGTCCTTACAAGAAAAAGGAAGTTGAGTTGGTATGGGTTCCAAAACTCCCAAACTAAATGAACAAAATTAAGTTGAGATATGACCAAAGACTCTAAGTTGTATATCTCTATGTCTATCTCAACTTAACATAATGAGATAACAAATTGATTCAAGTAATTAAAATTTCTAACTTGAAAATATACATTTTAAACTAATCTACAGAGACACATCTTTGAAAATTTGTTTTAATTAAGGTCCTCAAAACATAAAGATTGGAATATACTTAGTTGAGATTTGATCTAAATGCTCCTTTGATATTCATATGTTCTATCTCAACTAAACTAAGTTTTCAAATTGATAATTGAATTGGAAATAACCTATGATTTACTTGTAAATTTTTTTTTACTGAAAACAATTCTGAAATAGTACAGAAGCATTCTCGGTCGAGAAACTGTTCGACCGAGAGCATTTTCAGTCGAGAAATAGTCGACTGAGAAGGTTACTGTTTTCAAATCTGCTGAATCTATTTTCAATCAATTTGTTATTAATGATTGAATCAAAAATAAATCTTGGAAACCATCTTTGAAACAAGACATATTGACTTTTTTTGCATCATGAATTAAGATATAACATTATGAATAGAAAATCATTAAATATATTGCAAAAGTGTTATATGAAGATTGATATTGAACAAACCTTACTCATTGATTGAAAAAGTTTATGAGGTATACTTGAAATTGAAAACTTATGAACCTGAATGAGATTATTTTGGTTTATTCTCTAAATGGTTTGACTTAAAACTGAAAATATGAATCATGATTAGTTTAAACAAGGAAGTTACTGTTTTATCATAATCCACATGTTTTTTTCCTAAGTACTTCTTTGTATATCTATATAGGAACCATGTGTGTTGAAATTTAGTTTAAATGATCATAATTATTGCATTTATATGCTTTTATCTTGATCATTGTATTGTGGATATGCTTCTAATTTTCTATCATAATCTTTGATCCATAATCATTTTGTTTCATTGGTTTGTCTAAAATAATCTTTGATTCATATATACAAACCATGAATGAATATTATTCTTTATCATTGTGTTTAAGATCATTGATAATGCCATTAGCTTAAAAGCATCTTGACATAATAGATGATGATTATTGTGGGCATGGCTTGAAATAAAATAATGATGTTGCTATGCCAAGCCAAACAATGTATCTTAGAACAAAAATATCAATGTTTTATCTAGTTATTTGTTCTAAGAAATCTAAAGCACAATCTTGACTTTAAGATATCAATCTTTCTTTCAAGATACATGCTTCTAAAGAATCCTATAATAAGGAGTTGAAATTTATGGACCCATAGCAGAGCTTAGGAGACATCATTCAAAATGATTACAAAACAATAATCAAGGACAAAAACTTCATTTTGATGCCCATATTAATTTTTTTTAAACGTCTTCATAATAGGTATCACTTAATGTGCTTCAAATTGATATTTATTTAATCAAGCTACCTGCAAAAATTATACTTCACATATGAATGTTCAAATGTGAAATCTGCAGAATTTGCCTCTTGGTTGAAATTAAATTTGATCAAGGGGCGCTTTGGTCGAAGTCAAGGTCGACCTAAAATAATCATGACAAAATGCTTATTTGTACATCATTTTATTGCACTCAACCTTATTATCTTGATTTTTTTTTAAAAAGTGTTCTAATAAAAGGACAAAATCAAATCTTAAAAATCATTTGTGACCTTAGAATCCTTAAATTGTCTTAATTATAAGATTATGGGGGAGCTCACAAAAACAAATTTGATTATAAGATTAAGAAGCTTACAAAACTTTGAAGCTTGTTATGACCTTAGTATTCTTAAAAGTAATTTTTGTTATGAAAACAAAGAAATCTACAAAATTCATGAATGTGCCATATTTCTTATTCTTAATGAATTCTCTAAACAAATTTGGGCTTAACATCCCGTGTATTTGGTTAGAGATACATTGTGGCTAAATTCGACAATAAATGGCTTACATTTATATTAATCCCTTGATTTTAAATTGAATATCTCTTTAAGGGGAGCATATCATAAAATTAAGGGGGAGAAATACAAAGTAAACTTGGATATCTTTTTGAAATGACAAAGGGGGAGAAATAATATAAAATCAAAAACATAAAATAAAATGAGTTTCATAATATCTCATCCAACACCCACTTGCGAAACAAGAATGACTACAAAAGGTAAACTTCATGTATGAAACTCATATGATTTATATTTCCTAATTTTATATTTAGGAAATATTTGTCATCTTCAAAAAGGGGGATATTGTTGGCTAAATTGGACATTATGATAATCCCTTTTTTTTATAATGACAAACATTTCATTCTTGTGGTTTTAATGTGCTATTTGAGTATTTCAGGAACAAGCATATAAGGTGGTGGATAACAAAGACTTGGAAGAACAATTTGATAAAATCGCTTTATTTTCATGATTGTAATCAAATGTAAAAGCTTGTACAAGTATATAATGTACAAGTAATTAGATATCATGTAAATCAAGCGTTTAGATCTTCCCTATCCACTCACAACCCTTAGATAGGTCATTCCCCTTCAATAGTGTCACATATGCACACTCACATACACACTTAGAACTTTAAATTGAAACATTGAAATAGGGTCATTCTCGATCGACAAAATCCTCGACCGAGACAGTCTCGGTCGACAAACTTCTCGACCGAGAAAGACCCAAGTAGCCGTTAGACACAGCTGACAAGGTAGTTGGTAGTTGGAGATGAACGCTGCAAACACTTGCTCCAGAGAGTCTGTTGGTCGACAAACCCTCGACCGAGTAGGACTCTCGATCGACAATTCCTCGAACGAGATGAGTTCTGACAGCACTTTCAGAATTAATTAACTAGTCGTTGCTAAAGCAACTAAAGTGTACCTAACGACTATTTAATCACTTAGAACCCCCTAGAAAGTGTCTAGAACGTCCTTAAGTACTTGTAGGTCATTCCTATAAATAGGACATGCCTTAGGACACCTAAACTCAAAAAAAAATCTACACTTGAGCAATCCTTGAGCATACACTTGCATTAGCAATCTGTTTTGAGCAATTGAGCAATACTTGCAATTGTCTATTCTTCTCCTTGATCTAAATTTGTGTTCTATAGGCTAGTATCTCCTATCCACCAAATCAACACTTCAATATCCATTGGTTAGGAGATCTATACGCTTGATATAGGCAAATCAAGCCTTGTGCTTCAAAGGGTAATTGTAATTTCCTTTTTCCTTTCTTGTTCACTCTTATTGCTTGTACTCTCCTTGCTACTCCTAGGGTTGGAGGCTGCGGATTGGAGAGGGTCTTGATCTTCTTGGTGACGAAGGAGACTTTGGACTACTTCTAGAAGGCTAGTACAACGGGAGGCTACTTCAAAGAGGAAGGCTACTTCAAGGGGGAGCTTGAAGTTACTTCAAGAAGGCTGCCTTAAGTTGGTGCAACTACTTCAAGGTGAAGGATGTCCAAAGGGGTGTAGAAAGTATTGTATTTTATGTTAATTCCTTGAGAGGTAATAAAATTAATACTTTCAAAATCCCGGTTGGGTAAGCAACCGGGTAGTGGATTGACTGCCTTAGTATTTGCTAAGGTTGGAACCACTCTAAACACCTTGTCTCCTTCTTGCTATTTCAATTGTGGTTGTTTGAGTTAAATAATTATTGAAATATTTATAAAACCCTATTCACCCCCCCTCTAGTGGTTTTTCACATCCTCACCACCAAGGAGAGAGAAGATCCACATCACCGCCCTCCTCCACTGCTAGTCTATGATCTCTACAGGCAGAAGTAGAGGAGAGAGAAGATTAGTCCACACCAACATTCTCTCACATCCACTGGGCTGCTGTTTGGAGTAGATCTAGAGAGAGAGAACCAAGGAGTCAAGAAGGACAAATAGGAGGACCTAGGAACAAGATCCGGCCTGCACAGAGACCGAGGTGCGAGAGACACCTTTCCTCTACGGGCTATATCTCTTTCTTCTTCTCTTTCATTCTACTGCATTCCTTTGTTTCTTGTACAAACGATGTTCATCCATCTTTGTTCGGTGCTAACCATGCTTGTCTGTGGCTAGTTAGCTCCTTCTTGGCTATGTAGCCCGATTCGGGCATGTATATGTACTTTTTCCTGAAGCAAGTAGATTCATATCAGATCTAGTATGTTGCATGTTCTACTTTCTCTTTCCAAGTTATGATTTCTAGTTTGGTTGATCTCTTACTAGTTCAAACTATTATTTCTACCTATATCGCAAGATCCGTGTAGGAATGGTTAAGAGAAGATAGTTGGATCCGAACCCGAGAGGAGGATGATCCAATGTTTTCTGTTCCTAACATCCTGTAATATCCTAAGACCCGAGAGGGAACTTAGCGTATTTCGAGGTGTTGATATGTCATTCCTAGAGAGAGGTTCGATGACATATTGTTGATGGTTTTAGTCACGCATCGCGAGAGCAAGTGGGATGACCCCACAGGACAGATGCCACTACACGTACTAGATGCTTGTTTAGGTGTTTGAGGGTTGTCTACGCCTGAGAACAAGTGCATAGACTGCCCCATTTGTGGTTACATAGCCAGGAACTCTCTTTCTCTAATTAGTAGAACCACGTGCTCTATTTTGTTTTGTTTTCTTTTCTTTTCTTTGTTTTGTTTTAAATTGTGACAACCCGCTAGACTAGTTCTAGCACTTACTTTTTTCGACTATCAGCTTGGCTTATCTGACTCAAGAATGAAATTTGTGGCATCCTAAACGTCACCACGTCCCTATGTTCGACCCCATATATCTACTTCGACCCCATAATAAAAGTTGTGGGGGCCTAGGAGGTTTTAGGTTTATAAATGTAAAAGGTCCGACTCAATTTTGGGCCGATCAGGTTTCAAGCACAAAAACCTCCTAAGTATGAGGTTAGGGTTTCTAAAGATAGTGTAGATAGATTTCAAGATGTCATAGGGCTCCATCCCCCTAAAGAGGATTTTTCCTCGAAATCTAACCACCCAACATCATCAAACTAACTATACTCCACCCCTTAAAGGATTCGACCTATAAAGCCAAACTACACTAGGGTTTAAGGATGAGTCTAACTAAATCATGCACAAGATCCATCACACTTCCATTGTGCACTCTGACAACTCACTCAACCCCAAACCTTAAAGTTTAGGTTCTAGGGATAAACTATCCAAGCATGTGGTCCCAAGGGACATAAGGAGACTATCATGGTATCCATCCTCAAATAAGTGATCATACACCTAAAACTTAGGGTTCCCAAAGATATACAACATAGATGTCTAAGGTCACTATTGCCTAAAAGTAAACTATTTCAGACAATCCATTTCAGCTTAGGCCAGGCCGGTATCATATGGATCTGGGAGTCCTCATAAACCAAGCAAGTGGCACGGAGGAAAATATTGCCAGCCCCTAGAACCTGATCATTTCTAGAGACCTTTGCTTCAACTTCATGCCCTAATAGTTGCCTAAAGGCAAACCTAAACAACATCAAGTTATGCATATTTTAGTTATGAGTATTTTAGGGTTTTATTCATCATGATATTAATGTGGAACTATAGGGTCCTAAATCAACCTTTCATCATTTATAGATCAACTCTAGGGCAATCATGTCACCTAAAGGAACTATGTAACACATAGATTCTAATTAGCGAGACAAAACTGAAATAGTCAGATTTTGTCTACCATGGGCTCTGATACCATGTTGTAAAAGAGTGAAATCACCCTTTACTAAAAATTTGAAGAATTGGAATCCATTCCAAACACTCTCAGAGGTATGATGGAGTGGGCATAAATTTTCCAAATTTCTTAAACATTGGTATACAAAGACCATTAGAAAGCAGCGGAATAAAAAATAACTGATTATATTCAATTTATCACAAGGTTACAAAAGGACATCACAATCTCCCACAAAGGGTTTACATGTATCACTCAACATAAGGATCTAGTAGAGGGAAATCTAAACCATAACAACTTTGTCTCCAAGATTTAACTCCATCAACTGAGTCCAAGCCAAAAGTTAAGATCTTCCTTGTCTTATCCATCACCTTGCTCAACACCAGGGTGGTTGGGAAGGCACCCAACAAAAAGGGAAAGGGAAGAAAAGTGTGTGTCACAAAACTAGTATAGGATATCAAGATAAGTAAAGAAAATAAAAATAGGCTAGGGTTTATCATATGATGAAGATAACAAGAGTATGAGGCTATATATCAAAGAAGCTTGCCATTAACAAATATAATAAAAAGTATTTACATGTAAGATAATTATGTCTACCAAACTAAGTAGGGTTGAGGCACCTACCGGACCTCTAACCTTAGATGAGGGGAGAATAAGACATTCCCAATCACCTACAATATTATGGGGAGAATAAGACATTCCCCATGGCAATTATTTACATGCCCTCTATGGGTGGTTGTACATAAGTACCACTACTTTAAATTAAATAGAACATAAATCCACATGCTAGAAAAAGTAGTCATGATAAGAATAATCATATGAATGAATAAGCATGGCATTGGGGTGCCAAGACCCAAGACTAATGTTCCAAAACTGATTTATGAGGCAAGTGTAGCAAAAGATTCAAGAGTATATGAAATAGGGTTTAATAAAGCCTCATTATAGAAAAATAGGTTAAGGCACAATTATTCCCAACTTAAGGTGTAAATGCACATACCTCTCTTACTGATATAAATTACTAACTTTCACCACTTTAATTGAGTCCAAGTTCCACTTTGCCTATTTTCAATGTATTACCATGTATAGAGTACATAGTGCACATTTAATGTATAGAAACCCTAATTTTATAAATTTTTAGCAAAACTCAGATTTAGATTTTGAAAATATCACCAATGAACTGATTAGGTTCTCCTGATGAAGAAAACATATTTTTATGTTAATTTTGGAGTTATGATGATTAAGATGTATTTTTTATGGATTTTATGCATTAAATTCATTTTACAAAAATAATCCTTAGTCAAACCATGAAATAATACCTTGAAAATATTTTTATTAGATATATATTAATTTTCCAATTCCAAAACATATTTATTTGTCAAATTTCAATAAGTAGATTAGAAGATATGAATTTTTCAATACTGACCAATAGGAAATTGCCACATCATCAAACCGATCGAGATAATTGAAGAGAGAGGAAGAGGGAAAAAATACCATTTGAATCAAGATCAGGTTTTAAGTTGCATAGGTAACCAAACTAGAGCTTCTAGAGATGGTAAAACATTAAGAAACCAAAACCCTAGAAGTCATGGTAAAAAGAGATGGATATCATCGATTTTAAACATAGAAGCATGAGTTTTAAGCATGTACTAAGAAATATATGGGAAGGGGGTTAAAAGAACTTGCCTCTAGGAAGGTAATAACGTCCAAGAAGAAAGTATCCTGAGATTAGAAGGTTTGGTTTCTCCAAGCCAAGCTCCTTTCTTGAGCAAAGATCACCTTCTCCACTTTAGAGGTGCAAACCCTAGCAAAAGAGCATGGAGATGAGATGTTTTAGGGTTCTAGGTGGAGTTTTACCATGGAAGGTCATGGTTCTGACCTGGAAGTAGGTGGGAGGAATACTAATAGTATGAAAATAGGGAAGGAAAGGAGGATTCTTACTAGTTTTGGTCAAAATCACCAAGGAGGAGCTTAAGAAATCCTAAATAGAGAAATTTGGAATCCTAGGAGCCTTCTTCACCAAGGTAGGCACCCTCTTTTACCTTGGGACAGAAACTTCATGGCCAAACATAGAAGGGACAGTTCACTAAGTGTGGGAAAGACAAGGTGAGAATTTCTTCCAGGATTGGGAGGTGGGAAGGGTATGCATGGCTTTATAAAGAAGGGAGCAAGTATGAGGTGTCTATGGGACTTCCCATGTGTCCTTAGGCTAGGGCTTCATGGCCATGCAAGAGGACAGCTCATAGACTCTTCTTGTATATCAAAGGTTGGTCCTAAAATCCCCTGGAGCCTTCTAGGACATCCCCACCATCCTTCAAACAGAGAAATAACCCCATTGGTTGATAGCTTTTAAAGATAAGCACATTTATAAAGAGGGTAATCCCTATAATGCCCTTGGAGAGAAACACCTTCAAACCAAGATGCAACCAAGTGCCCCATGGTTCAAAATCTCGAGAATGGTAAGGAAATATCTAAGGATTAAAATTTAGGTGATAATTTGCAAAGAAAACCTCCCAATTGGGTAAATGACATAAAAGTCCAAAATGTACCTAAAATTCCATAACTTGCACAAACAACATCCAAATTGAACCAAATTTGAAATATAGGCTTATTTTATGTTTTAAAATTACATCAAAAAGTTAGATTAAGGTTTAGAGCACTTAATTAAGTTAATTAAGCTTTCACGAAGGTATTTTGTGCATAAACCCTTATTTTGGTACAATTAGTGAATAAATGTTCACTAAACCACTATAAATTCCACTAATTAAATAGAAAGGCCAATAAGGATAGAAATGAAAGGAAAATATGGGAAAGAGGGTCAGAAGATAAAATTCCAGAATTCGGTATGTTACAACACTCCACCCCTTAAAGAGGATTTCGTCCCCAAAATCACAAGTAAGAAGGGAAGGGTGAGTGTGCAACATATCATCACAAAACTTCAGGTTATTTATACAACCTTAACTTCCACCAAACAACCCATCAACATATATTGCACAAGCATCTTGATATAGGTCAGGTTCTCAAGGATCACCTAGGTTCTATTATTTAGATATTCTTTTTAGGAGATTTAACATTATTTACATTTTTAGCTTATTAACATTGTATTCATTATGATATCACATTATCACCATTATTTTAATTATGTCATGTCACAATCACTTTATTACCAAGGAAATTATATTTCATTATCATCCATGAAACATCGTATATATATATTTCTCATTTATCTTACTAAGAATTTTAGCAAAATTATGGGTTACTCCATTCCCTCAATATACTTGATCATTATCCTTAATATTTTGAACTTCGACTTCATTATCCTTATACTATCACCATATTAAGTTATAACGAATTATTTTGTATGAAATATTCAATTTGTCATTAAGTCTTCATTCAATCCAAATTATGTCACATCAATTATGTATATTTATATTAAACGTTATCCCATTACCACATTATCTTTATTGCTCACATTAATGGCATCATTAATCATTTTCTCATATTTATTTATATTATTGATTTGCACATTTATGTGAATCAAATCACTTCATATTCATATTGAAGTCATTCCATGTATTTTAATGATCAAGGTGAGGCATATCACAAATTGATTCACATTAAGTGACTAATCGTGTGTGTATTAGATAACAAGGTAACATACCATGCATTTCATATTGATGACTTGATTCATATGTGATTAGATGATTATATATATCATTTATGTGTATCAAAGTATGTTAACTCATTACAGAACCTAATATCATTAATGTATCATGAAAGGCATTGAGGATGTATATGTTAATGTTAGATGATTACAACTTAGGATTCAGGTTAATATGATCACTATATTTTACTTAGCATGTATTAAGCCCAAGATTAGGTTACAATTATCTTACTTGTCATTTCATTAGGGTTTATTGGTTTATGACATGGGCAACACCATGCATATCCATTAGTATTAATATGTGAGTTACTCATATTATGTGCATTAGGTATTCATTAGGATTTGAACATATAAATTATTCCTCAGATGATCATTGGTATGTTCATTAATATATAAACAAGCATGTTAGGCTATAACTATAACTTGTTTGGACCCCACTAAGGTTTCAAGCACAACAACCTCCTAAGTATGTGGTTAGGGTTTCTAAATATAGTGTAGATAGATTTCAAGATATCACAGTAATATACACCTCTAACACTTGTGCTAAAAGGCCCACATACATCAGTATGTATGAGTCTTAATGAGACACTCGCTCTCTTACTATTTCCAGTGAAAGGTGCTTTTGTCATATTTCCCAATAAACAAGACTCACATGTCCCTATAGATTTAAAATCATAAGAGTTTAGATAACCATCTTTATGGAGTCTAGATACACACTTCTCATTTATGTGCCCTTGATGACAGTGCCAAATATATGTTTTGTTTAAGTCATTGAGTTTTAACTTTTTTGGTATTTATGTTATATAAATTCATCTCAAAATCTAATAAATAAAGACCATAAGATATAGAGAAACTACCATAAAATATCTCATCCTTACAAATGGAAATACGACAATCCTTTATTAGGAACTCAAAACCATTCTTGTCCAAACAAGATACAGAAAAATGGTTCTACTAATGATAAAAATAAAATAGCACTTCTTTAACTATATTACAAGCCCATTGGGGTGAGATAAACATTAGGTGCCAACATAGTGGAACCAACTCTTGCTCAATCGCAATGCTTAGTTTCACCTCCCCTTTTTTCAAGGGCATACTTCATTTAGAATCCTCTATATTTGAAGATATGTGAGACCCACATCCGGTATTGACATGTGATATAATTCTCTTTAAGAACATTTTAGTTACAATTTGGATGAATCCTGGTGCGATGCATTCTTTTATACAAAGATCATTAGTTAGTGAACTAAATCTTGTAACTCAAGATTTATCTTATGAATTGTTTCTAGGAGTATTATAAGGTGAGCCAACCATTTCACCAGAAGTGTATCCCATGAATTTTGAGTTTCAATGGGTATACCATAGAAGTTAATCTCATATCCTTAGATATATTCCTTTCAAATAATTTTGCATATAGATTTCCTTGAGACATACCATGTCCAATTGAATTGTTGGAAGAAAGAGATTATCTTTTAGCAAGGTGGATTTTTCTGTGTCTTCAACAGAGATAGAAAAATATTACCCATGTGCATAGTATAAAATGTGATAGCTAATAAGATGATGAGAAAAAGGTGTGAGGCCATTTTAGCGCATGTGGTAGATGCAAAGGCAAAGAAAATTACATTTAATCTTGAGGATGATTCTATAGTGTGCAAGTTCCTAGATTTTTTCCTGATGAGTTACTAGGCTTACCACTTGAGAGAGATGTTGACTTTGAAATATAAATTTCACCTGGTAGTCACACAATAGCATTAACAGACTATAGAATGGCGCCTAAAGAGTTAAATGAGTCAAAAATATGATTGCAACGACTATTGCATAAGGGTAACCCTAGTCCTTGTACATCACATTGCAGAGCCCCAATACTTTTTGTAAAAAATAAGGATGAAACTATGTGGTTGTACATATTAGTAGTTGAATAAGATAATTATCAATAACAAATATCTTTTTCCTAAGAATGATGATCCATTTGATCAATTGAGTGAAGCGACAATATTTTCAAAGATAGATCCCATATGAGATAGTTCTTCAATTGAGCATTAAAGTTTCAAAATATACTTAAGTCAACCTTCAGAACGAGATATGAGCACTATGATTTTGTAGTCATACATTTGGACTGACAAATTCCCCAATAGCATTTATGAACATGATGGATAGAGTTTTTAGACCATATCTATATCAATTTATAATAATATTTGTAGATGATAAGCTTATATATTCTAGATATGTTGAACAAAGCATCTAAGGATAACCCTGCAATAGTTGAGACAACACCAATCTTATGCTAATTTCAAAAAATATGAATTCTAGTTGGCTGAAGTTTTTGTTCTTGAACATGTCGTATCAGAAGAGGAAGTCAATGTAAACCCTAAGAAAGTGGAATATATTCTTCAATGTGAGCAACCCAAAACTCCTACTGAGATTAGAAGTTTCTAAGATTAATTGGATATTATAGAAGGTTCATAAATAATTTTACTATTTTAACATCACCTCTTACATCATTGACAAGAAAAGATGCACCATTTGTTTAGTCTAAAACATGTGAGAAAACTTTAAAAAATTACAGAAGTAAACTAGAACAACAATTTTGACTCTATCAGAAGTAGATAAGGATTATCTAGTGTTCTATGATGCATCTATGAGAGGATTAAGATGTGTTCTCACACAGACAGGAAAGGTGGTGACCTATGCTTCTAGACAACTCAAGAAGAATGAAGATAAATATACAATATATGATCTTCATCTGGAAGCATATTACATACCTTAAAGACATGACGTTATTATATTTATGGTGAGTCATGTCATGTTTTTAATGACCATAACAATCCAAAGTACATGTTTATATAGAAAGAGCTTAACCTTATACATCATAGATGGTTAGAGATGTAGATATATTTTCCATAGAATGTGTAAAAGAGACTTATTGGTCAAGATGAGAGAGATAAATTTAGATTTAAGTATATCTAAACAAGATGGGATGTTTGCACATATATAGGTTGGACCTATATTCTATGATCAAATCAGACCTTCAACATAATGGTAGTGAATTGAAGCAAATCATGCATGATATGACAGAAGGAAAGAGGGTAGAATTTAGATATTCATATCATGGGTTGTTTTATTAGAAGGATAGATTGTGTGTGTCCGATGATCTAGAATTGAAGAAGAAAATTCTTGAAAAAGCACAATATTTTATGTATGCAATGCATCTAGGTAGTTCTAAGATGTACATAAATTTTAAGGAATTGTACTAGTGGCCATGTATAAAGAGAGATGTAGTCGATCATGTAGTCGGGTGTGGTGTATGTCAGTAAGTCAAAGTTGAACATCATAAGCCAGAAGGTACACTACAACCATCTATTCCTATGTGGAAGTGAGAAATCATTACTATAGATTTTTTAGTAGGGTTACCAAGGAAATCACATGGTTTTGACTCTGTATGGTTAATTTTGTATAGACTGACTAAACCAACAGCCAAGGTATATATATATATATATGAGATAGTCAGATTGTACGAAATACCAAACTTTATTACATGACAAAGATTCTAAGTTCACATCTAGATTTTCTTAATACGTTACTCCGTGCTTTGGGAACATGCACGAGATTTAGCACAACATTTCATCCTTGGACACATAGACAGTGAGAGTGAACAATTCAAGCCTTAAAGGACATGATGATGGCATGTGTATTACAATTCAATGATACATGGTATGATCACCTTAGTCTTATATATGTTTCCTATAACAATAGTTATCATTTCAATTTTGGCATGCCCCCTTATGAAGATGTATATAGAAGAAAGTGTAGATCACCTATTTGTTGATATGAAGTTGGTGAAAGAGAAATTCTAAGTATAGAATTGGTAGAAGAGATGATAGGAAAGATATATGTGATCAAACAATAACTAATTGTTTAAAGGTATACTATAGTTTAGGAAGAAAGGTGATTAACTCCTAGATACATGGGACCATATCTAATCATTCAAACAACCAAACCTATAACATTCAAACTAAAATTACCTACTAAACTAGCCAATTTACATGATGTCTTTGATATATCCATGTTGAAGAAGTGTCACCCAAGTATAAAGAAGAACATGGACCCAGAATTAGGACATTTAAGAGAATATTTCTATAATTTGGAAGGTCCAATAAAGATTCTAGATTGTAGAATTCAGAAGCTTAAAAAGAAAGAAAAAAATGTGTTTAGTGAAAGTCCTTTGGAGGAACTATGGTGTAGATGAAGCTATAAGAGATTAGAGATTGAAATGTGCAACAAGTATCCCTTTCTCTTTTATGAATTTTGAATGAATATTATTATAAGGGATAATATTAGAGAACATACCTTACGTTAATGATATTGAGAGGATTAAAGATAGTGTTAGAGTTGCATACACGCTTAATAATGGTTTGTATTAGTTACCAGTTGAAACTAGTGTATTAAGTTAATTTAGACTTATTCTTAATAAGTAATATCATGATATGATTTATATATTAAAGTTTGAACCTAAGTTGATGCTAACATAGGTCACTTATGATTATAGGAGAATATTTAAGGATATTATAAGAAAACTATCATGTAATATTTTATCAAGTTCTTAATGAAGTTGTAGAGACTTCAAACATTAATCAACTATAAATAGAACGAATAAATTGAAGTTAATATGAGTTATAGTAATTTTAAGATGATTGTAGAACAATCATTGGTTGTCAACATATGCTTTCACCATCATTATCAATTAATGACCCTTTGGGTTCAATTTGGAGAATAGATAAGATGACTTTTATCATCGGCTATCAACCAATGGTTCAATGATTGCACACAGGACAACCATCAAGTGTCAACTAAAGATTTTTCCATCATTTGTTAACTGACAATATGAAGGAAGTCACCTACAGTGGTTTCCTGAAGCAAACGTCAATCAAAGGTTTGGATATCGAACATCAATCAGTGGTGATCCAGAATAATGATTTACATATCAAATGCGTCAATTAATAGTTTTGCAAACAAACAATTGTGTGAACTAACGATCATGCAAACTAATGGTTCACCTACTAGAGGATCAAGTGATGAACCAAAGGTCTTCCCTTGTGGCAATTTTTTCTTCTGATGATTTTTTGTGTCGCGGCCCATCTTTGCCAATCACATGAATTACTTGACCTTATTGAAGACTTGATGGAATCTAAAAAAAATAGGAATGTTATTTTTTTTAATCTTCTACCCCCATAAAACCATAAACCACAAGAGCGGTGATTCCTAGGGAAAGATAGGGGGAAACATGAAGTACAAGAGGAAGTGATGATTTCACCATAGATCTACTCAATAAGTTAGTTTTAGTCATAGATTTATTCTTCCCTTCATTTTCTCTTACTCAAAATCTTATGAATCACACACCAAAGGTTTTCCTTGACCTACCTTCATTATCCTCTTCCACTAGATGACACCATTTAGGTCTGGTAACCCAACATTGGGTCATTCAGAACTATTTTTCTAAATGTGAAGCTCGAATATATGATTAGTAGATTGGAATCAATATTTATCAAGCTTAAGCTTAAGATTAGTAAGCTAGATCGAGTTCAGGTGAGTGGAAAATCACCTTTAAACAATGATTTTAAAGAAAAGCAAACTTGTAAACTATGAGAATCATGTACCATTTTACTTTGTGAATATCAATTCGAATCCACTGAGTGATTAGGTAATTTTCATAGAACAAATGATTATTTTTGGTATATTTTGTGTTTTTATGTTTACACATTCAATCATAGAGTAATTTTTTATGTGATATGGTGGATGTGATATGATGAATTTAAGGTAGAATAGACATAAATATTCCTAATTTGCACTACTTTTGATGTAATAAAACGTATTGAGAAATCATATGCATATAAAGATCAATAATTAGATTAACATAGCGAGTTTATTGATAGTTGTTCCTATCCAGATGCATATAAAGATCAATGAATAGATTTATTATTGATTTCCAATATAATCAATTATAAGTTGAAGTAGATTCTTTTAAGAATAATGAACTATGCTCCATAATTCAGAAAGCAAATGGGAAATCCTAAGTACAGAGATAAGATTAGCATGGTGAAATTATTATTTGAGAGAACTTATAAATCACTATACTATAGATGCCCTGAACATTGTACAATCCATCATGAAGGCTTGCACCATGAAGGAAGAAATAAGAATATGATGATAGAATCGAATATGAGGTAACCAGAGTGTACCAGAGAGGTCTGGGAGTCTAAACACAACAAGGATATATTCCTTAGAAATAATAAGTATTTAACATGAATTAGAGATTATGATAGTTCCAAATCTAATCAAGAAATTGTTTACAATACTTATGAGTTTATCAAGCCTTGTGGAGTTATTGAGAAAAGTAATCAAACTAGAGTGCTTTGTCTCTCCACTCGAATATCTAAGATTAAAAGAAGAGTCCAGTAAACCAACCGTTGACCTTAGATGTTGAGGCCAGACATGATGATGCAGAAGTAGAATAGGTAGTTATTAAGTATACTTAGAGTGTTTGGTCTAGTATAAACATTATACAGTATGATCACAACTTACTTTGATACTTTCACACAATGTAGCACACCTCATACTGATCCAAGGTATAAAAATTAAAAAATCAGAATGAATCTAGCCAATCGTCATACAATTTTTTATCAAATTACTATCATGATGTATAGTTATAGATTTCAATTGACATGCTTGTATTTTATGGTGATATAATCATGTTATTGTATAACTGAACTATTATAATTTTCTATTAATTTTCTACTTATTGAGCT
The DNA here is from genome assembly GCA_963693085.1 of Alisma plantago-aquatica. Taxonomy (NCBI): domain Eukaryota; kingdom Viridiplantae; phylum Streptophyta; class Magnoliopsida; order Alismatales; family Alismataceae; genus Alisma; species Alisma plantago-aquatica. The sequence continues at coordinate 1,402,477,393 of OY856412.1, forward strand.
ACTAGCTCATATAATCTATTGAAAACTTTTTAAAAACAAATCTATATTAGCAGGAAGAGTCAAAAGTTAATTTCCATCAGAAATATATCACTTGTCATTTTGAGAGGAATAATTATCTTAGTTATATGGTCCCTTATCCTTTCTATAGTCTTGAGAATGTGAGAGTGGGGATTGAGAATAATTTTAAAAGAAAATATGTTATGACATATATATTGAAGTCAGCATTCTTTTCCCTCAATTTCTTATGATGTAAGAGTTAAACTCAATTGTGAACATGTGATGTTTATGTTTGTAGAATAAGTTTCTATCAGTGAGTCAAATAAGACTATTGGATATCCTACACATAAGATCCAGGGATTACATGGTCTAATTAGAAACTAAGGAAAATACAATGAGAATAATCCCAACTAATCAAATATACCAACACACCCCCTCAAGTTATAGAGTAACCATTATAAAGTCCCAACTTGATGCCCATATACTTAAATAAAGTAGGAGGAAGAGGTTTTCTAAGGATGTCTGTGACTTGATCACCTATCTAGATGTGAGGAGTGATGATATGCTTGGCTTTGACCAGGTCTCACACAAAATGATAGGCAACTTTAATGTGTTTTGTGCACTCGTATAAGACTGGATTATTAGCTATGTGTATAGTTGTCTGGTTGTCACGGTATAAAGTAGTTGGTATCTGAAGAGGGATTCTAAACTCAATAAAGATGGACCAGACCCCAATGTAGATCATAGTATGCATGAGCCATGGCCTTATATTTTGCCTCAGTATTGGAGTGAGCTACCATCGCCTATTTTTTACCCCTCCATGAAACTAGGTGAGTGTCAATCATGATACAATAGCTAGAAGTTGATCGTTGGTTTTTAACATCACCAACCCAATCTACTTCTACATATCTAGAGATAGATATTACCTTGTACTTAGGATGTTTGTACAAAAATCCTCATCATAGAGAATTCTTGAGATAGATAAGAATGTGTTAAACGCTAGACCATTAGGCCTGGAGTGGTGCACTCATGTTTTGGTTGTCTATACCAACAACATAGATAATATCTGGTCAAGAGATATTCAAATAAATTATCTTTCCAACTATATGATGATAGTTCTCTGTATAAACAAGGAATTCTCCTTCATGCATAGGCTTCATATGTTGTCCATTGAGGTATAGATTGGTTTGGCTTCTGCCATGTTGGCCTCTTGAAGAAAGTCTAAGACATAACATCAATGTGACAAGTTGATCCTTGAGGATGAGTGGAGAACTTTGATCCAGACAAAGTATTACATGGTGGGAAAGTCTTTTGTATGGAAATGTGCATGCAGAGGCTACTTGAGAAGGGATATGCCCATCATATCATCGTCAGTGATTACAATATCACCAGCATAGACAACAACAAGAACATCACCTTTGGAGGACTTAGAGAAGAATAAGGAGTGGCGTGCGGCTGATCACAGGAAGTTAAGATGTGTAAGGACATCACTTAACTTGTTGAACAAGGCATGTGGAGACTACTTGAGGCTACAGAGACCGTCAGAGGTGGCACACTTTGTGAGAAGATGTTCCCTCAACAACAAATGCAGGTGATTGTTTCTTATACACTGTGTCTAGTAGATCTCTGTTAAGAAATAAATTCTTCATGACAAATTGTTAAAGAGGCCAGTCAAGGTGAGCTACACGGAATATAAGGTTGTGGATGGAGGCAATCCTTGTAACTGAAGAGAAGGTCTAAAAGCAATTCATTCCAAAGGTTGGGTAAATCCTTTGACAACCAGACGCTCCTTGATATCTCAACTAACCCAACCCATCACCAACCTACCATATTTTTGCCTGCTGGTGGGGTCACAAGATCCCATGTCTTGTTTTTACGGAGAGCCTGCATTTCTTCCATCATGGCAGCTTTCCATTCAGAATGAAGCAGAACATCTGCTAGACACTTAGGGACATATGTTGTTGTAGGGAAATATAGAGATAGAGATGGAAGCAGAAACAAAAAATAACAATTGTCATATTTCCTTTGACCAGAGGATCGTGTCAACAACTATAGATTGGGTAGGAAGGTTGTAAGGCATATACCTGGTCCTGGAGCAAGTCTAGCGACTATCCTTGTAGAGGAATGCTTCTTTCACATGTAGCACTCATACAGTTTTTAGTTGTGGCTTCTTGGTGTAGCACAATGGATGGAGATTGATGATGTCCTCCCAGTGGGTGGCAATGGCCCCATGTATCTATATAGTCCACACAAATCATTGGAAACTCTTGTTTTTCTTTTACAAGTGACGGGAAGGATTTGACCCTTTGATGTCAATGTGATAGAACTAATTTGTTTTCCTTTTGTTGTCTATCCCTTTTATGGGTATGACTTACTCTGGGCTCTCATGTTACCACAATTGTGGGCTCCGATCTCTAAACCACGAATTAATCCCGAGTTAAACATGTGCGGAAGCAATCGGTAAACAGCGGAAGACAAAAATCACGGGAAATTAAAACTTTTCGAGACAAGAGCCTGAAACCACAAACCTTTTCCATAGAAAAAGGATTTAACTGTTTACATCACTGACAATTACTTCTTGAGTAATTTTATACAACATGATACAAAAATTCTCAAGAGTTCATACTCCAAAACACTCCAGGACCTGAGAGTACAGAGGACATATAGGACTTGACTCTATCTACACCATGAAGCAGGCTAGATCTCCACCTGAGATAGTTACTGCTCCTGATGCTGCTGTTGCTGGGATTGGTCACCAGAGTTCTTGTTCCTCCGTCTTCGACGACCACCTAAAAAGTAGAAGTCTACGGGGTGAGACAATTATACATAATTGCCCCAGCGAGAGTTATAACTCTCCACTAGGCTTTATAAGAAAAGTAAGGAATAACTAAAGCAATAAGAGCCTTCAAGATATTCACTAGCAGTTCTGATGATAAGCAAGAGTTCAATCAATATTAAAATATGAGAACATCTATGCTATTCAAGGTAACATCAATCAAATAACTCGTAGTTAACTCTAACAGATGTACTACGCTGTTGATTATGTTTTTCAAACATTATTATGCCCTGTGGAGATGAGGCATACCACTCATACTCCAACTGATCACTAAGAAGTCACATCAGTATCATACATAGGTCATTAAAAGAGCCGGATTCTTATGACCTCATCTTCCTCAGTCAGTTAGAGGATTGATTGTTTGACATCTGGCGGGATGTCTTTGTAATAGCTCACCAGGGTACTCAGGTCCTTCGCTATTTTTAGAGTTACAGTGGCATTCTGTACTCTCTTCGCTATCGGAAGATTTCTTGTTTATTTTTCACCGATACGGTATTTGTGTCTTTAAGGGAGTGTAGAGATACATCTCACCTTTAGGACTTTGTGGTGGGGTCTGATGGACTACTAGAATCTACATCATCCACTCACCCTTTCTTTTATAGTGAAGGTATGACGGACTACAAGAATCTACATCAAATACCTACACTAGGATGTCAGGTTCTACACATCCATGTACCCCACATACTCAAAAGTATGTGATCCAGGAGTTCCCTTAGGAAAACCTGTTTCACCATCATTTAGACTCTGACAATGATGGATCTATGATCAGGGCTCTACATTTCACTTGATTAGTTAGGTACATTCAGTATTCTTATCATCATACAATAATACAGCTATATATGAGAATACTAAAATGTAGCAGGCCTAACTCTTCACAATCATCAGTTATTTCATCTCAAGTCATCTGTCAAGCATGACCTTGATAACATTTATGGCTCTTACAGCCCATAAATCACAAAAGATGTCACTTAGCAGTGCATCAAGATGGTTCACTATTCATAAAGCTTAAAACATGTTTTCAATGAATATAACATGGTATTCCATACCTGGGTGTGACCATCATCTCATAATAACCTGCATGGTTAATTCAACAGATAATAGTAAACAATTCAACAATTGGGGTTTACTATTCATCTTTCATGTCATCACCCTAAAATTAGGGTTTACTATTCACTCCATGGTGAATTGTACTCATTACATCATCATGTAAGAGAAACATCATCATTAAGGCTCTTAATTAAGATTAATATCCATTAGATATCATAATTAGGGTTTCCATGACCTCACATAGGTGGGTCATTCCCTAATCATGCACATTCATGTGTATTTGAAGTATCTCACTTGAGTTTCCACCCAAAAAGGGTACTTCTCTCTCTAGGATACTTTCTCTCTCTAGAAATACTTTCTCTCTCCTATCACTAGTAGATGGTGCCAACACCACTCTAGATCAGGTTGAGATAAGTCTCCATTGACTAACATGAGCCAAAACATCAACATCATGTGATTAGGGTTTGATTAGAACAAGGTTTTACCCCTTTAGACCCCTCAAGGGTATTTTGGTAATTTGCCCCATGATTACCATCATGGGTTAACTCACTAATCACATAGTCCCTTAATAACCTAGGTTACCATTAGGGTTTAGATTGAATCATCATTGAACTAATTACATCATCAAATGGTTAAGTACAAACCATCACCAATCTCCAAACGGTTTCAACCTTCAAACGGTTTCAACCACCCAAACGGTCTTGAGACCGTTTGACCCCAAACGGTCTTGAGACCATTTGGATCCAAACGGTCTTGAGACCGTTTGGAGGTGAAGACCGTTTGGAAGGGTTGACTTCCAAACCGTTTGGAGCTTCAATCGGATTGAGGTCGTTTGGACCAATCGACCTTGAGGTCGTTTGAGCCCAAACGGTCTTGAGGTCGTTTGAGCCCAAACGGTCTTGAGACCGTTTGGCCCCAAACGGTCTTGAGACCGTTTGGTCTCAAACGGTCTTGAGACCGTTTGGATCCAAACGGTCTTGAGACCGTTTTGGATCAAATGGGCTCAAACCGTTTGGACCTCCAAAGGGGTTCAAAAGTCACCAATGTTCATGGATATGTGTGTTGAAGCCCTCATTTGATCAAAGCTATGCTAACCACTTATAAATTGAGTCAATTAGGGTTAGCCTTAGTCACTTAATCATCAAATTGACCCTCAATTGTAAGCCAATTAGGGTTCAATCATTCTCAATTAGGGTTTCAAGTTGATTGGTCATCAATGTTCAACAATGTGAATCAATTCAAGGTTGAACCTATCAATTGACCTTCAATTGGGCTCAAACTTGGCCCAAACGGTCTTGAGGTCGTTTGGACATCATCCAAACGGTCTTGAGACCGTTTGCCCAAAGTTTGACCAAAATCCAAGTCGTTTTGACTAAGGTTGAAGTCCAATTAGGTCAAAATCAGCAATTCTCATCAATTCATCAATTTCCTACAATTGGACCCTCAAACCATTAGATTAACTCAACCCTAGACCTTCAAACGGTCTTGGGTTGTGCCCAAACGGTCTTAGGACCGTTTGGAGGAATCTCCAAACGGTCTTGAGACCGTTTGGGTTCTTCAACCCAAAACTCAACAAGATCTGTATGTTAAATCAACACTTTTTCACCCGATTAGGGTTTCATGTTGAAGTGCCTTCAACTCTCAATCGGTTAAGAATTAGACTTTGATTCTTTGCAGAGATGAAATTCAATATGTTAGGGACAGACCCTCAAACGGTCTTCCCTTGGTCAACTCTTTCAAATGGTCTTGAGACCGTTTCAATCCAAACGGTCTTGCAAGACCGTTTGAGAGCAAACGGTTTGAAACCGTTTGAACCCAAACGGTTTGCAACCGTTTGGACCAAAAGGGTCCAAGTTCGTTTGAAAAAGTAACATAGGGAATCACGCCCCTCATCTTCAACCTCTTGCAAGGTCGGTTTCTCCACTGATTTGCTTGCAAACGTGCAAGGAAGAAGGGAGGTAGAAGGAGAATTTACCAAGCAAATTGCAAGAATTGAGCATACATATAAAGCATAAGTTTAGAGTTATAAAACCCGCCTAAAGGTTGATCTTAGAGCTCCAAGCCTTCAAGCTCCAAGCTTTAATGGCGTCCTTGAGCTTCCACAACTCGGTCAGAGGTGAATTCTCCAAGGAAACGTTGCTTTGGTCGGCTAGAACAAGAAGACTAAGTAAGCTAACCATAAAACCAACCTTAGAAAGTGAATTCCTCCATGAATTCGAGCTAGAAGGTGGGGTTCTCTTACCTTGAACAGGTTGGTGGTCCCCCCCCTGAGCTCCAGAGCTACCCTTGGTCGTTTGAGCAAGAAAGGAAGAGAAGTGAAGGAAAGAAAGTTTGTTCACTTAATTGCAAGGGAAAAGGGCTTATATACTTTAGCCTCTTTTACACCCTAAGGACCTCACAAGATTGGAAATCACATCTAGGTCCCTCCTTGCTCAAAGGCACGACCAAACCTATCTATCCTTATGCAAATCTCATTAAATCTCAATATCTAGGGGTAAAGGAATCCAACCTTCAACTAGGGTACGTACATGAAAGGGTTTCATACCCATTTTAGGTGATTTCTATCACAAAGATCATTTTTCTCATCTGATTATTAAATGATGTATCCCTTTCATCATTTCTACTATAAATGATGATAAGAGTCATAAAAGATGTTCTAGATATTAAGAATTACAACTTGGACCCCTCAATTTGGGTAAATTGCACTTTACCCCAAATTAGGGTTTCTAAGCATGGGAATTGCTTCCACAGCTGCACCTTGGTGCTCAAGCTTGGGAAATCCCTCAAACTTTACCATAACCATTCTCATGATGTCTTAACATCAAAGGAACATCTTATCTTGTGAATTTTGCAAGTTCAACCCTTAAACTGGGTAATTTGCACATAGGTCCCTGCATACAACACAATGCTACAACTTTATACAAAAAAGGAGCAAAATTGAAAGTAAATGTTCCTGAGGAACTAATTACATGCCAGGGAGTGTTCCCAAGTATATTAATTACATATTTAGGCAAAACTTCCAGGGTTAGGTCATAACCCAGGTCAGGGGTGTTACAAATTCTTTACCCCTTCAAAAGGATTTTGTCCCCGAAATCGATAAAGCATATTATAAGAAAAGAGCAGGATATTTTCTTCTCATTTCATCTTCTAGTTCCCAAGTGGCTTCTTCAACACCACGATGGTTCCAGAGGACTTTTACAAGGCTTATATCCTTCTTCATCCCAGGCCACCAATACATATCCTTCAAGTTTCGATACATCTTGGTGCTCCCTGGATGCATAGCATACATCGAAGAATGAGCTTCTTCCAGGACTAACTTCCTCAGGTTGTCCACATCTGGCACTATCATCCTTCCATGATAGCATGCCATCTGGTCATCTGACTCATGAAAACCTTCTCGCTTCTCATCTCCAAACTCATATCTAATCTGCTATACAAAAACATCTACTTGTTGTGCCTCCTTTATCTGCTCTCTTAAGGTAGGTTTAATCTGCATCTCAGCTAACAGACCAGCTAACAATGATGCCTTCAACTGCACATTGTCTTGCCTTAAAGAGATAAGCATATCTCTTCTAGAGCATACTAAGGAACTTAGTTGTGCCCTATCCATGGTTGATGTTGCTGATTTCCTACTCAAGGCATCATCAACCACATTGGCTTTGCCCGGATGGTAATCAATTGTACAATCGTAGTCCTTGATTAACTCCATCCAGCGACGTTGCCTCATATTAAGCTCATGCTGAGTGAAGATGTACTTAAGGTTCTTGTGGTCTGTGAAAATCTGAAAAGTTTCTCCGTAGAGATAATGTCTCCAGATTTTCAAAGCATGGACCAAAGCAGCTAACTCTAGATTGTGTGTCGGATAATTCTCCTCGTGTTTCTTAAGCTGTCGGGAAGCAAAAGAAATCACTTGTTTATCCTGCATCAACACACATCCAAGTCCATTCTTGGAGGCATCACAAAAGATTATATATTCCTTTCCTTGCTCAGGTAACACAAGCACAGGTGCACTCGTTAAGCTCTCCTTCAACAGTTGAAAAGACTATTGACACTTATCACTCCAAGCAAAAGGAACATCCTTTCGGGTTAACTTGGTCAAAGGTAAGGCTATAGAACTGAAATTCTTAATAAACCTTCGATAATAACCAGCTAACCCCAAGAAACTTCTAATCTCCGTCGGTGTCTTCGGTTGTTCCCACTGCAGAACAGATTCTATTTTTGCAGGGTCAACACGAATTCCCGAGGCAGATACCACATGTCCAAGGAAGGATACTTCAGATAACCAAAACTCACACTTGCTAAACTTAGCGTATAGCTTATGTTCCCTTAGCAAGGTCAAAGTCTGGCGAAGGTGTTGCTCATGCTGCTGAGCATCCTTACTATAAATCAGTATGTCATCTATGAAGACGACAACACACTGATCAAGAAAAGGTCGAAAGACTCTATTCATGAGTTCCATGAATGCAGCTGGTGCATTGGTTAGTCCAAACGACATAACCGTGAACTCATAGTGACCATATCTTGTCCTAAAGGCAGACTTGGATATGTCACTGTCCTTAATGCGGATTTGATGATATCCAGACCTTAAGTCTATCTTGGAAAAGACTGTTGCACCACGCAACTGGTCGAAGAGATCATCAATCCTCGGCAAAGGATACTTATTCTTTATTGTTACTTTATTGAGTTGTCTATAATCAATGCACAACTGCATCGATCCATCTTTCTTTTTAACAAACAAAACCGGAGCACCCCAAGGTGAGGTACTCGGTCGGATGAAACCCTTCTCAAGTAACTCTTGATGTTGTTTCTTGAGTTCTGCCATCTCAGCAGGCGCCATCCTATACGGAGTCTGGGCTATGGGTTTCGTATCTGGGACCAAATTGATTTCAAAATCAATTTCCCGGGGTGGTGGTATACCAGGAAGTTCTTCGGGAAACACATCCTCGAATTCCCTGACTATCGGAATTTCAGCAGGGTTGGAACTCTCCTTGGTAACATCTACCACATGGGCCAAGAATGCATAGCATCCTTGCCTCATCAACTTATCAGCAACCATAGCTGATACAAGACAGGTGGGCAGAATCTTTCTTTCACCTTGAAAGATCCATGTGTTGCTTTCATCAGCAAACACAGCCAGCTTGGACTCACAATCCAAGACAACTCGATACCTTTCCAAGGTATCCATCCCTAGGATTATATCAAATCCTTGCATATCAAGCGGTATGAGATCCACTTGAATGCGATGCTTAGAAAAGAAAAGTACACAAGGAGAGCATACTTCTTGCAGAACAGCAGACCCACTCAACGGAGTCTCCAACAACAACTTATCTGCCCTATGACTAGTTATCATATTGTAGTTACGAATCACTCTTCGAGTGATGAAAGAGTGCGTAGCACCCGGGTCAATCAAAACAGATACTACACAAGATTTAGACATATCAGAATATAAAAGTTCCATCTGACCTGTCACTACTTGTGGATTGACCACTGCCTCTGGTGGGTTCATAGCATAGAACCTCGCCGTAGTCTGTTGTTGAGGTGGTGCTGATGATCCAGCTTGAGACGCTTGCCCGCGTCCTCGACCTGTTCCTTGAGATTGTCCTCCCTGTGATCCCTGTTGTCCTTGTCTCAGAGGCTGTGTCACACTGACAGGCCTAGATCGGCAGTCCTTCATCAAATGTCCCACCTTACCGCAGTTGTAGCATCTTCTTTCTTGTGGTCTTTGTGGTCCGGTAGCAGACATTGATGCAGAACTCTGTGTCTCCCGAGGTGGTTATCCTCTTCCTCTACCTCTACTAGGAGACCACTGAGTCTGAGGACTAGATCTAGATGGTGGAGGGTTAGGTGCAGAGGATCTAGACTTCTTAAAGTCCATAGATGAAGAACCCTGGAACTGTGGATACCTTTTCTGTGTTTGCCTCTTCTCAACCACAGATCTCTCTATCCTTCGGACTGACTCAACGAAGGTAGAGAATCTCTCTCGGTTCTCTAAGGCAGACACTGGGGTAGACATGTCAGCATTCAACCCCTTCTCAAACCTTCTGATTCTTTCTTCTTCTGTGGCAGCCATGTGCGGACAAAACCGCAACAGCTCCATGAACTTAGCTTCGTACTCGCTAATGTTCATCATACCCTGTCTCAGTCTCTCGAACTGAGAGATCTTCTCGTCTAGGAAGGTCTTTGGGAAATATCTTTGGACAAACTCCCGCCGAAAATCTTCCCACGAGATCTCTATTCCAGGTCTCTTCTGCTCTTCCATGGTCCACCAGTGACCAGCACTTCCTTTGAGAAGATAGACAGCATGTCTAACCTTCTCAACTTCAGGGATGTTGAGGATCCTAAAAGCCTTCTCCAGCTCTGTCAACCACAGATCAGCATCTGCGGGGTCAGTAGTCCCATGGTACTCGGTAGCTCCGACACGACGTAGTCGCTCGAATGTCTTCCCGATACCTTGCCCCTTAGGCTGGACAGGTGCCCTAGGTGCAGGCATAGGCAACCTGTCGATTATATGTGTCATGGCAGTCATGAACTGCCCAAACATTGTCTGGACTGCTGGGTTACCTATGTCAGCTGGGCCAAACTGGGGTGGCTCTCTAGGTTGTTCTGGTACAGGCTGTTCCACCTCTGGTACTCCTGCACTGCCTTGAGGTGCACTGGCACTACTTTCTTCCACATACTCATCATGTGGCTCTGACATCTTAAGTATCTTCTCCTCCTGAGGAGTAGAAGATTCCTTTAGATAAGGAAGGAATACTAAAGATAGACTCGACTTCCTAAGTCCTATGCCTCTGTAGACTCGGCGAACCTAGAACTCTGATACCACTTAATTGTGGGCTCCGATCTCTAAACCACGAATTAATCCCGAGTTAAACATGTGCGGAAGCAATCGGTAAACAGCGGAAGACAAAAATCACGGGAAATTAAAACTTTTCGAGACAAGAGCCTGAAACCACAAACCTTTTCCATAGAAAAAGGATTTAACTGTTTACATCACTGACAATTACTTCTTGAGTAATTTTATACAACATGATACAAAAATTCTCAAGAGTTCATACTCCAAAACACTCCAGGACCTGAGAGTACAGAGGACATATAGGACTTGACTCTATCTACACCATGAAGCAGGCTAGATCTCCACCTGAGATAGTTACTGCTCCTGATGCTGCTGTTGCTGGGATTGGTCACCAGAGTTCTTGTTCCTCCGTCTTCGACGACCACCTAAAAAGTAGAAGTCTACGGGGTGAGACAATTATACATAATTGCCCCAGCGAGAGTTATAACTCTCCACTAGGCTTTATAAGCAAAGTAAGGAATAACTAAAGCAATAAGAGCCTTCAAGATATTCACTAGCAGTTCTGATGATAAGCAAGAGTTCAATCAATATTAAAATATGAGAACATCTATGCTATTCAAGGTAACATCAATCAAATAACTCGTAGTTAACTCTAATAGATGTACTACGCTGTTGATTCTGTTTTTCAAACATTATTATGCCCTGTGGAGATGAGGCATACCACTCATACTCCAACTGATCACTAAGAAGTCACATCAGTATCATACATAGGTCATTAAAAGAGCAGGATTCTTATGACCTCATCTTCCTCAGTCAGTTAGAGGATTGATTGTTTGACATCTGGCGGGATGTCTTTGTAATAGCTCACCAGGGTACTCTGGTCCTTCGCTATTTTTAGAGTTACAGTGGCATTCTGTACTCTCTTCGCTATCGGAAGATTTCTTGTTTATCTTTCACCGATACGGTATTTGTGTCTTTAAGGGAGTGTAGAGATACATCTCACCTTTAGGACTTTGTGGTGGGGTCTGATGGACTACTAGAATCTACATCATCCACTCACCCTTTCTTTTATAGTGAAGGTATGACGGACTACAAGAATCTACATCAAATACCTACACTAGGATGTCAGGTTCTACACATCCATGTACCCCACATACTCAAAAGTATGTGATCCAGGAGTTCCCTTAGGAAAACCTGTTTCACCATCATTTAGACTCTGACAATGATGGATCTATGATCAGGGCTCTACATTTCACTTGATTAGTTAGGTACATTCAGTATTCTTATCATCATACAATAATACAGCTATATATGAGAATACTAAAATGTAGTAGGCCTAACTCTTCACAATCATCAGTTATTTCATCTCAAGTCATCTGTCAAGCATGACCTTGATAACATTTATGGCTCTTACAGCCCATAAATCACAAAAGATGTCACTTAGCAGTGCATCAAGATGGTTCACTATTCATAAAGCTTAAAACATGTTTTCAATGAATATAACATGGTATTCCATATCTGGGTGTGACCATCATCTCATAATAACCTGCATGGTTAATTCAACAGATAATAGTAAACAATTCAACAATTGGGGTTTACTATTCATCTTTCATGTCATCACCCTAAAATTAGGGTTTACTATTCACTCCATGGTGAATTGTACTCATTACATCATCATGTAAGAGAAACATCATCATTAAGGCTCTTAATTAAGATTAAGATCCATTAGATATCATAATTAGGGTTTCCATGACCTCACATAGGTGGGTCATTCCCTAATCATGCACATTCATGTGTATTTGAAGTATCTCACTTGAGTTTCCACCCAAAAAGGGTACTTCTCTCTCTAGGATACTTTCTCTCTCTAGAAATACTTTCTCTCTCCTCTCACTAGTAGATGGTGCCAACACCACTCTAGATCAGGTTGAGATAAGTCTCCATTGACTAACATGAGCCAAAACATCAACATCATGTGATTAGGGTTTGATTAGAACAAGGTTTTACCCCTTTAGACCACTCAAGGGTATTTTGGTAATTTGCCACATGATTACCATCATGGGTTAACTCACTAATCACATAGTCCCTTAATGACCTAGGTTACCATTAGGGTTTAGATTGAATCATCATTGAACTAATTACATCATCAAATGGTTAAGTACAAACCATCACCAATCTCCAAACGGTCTTGAGACCGTTTGGAGGTGAAGACCGTTTGGAAGGGTTGACTTCCAAACCGTTTGGAGCTTCAATCGGATTGAGGTCGTTTGGACCAATCGACCTTGAGGTCGTTTGAGCCCAAACGGTCTTGAGGTCGTTTGAGCCCAAACGGTCTTGAGACCGTTTGGCCCCAAACGGTCTTGAGACCGTTTGGTCTCAAACGGTCTTGAGACCGTTTGGATCCAAATGGTCTTGAGACCGTTTTGGATCAAATGGGCTCAAACCGTTTGGACCTCCAAAGGGGTTCAAAAGTCACCAATGTTCATGGATATGTGTGTTGAAGCCCTCATTTGATCAAAGCTATGCTAACCACTTATAAATTGAGTCAATTAGGGTTAGCCTTAGTCACTTAATCATCAAATTGACCCTCAATTGTAAGCCAATTAGGGTTCAATCGTTCTCAATTAGGGTTTCAAGTTGATTGGTCATCAATGTTCAACAATGTGAATCAATTCAAGGTTGAACCTATCAATTGACCTTCAATTGGGCTCAAACTTGGCCCAAACGGTCTTGAGGTCGTTTGGACATCATCCAAACGGTCTTGAGACCGTTTGCCCAAAGTTTGACCAAAATCCAAGTCGTTTTGACTAAGGTTGAAGTCCAATTAGGTCAAAATCAGCAATTCTCATCAATTCATCAATTTCCTACAATTGGACCCTCAAACCATTAGATTAACTCAACCCTAGACCTTAAAACGGTCTTGGGTTGTGCCCAAACGGTCTTAGGACCGTTTGGAGGAATCCCCAAACGGTCTTGAGACCGTTTGGGTTCTTCAACCCAAAACTCAACAAGATCTGTATGTTAAATCAGCACTTTTTCACCCGATTAGGGTTTCATGTTGAAGTGCCTTCAACTCTCAATCGGTTAAGAATTAGACTTTGATTCTTTGCAGAGATGAAATTCAATATGTTAGTGACAGACCCTCAAACGGTCGTCCCTTGGTCAACTCTTTCAAACGGTCTTGAGACCGTTTCAATCCAAACGGTCTTGCAAGACCGTTTGAGAGCAAACGGTTTGAAACCGTTTGAACCCAAACGGTTTGCAACCGTTTGGACCAAAAGGGTCCAAGGTCGTTTGAAAAAGTAACATAGGGAATCACTCCCCTCATCTTCAACCTCTTGCAAGGTCGGTTTCTCCACTGATTTGCTTGCAAACGTGCAAGGAAGAAGGGAGGTAGAAGGAGAATTTACCAAGCAAATTGCAAGAATTGAGCATACATATAAAGCATAAGTTTAGAGTTATAAAACCCGCCTAAAGGTTGATCTTAGAGCTCCAAGCCTTCAAGCTCCAAGCTTTAATGGCGTCCTTGAGCTTCCACAACTCGGTCAGAGGTGAATTCTCCAAGGAAACGTTGCTTTGGTCGGCTAGAACAAGAAGACTAAGTAAGCTAACCATAAAACCAACCTTAGAAAGTGAATTCCTCCATGAATTCGAGCTAGAAGGTGGGGTTCTCTTACCTTGAACAGGTTGGTCGTCCCCCCCCGAGCTCCAGAGCTACCCTTGGTCGTTTGAGCAAGAAAGGAAGAGAAGTGAAGGAAAGAAAGTTCGTTCACTTAATTGCAAGGGAAAAGGGCTTATATACTTTAGCCTCTTTTACACCCTAAGGACCTCACAAGATTGGAAATCACATCTAGGTCCCTCCTTGCTCAAAGGCACGACCAAACCTATCTATCCTTATTCAAATCTCATGAAATCTCAAGATCTAGGGGTAAAGGAATCCAACCTTCAACTAGGGTACGTACATGAAAGGGTTTCATACCCATTTTAGGTGATTTCTATCACAAAGATCATTTTTCTCATCTGATTATTAAATGATGTATCCCTTTCATCATTTCTACTCTAAATGATGATAAGAGTCATAAAAGATGTTCTAGATATTAAGAATTACAACTTGGATCCCTCAATTTGGGTAAATTGCACTTTACCCCAAATTAGGGTTTCTAAGCATGGGAATTGCTTCCACAGCTGCACCTTGGTGCTCAAGCTTGGGAAATCCCTCAAACTTTACCATAACCATTCTCATGATGTCTCAACATCAAAGGAACATCTTATCTTGTGAATTTTGCAAGTTCAACCCTTAAACTGGGTAATTTGCACATAGGTCCATGCATACAACACAATGCTACAACTTTATATAAAAAGGAGCAAAATTGAAAGTAAATGTTCCTGAGGAACTTAATTACATGCCAGGGAGTGTTCCCAAGTATATTAATTACATATTTAGGCAAAACTTCCAGGGTTAGGTCATAACCCAGGTCAGGGGTGTTACAACAATAGTGAGAGGACAACATTTGTATGCATTAATTGTGCCTTATGTAAGCCTTGACTACCACTCTATTTATAGGGGGGGCAGTTTTAGGATTTTCATATCAGTTGGGAGTCGAAGAAATTGAATTTTATGAGTCTGACGACAACCGCAACCCCCCAAATGGCGTCCTCTACCACTTAAAAAAATGCATAATACCCTCTCAACAATCACCCTCTCTACTCTGAGTTGTGAAAACATACTTCCTAACTATTGAATTAATAATTTATTAAGCCATTGAATGTCTTAAACTTTTGAGACATAATTTTCTTTGAATATATAAGTACAAATTTTAAATCAATCTAGTAAATTTGTATCTAAAGTCTAAATCTAGAACTAACATAAATTAATTTTGCATTCTTAGAATTTAAATAAATTATTCAAGACCCATAATCTGTTTAAAAGATTTAAATAAGTAGAGTCCATTCATATTTTGTCAGTCCTAGTTGGTTCCCATGCATCCCCACTACACCACATCCACACTCTAGTCAAATCCATTGCTCTGAAAACAAATGCAATGATCCCCACCCCCGACTTCCACTAAAATACACATACCCTCTTAGTAGCGGCATTCTCCTCACCACTCGTGCAAGTATCCTCTCATAACCAATGCCCTTTCCTCTCCGATCATAGCATGCTCACCCTCTCCTATCTGGTCTCCCTCTCTTCTCCCTTCTTTGCCGTTGGCCATTCGTCACTGGCTGCTCTGCCTCTCCTCGCCGCTCTTCCTCTCCTCGTAGATTTTCCTCTCCTCACAGATTGCCTTCTTTGGAGTTAGATGAAGTTTGCCCAAACCTATACAAGCACAATAAGGTGACAGTAGCTCCACCTCAGGCCTCCACTACTAGAAGTAAGGCCACAAGAAGTGAAGCTCCTCACGAGTAGTAGTGAAACCCAGGGCATGTAGTAGTCGAGCTCAGCCACTAGAATCAGTGAAGCTTGACTGCAAGTAGTGTGGAAATGGTCAGCCCCAGTGACACTCACTACTGTTATCCCTTGGGTTAGTTCCTTTTCCCCCTTCTTCCTTTCTCAATCACCTTTGACTTGTGTATGGTGTTAAAATACTATCCCAATCCATGGACATCTCATCCCATTTACTAATTTTGTGAAGATGTTGCCACAAAAGCATCACTGTGAGGGTTTGGGATGGTATTTGTCTTCAGATCGACTTTTCTTACCCCTCTTTCTAGATATGTGGGAAAGAATCTCCATTTTCCTTACAAATGTTCTATTTTCTCTATTGAGTCAACTTGAATTTCCCTCTAACTCTTCTTGCAGGTTAATTTCTAGGTTTATTGTTGATATGATACCTCTCTGTCCTACTGGGTTTCCTCTCCATCATGTAATGAGTCCACCCACATATATTAGCACATTAATCAAATGATTCTTTAGTATGAAACATGAAAAACAATCTCATGCCTTGGAAACTGCTCACGATTAGCTCGATGTATTATTCTTCCTTCACCGCTATGTTGTATCTTATATGTCTTTCTCATGTTCCACTCTCTCCTTCCTTTCCAGCTGATAATGCTTACATCTCTAGTTCTCTCATGTTCTACTCACTTAGGTGTGCTTGTCAATTGTGAACCAATGAATCTTGAAATTTAGATTGTAGTCTCTTGAATCTATCATGAAGATAATAACTCAAAGATGTTCTATATAATGTTGTATTATTGATTTAAAGCAACTGACATTAAGACAATAATTGTTTGAATCTCTAGTAAGCACATATATTAGATAATTTGTTGTAGGATTTCCATTTTTTTAATAAATTCTGACCCATCTCTTTAATTGCCCTATGTGGGATCCTAGGACCTTTTACAGTTCATCTAAGCCATTTCTCATGGTGAATTAACTTAATTTTAGTCTGATTTACATTTTTTTTCTGAATGTGATTTAGGTTATTTGTAATGTTGAATGCATTGAGTGCTTGATGAATACTACTATAATATATTTTAGTTAGAAATATAAAACAACAAATGAATGAAAACAATAATAGTTGCACGCAACACACTGCCTATGAGTTTCTCGTCCATACTACTTAAAAAATGACCATCTTTATATACACATATGCTAACATACAAAGGTGGGAGGTTGTGTTCTGGTATGCTCTGATTGGGTTAGTGCGACACTTGACTCCTCAGAGTGTTGTTTAAAGGCAGAGGTGAGTCCTAGTTTTATTCAACCTTAGATCCAATGGCAAAAGCATATATGCCTAAATTACCCTCTATCTTCTATGTTACTTTCCTTTGTTAACATGTCATTATATTCACGAAGTTGCTTAATGATGAGTAAATATCATAGTATTTGTAAATTCATGATTTAAATAACTCAAGAAGTAAGATTATAATGTGTATTATGTTTAATTTGAGTTAATGGCTTTGAAGTTAAATATAATCATGTATGACTCCTTTGTTTGAGGTAATCACTCCTTTCCACCCCTTACCAAATGGAGGCTGGATATCCCTCTCTCCTCTTAAGATGTAAAACAAATTAGATAATTGTGTAGTTATGTGTAACCTGATCTCCAATACTATTAGTTATCTCATTTCCCTTGATTTCTCTTGATAAAATGAGTCATGTGATTATTTAGAAAGTAGAATTATCCAATCTGATTAGGATCATGTTTCACTAGTGTTTGTAGGCCCTATATTCATTTAGGCCCAAACTTGGGTACTTAGGAAGCTTACACGATACAATATAGGATCATAAAGGAACTTAGAGCTAGATTGCTAAAACCCAAGTTATTAAAAGTCCTCAAACTTGATGATTGTTGTTTAACATATCATTTGCAATAAACATCATCTTAGTATGATTTTTGTATACACTAAAGGCATCAATCCATTATTTGTTCATAAATGGGTGATCTTAAGAAGTTGAGGGTTTGTGCATGAAAGGATATAAATATGTTTATATGATACCAAGAATTTGAGGGTATATTTATGACCACTAGAGGCTACCAACACCTACCCTTGATGGAGAGTGAGAGGATGTGGATGTTATGGCTAATACCTGCCATCCTCCAATGTCAGACTTGTCACGACCATCTGCAAGTAATTTGGTGGCCATGCTGACATCTGATATATTTGTAAATGTATAAATATGTCTTTATTACATAGTGTTTATGCTAAATCACACCAAAAGTCACTTAAACTAGATCTTTGTCCCTAGTTTAAACCTAAGATTTCTATTTTCTCTAATGAGTCAACTCAAATTTCCCTCTTCCTATTCTTGCACATTCATTTCTAAGTGTATTGTTGATTTGTTCCTTCTCAGTTCTGCTCAGACAGAACCCATATCTTTCTTATGTAGGATGATCATGTTCCTAACAAGAACCTACTCGTCTAAACAACATTTTTTTCTTCAAAATCCTCATCCCCAATATAAGTTATATAATATTTTCTAAGTATGATTTGGGCCTAGGAGGGAGCCTTCATAACTAAAATTCTCCAAATTTTTATCCTATTTTTTATCACATCAACTTTGATCTAGATCTGTAGGAAAGACGAATCGGATTTCCTTATAAATTATATATTTTCTTTAGATCTAAATTTTTGAAATGTCTACACGAAGAGGAAAACAAGGGGTTGCACGACATACAAAGTTGTTGCTCCTGAGAAGGGAAAAAAATGGATATGTGAAGTTTCCAAAGACTTTGGATGTCCAATTGGATATAACACTTTAAATCTAACCAAATGGTTAGGGATATACGCTCGGTGTCCACAAATCTTCCCTATTGCTAAAAGTTGGAGCCAAAAACACGAGAAAGAGATTTGTGAATGTGATGGCTTCCGTAAAGGCATGCAAGATATATATTAGTATTTACGAGTAATTGCAAGTTGAATTTTTGACACTTATATATAGTTATGCATTTTTTAATGGAGGACCGACATAGCTTAGCTCTGTTGGATGGTGTAGTTACATGGGGCAAGGAACGGATCCAACAAGAAATAAGGTCATGGAGGAACAAATTAAAGAAGGGATGTTACCATGCTGACAAACCAATAGAGGAACAAGACAAAAAGTGCAAGGATAATAGAATATCGGTTGATCAATGGGAAACACTGTTACCATACTGGGACAAGGAAGACTCTAAGGTGATATTACATTATAATATATTCAAATTTTCTTCAATATATGAATATTTCACAACTATAATATATTATTTCAGGTTGTGGCTACTAGAAACAAGAGAAGTAGAAGAGTTGCAGGACCCACATATACTGGTGGACCTTGGTTGATTGCAACCATTCTGCCCAAGATGGTAAGTATTTGTTAGTAATCTTGTTTATGATGTTAATTTTTTAACTTTGACAAGGATTCTATGTATTCTAATCGTAATGTCCATCAACTTTTTAGAAGAAAGAATCCAAAGAAAATAATGAGTATAAGGTATATTTTAGTACTCATGTAAATCGGAAGTTAGAAATCCCCAATGAGAGGATAGAGACATTACTTGTAAGTGGTAACAAGTAGAATATTTTTTTTACTAAATGTCTTTCTTAAGTTTTGCTAATTATCATTTACCTTTTTTATGCAAATTAGAGGCAAGTTGCACAATCATGCAAGGAAAGAGGGGTTGACGAAACACATGATCCAATAGAGTTTGAATCTATTCTGGATGATGTTTATGGCCTACACCATGGAGGGTATTAAAGGGGCTATGATGTTGGAGTATCTTGTAGAGATATGAAGAACCAGAAAGACAAAGATGTTATACATTCTGTTGTCATAGATCTTCAACAAGAACTAGAAAATAAGAACAAAGAACTAGAGGATATGATCAAGGAACGTACTGAAGTGAAATCTACAATAGAGACATTGGTACCTTTTTCTCACCATTGTTAATGTTGATTAAACCCATGTAAACTTATTTTGTTTACATGTCACTAGAAGGGAAAGCTTGACAATAGGGATGTTTTGAAAAGAAGGCATGCTCCTTTTCAGGATGTTCCCAACAACACGGTAAATGAATTCCAAGTTCTCATACAACATTTTATACTCAAGACTAAACATCATAAAGCAAATTATGTTCACATTTTATGTTTTACTTTTTTATTATTTTGTAGGGACGGTCGTCACGCCAGTCTCACGCTTCTGCTACTTCACAAAATGGGGATCAAATTAATACCTAGAATTTTGATGATCTGTTTGTCATCCCTTTTTATCAAGTTTTAGGCTTCTTAGATATATTTTAGACTTCACATGTGTTTACTAAGACAAGTTTGAATTGTTTGTTTATTATATAGCTAATGCATACATTGAATTATGACATATCAATGTGTATTAACTTATTGGGATGTTTCTGAATTGCTAGATGTATAGTTTTCTAGCATGAGATGTACATACTCTCTTTAAATTTTCTGATATGAAAAAATGTTAGTAAGGATCCTGATCAAAGTTCGATGATGACATTAGATGTATATTTGAGAGTAGTGTTGCTCGTTTTCTTGTAACATGGAGACCCAAAGCCATGTCATTGTTGTTTATAATTAAATTTTGTTAAGATTATGGTCGAGTTGGAGGTGTCGTTGTTGGCATGAGAGCTACTACTCCTGTCATCATGAGAGCTACTACTCTTATCCATCTTTTAACTCTCATCTTCTTTTCAGAAGAATCGGTAAAAATTCATCCAAATCAGTTCTTCCTTAATGACTACCCAATGGGTGCTATATATTTCTTTGAAGGCTATATACTTTGCTAATGGAATTTAAATAAAAACATTTCTGATCACCCTATACATATTCTTTGAAATTACAGTGTCAAGGGCTCTAAGATGGTGAATGTTTCAGGTCATCTTCCAATATGAGTTTGCATAAAGATGAAAGAAAAAAGAAGTAAATTGGTTCAGGCAAAAATGATGTTGATCATTGTTCGTTTCCAGGTTCCATCCCCTGGTTCCTTGTTGGAGGATGATTTGGATTTTTTTCATCTTTCTCAACTAAAAGATCCCCTTGCCACCCACCAAAAGAATACATGATTAGCTGATTAGTATTCACCAACAAATATCTATCCTTTTCAATTACTCTAATTAGATTCATATCTTGAAATAGTTACATGCAAAGAGGTTACTTTGGGAGATCGGTGGAGCTATACACTTGGTTGGCAAGAGGCGTCATGATAAGGTTCCATTTATATCCCTTAAATGTTGTGAAACTGATAAGAAGGTTTTTTAAGAAAGGCATACAACATGCAAACTAGAGAGCTAACTCTCTTCACCCATGATTGCAGGGTGAATACTTGAAACAAGTTACAAGTGAAAACTTGTTGATTATTCTCATTGCAATTTTGTTTCACACGCAACTTAGTGTAGAGACATTCTCCATTTTCTCTACTGTCTAGTTTCAACTCCTACTCCCTAGTGGACTGGATGGACATTTGCGACCATTTATGCCCATTTAGGGCATGTTGGCCCCAATTTTGGTTAAATGATGTCACACGGTAGGTCATTTTAGGTGTTGCCTAACTGCCTAGGTGACGAGGCTCTCCATTTAGTGAGATCACCCCTAGCTTCCCAGACAACTAGGGAGGGGGTCCAAACTTGTGATACAAGAAGTGAGGCCTAGATAAGATTTTGAAATATGTTTGGAATGGAAAGGGGATATGATGGGTGGGGGAGCATACACTAGAAAAAAAATCTTGCTTAATGGGTTGTGGTGGGATTTGGAGGGAGGTAGTAAGAAGGAGATTGAGGAGTGGGGTGGTGCTTCCAAGCTAGAAGTGGGTACACTAGCCAATTAGAGGTGACTAGATGCACTCCACGAGACTCGAACACACGAGATCTCTCAATATTTATAAAAACCCTAACAAGACTCGATCACAACACTATATAGGTCACCCACAAGTGCACGGGGTACTATTGTAGTATAGATGATAGGCAAGAGTAGGGCTCAATCCTCAGGGACAGAGGGGGCACTAGAGCTAAGTTAGTGTTGGCTACGTTCCTAATGCAGAGACTAGAGTTGAAAGGTTTAAAGTGGTTTTGATTATTAAACTAAGTCAGACAAGAAAGTAAAGGCAATATGAAATCTTAGTTATCACAAACCCTAAATTATCCTAAGTAAGCAAGTCTAAGGAACTAGATTAAGCAATTAGCTAAATAGGATAAAAGGCTAACTACACTACACTAGTAGAGCAATTAACAACTAAGAGATAAGTTAACCACTAGAGAGAGAAAGAATCTAAGTTAACCCTAAGGAACAAGACTAAGCTATTAACTTGATTGAGTAAAAGCAACTAAACTAGATTAGCATGAACAAGCTAAGAAGGCAAGATAGGTTTTAAGCAATGAGATTAGGTAGGTGGGCCATTTGGGAATGTGATATGATATTAGTTGGGGGTGTCAACATGGCACACAATTATCACAATTCAATCTAGATTGCCAAACTAAACAACAAGGCAAGTGTTATTAGAATGTACCATATACTACTAGTTGGAGAACTAGGGTTAGGTGTAATTCTGGTAGGACTGGTAAAGTCTAGGTTTCTAGGGTAAGTGGTATTATGGCAATTGAGAGTTAAGGGTAGAAATGGGAGTAGAGATGAGGGTTTTTCACCTCATGCCACTAGCCATCTAGCCTTTAGAAAGCTCTAGGCAATTGCACTAATCACACTTACACTAGCCATTTAGATCTCACACTCACTTGTAGAAGGAGGGATATGTATGTAGCAACAAAGGGGGATAGCTAGGGATCTACTAATTGGACCTCGAAGTCATTCCTAAAATTGCTACATACACTCCAATTCCTCCTAGAAGCTAAGTGTCATCAAACATCTCAAAGAAAGCAATCCATGTTAAAAGCACAAATCATATGCAATAAAATAGGAAATGAGATAGAAGTAAGAGGCAATCATCATAGATAGAAATCATGTTCATTACAAGTTATTTTCCCTCAACATGGTATCAAAGTCATATTTTTACCCCAAACAGCCCACCACTAGGGGCTTAGCTAGGCATAATCAAAGAAATGACAAAAGAAAGGGGAAAAGGGGATAAGACTCTATGGAGCTCGAAGTAGATCTTCCTTCTTCACCTCCTAGTAGCTTGGGGATGACCTCTCTCCTGCAATGGTGAATATGGGCATGAGAATGTAGGGGATTATGGAGGAAAACCTAGAAAGCTAGGTTTCCAAGGTAGAAATGAGGTAGAAATTGTGGGTGGAGAGCATAAATGTAAGGGAAGTGCAATGAAAGCTCAAGGAGTGGGTAGAGAGGAGTAATGACAGTTAGGGGGTGTAACCAAACCAACCCAGCTGGCTGGTCAATCTCAGTAATCTTATCGGCCGGCAAACCGGAGACGGACGACCACGGTCCCGACCGTCACCAGCATCGTGACGTTTACTAATCAATGACTCAACAACAACTTGACCCGACTTAGGATTTTTTTTGTTGATATTGAGTTGGAGGGAGCATCCCCCCTATCTAAATAGAATCCATTTTCTTTTTTTGGAATGGTTTTCAGGCGTAGTAGCTCGTCTCAGACAAGAGGAAAAGGGGAAGGGCACGAGGCCCCTTCATGCCCCGGCCGCCACCTATGTATATATAGGTGGTGGGGAAGTACTAGGTAAGTAGGGGTATTGTTGAAAAAATAGTGCAGAAAATGGTAGGAATTAGGTGGTAGCACGGCTGTGCTGAACAACACGTCCATGGTGGATAGAGGTGGGAACAGTCGTAGTGGTAAGGAACGGTCGTTCCAAGAAAGTGGCAAAATCATAGGTTGAAGTGGTGAAATGGAGGCTGGTAGCACAGCCGTGTTGGGCAACACAGCCGTGGTGAGGGCTAGGTAGAACGGTTGTGCTGGGTAGTACAACCGTGGTGGTGGAGTTGGAGAGGAGGTTGTTCCCTCTAGCACGCCCATTCTGTCTTCAGCTATCACCGCCGTGCTGGATAGCACAGCCGTTTTGGGGGCTTCATACTACGGTCGTGCTAGGCAGCACAGACGTAGTGGTTAAGTTGTTGCAGCTTGTAAATCTTTACAATTTCTCTGTAACTTGGGCATTAGCCAGCACGACCGTTCCTTGACACCACGGCCGTGCTGGGGTCTTCAATGGCAAAATGAACTTCAATCTTCATCATCAAAGGACTTCTTTATTTGATGTCGAATATTGGCCATTAGGAGTAGGTTGAGGGAGCTTTGGGGCCTTATTTGAACCCCTCCATGAGCGGAGGAACCTTAAAAATCCTTCCTTCTCTCTCATCGATCCAAAGCATGGTCCAAGTACCTGAAAATAATGCAAAGAATGTCCATAAGTATATTTTATAATAATACTGACATTGGGGAATTTAACTTGCATTCTACTATGTTTAGATGTGAATAAAGTATAAAATAGAACAAGATGGAACCCTACAATAGGGCTGCATCATGGGGGTAGAGGGACTAATTGGCATCAATAGCAGAAGTCTAGTGAAGAGGAAAAGGGGCAGCATGGGACTAGGTGCAACGATCAGGGATGATGAAGGAAAATGTTTGCAATGACTCAGAGCAATCATTGAGGGACCTGATTTATCAAGATAACAGAAGCTGAGACTGACGATCAGGATTAGAGCTGCTGCTGACATGGTGCTACCCAAGGCCCAACTGAAATTTCATGCATTGAACGTGGTCAATGATATTCAGTGTTTACAATTAAGCTTTGCTTTCATGTTTCCCACATCCTCTAGTCCACTGTCCACCATGATTTTGTGGAACTCTATGCTGGATCGGTGATTGAAATTAGATCCTCCACTTTTTCACCATGAAACAGAACTATGTTAAAATCTCCTATTGCAGCCTAGGCTTCTGAGCAACTGGCTGCTCTCACGTGCATCACGACATGCAATTCCACACGAATCTCTTTTGGTATATGTTTACATGCATGCTAACTATCAGTTATTTATTTTGTAGTGAAAAAAATGCATGTGGTTAGCTCGTCAAATGACTGTGCATCTGTTGCTGTCTCATAGGACCAAAATATCGCCTGAGTAGCCTCTTGCTTCAACCCTGTTGAAGCGGTTAAAGCCGAGCTTCTGAATAATAACCTCAATGATTTTCCCATTCATTTCGGTTTTCAAGAAGATTGCCACTTCAGGTCTGTGGTTAGTAACATATTTTTTCTAAATCGTCTTATCTCTTTAGGCTTAAGACGCCCCAAAATTTCCATGTCATAGGTTTTTTTTGGTCGGGTATTCCCAACCCAATTCAGTTTATTTTTCCTTTTTGGTAGCAAATTTTTAGACGAGATCTTCTGGATATTCATATTGTTTTAACTGGTTTGTGTACCTTTTGACCCTACATGTTAATGCTAAATCGATCCAATCAGTGAAAATAGTTCATCATTCTAGCATTTTCTGAAAAAAATGCAGCTGAACCGAACTGTCAAGTTATTAGCTGGTGTGGTAATCTTATAAAATAAAAAGTGCTATGCCTAGGAATGTTTATTGCTATAGTATATTGCTTGACCAAACGACCATGAAATGACCCTTGCATAAGGTATCTGTGGTGGTATAGATTCATCATTTAGAACTTCACTTAAAGCATGTTTTACTAATTCTAGCACATTCACGGTAGCCTAAGAAGGGACGCTTTTTAATCTTCAAAAGCAAAAACGTTTTAATAATCAAGATATATATACGCACAGATTTTTACTGATCCGAACTAAAACCGATCCGACCCGCAAATATACGATCCGCATTCGACCCCAACCTAAAAAAATCCGCAAATAAAAAAACATGTATTAACCCGACCTACAAAAATCTGACCCGATCCACAAGCAGTTAAAACAAAAAATACACTACATTAACAAATTTTACAAGTCTAAATATTACACGTCGGCTACAAATCCACCCCTAATCCAGCCTGATCCACAACCAGCAAAAACATTATACATTTTAACTTGAATTTTGGTGTGTACGCAGTAGGTGTTGTTTGCTTGAATTTTTGTCCAAGATCAGATCGAGGGATCAACAACAGCTTGCTCTTTTATGTAGCGGTCATTACGGCATGTGAGGGTAAATCCGTAGTGACAAGTTGAATCAGCGTGAGCGCGGACTCTGCAGTGAACGAATGGCCAACCGGTCTCCTGCTTGTTCCACTCACGCGGGCCTTCCCTCCCCTCAGGTTTCTCACCCACCTCGTCGCCCGGATCCTACGCATCCTCCGGTCGTCAAGGTGGGCCTCCGCCACCGGCTCTACACAGTTCCGGCGCCGCGTCGTCAGGTTCCTTGACCAGATTGCCAAAGTACTGGCGGCGTGGGCGGCGGCATGCGGATCGCCGGGCCCGCCCGTCATGTACATCCCACTGGGCAGGTTCTTCCTCGCGGACCACTCGGTGTCCACCGGCCCCTGCCGCACTTCAGGCATCACATTCTGGATGGACGGCACGCTCGTTGCTCCGGCCGGGTACGGGGAGGCTCTGAGTATTTCTTCGACTGAGTCGCCGGGTGTCATTCTTCTACGGGTCCATTGACGGGTGGGGCCTTGTGTAGCGGCTAGGTGTTAGGCATGGTATAGCCTCGGTGACTTGCTGGACTTTGCGGATCAAACCGGTTGAAAGAGGATCCGCAGATGGTCTTGCTCCGCAGCGAGTCCGATCAGCAAGCCTGATTTGCAACCCGGTCCACATTAGTTGCAAAATCCGCAAATTGCGGTTTGGATCGAATCAGATCAGATCAGATCGGTCGGATCGAATTGGTCTTTTTTGCCATGCCGACTTGTTATAAATGAACAAAGATTATTTAATGAAAGATGTGTTGCTTATTATGTATTACGAATATGGAGGGAAACACCATAAGCTGTTTTTGGTTTTGTCTAGGTCAATACATGTGATAAATTATCCTTTAACGCTTGTAAATCACACATTTTCAGCTTTCACACAATCTAAAGAGAGTAAGAATTCTAAAAATCTTGATATAGGACTAATATGAGCGGCTATATATCTCTCTGACAGTGTAGAATGTATATGTACTTTATATGTATTCATATCTACCTACAGTCCCGTTCTTTAATTCATTTCCACAAATTAAATTCTCTGTGCTGAAATCGTTCCAAGAAAATAATTACTCATTTTCAAACAATTTGACAGTTTGGAAATACAGGGAATCAAAGCTACACAACCTTCTATAGCTCATAGAGAAGCTTTTAGCATGACAACAAAATTGTAAGCTCAAATACTTGCGTGCCAAAATTCTGTGAATTAATGAATTGCAGTTTGAATGCTCACTTACACATTCTATTCTGAAACTTAAATTACCAGTTGTCGCTTTTAAGAATCTATTATATATACTATTACCGCAGTCAAGATTTCATATCTAACATTATAAAAATCAACCTTGCATGTGTCTTTGGCTCAGTGGGCAAAATGTGACCCTCGTCTTGTTGACCTAGAGGTTATACATTACCTATATTTTGATAATGACTTAACCATTCCATTCATATGTATCTAATATGTGCGTTTAAGATTGTTTGCAGGAATTAGGTACATGAAAAGGATCATATATACAAAGCCCTAGAATGGGCAGTGTGCATTTTAGAATTTCTATGTTAACTACCTTAGAACATCAATGTAATCACTTGTAATGATGAATTGGCTTGTAACTTAGAACAGAAAAATGTTTGGGACAAAATTCACCAAGTGCTAATCACTTTTATTGCAAATGAGAAAATCAATTACAGGCACTTGGTCGGTCGAGTTTCCCTAGCCTGAAACTCGACTGATCATCCTTGGTTGATTTTCTGAAGATTGCATCGGTCGAGTTGTGCACTCACAGAACTCGACCGATCGGGTAGCATGCCATTTCCAGTTGAAATGGTCGGTCGAGTTTCCTCAGGACAAACTCGACTGATCATTTGAATATCGGTTTGCCTCTTACTTGATCGGTCGAGTTACCCCCATTGAAACTCGACCGATTGCACTGTACGGAATTTGCAGAAAAAGTAATATGACCGTTGGTGAATTGTTTTGGGCAAAAATAGAGCCGTTTTCTTGAACAAAAAATAACTACTTTTGCACCCAAGTGTCCCACAACTTAAATGGCAACCCTCAACTATAAATAGAACCCCTTAGAGTTCATTCCAAGCTGCTCTTCCATTGCAAACTTGGTTCTAGCTTAGTTGAGAGTGTTCCAAGCCCTTGAGCCCCTTTCTCTCTCTACCTTCAAGACAAATTCATGAGTTAAGAGTGAGTTAGGTCCCTGTATATGAGAGCTATCCTTTGTGTTATGTAAAGCTCTCCTTTCTCTCTTCCTACCTCCAAATCTCATTGAAGATTGATTGAAGCTACTTCTCCAAGTGAAAGAGGAGTTGTTGCTGTTCTTCTCTGAGTGAAGGGGAAGATGTGTTGCTGCTCTTCAAGAGTGAAGATAGTTGGTTGCTCTAGGTCCCTTGGTGAAGGGAAAATGTGGAGAAGCTCTCCAAGTGAAGGAGAGGTGCAAGGCAAAGCTCAAGTGAGATAGGTAAATCCTGCAAGGCTGAAGACAAAGGTAAGATTGGGTAAGTCCTTTGAAGAAGGCTGAAGAATCTTGCTTTGTGGGTAAGTCTTTGGATAGGTAGAAGATCTTAGCTTGAGAAATTAAGTCCTTGGTTGTGTGGTTTATGTATCTTGTAATCTTATTGTGATATATAGGAGAACCAAGTTGCAAATCCTAGAGTCTAACCAACTCTAGGTAGTGGACTGACATCGCTCCTAAGTTTAGGACGTGGAACCACTCTAAACCACCTGTCCAAGTGCAATGATATTCATGATCTCTTATCCTTGCTTTGTATGCTAGAATAGGACATCAAATTGTTGCTTGCTTTAGCTTTTGCACTACGATTAAAATTGGTGGTCTAATTGATTTTGTGAAATGTGTGTAGCTCTATTCACCCCCCTCTAGAGCCCATTGATCCAACAAGTGGTATCAGAGCAGGTCTTCTCCAAGCTACTTCAACAAGTAGGAGAAGATGGGTGATTCGGCTCTTGGGTCACTCAACCTTGAAGGAAGCTTATCAATGAGACCCCCTGTCTTCGACGGTACAAACTTCCTATATTGGAAGAGGAGAATGCAATTCTACCTACAAGGGGTGAGCTACGAAATGTGGAAGATTGTCCACCTCAAGTATGAAGATCCAAAAGGGGACATCACCACATGGACGGAAGCTGAGATGAAGCGTGCTCAACTCAACGCCAAAGCCGTAAGCATCATCTACGCCGCCCTTACTCCATCCGAGTTCAACCAGATCTCTTCTTGGGACACGGCGCATGAGATATGGCACAAGTTGTGTGTCACCTATGAAGGGACCGAGCAAGTCAAGGAGGCCAAAGTCTACATACTTGGTGGTCTTCTTGAGAACTTCAAGATGGGGAAGAATGAAAGAGTGGAGGATATGTACACAAGGCTAAACGTCATCTTGAACAGCCTTGCAACCCTTGGGAGTGTCATGGATAGAGGTACAATCAATGCCAAAATCTTGAGATCTCTTCTAAAGAGATGGGAGCCAAAAGTCACTTCTATTGAAGAAGTCTATAAGTTAAGTGAGTTGTCAATCGAGAAGCTGGTTGGTAACCTCCAAGCCCATGAACCTAGGCTTGACAAGAAAGAGGAAGAGGAGAAAAGAGAAGAGAAGGAATCAAAGAAGATAAAGGACACAACCTTCAAAGCTCAAATTGAAGAAATGGTCCGGCAACAACAAATTGCCATGAAGTCTCCCTGCCCTTCCTCAAGTAAAGATGAAGGTGTCAATGATCATGAAGCCAACTACTCAAAAGGGAAACACTTCAAGAGCAATCCCTCCTCCTCAACTCCTAGGTGCTACGAGTGTGGTAAAAAAGGCCACTATAAGAGTGACTGCCCAAAGGCCAAGAAGAGCCATCATAAGAGCAGCCACAAGAAGGATGACAAGTATAAAAGAGAAGCAAAGTACAAGAAGAAAGACAAGAAGGAGAGAAGATCCAAAGATGCAGCTCATGCGGCATGGGAGGAGTCTTCTTCAAGCTCCTCAAGCTCCGAAGATGGAGAATGCCATCTTGCTCTTGCCCTCGTGGCCTCAACTAGTGAAGATGTAATTGAGGTAAGTGAGGTAAGCAAAGTGATGTTAATTTACTTGAGCTATCTAAGGAAACTCTCATTGATATGCTTAATGAATGCCAATCATCCTTTGCTAAATGTAAATCTAAGAGGAAAAGATTAGGCAAAATTGTTGATGATCTTTATGCAAAAATTGTTATTCTTGATGAAAATAAAAAGCGCATCTTGATAGCATAGAATCCTTGCAAGGGAAATTTCTTGACCTTGAACTTCAATAGAATGAAGTAGAGGTTGAGAATGGTACATATCTTAAAAATATTGAAAATCTTAAGATAGAAAACCAAAAGTGCATAGATGAGCTTGATACTTTTAGAACTGAAAATGTAGAACTCAAGCTTATTGATGATGCTAGGAGAGAAGAAATCTATGCTTATCAAAGAGAGATAGTTGTTCTTAAATCTGAAAATGCAAAATTGCTTGCTCAAATCAATGATTTATCTTCTAGACCTATTTTGCCTAGAAATGAAGTTGCTAGCTTAACTCTAGAGAAAGATTATCTTCTTACTAAAGCCCTCTGTCTTGAGGCCGACCTTTTGCATACTAGAGAAGATCTTGCTAGTCTTTCTACTACTGCTGTAAATCTTAGTGATGATAATGCTAAGTTAAGATCTACTTTGCAAAGGTTTCTTTCGGGAAAGAAATCCCTCAATGATGTTCTAGAGCACTCTACCAAACATGTTGGTACTAGTGGTTTAGGATATGATGGGACTGCTCCCAAAGGTAACAAAGGTAAGAAGAAGAAGGGTAAGAAAAAGAGTGTGGAACCTCCAATTTTCCATGGAGAGTCTTCCGGCTCTAAAAACCCTATGGTTTGTATTCATTGCAAATGTGATGACCATTATTCTACCTATTGTCCTTACAAGCCCAAGGGGACCATCCCAAAGATGAAATGAGTCCCCAAGCTAACTCCGGACCCCAAAGTTTGAGTTGGGTTCCGACATCCTCTTTTCTTGCAGGTTAAAAAGAAATGGATTGTTGATAGTGGCTGCTCTAAGCATATGACTGGAGAAATCAGCCATTTCAACAAATTTGTGAAAAAGAAAGGAGGATTGGTAACCTTTGGGGACAACAAGAAGGGTAAGGTTATAGGTGAGGGTGATGTAGGCAATGAATTATGTATTAAAAATGTATTGCTTGTTGATGGCCTACATCACAATTTAATTAGTGTTAGCCAATTATGTGATAATGGTTATCTTGTGTTATTTACTGCTTTAGAATGCTTGCTTCTAGATTCCCTCTCATATAATGTTATATATAAGGGAACTAGAAATGGTAATCTTTATGTTATTGTTCTCGATGCTCTTAACCCAAACTAAATAGATGCTTAGTTGTGGATAAAAATGATCTTTCTCTTTGGCATCGTCGTTTGGGTCATGTGAATTTGCATCAAATGAAGAAATTGAACAAAAAGGACTTGGTTCGAGGACTTCCTAAATTGGATTTTGATAAGGATGAGGAAAGAAACCTTGAACACAAGGGAAACAAACCAAATCCTCCTTCAAATCCAAAGGAGTCATGAGTACCAAGAGAGTTCTTGAACTTCTTCATATTGATCTATTCGGACCAATGAGAACACAAACGCTTCGTGGCTCTAAGTATTGTCTTGTTATTGTTGATGATTTCTCTAGATATACTTGGACTTTCTTTCTCGTTTCTAAAAGCGATACTCTTGATGTTTTCTTGAGCTTTTATAAATGGGTTGAAAATGAAGCTTCTTGCCATATTGTTTCTATCCGTAGTGATCATGGGGGAGAGTTTGAAAATGATCTTTTTGAGCGTTTTTGTGAAACATCAGGTTATTCGCACAATTTCTCTTCTCTACGCACACCTCAACAAAATGGGGTTGTTGAGAGGAAGAATAGGTCGCTACAAGAGATGGATATGACCCTGCTTCTTGAGTATGACACTCCTAAAAAGTTTTGGGCTGAAGCCGTTAGCACGTCATGTTTTGTGCAAAACCGAGTTTTCACACATCTGACTTTTAAGAAAGCCCCCTATGAACTATGGCATGGTAGGAAGCTGTCTATTGATTTCTTTCATGTTTTCAGATGTCCTTGTTTTGTTTTAAACATGAAGGATTCTCTCGACAAGTTTGATCCGAAATCCTATAAGGCTTTCTTCCTAGGCTATAGCACTACAAACAAGGCATATCGAGTATTTAACATTGAATTGTCTAAAATTGAAGAATCTATCAATGTTAAGTTTATTGAAACTAACCCTATTGTTGGAAAGTATATTGGTGATGATGATGTTGTAGATGAAATAATTCCTATCTTAAAAGATCTCAACATCAAAGACAAAGGCAAGCAGGTGGTAGAAGAAGAAAAAGAAGAAGAAAAGAAGGATCCCACTCCACGCTTTGCAAAGAATCACCCCAAGGAGTTGATCATTGGCAACCCATTTGAGAGAGTGAGGACACGAGCTGCTCACAACAAAGAACAATCAAATAGTGCCTTCATCTCCCAACTTGAGCCAAAGAATATCAAAGAAGCCCTTGGTGATGATGAGTGGATCCTTGCCATGCAAGAAGAGCTTGAGCAATTCGAGAAGAATCGAGTGTGGACCTTAGTGCCAAGACCAAGTGATAGAAAAATCATTGGCACCAAATGGGTCTACCGCAACAAGCTAGATGAGCATGGAAAGGTGGTAAGAAACAAAGCAAGGTTAGTGGCACAAGGATACAACCAACAGGAAGGTATTGATTTTGATGAAACTTATGCTCCTGTTGCTAGATTAGAATCTATTCGTATGCTACTTGCCTTTGCTAGCTATAAAAATTCCTTGCTATATCAAATGGATGTTAAAAGTGCGTTTTTGAATGGTAAAATCGAGGAGGAAGTTTTTGTTGCTCAACCTCCGGGCTTTGAAAATGACAAATTACCCAATCATGTTTATTTGTTACAAAAAGCTCTCTATGGACTCAAACAAGTACCTAGAGCTTGGTATGAGAAATTAAAGAACTTTTTGTTAGATAATGGGTATGTCATGGGCAAAGTTGATTCTACCTTGTTTCTAAAACACACTTCTAACCATTTTCTTATAATTCAAATATATGTTGATGATAACATTTTTGGCGGGACTGATCCTGATCTTTGCAAGGAGTTTAGTTCTCTTATGCAGAGTGAGTTTGAGATGAGCATGATGGGTGAGTTCACCTTCTTCCTCGGCTTTCAAATCAAACAAACAAAGGAAGGAAACTTCATCAACCAAGGCAAATACACAACTGAACTACTCAAGCGCTTTGGGATGGAGAATATGAAGCCGATGGATACACCCATGTCAAACACCGCCAAAGTTGACAAAGATGAAGAAGGTGAAAAGGTAGATGAAAAGCTCTATAGAGGTATGATTGGAAGTTTCTTTTATTTAACTGCCTCTAGACCTGATATTATGTTTAGTGTTGGCTTGTGTGCTCGCTTTCAATCTTGCCCTAAGAAGTCACATCTCACTGCTGTTAAGAGAATTTTGAGGTACTTAGCCAAAACCCAAAATTTTGGTCTATGGTATCCTAAATCAAGGGATTTTACTCTTAGAGCATATAGTGATGCAGATTATGCAGGGTGTTTGATTGATAGAAAGTGCACAAGTGGCACTTGCTTCCTCCTAGGACCATGCTTAGTGTCTTGGTTCTCCAAGAAACAAAGCACAGTGGCATTATCAACTACCGAAGCTGAATACATTGCAGCCGGGAGTTGTTGTGCACAGGTCCTATGGATGAAGCAAATGCTCCAAGACTTTAACATATTTTTGATGCTTCTCCTATCTTTTGTGACAATACTAGTGCAATTAATCTATCTTATAATCCTATATTGCATAGTAGAGCCAAGCATATAGAGGTTCGCCATCATTTTCTTCGTGACCACATTGCCAAGAAAGATATATATATATAACACACGTAGACACGGAAAATCAGTTGGCGGACATTTTTACAAAACCTCTAGCTAGAGCTCAATTTAATTTTATTCGATCTAAATTGCTCATTGTTGATTTAAATGATCTTTCTATGTGATCTAGCTAGTTGTCTCTTCTCTATATGCTTGCTCGTGTCAATCTTCACCTTATGTTGCTCATATACATGCTTGTTTTGTGCTTAAACTGCCTATCAACATGCTTAGTTTTTGCTTATTTTTGGGTTTTATCGAATTTCGCATTTTATCGCTAAATATTTCCCAATGATGAGCTAAATGTGCCTAGGTATGTTAATTATGCATAATAAAATAGAAAAATATTTTTAATCGACATGTATATGGCTAGAATCTAAGAATTAGACTGCTAGGTCAGGTTGACCTTCGGTCGAGTTTCCACCCTGGAAAACTCGACCGATCAGGAGCCGAGAGCTTGTCTTCAGTGGACTGTTCGGTCGAGTTTGTCACCCTCAGAACTCGACCGATCCGCGGGCTGAGCCAACTTAAAAGTTAGGATCGGCCGACTATTTTCCCTTGCAACTAGAAAATAGCCGACTGATTCCTCATCTCCTAGCCCGTGCTCTCAACCCAAGCCCTAAACCTCCCCCGTTCCTAACCCTAGGGCGGCCTAGCAACATGTTCTTGACCTTCTCGGGCGTCTGTGGTGTGTCTTCTTCGGAATTTGAGGTTTGTCTTGGTTGTGTGCACGGTTTCTCTTCTTGTTTTCGTTCCCATGGCTTCCCATAGGAGAAAATGTGCCGCCCCTAGCAATGCTCCATCCTCCTCCTCTGTTAATCGGTTGATTCCTTTTGATAACACTTCATTTGTGTCCATTGAGGCGGTAAATAGGTATAAGGATCTTCTTCCTAGATCTCCTTTTCCTTTTTGCTCCTTAGTTGATGCAAACCGTTTTCAAGATTTTATAAACTCTATCTCGAGGCTTCTAGCCAAACACCACTTATCCGCCCAAGCAATCGAACGTGACTGCTTCAATAATCAGTTATCTAGCACAAAAGTAGTTCACGAGTTCTACGCAAATCTGTGTTGGAACTACGATTCGCTTGTTCCCCCGCCGAATACCGAAGTAGTCCTCACATCGATGATCACCGGTTGTCATTTTCAACTCTCCGAGGAAACTTTCAACTACTATCTTTCCAGAGACGAGGAAAAACAACACTTGGCATAGGACTATGGCGAGTATTTCGATCTTCTTGACCCAGAAGGTTTCTATAAACATCATGAATTGACGCTACCAGATATTCATCATTTTTTAAAGAAACCTGATGTGGCTTATAAGAAGCGATCAACCCTACCCTCCTCCTCCCTTGACCTCCACAAGCACATCTTGGCCCTTGTGATTAACTGCAATATCCATCCCAAGCGTAATCAAACGAACATTGCGGAAAACACAGCGGTCCTGATGTATTGTTTGTTAAACAATATCGGTGTCAAATGGGCTCGTTACATCTTACATCATATGACCTGTTTTGACACCGGCAAGAACACCAAGGGCACCCACCCTTCCTACCCAGCCCTGATTTGTGGTCTTTTCCAGTTCGCCACTGATAAATCACTCTTTTCTGACTTCCATTACCCGGTTGCTAGAAAAGGAGTGTGCATTAGTGAAACCACCCTTCTGAAGGTTGTCCCAGTTCCTACCTATGCCCCTGGTGCTTCTGGCTCCGCCTCAGCCTCTGCTTCTGGTGCCCCTCCCACCTCCACCCATGCTCCACCTTCGCAGCCACATCCCCGCCCTAGTCATGCGTCATTTCATGCATCAAATGAAACCCTTCTTGGATACATGATGCATGAACAGGCGTACAATCGCCAGGTCCAGGACCACCTCCACCAGGATTTGTATTCGATCATGTCTACCATGAACTTGTCCTGTGCTTCACCCTACCCTGTCTACCAGCCTTACCTGAGTAGTGCCTATGCCTCTTATGCATACGAGCATTACTTCCTTGCTCTACCACCGTTTGCTGCCGAGCCTTCCGCTGCCGCTCCACCTCAGTATGCTGCTGGTAGTTCCACTCCTACTTTCTTGCTGTTACCTGTTAGCCCCCTGGCCGCTCTGTTCACTTCCTTGGGGGACTCTGCTCCGTCCTTCCTGCAGGCCAAGGAGCTTCTTGCTCTTGGTATGTCATGGGCCGAGCAGAATGCCTGTTGGCCCGGTCGCTCTTTTGGTCCTGATGATGAGGAGATGCCCGACCAGGATGAGGATTCCAATGAGGATGCTGATGCTGATGATGGTGACACTGAGGATGCTTCTGACGAGGATGGTGATGATGGTGATGGTTCTGCTGCTGGCACAGCTGCTCCACCTTCAGATGGCGATGAGGACTACAACCCAGGCAATGACGAGGAAGCAGTTGACATAGATAGCTGAGATGTCTAGGAGGTTGTCTTAGCTTATAGTCTAACATGTCTACTATATATATCTTTCTCGACTCTTTTGTATAAGCAACATCCTGGCACATTATTCTGAGTTGTACTATTTTCTTATTTCCTATTTTCTCACTTTTATGGTTGTAGTTTCTTATGAGGATATCTTTCTAAGTTGAAATATCATTGCTATGAACTTTGGCTATTTCATTTGTGTTATCTTATGCTTGGTGCTTTTTGAGATATATTTTGATTCTAACTTTGATTGTATGATCTCCTCTTTGGTTGTATGTTATATGCCTTTACAATGTTCTCTATTATCTTTGCATATATGTGTGGTTGAGTCTTGGAGAAGACCTAGTTTCTGCTCTTCTACCCCCCCTACCTTTTTGATAATGTCAAAAGGGGGAGATATATGTCATGGTTTGAGACTCAATCATATTGTTTCTTGTGTTATACTATTTCTCTCTTGCCTAGGTGATCCTTGTCTTGTTAATTTGCTGATTGATCATATGGCATGCAAAGGATTACATATTACACAGATATTGGTTTTGCCACGTATAGAAAACCTAACATGCAGGTGAGAGGAAGCATAGTTTGAGGGGGAGCAATTCCAATTGTTCTTATCATGAATCCCCCTAATTAACAAGGCAAAGGTATAACTTTCTTATCCTTTTCAATATGTTTGAGGAATGGTTTGTCATTGTCAAAAAGGGGGAGAATGTTGACCTAGAGGTTATACATTACCTATATTTTGATAATGACTTAACCATTCCATTCATATGTATCTAATATGTGCGTTTAAGATTGTTTGCAGGAATTAGGTACATGAAAAGGATCATATATACAAAGCCCTAGAATGGGCCAAGTGCAAGCCAAAATGGCTACAAGTGTGCCTTTTAGGATTTCTATGTTAACTACCTTAGAACATCAATGTAATCACTTGTAATGATGAATTGGCTTATAACTTAGAAGAGAAAAATGTTTGGGACAAAATTCACCAAGTGCTAATCACTTTTATTGCAAATTAGAAAATCAATTACAGGCACTTGGTCGGTCGAGTTTCCCTAGCCTAAAACTCGACCGATCATCCTTGGTTGATTTTCTAAAGATAGCATCGGTTGAGTTGTGCACTCACAGAACTCGACCGATCGGGTAGCAGGCCATTTCCAGTTGAAATGGTCGGTCGAGTTTCCTCAGGACAAACTTGACCGATCATTTGAATATCGGTTTGCCTCTTACTTGATCGATCGAGTTACCCCCATTGAAACTCGACCGATTGCACTGTACGGAATTTGCAGAAAAAGTAATATGACCATGGGTGAATTGTTTTGGGCAAAAATAGAGTCATTTTCTTGAACAAAAAATGAATACTTTTGCACCCAAGTGTCCCACAACTTAAAGTGCAACCCTCAACTATAAATAGAACCCCTTGGAGTTCATTCCAAGCTTCTCTTCCATTG
Organism: Alisma plantago-aquatica; assembly: GCA_963693085.1. Classification (NCBI taxonomy): domain Eukaryota; kingdom Viridiplantae; phylum Streptophyta; class Magnoliopsida; order Alismatales; family Alismataceae; genus Alisma; species Alisma plantago-aquatica. The sequence continues at coordinate 1,402,515,379 of OY856412.1, forward strand.
CAAACTTGGTTCTAGCTTAGTTGAGAGTGTTCCAAGCCCTTGAGCCCCTTTCTCTCTCTACCTTCAAGACAAATTCGTGAGTTAAGAGTGAGTTAGGTCCCTGTGTATGAGAGCTATCCTTTGTGTTATGTAAAGCTCTCCTTTCTCTCTTCCTACCTCCAATTCCCATTGAAGATTGATTGAAGCTACTTCTCCAAGTGAAAGAGGAGTTGTTGTTGTTCTTCTCCGAGTGAAGGGGAAGATGTGTTGCTGATCTTCAAGAGTGAAGATAGCTGGTTGCTCCAGGTCCCTTGGTGAAGGGAAAACGTGGAGAAGCTCTCCAAGTGAAGGAGAGGTGCAAGACAAAGCTCAAGTGAGATAGCTAAATCCTGCAAGGTTGAAGACAAAGGTAAGATTGGGTAAGTCTTTTGAAGCAGGCTGAAGAATCTTTCTTTGTGGGTAAGTCCTTGGATAGGTAGAAGATCTTAGCTTGAGAAATTAAGTCCTTGGTTGTGTGGTTTATGTATCTTGTAATCTTATTGTGATATATAAGAGAACCAAGTTGCAAATCCTAGAGTCTAACCAACTCTAGGTAGTGGACTGACATCGCTCCTAAGTTTAGGACGTAGAACCACTCTAAACCACCTGTCCAAGTGTAATGCTATTCATTATCTCTTATCCTTGCTTTGTATGCTAGAATAGGACATCAAATTGTTGCTTTCTTTAGATTTTGCACTACGATTAAATTGGTGGTCTAATTGATTTTGTGAAGTATGTGTAGCTCTATTCACCCCCCTCTAGAGCCCATTGATCCAACACGTCCACCTAATGGGTCAATGTCTGCCAACCACAAACCATTGAAGAAGATCACCACTCAACATGTAAATTTTAGTTTCTTGTCTTATTTTGATATGTTTAAGAATTGAGGCCTAGGACCAGCGATTTAAAGTTTTCTTAACTTATGAATGGATGCATAAGGTTTATTTCTTATTGTTGTCCTTGTTTGAGGATATAGGGTATTAATAATGGTCTCTTCATAGATGGACCAACTCGTGGAACCGAACTTTTCAACGGTGGGAATTACCTCCAAGTTAATGGGGATAAAGAGAATCGAAGGCGTGTACTTGTGCAGGGCATGCTGAGCTTTCTGTCAGTTATCGTTATTCTTGCTTTAACATTCTGTTCTTTATCTTGTTTTCTCGCTTGGTTCTAGCCTCTTAACCCTAAAAGAAAATAAATGTCATTGCTCGTGATATGAATCCAGCCACATTACCTACAGCAGGAGAGGCTCTGCTTATGCAAGAAGGCAAGTCGACATGTATTGTTCTTTCTATTTGTTCGCTAGTTAGCTTTCATTCTCTGGGATTTTAGGATTTTATATGTTACATCAAAAACTTGGTGGGAAATAGTTATTATTTGTTTTCCTGCAGTTAGTAATTGAAGAGATAACCAATCATTCCAGCATTGGAAGCTTAAAGCCTACATTTGGCTATGGCCTAGACTTGAAACTGGGTGTTTTTCTAGAACCCTATATCTTGTTTGATTCTACCGAGTATTGGTGCGCTCCCGCTAGAGGCTTGCAACAAGTGCAATCCATGAGGTCAGGAGGCATGGGATGAGATGGGATCTTCGCTTTCGATATTTGTATGGTCCCACACTAACTACCTACTTCTACTAAGACATTACCCCCGCAAGCGCACGGGGTCGTGTCGTAGTATAGGTGAGGTGGCAAGTACGGGGTCGATCCGCGGAGATAGAGGGGGCGCTAGAGTTAGATGGTGTGAGCTACGTTCCTAGTGCGGAGAGTAGGGTTTTTAGGGTTTTAAGGTTGATTGTTGGTTGATTAACTAAGAGAGCAAGTAAGAAATGCGAGACAAAAACTAAATTATCAACAGGCTAAGTGAGAAATCTAAGTTAACAAGCTATCTAACCAAGAGCAAGAACGAACTACACTAGATTAAGCAAGCAACTACCAATTGAGAGCCTAAGTTAACCACTAAGCAAGATGAAAGACCTAAATTAACACTAGCTAACAAAACTAGGCAATCAACTAAGTTAACTAAAGCAATTGAACTAAGCTAGCATTAACAAGCAAACTAAGTGATTAGGGTTTTAAGCAAGGTGATTAAGGTGGGTGGGCTGTTTGGGGAATGTCACTTCGATTTTAGTTGGGGGAGTTCATTAAACATGCATGGTGTTCAATTCATATCTCGATTACCAAACCAAACAACAAGGGCAATGCCATTAGAACATACCCTATACTACTAGTAGAAGACTAGGGTTAGGTGTAGTTCTAGTGAGATTGGCCAAATCTAGGTTTCTAGGGTAAGTGATAGTGGACAATTGAGGGTAGAGATGGGAGTGGAGATGAGGGGTTTAACCTCATGCCACTAGCCAATCTAGCCTTTAGAAGGCCCTAAGCAATTGCACCACTCTCACTTACACTAGCCACTTAAATCTCACACTCATTTGTAGGGGGAGGGATGTGTATGTAGGAACAAAGGGGGCTAGCTAGGGATCCACTAATTGGACCTAGGAGCCATTCCTAAGATTGCCACATACACTCCAATTCCTCCTAGAAATGAAGTGTCATCAAAAACCTCAAGACAAGCAATTCATACAAGAAGCACAAACCACATGCAATAAGATTGGAAAAGAGATGGAAGCAAGAAGTAATCATCATAAATATGAATTGAGTTCATTACAAGAATTTATCCCCCAACATGGTATCAAAGTAACATTTTAATCCCAAACAGCCCACCACAAGGGGTCTTAGCTAGACATAATCATGAAAATAGGAAAAGAAAGGGGTAGAAGAAGTAGGGACTCCATGAAGCTTGATGTAGAAGCCTTCTTCTTCACCTCCAAGCAGCTGCAAACGTCCTTCCTCCTCCAATGGTGCAGGGGTGCATGAAAATGGTGGAATGGATGGATAGAAACCTAGAGAAACTAGGTTTCTATGGTGGAAATGAGTGGAAAGTGGATGGAAATAGGGTTGAATGCAAGGAAGAAGGTGGATGGGAGTAATGGAGGCAAGGAAGCAGCTAGGTTGCCGCTAGGGGTGCTCTCCCCCGAGCCCTAGAAGCAACTAGTGCTTATATAGGAGCTAGGGTTGAGTGGGAGTAAAAAGGAAAAACAGTGGAAAAGTCTGTTGGAAAGAAGGCCACCACGACCGTGATGAAGGGCCACGGCCGTGGTGAAGACGGTATAACATGGCCGTGGTCAGGTGGTACGGCTATGGTGAAGGGAAACTGGAAATGAATGGAGTGGCTCAATACGACCGTGGCGAGGAGCCACGATAGTGGTGAAGTGGCTGGGTCACGGGCGTGGTGTGCGGCCACGGGCGTGGCATCTGGCGAACATTCCCCTGTTGATTTATGGCAATGAACATTACGGCCATGAGTAGTGGCCACGGCCGTGGTGACTCTAGCTTGTCATGGTCGTGGATGAGGGCCATGCCCGTGGTGATTCTGGGCATTTCTCCTATTGGAATTGCTGCTCCTTGGCAATAAACATTACGGCCGTGGGCAGTGGCCATGGCCGTGGTGAGGGCTTGAGCAGACTGATGAACTTCAAACTTTGTCAAATTCGGATGTCCTTGCTTGGTGATGACTCTTTGGCCACTAAGGTAGGTCGGGGGAGCTTTGGGGCCTTCTTTGGGCCCCTCCATCACACTCGTCCATCCATTGTGGTCCAAATACCTGAAAATAGTGTAACGAACATCCATAAGCGTATTTATAATGATAATCAAATTGGGGGAAAATACTTGTAATCTAACATGTTTAGATGCAACTTATATACAAAATGGCACAGGATGGAGCCCTAAAATAGGGCTGCATCAAGTATGTTCAGTGTTGTAATACTTCTTTAAGCCATCATTTATTTTGCAAGGTTCAATTGACAGACATTAATGATAATAGCCTCGTTAGCATCGATTACTTTGACTTTAAAGGTCAGCTTAATCCTTCCAATGCAATGTTGCTTGTAGGCCAGGGATTACTAAAATATGATAGGGGCATCAGAACTAAAAAATAAGGTAGTTAGTGCAGCAACATGATTGAAATGATATGTCATTGCAGAGGAGCTGAACAGGAACCATACTGCGGCAGCTCCAGATTCCTCTTTACATGTGTACCACCACATCATCCCTCGTCTGCAGTCATTTTTCGTCATCATCGTCCCTCATATGCATTGGTTTGTCGTCATCACCGCAACAAGTTTTGCTTCTTTGTTTTCCATCAACAGGAAGAATCCTTCCCCTCTGGGACTCAACCGGTTGAAGAGCCCCTTCCTCGTGGATAGATCTAAGTGAACCTCACGAATTACAATGTTGAGGCTAAAGCTAAGAGTACAGATTCAAAGCCCTCTACCTACGACCACTTCACAGCTTCCAAGCTCGATAAGCATTACATCAGGATTTGAACGCGGGAGGTACAAAACAAAAAAAACCCATAAATCAAAAGGCTTATTTCAAGTTAATTAATATGATTATCTAAAATACTGTTGTTCTATTGACACTGGAAAAATAAATAAATAAGTATATAAATCTTTTATTTTTGTATGCACTTGCAATGAATGAATTAAATAATGCCCACAACGTATCACAAAGTACAAGGCAGCCTGGTGGCCAAATGCTACTTTAGCAAGTCCAGGCTCGTGTGGGAGATCCGATCCTTGAGGGAAGGCTCAAGAACAAGATGGAGGTCCTGTGGTCTAACATCATCAAGCTCAGTCTATCTTTCTCTGAAAAAAATCAGACAGACACCTTGGATATTGAGGTAACCCCCCTTTTGCTGATTAATTGAATTAACAAAAGTGTGATATTTCATCATTCTACTTATAATTACTTTGGAAAATGCTCAATAATAATCCAATCCTTTTGGGTTGATATTTGATTAGTTCCCTTCTTTGTAGATTTCTAAACCGACACGTTTCTACAAAGAAGTCGATCGGGTGCCTTGCATTTGAGACAGATCCGAGGACATCCGCTCTGCCCAGAGAAAAAACCTGTGATATGTGGTGATAGGTTCGGGCAGGATGGGATCCAATGGATAATACTGCATGTCTAATTCTGATACATAATGGTGGAACGATATATAGGTATTTGAACTACCAAGTCTACCATGAACAGGCAATGCAACCCTTGTAATTTGGCAAATTTAAATGATAAACTAGTCTTTTATTATAGGAAGGAGGAACAAGTAAGGATCTCTCATCACCAATGATAACAGTCATGATGCAACATCAATGAGTTGATCACCCGGTGAGACATTTCTTGATACAAAATTAATTCCTTTTACATATGTCACTAATTTTGGCCACTTGAGTATTCAAGGTTTGGTATCTGCGGCCCGTAATCTGCACACCCAACAACGATGCTTGCCACACTCCGTACACCTACCGGTACTGCCCTGGATCACCAACAGAAACAACTGTGGGGAAACTCCGCCGTCAATGGCAGCATCCCTTGCGTCAACTCTGTCGGTTCTCATCCTGCGCAACAGCTCGAGGTGGACAACACACACTCATGGTCAGACCTATGTAAATAAAGCAAGAGTACAAAATAAAACGTATTGGGAGGAACTGAACTCACACCTATCATCGTGTGTGGTTCATCTATTTATAACAGAAAGGTACAACTATGATACAACACTTGGTACAACGGTCAGGTCCACAATCTTAGGATCTGAAACTGATTACAACAGAAGTGGGCACTAATAGCGCCACTACTCTCTAATGTCTAGCTAATACAGGACACGTCATATTGACTATTTCAACAGCCTCCTGCAATCACAACTGGTATCACCAGATTGAGATTGTGTCTTAGTCTTGAGAACGTTGGTGTAAAAAGAGGCTTGGTAAATATATCTGCAACTTGATCCTTTGAGGAGATGAAGCGAATTTCCAGCATTTTCCTTGCAACGCGCTCTCTGACGAAGTGAAAATCTATTTCTATATGCTTTGTGCGGGCATGAAAAATAGGATTTGTTGAAAGGTAGGTAGCTCCAAGATTGTCCCACCACAGGCTCGGCGGTGACAACTGTTTTATTCCTAATTTTCCAAGAACAGATTGTATCTAGATTACTTTAGAGGTGGCATTGGCCAGGGCTTTATATTCAGATTCAGTAGACGAACGTGACAATGTTGCTTGTTTGCGACTACTCCAAGATACCAAGTTACTACCAAGGAATATCGCAAATCCTCCAGTAGACCTTCTATCATCCAAGCAGCCAGCCCAATCAGCGTCAGAGAATGCACTGAGATGCATGGAGCTCGATCTATTGAATTGTAGCTCTACAGAAGAGGAATATTTCAGATAACGTAAAATTTTCTTTACTGCTGTCCAATGTGTCATCGTGGGATTTTGCATAAATTGGCTTACTTTGTTGACTGCAAAGGCAATGTCCGGCCTGGTTATAGTGACATATTGTAGAGCACCTACTGTGCTTCTGTATTTTGTAGCATCTGCTGAAGATAGTTGTTGTCCATCCTGTTTAGTTAACTTCTCAAAGGAACTCATTGGTGTGGATATTGGCCGACACATGTTCATATTTGTATGCTGGAGAATATCAGTAATATATTGTAACTGAGACAGAGTGATACCACCCCGGTTCTTGTGCACTTCTATGCCGAGAAAGTAGTGAAGCTCCCCTAGATCTTTAATGGCAAAGTGTTTGCCAAGTTGAGCAAGAAGACAATCTGAGGCGTGTTGACTAGAGCTGGAAATAATAATGTCATCTACATAAATGAGCATGTAGATCATCACACCAGCAGAGTTGAGAATAAAAAGAGATGTGTCAGCTTGAGATGGATGAAGACCAAGTTCAACAAGTTTAGTACTGAGACGCGAGTACCAGGCACGTGGTGCCAGCTTGAGGCCATATATGGCCTTCTAGAGTTTGGAAATGGAGTATGGATGTCGAGGATCTTCAAAACCAGGAGGTTGTCGCATGTAAACCTCTTCTTCAAGTACCCCATGTAGAAAAGCATTTTGCACATCGATTTGCCTGAGATTCCAACCACGAGAAACAGTAATAGAAAGAATGAGTCTTACCGTAGCTGGCTTGACCACTGGGCTAAAAGTATCCTCATAATCAATGCCAAAATGCTGTTTGAAACCCTTTGCAACTAGACGAGCTTTATAACGATCAATGCTACCATCAGCTTTACGTTTGAGCTTATACACCCATTTACAATCAATGAGATTGATTCCAGGTTTGGCTGAAACAAGCTGCCATGTAGAATTCTGAATGAGAGTTGTGTACTCGCGTCGCATTGCTTGACACCATTGTGGATTTTGGAGAGATTCAAGATGAGTGACAGGTTCATTAGGAGGTGTCCCAGTAGCTGCAAGAGCATGTCTGCGATGTGGATTATACCGAATGGTTCCATCAGTAAAGCGCTTAGGTTGCTGAACATTGTCACGAAGTCGCGTGCACATTGGATGCCCAGTTGGAATAATGTCATCTGTGGTGGATATTGTGGGTGCAGGAGACGCTTCTGTAGGTTGCTCAACAGGCACAGTAGCAATGTCAGCTGGATCGGTTCGTCTAGAGAGCTCAGAGGAACCTGCATCAGAATTAGTTGGCAAAACAGTACGTCGTGTTTGTGGTTGGGCACCAGCCCATGCTTGGTCGTTCTCGTGATAGGTAGGCATAAGAACAAGAAGCAAGATGGATGATTCACATGGGGTTATACAAACATTAGAGGAGCTAGCAGTGTCACGAAGAAAAGGAAAATTATGCTCATCAAAGATGACATCTCGTGAGATGTAAACCCGACCAGTAGAGGGATAAAAAGACTTGTACCCTTTATACAATGAACTATATCCAAGGAAAACACATTTCAGAGAACGAAACTGGAGTTTATGGTTGTTGTAAGGTCTTAAGTTTGGCCAACAAGCACATCCAAACATCCGAAGCAAACTATAATCAGGTTTTGTGCCAAAGAGACATTCAAGAGGCGTGGAAAAATTTATAACACGACTGGGGGTGCGATTGATGAGAAAACAAGCTGTGGTGAAAGCATCATCCTAGAACCTAAGAGGAACATGAGATTGAGCGAGAAGGGACAGACCAACCTCGACAATATGGCGGTGTTTCCTTTCAACAACACCATTTTGCTGGTGCGTGTGTGGACAAGATACACGATGTTTGATGCTAGCTTTGTTGAAATATTGATTTAATTTTTGATATTCACCACCCCAGTCAGACTGAAAGGAGATTAATTTTGTGCTTAAGGTACGTTCAACATGCTGTTGGAATTGATGAAAGATACTCACAACATCAGACTTTGATTTTAATGGGTAAACCCATGTGAATTTGCTGAAATCATCAATAAAACTGACATAGTATTTATTTCCCAAAGCAGTGGTTACAGCTGGTCCCCAAACATCAGAAAAAACAAGTTGCAAAGGAGCATTGGAAATACTAGATGAAGAAGGAAAAGGTAGTTGATGGCTCTTGTCATGTTGGCATGCATTACATATTGCAGTATGCTTATTTTTGGAAGCAAGTCCAGGAAGATTGTTATCTCCAATAACTCGTTGAACAATAAGGGGCGAAGGGCGTCCAAGTCTGCAATGCCAGAGATCTGGAGAGACTTTGATGCTGGATAAGGCTGCTTTATTAGGATGAATCATTGCTGAAGGAAAGGGGTACAAGCCACCTCTACACTTGCCTCGAAGAAGAGGACTCTTCGTGACCTGATCCTTGACACAAAAATGATAGGGATGAAATTCAAGGAAAACTTTGTTATCCACAACAAATCGATGAATAGAAATAAGATTCTTAGCAGACTGTGGCACATGAAGAACATTGCGAAGAGCTAAATTGCAAAATGGAGTTTTAATGTTAGAATGACCAGTATGAGTGATTGGCAAACCTGTACCATTTGCAACGTGAACCTACTCCTTGCCTTGATATTTGACTCGAACAGACAACTGCTCAAGATCACCAGTGATGTGATCCGTAGCCCCAGAGTCAGCATACCAGTTTGTATCAACTGGGTAAGAAGGAGTTTGATGCTGCTGTGCGTTCGCCAGATTTGTAGCATGTTCTTCAGTCTTGTAGTTTTGATCAAACCTGTAGTAGCACTTCATTACACTATGGCTAGGCTTTCTGCATAGTTGGCAGGTGGGACGTGCATTAGAGAAGGACTGATTTGGTGGTGAGGTGGTAGTTCTTCCACCGCGGCCATTAAAACTACAACCACCATGGCCGCCGCGTCCATATCTGCCACGGCCTCCACCACGAGTAATGGTATTTGCAGAAGGGGGATCAAAAATCTGTAGGCCTTCAGTATTGTGTTCCTTTCGCATCTCAAAACTCATCAGATGAGTGTAGAGATCTATGAGTGTCACAGGTTCCACATGAGTGGTGATGGATGTGACCAAAGAATCATACTCCGATCCTAGGCCAACTAACATGTAGGAGATGATTTCTTTGTCTTCTAATTCATGGCCAATTGATGCCATTGTATCAGCAAATTTCTTGACTTTGTTGTAGTATTGTCCAACAGGCAAGTCATTCTTCTTGAGATTTGTGAGCTGAACTCAGATCTGCATGGTTCTGGCTTTGGACACATATGCGAACATCTGTTCTAAGGCTGCCCAGACTTGGCGTGCAGAAGTGCAAGAGAGCACACACCCAAGAACTCCTTCGGACAGGGATGCCAGGAGTGCTCCGAGGACAATTTGATCATGTTGGATCCATTTTAGATACTCTAGATTGGTGGTGATGCTGTCGCCACTCTCTGTTGATTGGGTGATGGTATTTGATGGGCATGAGAGAGAACCATCAATGTATCCCATCAGGTGTTGCCCACGAAGGTAAGGAAGGAATTGGGCCTTCCAAAGCAGGTAGTTTTCTTCGGTGAGTTTCAGTGTTATGAGGTGACCGAAGGTTGGGGTAGGAAGGAGGCCTGGAGAGGCTATTACTCCGGTACTGATACTGGAAGAGCTGCTTGCTGTTGACATGGCTTTGGGAACGAAGAAGATGAGGAATCTAAAGCCAAGGCTCTGATACCATAAAGAAAGCAAGACTATAGAATAAAACGTATTGGGAGGATCAACCGAACTCACACCTATCATCGTGTGTGGTTCATCTATTTATAACAGAAAGGTACAACTATGATACAACACTTGGTACAACGGTCAGGTCCACAATCATAGGATCTGAAACTGATTACAATAGAAGTGGGCACTAATAGCGCCACTACTCTCTAATGTCTAGCTAATACAGGACACGTCATATTGACTATTTCAACACTATGGACAACGACGCCTTGGTTACGACCCTCAGACAATTAGCAGTAAGTCCGAGATGCGCAACGACGACATACATGACGCCGTCTGTGGCCCAGATGGTCGCCCTGTCACGACACCTTCCCTGATGGTCCAGGATTGTGATAATGCATGTGACATTGACCTTGGATTTCTGTCTTTGGAGCTGGAGGACTATCTGATCAACATTATCTATTGTGATCTTTGGACAGGTTCATGCAATGGTTGTAGCAAAAATATACTAGCGTACATGTCACTATAGTTTGGCTAGCTGGTTGTAGTTTCCTATAAGTGATTAGCAACCATATCTTGTCTGTATACACCTAAAGTTATAGGAACCAAAAGCTGAGTTGTAACATACTACAATGAATGAGATTGAAAATTATACATCTTAATGTGTTGTTATGATCCAATATATAGTTCTTGTTGTCATGGTGGAGAAAATATTACTGATGGAATTCAGCTTTGATTTAGTACACAAACTTCAGTCAATGTTAAACTTTTGATTATATTAATGGTAGCGAGATAGTTGTTGATGTTATTGGATTGGTATACCATGTATATATACGTGTTGGGCATGCCTGTTACCTATAATTCAATGGGTGACACCATTCCGCGTGACTTACTTAAAAGGGGTTACAACAATAAATGTATTTTTTTATGCTTATGTGATGCTCTATGATGTCATGCATTGTTACCTTCAGAAACTGGAAAATACGAATGCGTGACTGTTATTTTGGAATAGATTACATATCACAAGACCCACACCATATTGGTGAAGGTCATTTTATAGTGGTGGTCAATCGTGTGGTTTTTTATGTGAATTATGACTCACATGGCTGTCAGATATTCCCAATTTTCCAGTAGTGGCAGTGACAGAAAGGTCGCCATGGATAGGGGAGGTGATGGCAAGGATTTAATTATGAGAGCGGTATATGCATTTGCAGGTCTATTTCTTGCTGGCGAGGTGTGTAGGTCTTCGAGGTTGGGCAATTCTGTTGCATGTGGTGCGTGGCCTGCTGTGTTGATATGCAGGTAGCCGACAACCATGTTGTAGGGTCGGGGAGGATGTGGCGCTCTCGGGGATTGGTCAGAAGGAGGCTGATGGCTGTGGTGGCTCTGCGGCCAGGGTACTTGAGGTGGTTGCGCTGCCCTCCGACCACGGCAGTTGGGCTCAAGGTGGCAGTATCTTCCTCCTGTCATGCCGCATCGGTGCACAAAGGAATTCAAGCAGGGCGGCCTGTAGGGTGTTGGCGGATTGAACCAGACCATGGAGATGAAGTACGTTCAGGGCATAACATCCAAGTTCATGATCATTAGCGGCTGTGGTATTGTTGGTTCTGGTTGTGTCAGGTTGCAAGAGGACGATGATCCATGGTTGAGTGTCAGGGAGGCTATATAGGGCGAGGAAGAGGCAAGGTAATGCAGTCCCAAGGTGACTCGGAGAGCGGGTAGGGGTTGATTCAGGTGAATCATGGCTGCCGCTTCTTCCGCTGTAAGGAGATCGATGGAAGGGCAGTAGGAAGCATAGGTCGCAGTTGCAAGATTCATTAGTGCAGCAATGAATGGTCGGGAGGTTACCTTAATCTTCCGTAACGCCTAGTAGTGTAGTTGGAAGATCGATCATCGGGCTGTTTTCAAGGCTAAAGTAATGGCACGTATTTGATTATAAGATCTGAACTTAAGTGATAATGTAGTCTTTGTTAATTACAGAGAAACATAATTGAGAATATTGCGGAGTGGAGTATAATACATTTTCGAAAAGGTGAAGGTGTCAAACACTACGAATTGGTCATTGAATAGTATTCATTTCATAAATTAATAAAACACTACTCACAATCTAACTGCATAACCTTTTAGCAATGATATGTTTCAAACACATATCATTACTTTTAGTGATGAGATGCATCCAGTATCCAAGTATTTTACTATATCTAAGGTTACCCTACTCCTAGAACTCCAAATAATACATGTTGATTAATCGAATTTACTAATTCAAATATCTCCCATAATAATCAAAATGTAATTTTTATAAGAAGTATTTTAAATTGGTTCCAATGCCATTTGTCAATGAAATAGGTGTACTATGAAATGCAAGGACTATTCCACGTATTTGGACTCATTTTTTAATACGGTACAAGATACAAAAATGGGTCAGGAAGTTAAATTTAGGGACTGGATTGTAATAAATTTTCAAATTAGGAAAATGAACTTATTTAGTCTCAAAACTCAAGTGTTGACCAAGAAGATGCAGCTAGGGTTTTCATATGAGGAAAATTATAAACAACAGCTCAAAATAAGTTGGTATGTAAATTCTAGTATGTTATAGTTCCTCTGGTGGAGGTGTGAGAGTCTCAGGTGGTGGAGTCAGAATTAGTCATGGTGCAGAACCATTGTATTCTTGTGCTCTGTGCAAGAAATCCTCTTGAAAAGAAGTATGTGGCGATGAGGATCGCTAGTTTGTGCTTCTTGTTTGCACCATATGGTAGCACCTAAAATAGTTAAAAATAATGTAAGAACGGGTGCTAATGATTAACAAAAGATATTTGAAATTTAGCTTTTGAAATTAAAAAAAAAAGTTGTGGCCTAGAGTGGCCAATCAAAACACTCGTAGTGCTGGATTTGCCATTTCCTCAGCAACGATACTAAAAACTTGATACGATAAACTACACGTCAAACTCAAGTGTACATATCAATGTAATGTAGGCCTTAAGAGACTCGGATGTCGAACTTAGGAAAACATTAATCCAGAAGCTACTACTAACTATAATACAATTAGATAGGCCGATCAAAACTTGATTGAATGGTTTAATTATCTAAAATGGAAAATTAATTTAAAATTATTGGTTGTTGATATCAATCGGAGTGAATTCCTCCTAACTGTAGACTCATTTTAAAATAAAGTTTATAGTTTCATGTTGGTTAACATTGCAATTAACATCATAACATTAATAAATATTCCTCCTAACCCTAGACTAAGAGACCTATAGCAAGAATTACCCTGTCTTGTGGCGGAATTCACTACCTAATCTAATACCAATTACACTTTCATATCGATTGTGTTATTAGTTAGTTTCTTTTTCGAAAAATCTAGATAATCTCTTCATATTCGTAGGACACCTTTCTCAAAGGGTGATGTAAAATATATATTTTTATGAATTTTTCAACCATTAACTCCCTTTTTCAAAGAAAGTAAATGTTTAATTAACTACCTATGGTGATCAAGCTTGGATAGTTCCTGACAAAATCATAGAAATAAGTCTAGAAATTAAGAAAAATTGATATATTAATGCATAAAAGTCAATTAAAATACATAACCGGGCTACTCCCAGGTCCTAAGGAACAAGTGACTTAGCCCCACTTGGTTTCCATTGTCAAGTACATAAGAGAGAAGAAGAAAAATGTGGGACATGTTAGTAAAACTAAAGAACCCCTAAAGAAGAGATGGTCTAGTTGATCCCCTATGACAGACATGATGATTTACTAACTTTCGGCTGTGAATCCATCCATTGGAGATGCCTAAATCATCCAGAGCATGGCTTTCTTCTATGCTTTCTCCTCTCCTTGCTCTCGGCTTCCTTCCAACAGAATAGAATGAGATATTTAGGTCTGGACAAAATCCCCTAAGTCATAGAAGTGTCTTAGGGCATCCTTAATTGTCAGCCTTTGGATTAGACTTAACTTTTAGATCTGTCTGATCTCGCTATGTCCGTACTACCGATAGGGTGTCAGTACTACTGATGCCTTTGATAGTTGCGGTCCTCTGGGAAGTAGTCAGTACTACCGAGCTGATGTCGGTAGTACCATGTTTTCTCAATTAATTATGAATCCATCAATGTGATGTTGTTGGTAGTATCGACTTCTGGGTCGGTACTACCGAGTCTTATCGATTTCCATATGTTCCAAACTGAGCATGTGTCGATACCACCGACAAAAGAGTCAGTAGTACCGAGCTATGTAGATTTGTGTAGATTCACCTGAAATGCACAAGAACCGAACATAAGCTCTTACAATATAGTGAATCATTAGAAAACATTAAAATTATATTAATTTGATGCAATTAAGTATCGTAGGCTAATGATAATAAATCATGCACAAATCAGTACGAAAATGAACAAATAGTGCACAATACTCAATAATCAATAGGTTGTGAGAACGAAAATTATACGGTGCATCACCTCTCTTTAGGGGAACCTCTTAATGGGGAACCCTCTCTGTAGGTTTTGGTACCTGCAGTGAACATTTCATAACCTTCCCTCGCCCGGGCTTGGTTTCATACATAGGACTTCTTTTCCGGGCTTAGCCTGAGGTGATCTTCCTTTCTAGTCTTAATTACCAGTCATTCCCATAATGACTTTATTCACTCCATGATCTTTGACTCACTAGAGATGATACATGGTTGAGAAGGCAACATTTATATAAGATGATATCCATAGTGACTTTATATATTACATGAAGTAAATAAACATGCAAGTAGTTAATTGCAATCCAATCGGGAAAACTATGAGAAATCATGGAAGTCATTTAAGGCAAGTAGTCATAGGTGTAACCACATACCTTTCTCAGAACAGATCAAAAGTCCAAGAAAATAAGTGCATTTGAGATTAAGCAAGCAGTCACCCTGAAATTAATGCATAACACCAAAGTTTTACTGTTTTGTTCACAATCTGTCATTAAGACTGATTTGGGTTCCAAGTTATGATTTTGGGGTCAAATTAGGGTTTCATTAGGGATTTGTCTTCCCAAACCCTAATTATCACTTTTTTTTTAAAAATAGTTCAATATCATTAAAAGTAAGCCATACGACATCTACAAGATAGACATCTCTCATCAAGTAACCAAGCAACAACTCCTTTTACAGAAAGACATAGCACAAGGCTTAGATTGGGATGTGATAGGTATGCTTCTGCATCGTACACCTCTTGTAGTGGCTGTCTAAAACAGCTATCTGGGATGGAATTCATCAATCTACAAGAACCTATGAGTACATCTGGAGAGGAGTTTGCAAAGCCGCTGACAGAGATTACCATCATGAAGACAATGAAAGATTACCAGACAAAGAGCTTGACCCCAAAGCAACGACACATACCTAACAACACAGACACAACGCCCCTCAAATAGGACGAGAAACACAACTACCAGCGACGAGCACTAAGGTTGAACCAACCAGTAGACCCGAGAAGGAGGCCAAACCCCAGCAGTGCAAATACAAAGGAAGGATGGCTCATGTGGATACAAAGGTAGGGAGTAGAGGGTGTCGGGAACTCCACCACCACTCCCGACCACCACTGCGAATAGAGGGTGGAAGACCTGTACGAAGCCCAAACCCATCTTACTCCCCCTCTGCCTGGAGCACCAACGGGCGCCCGATCTCACCGACCGCCCAAGAAGGAACCCAAGGCACGATACGACCAACAAACGACCACCACAGAAAAACAAGCTCCCTCACAGGCGACTAGAAAAGACCCCGCCGCCCAACAACTGCTAACTACTAAAGAGGGAAAGAGGTAAGAAAGGAGAACTCGCCAACCCAAGGGTCTGAGATAGGAGAAAGTGGAGGCACAAAACCCCTCAGAACAACATCAGAAGAGAGATCAGAGCACGCCTCGGCCAACTCTGCTCACCCACTCCCGTCGAAAATCTAGCAAGAGCGCCGCCAAGACTTCAGATCTATAGATCTAGAGAGCCACATCGTCAGCCTAGGAGAAACAAGAGAAGTAGAAGCCACCTCCCGCTCTCGTCCCAATGACCCCAACAGCCAGCGAGTGAGGAAAAAGGCCAGGGGGAGAGGGTTGGCCTCTATCGGCGCTTGGATCCCCCTCCCCCAGCCAGCCGTTTGAGGGGAGAAAGCCCTAGACGATCGCCCGGAGCGCCAGAGAACGTTCGTCGAGCGCCGCCTGTTACACTGCCTACCTTTCCTTAATATGAGAATTTATTATAGTTTTAAACCCTAATTATCACTTTTAGTGTCTTTTTAACACACAAACGCTAATTTTGATATTATATGTATTATTAATATCAAATTAAGTCAAATTTGTCCTTTTTATCCAATAAACAACTTTATCCATTAAAGTCATTTAAGCATGTTACGATCATTAAACTTAAGAAATTAGGGTTTCCATCCTTTAAATACATTAAATTTTGTAATTTTAGGAACTTATAAAATTCAAAGAAGATCTAGGTCTTGAAGCTATTTTTATTGAAATCCTTACATTTTTTTGATCAACTTTCATGTATAAATTATCATTGCATTCCTATGAATTATTATAATGTTTACAAGCTTAATTCAATTTAGGTCAATCAGAGCACGCCCCCTAGGCAACCCAGTCACCAGGACCCATGCCACAGGGCCACGACTGGGCTAATCGGCTCGTGCCTTGCTAGAATGCGAGATTGCCCTTGTCTAAAAAAAAGAAGGGAAAAGTCAGAGAAACCCAAACCAGTTTAGAAGAGAGATCAAGGGTACATCAGACTTTTACTATAGGTTGTCTTCAAGCTTGGATCATGTACTTCAATTCTAGAAGGAGGTCAACCAAGAGGTTGACTCCAAGCTTTAGACCTCCTTCACAGCAAGAAAGAGAGTCGTCACCTTCACCTTGCCACGACGAACTCGTTGAGAGTCTCAATTTCCCTAGAAGTGATCGGTGTTGACATAACAACAAAGATGTATCTCCAGTGAGATAACAGATAGGTCTAGAAGTGAAGGAGGGTGCTAGAGGGGAAATTGAAGGTAGGAACAACTATGTTAGGTCTCGTAGAGCCTCAAAAACATCTTTGTAGTCTCACAGAAGGGTACTAATCCTTTTTATAGCCCCTGGCTATGGTGGGTAGGTCGGCGAGGGGATATGTGAATGGGATTTTTTAAATTACTTTCCAAAGTTTCCAAAACTTAGGATGAACTCTTGCAAATATAAAATAGAGATTTCCTTATTTGCACATGAAAATGGTTAGTAAAGATATCAATACTAAGTTCCTATTTCCTTTTCCTAACCAAGGTAGACAACTATCTACACATCGTCAGATCGTGATGAAACAATCCATAAAAGACGCACATATAAAAGGAGCCAGTATTATTTCCTTTAAAAAGTGTTACATTTAATTCATATTCTCATAATCCTCTTCGCATTAGGCAATCCAATAAATTCCATATTTATCTATCTTTTATCCTTTAAATACCAAATTTTAAAGGAAGGTCTTAATTACTTTTATATAGGTGTGGGTGATATTTGAGACTAAAATACAAATGTTAAAGACACTTTCATTTATCTCCAAGTCTTCTTAGTTCCTTTATTGAAGGCATTAAAATAATCCTTTTCTCTTCCCAGCTTGGCCATAATTCTTATTTTGATTACTTTTCTCATTAAAAGTAATATTAAACGAAACTAAACCATTAGTGGCATTCAACACTACTTCTCTAGAAAATTCCACCCAATTCCATATGCACCATCATCATCATCATCATAATCTAAGCCTTAGTCCCAACTATGTTGGGTTCGACTACATAGATCCTTCATTTCCATTGAGCACTATCATGGGACATATTCTGGTTGAGATGTAGAGATTCAAAATCTCTCTTTATAAGGTCATACCATGTTAATTTAGGTCTTGCTCTTCTTCTATTTATTGTGCTTGACTCAATAGCATTGCTTCATATAGGCGCATTAGTCAGTCTGCATTGCACATGCTCATACCATCTGAGTCAGCCCTTGTGTAACTTGTCCTCAATGCTCGCCACCCCCACTTTATTCTTGATATAATCATTTATCAAGCGATCTTTTATTGTCTTCCCACACATCCATCTCAACATATGTATTTCAGCCACGTTCAACTTGTTGAGATCATGTTTCTTCATCGCCCAACATTCACTTCCATGGAGCATGGTTGGTTGTATAGCTGTTCTATAAAACTTACTTTTTAACCTGAGAGGGATCTACAGATCACATAAAACTCTAGTTGTACTCCTCCATTTCAACCATCCTATAGTGATCCTGTGACAAACGTCATCACCCAATTCCATATGCAACTTATAATTATCTACTCATTAACGATCTAAAGAACAAATTACAAAAAATTAGAAGGGAGACAGACAAGCTGCGCCATCAATCCCTTTTGGATGGAAAATACAATCCTATGAAAAACCACATCCATAGACCTGGGAGTCACTTATTAATTACCCATTTTTTAGTAATTCAGGAATTTGTGGGTTCTGTGTTTTTCTTTTCCCCATGTCCATCATTGGAATATTGAAGATAGTAAAATCAATACAAAGGGAAATTTGCAAATTAAACCCATATATATAAAAAGGCACACCAAATTTCTAATATATCCTTATCAATCAAATAATTGCATTTCAAATCTTTAAGTACATGTGAAAAACCATGTTATAACATCATTTCCCTCTTATAGGATTTTTTCCCTCAAAATTCAACTAATCATATGAAAAGTTTAGGATGAGAGTTTTCTATTTTCATCTTCAACTCCCATGTGGCTTCATCCTGACCATGGTGCTTCCAAAGAACCTTTACCATCTCCATCTCTTTATTCATAATCTCTTTCACCTTGGAGTCTTTTTACCCTCACAGGGGAATTAGAGTATGTTAATCTCCCTTGGAGTCCAATTGGATGAATGTTCAACACATGGGTAGGATCCTTCACATGGACATATGGAACACATCATGCATAACACTATATTGTGGTGGTAAAGCTAAATGATAAGTGACCTTTCCACTCCATTCTAGAATCTCAAATGTACACACATAATGGTGACTAAACTTTCCTCTGTTCTTAGCTATAGCTGAGAGGTGTCAAGTTTTAGAAACACATGATCACCTATAGTGAAATGCAAATCTATTTGCTTTGCATCAACATACAAATTTTGTCGATTATGGGCTCTCTTTAGCATCTACTTGATCAAAGAGACCTTGTCTGCATACAATTGTACTTCCTTTGATCTCAACAAAGTCCTCTCACTGAGATCATCCCAATTAAGCGGTGGTTGACACAACCTCCCATAAAGAGCTTCATATAGAGGCATCCTGATATTGGCTTGGTAACTATTGTTATAGACAAACTTATCTAAGGGTAAGTATTTATCTGATGATCCACCCTAATTGAGCACACATGCTCTCAAGAAGTCTTGTCAAAGGGAAACATGGTGACAAAGTAGGCAGCATAAACAAAAATTAACTCCCATATTCCCCTTTGAATAGTAGATCATGGCAACAATAATGTAATGGGAAGGATGGTTACTGTAAGGACCCTGACCTCCGTTTTGGGCTTACCCTATTTTCTTTGTCTAAACCTTGTGTTGAGATGCTTGCTAATCACCTGAAGTGGTGATTAGGGTTTGTTTGTGCTTTGTTGAGAGGTTGAGGTGCAACTTGCAAGTTACCCAAGTTTTAGTGTTGGTTTGCAAGTTTGTCACCTTAAGAGGTGTCCATCTCTCTCCTTGCATCCTCTAGGCTTGAGAGGATGGGTTGGGCTCGTGCTTGAGTAGCTTTGGGCTTTGTTGAGCCTTGTTGGGCTTTGTTTTGGCTTGTTGAGCCTCGTTGAGGCTTTCTATCCGGCAAGGGTGAGTCGGGTGCCTTGTATCAACCATGGTGTATTGGCTAGGAAGGTGTATCGTCCAAGGGTGTTGGTGGATGTGTGGGGTTGCCATCTTGGGTGACACACACCCTCCATTCTAGCCTCATTTGTGTCACCATCTTGGGACAAGTGGCAGTTGCCTTGCTAGTGGGTGGCAAGTCATGGACATGTGGTTTTGAGGGTGCTAGCATGTGGCATAACCTGAGGACAAGTGTGCTAGGGTCGGGTGCCACCTTGCCATGCTCTCCTTCTTCAACCCTAAGTATATAATTGACCCTTCTTGCTTGCTAGCAGCTCCTTTAGTTTCCTTAGTTGCTTTCCTTCTTCCTTGGTGGCCGATACACTTCCCCTTAGTGGATCTTGGTGGCCGATACTCTCTCCTTGGTGGGCGACATAGCTCTAGTCTCCTTCTTCCTTTAGTGGTGGTCGAACCCTAGAGAGTGCCTTTCTCCTTCTCCTCTTGTGGTGATGCCTTAGAGTTTGGAGCTTTAGAGCTTGAGGCGGGTTACATAACTCCTAACCTTAGCTATACTACTTCTTTTTCATGTTGCATGCTATATGTGTTATCTTGATCGGCCATGTCATCTTTTATCTATGTTTCTTGCTTTAATGGTTATAAGGTTGCTTTAGATATACCCTAGACTTTGTGGAGATGGTTATCTTGGGTTACCTTGGGTTGGTCGAACCATGGATGTGTTGTTCCTTAGGCAAAACCCCTCTCTCACTTAGTTGTTGAGAGGTGAGCCTAGGGTCTCAAAATCCATTAGTGAGTTGAGCTTTGGTTGGTTGGCTGACATGGTGATGGACCCCCTTGTTTCCTGATAGATGATGGAAGTTGTGCAATACCCCTATCTCACTTAATTGTCTTGAGAGGTGAGCCAACTCTCTTGAACTCTTAGGGATTCTTAGTGACAGTCTTGAGGTTGAAGATGACCAACCTGTCATGGCCTTGAACTCTTGCATGATACCCCTTTATGGTGTTCTGCCTGATATCCCTCTTATAGGGATGAGTCTTGGGTGATATGATCAGTGGTGTTCGATCCCTTTGACTGATATGAACCTTTAGCTTAGATGGTGTTTGTGGGTGTTATGCCTTGGCCGATGTGATGGTCGATAGATATCCCTTCTTGGTGCCCTAGGCGACATGGGTTGGTTTTGGTGTTTCCCGATATGAGTCTTGGAGGGTGAAACCCTAGTTGGGTGCCATAGTGAGGAATGATATGTAGTGCCCTGACCATGATGGCTGATATGGTACCTTGATCGTTATAGGGTCCCAAACCCTAGCTTGAATGATAGATGACCTTGGGCGCAATGGTATCGTTCGAGGGATGGTTGTAGTGTGACCTTGGGTGTTCTGGATTTGGCGGTTGCTCGATATGGAACCCTAACCCTAGTGGGTGATAGGGCATCTTGCCCGATGGGGTGGATGTGCTGCCTGACACACCCCAGGTCATGGATGCACGATACACCCATGGCTCCTGGTTGCATGATATCCCCTTGCACCTATTTGTATGATACACTCTTGGCCCATGACTGCCCGACATACCTTGGGTGCTAGTCTGCCCATTATCCCCTTGTGCATGGGTGCATGTCATGCTTGTGGCTGATATCCTTTGGGTGAGAGTTAGTGCCCTACCCACAACACCTTTGGTGAGGGATGTGCCTAGCCTGGGAACTCTAGGTTGGTGAACCTGTTGTCTTGAGCATGCATCTTTGGTTAATATGTTTTTGAGATATGAAAGATAGGTTGTGACTAGTGATATGTTTGTTACCTAAGGACGTTGTTAAGTAAGATGATAAGATAATGATTATGTTCATAAGATATAGGGCATAATGGATATTCACGATTGGATAATACTAATATAATTGTCAGACATGTAGATACAACTTTATACTCCATATGATTACAATAATGGATGTGGTTCCAATCATATGCTCCCTAAATATGAATGTCACGATAATAATTCTATGTTCTCTAAGATTTATGTTTGGTGATCTAGTTATCTCTCTTGATATGCATACTAACCATGCAGGTATTAAATGAATTCATAGCCAGGTCAGAGCTATGAGGTGTATGTGTTTTGTATAACACTGATGAGATAACATGTCCACCAGTATGATAAGAAAGGTCCGATGACCTGATAAAGGTTGAGTGACTGTTTGAGGTGTTATCCTCTATGATGAGATAAAGGATTGATATCCCATAATGATGCATGATGATGATGCCTTAAGAGGCAGTGGCATTCTGTGATGAGGGATTGAGATCCCATGATAGTGTGATAATGACAGTAACAATGTGAGACAATGTTGTTTATGTTTTACAACTTGGTTGCCTCAACAATTCACCTAAAATATACTAATTAATGACAGTGGAACATTTCATGTAGTTTTGCCCTGGCCATAGATCTATCATCGTCAGTAGCTGGTGATGGTGAAAGGGGTTCATCCTGCGGGATTACCTGGAGCGCATATTGATGAATATGTGGGGTTTCTCTTAGCCGAAAATAGGAGGATTAGAGTGCAATTGTGGTTGTAAACTCAAGATTTGTATAAGAGCATGGTGAACAAGCCCATGGCTCAGTATGATAGAGCATGAATGCATTCATGGCTCAAGGAGCACGGTGAACTAGCCCGTGGCTCAAGTATACTAGAGCCGTGACATGTACCAAGGCGGGCCAGATAAAAGGGTAGACAACGTGATCTAACCCTTTGGCTGAGGCCACTCAAGAAAGAGACAACGTTCTTGCTATTAGTTATCATGCACTGACCACAAAAAGGTGAGGTCGTGGAGTTCGACTCTTCCATTGACCTTGTATGGCACCAGTTTTGGGCTTCACAGCCAAAGGTTGGATTTGAGTGGTACAACTCACTTCCTTAGGGCATAATAAATCGTAATCCAACCGTATAGTATATACATCTTAGGGCAAAACACAGAATATTGGTTGATGCCTTGTTTGTGTAGTTGTTCCAGTTATATCTTGCAATTATTTGTACATTCCCCATATCTTGTGATAAGTTTTTATAAAGCTTGTCTTGTCAATCATGTCCCATAAAGAAATATCTGGTTATATTCCTCCCGGATATCTGGGTAAGTTGTTAATAAAGTTAAGCTCTATTCAATATGATGCATCTATCAGTTACCTGCTTAATCTAAAGTTTTATAGTTCAGGGGGGAGTTATGTTTCTCGCTGGGACTGTGTGTTTCACCCCGCTGGTTTAAAACCTTTTTAGGTGATCGTGCTAGGCATGGTGGTGGTCGTGAGGTTGCGGCCGAGTAGCAAGAAGAATAGTAGGCATCAAGAGATGGATATGCTGCTGTTCTGGTCATTTTGTAGTAGAATCCTAGAGTCATCCCTGTACACTCGGGTCCTTGGAGGTGTTTTGACGATGTATCATGATGTATATCTGATGTAGTTTTGTTTATCCTACTTTTCGCCTGGTATGGCATGTTCTGTATATAAACAGGTGGTGAACTCTTTGTGCCTATGTAACAACTGGTTCCTATAAGTTGTGGACATGTATTAAGGTTTATGTAAGTATATATAACATGTTTCCTTGCATGATAAGGGTCTGGATGCAATAGTGTCTTTATTATCTACTTTCCACAATCGGTTTTAATTAACCCATATTTTTGGTAATATGTGGTTTATGGAAGTTTTGCACGTTTTCACGTGGCATTTCGTTGTCTGTGTGATAGTAGGATGTCACAGTTACATAGATATACCTGGTCTTGGAGCAAGTCCAAGAACAACCCCATAGGAGAATCATGCACCTTTATGCAAGTTGCACCTACACAATGACAACATCGAATTCCTAGTTGTTGACCAAGGACAACAATTGACATTGTCCTCTGAGTGGTAGGCAACAATCTCCTCACCTCTATAGTAATATGCACATACCACAGTGAACTCCTCTCATTATAGAAGGACAAACAAGAAGGAGTTGGCCCTTCTAGTTAGTGTACTAGCACTGATTTTCTCTCCCAATTGCCTCTCCCTTGCTATCCCTCCCTTTGACAAGTAAGACATGCTCAA
Organism: Alisma plantago-aquatica; assembly: GCA_963693085.1. Lineage (NCBI taxonomy): Eukaryota > Viridiplantae > Streptophyta > Magnoliopsida > Alismatales > Alismataceae > Alisma > Alisma plantago-aquatica. The sequence goes on from OY856412.1 coordinate 1,402,539,259, forward strand.
GTACTCTCGATAACCACAACCAAAGAAGACAACAATTGTCAAAGCAATTTAAGTGTCTCTAGAAAGCCTCAACTACCCCTCTATTTATAGGAGGGTTAGGTTCATGAGTTCTAGTCTGGGCGGGAGTCGAAGGGGATGGGTTGTCATGAATTTTCACAAGCTGCGAATGGTTGGTTCAAAGGTGAACATCAGTTGGCATGTGAGTCGATCATTTCAAACCTTAAATAGATCATTTCAACATGTTTCAAAATCACAATTGTATTGACATTAATATCAGATTGATTCAAAACATGAAATCTACACTAATACTTGATCCAATTGAATTGATTAACCAATCGTTCAGTTCACAACCTGAAACGGACAGTTCATAGACCTGAGCCGATCGGTTCATTTACCAAACCAGTCATCTCATGGTTCTGATTGCCAAACATGGTTCAATTGACCTAACACTTGAATCGATAAGTTCAACACTTAAACTGGTCAGTTTATAGTCTAGTCAGCCAACTTTAAACCATTGTTGTTTAAATTGAATACCTAACTCTTTAGTGATCAAATTTAAACTACATTCATGAATAAACTCCTATTCCAAGTGTATCCTATGTGTGTGACCCTATATGCTTCTAAGTATGTTGGCAGCAAATGTCCATAGCTAATTTATGACATGACAAGCAACAAATAGTATCTAGAAATACATCATCGCTACCCAAGTAATTTGGAAAGTTGGAGAACAACTTCAACCTACAATTTGTGCTTGGTGTTACAATGTTTGTATGGTCCCTTTGTCTATGATATCTAGATTGAACTTGAGGCATTGAATCATAATCCTCTTCAATGTTGAATCCTTGTTCCTTGAACTAAAGCGGACCATCTGAGATATATGTAAGCTAAATATCACATATTGACTCACATGAGCATGGCCATACATTTCTCTAACCCATTTATCAAGTGGTCAGGATATCATGCTCTTGTAGGAGGGACAAATCCCATCTATATCACTTACAATCATCCCCATGTGTCATAATGCACCCAAGAACCACATTTATGGCAACCCTTATTCATGATAATGGTGGATAATGTGAAAGTACATTGGAAAACATGTGATTCGTATAGTGATTTTAGATCTAAGAACAACAATCACCACCATCACTATAAGAGATAATTATGACTACCAATCACGGTTTCCATGTATCATTCTTAAGGTGGGTCTATCTGATATACTATTCTCTAATATGTATCTATGTGTTTGGTTTGATATCACATATCATGACTTAATGTGATTTAGTTATCAACCAACACACATTCTAGTTTTATGTGTTACTACTGTCTATCAGCCTTCCACAATAATATCTGACTAGGTACATAACAAGAATGCATCTACTATTGGCAAATGTATGATCTCATTTTTTAGGTCCTTCACTCGAAGGTATACATCATTGAGTAATGTCATTCTTTAGACATTTATTATGTTACATAATTATCTCATAACTTAACAAAACATAATAAATTGGAAGATTGCCTTTTTTATTAATCAAATCATTTACAATATATGGCTTTACAATCATCATATGATTAGTTGTTTGGGCATACATACCACACAGACTCCCACTTTTACATAGAGACATTCACCTATGAACATAATCCCAAGTGATATAACATGAACACAATGTTGCTACTGTGAAAGTTCTTTTGTCAAGGGTCAGCCACATTGCTTTCGGTTGGTACTATGTAAGTCTTCACATCTCTTTGATGTACGATCTCTTCTTTGAGATGGAACCAAATTTGTATGTTCTTGGAACACTGATGTGATTTGGGCTCTTTATCTTGTGTAATAGCTCCATTGTTGTCACAATATATCTCAATTGCATCGTTGATTCTTGGAACCACCCCAAGTTCAGATATAAACTTCATTATCCAAACAACCTCCTTTTCTACATTAGATGCAACAATGTAGAATCCACAAGTATCTCTTGATGGAACTCTTCTAGCTCACAACTTTGTCTTTGAGGAAAAACATGAATATTGATTGCAACCAATAATCATCTTTGTCAGTTTGGAAACTTGCTTTGGTGTAACCCTTTACTGCCAACTCTTCCTCACCACTGTATACAAGGAACTGATCCTTAGTTATTCACAAGTACTTAAGGATGTTATTCATGGTTGTCCAGTAACTCTCATTAGGATGTGATAGATATCTTCTAATCATACTCAAGGCATATGATACATGTGGATGAGTACATAACTTTGCATACATGATAGATGCAATTACAGATGCATATGTAATCCTACTCATGTGTTTCCTTTCTTCACAAGAATTGGGACATTGAGCTCTAGAGATAGTAAAACCATGAGACATGGGCAGGTTTCCTCTCTTTGAGTACTCCATGTTCAACCTCTTCAACACTTTGTCAATGTATGTGCTCTGACATAGTCCAAGAAGCCTTCTAGATCTATCTCTATAGATCTTGATTCCCAAGATATAGGATTCTTCGCCTAAGTCCTTCATAGAGAATGTATTTCCTAGCCATGTCTTTACCATCTGTAAAGTAGGAATGTCATTCCCCATCAATAGTATGCCATCTAAATACAATATGAGGAATAAAATCATGCTCCCACTAACCTTCTTGTAAACATAAGGTTCAACTTCATTTCACTAAAGCTTTGAGGTGCTTGCTTCAATCCAAAGAGTGACCTTTGTAGATTACATACTTTATTTGTATCCTTTGGATTTATAAAATCCTGAGGTTGTGTTATGTACACATCCTCAAAAAGATTTTTATTAAGGAATGTGGTTTTAACATCCATCTGCCAAATCTCATAGTCATGATAAGATACAATGGCAAGCGTGATCCTTATAGATTTAACAATGGAAATTGGAGAAAACATTTCATCATAGTCAACACCTTGAACATGTATTAAACCCTTTGCAACCAATATACCCTTATAGGTTTGTACATTACCATCCATGTCAGTCTTTTTCTTGAAGACCCACTTGCACCCTATGGGTTTTACCCCTTTAGGTGGATCCATCAAGGTCCTTACCTTGTTCGTATACATGGATTCTATCTCAGATTTCCTAGCCTCAAGCCATTTCTTAGACGGTGGTCCCTTAGTAGCTTCTAAGTAGGTTGTTGGCTCATAATCTATGACAAACCCATCACATTCTTGAGTCACAAGATAACCAAATCTTTTAGTCTCTATTTGTGTCCTACTAGATCTATGAGGTTCCTGTATTACTTGAGGAAATTGGGATTCCACAATGAATTTGTGATTCTCTTTGTTCCTCTTGTACATCTAACGATTCAATGTTGTCTTGTTGGTCTCACATTTCTTTGAGTTCTACTTTATTCCCACTGATTCCTTTGAAAATGCATTCCTTTTCTATGAATAAAACATCCCTGGCAACAAACACTTTGTTTTCAGATAGGAAATAAAAGTAATATCCTTTGATTTCTCTAGGATATCCAAAAAAAATAACATTTATCTGATTTGGGTCCAAGGTTTTTGGTAAAAAACTTCCTCACATAAGATTCACAACCTGGAATCCTCATTAACACATTGTGGGATGCTTCCCATACCATATCTCATATGGTTTCTTTTGAACCAATTTAGATGGTACACAGTTTAATGTAAATGCGGCAGTTTCTTGAGCATAACCCCATAAGGTAGTGGGAAGATCAACTAAACTTATCACTGATCACACCACATCTAGAACTGTGTCATTCCTTCTTTCTGATACACCATTATGCTGAGGTATTCCAGGTGGATTCCATTATGATACAATACCTCAGTCTCTCAGAAGGTCCTCAAACTCTTGACTTAAGTTATTCTTCACTCGATCATAATGAATCTCCTTAATAATTTTTCCAAGTTGGTTATGTACTTCATTCATGAAATTCTTAATATGAAATTCATATCCATCCGTGTCCATACAAGATACAAAAATGATGTTTCTACTTATGGAAGGTACAAAATAGTAGTTCATTAACTCCATTACAAGCCCTATGTGCAATGCTAAATTATACGTTCCAACTACATTGGTAGAAACTCTTGCATCATTTGTGACTCGTAGTTCGACCTCTTCCTTTTTTAAAGGCTTACTTCTTTTCAGACCGTGCATATTCAAACATTTGTGAGATCCGCATTCAGTATCTAGTAAGAAGTAGACAAACTTATCTCAATAATGTATATACCTAATGTGGAGATCTCTATCCCCAACTTTATCTTCTTGAATCCCTACAAGTACAAAGGACATATTCCTGTTGTACTTTTCTTTCTCCTTATCTTGAGTGCTAAATATATGGATTTAAGCTTAGCCTCAGAACTCTTCTTGGCATTGCTTTCATCCTTGGACTCCATTCTGCTGATCATAATCACAGATTTGTCGACTTCTTTCTTGCTTCGCCATTTATCAGCATGCCAAACAATTCTAATAGCGGTCTGGCCATGTTATTCAAGTAGTAACACTTGATAAATTATCTATATGATTCACAAATATGATTGTAAAATCATATTTTTGGACAACTCTTGTCTTAAAGAGAATCTCAATTCTTCTAGATGTTCCACATGTCCAATCATATTGAACACATGGGTTTCTACTGGATCTCCCTCTGTCATCTTACACTTAAAGAGCACCTTTGATACATTGTACCTTTCCTACTTTGCATAATTATGGTTCACATTCTTAAGATGTGTTACCATTTAATGGATCCCCATGTCTTTACACTACTCATACAACTCATAGTTCATGTAGCATAGCATAAAGTGATTTATGCCCAAGGCATCTTTGACATGCTTCTAATAAGAATTCACCTCAGATCTAGGCGCATCAGGAACAAATATTTCTAGAACTGGTGTATCTAGGTCATAGATCTTATGCTCATCATTGAAAACCCTTCTCAACGTCCAAAACTAGTCATGAAAATTTGTCCCATTAAGTTTGTACTTCTTAAGGATTGATCACACATACAATTTGTTTGCCATTTCTTTTTTACAAGAGAAAATTTGCAATTTTTCAAAACACTTTTGATTTGATTATGTTTCATTAGTCCTTTAATTAATTATCGCTCCCCACTATTTTATTCAAATAGATAGGTCTCACACAAAAATTTGTAAGATTGCAGTGTACAACCTTCTAGTGAGCCAAGATCCAAAATAATTGAGTTATTATCCGGCCAATGTCACCATCCATAATCAATCGTTAAGGTAGATAACTTGTTCCAATTGCATCTTATGCAATTCTTAGATAGTGGTATGTACAACTCTTTGCCATACTCATCTAAATGCTTCTACGTGCTTAATCTTCTTAAGATCACCTAGTCAAGTCTGACCCAAAAGCCAACACGATAGTAATGCACCCTGCTTGGCAGGGACACATCACTACCATCACACTTCCTCGAGATAGACTGTGCACCACGCTTAGTCAATCAAGCTTTTCATGTGTGTCGCTAATGGAAAACATTTTAGACATAATATTTTATTGAGGGATTTTATATTTATAAATATATATACATATACAATCACCACATACTTATAGTATGTATCATATACATGTTATATCCCACAGAAAAAACATGGATTTAAAACATAAGCGATGGTTATGACCATACTATTGTAATTACTTGGAGCCATAAGGAATTACCACAACCTAATGTCTACATCACATGCAAAAACTTGTTGTTGATGAAGATTTGTTCTTAAACCTGTCTATGTTGATCGGTTCAACCTTTGAACTGATCGGCTCACCTCTTAGTCTGTCAGTTGGTATGTCTGAATGATCATCTGGTGTTTGGTCCAACATCTTCTGGACCCCTCCAGTCGATCAGTAGGGATACCAACTGATCGATTTGACTCTTCCTATCATCTATCCTCCTCGATTTTGCAGTCAATCAACTCATCATATGAAATGGGAAGTTCTTCTGGTTCTGAACATATTAATGCTATTAAATATATTACATGGTTATAAATAATCTTGTGTTAAATTTGAGATAATAATTCTTTTACATGTGGAAGAGAAGGTAGAGGCCCGGTATGCAAACTGAGATATGAGTAGGAATAAACAACTACACAACCTTATACAGAGATCTGGGTTATTGACCATAACCATGCTTCACATCCACCATCAAAATCAGTTCTTAGGGCGATACATGTAAATTATATATATATATATATATATATGTATATATATATATATATATATATATATATATATATATATATATATATATATATATATATATGGGTATATCTTCGCTACCCGTGCGGGTAACTAAGATTCGCTACATGTGCATCAATTTTGTAATGGGATGACACATATATGTATTGAGACAACCAAATTTGTAATGAGACAACTGAAATTGTAATACAAAAACTCGTTTTGTATTACAACGTTGTTACAATAATAAATATATATTTATTACTGTAACAGTGTTGTAATACAAAACGGGTCTTTGTATTACAATTTTGGTCATCTCATTACAAATTTAGATTGTCTCATTACAAATGCATACCTTCCCATTACAAAACGGATGCACGGGTAGCGAATCTTAGTTACCCGCACAGGTAGCAAAGATATACCCTATATATATATATATATATATATATATATATATATACACTACCCATTTTGTATTTATGATAGTAGTTTATGTTGTACTACAAAATGAGTGTTTTTATTACAAATTTGGTCATCTCATTACAAACATTGCCTGTCTCATTACAAATATGTATCTTCCTATTACAAAACAGATGCATGGGTAACTAAGGTTACTTACTGAAGTGGTTAGTGTATGAATGACCATATATATATATATGTTTAGTTATATGTGAACGGTTGAAAGCCATTTTTATTCAGTGAAAGTTTATGACACATTAAATCCTTATGCGAGTAATGTGATATGTGAATGAGGCAAATGAAACCCCAAGGATAGGGAATTCAATTAATCAAGTAATTTTATATCAGTGCCCCTTAGTGTGAGATACGGTGATGCTGAGTAGTTCAGTCTGTGGTGCATATTATAGACGATATTTGAAATGAACTATATACAAAGCTAAACTAAGAAATTACAATGTGATGTTTGTACATGGAATTTAAAGAGTGAATTAGACATTTAGATTTCATGAACATTGTTGTGGGGAGGAAACATTCTTCATGACTAGAGGTCTCATGTACGTGGAGGTTAGTCAAAGACACCAATAGGGTGTGGGAGTCTAGGCTAGTGAGGGTAGACTCCTTATATGATTGGTACCCAACACCAACCAAGGATGCCAGTGGTACCTAAGTTATGAGTTGTGGTTATCAGAGGACATCTTCAGTAGGTCTACTAGTGCACAACAAGCTTGAGGGTTTTGACTCCCTAGCTGAGTACCTAGGTTGAGAGGAGGATTCAAGATATCCTATATCTCACATTAGCTATTAAGAGCCAACCGTGGTGAGGCTCACTGTAGATGGGGTCTTACTCAAGAGATAAGCTTAGGAACCTAGACATGCTTTAAGCCTTTTATAGTGAGATCAATTCTTGATGTGTGGTTTCACATACCGTGGTACACTTCATGTGGGTTCAGGGCATAATAAGATGAATGAGATATTAATCATGTGTGTGTAGTTATTCATATATTCTTTGTGGTTATCTCGAGTAACTTTCCATGTTTATGTTTCTGAATTACTAGTTCCCTATGTGATTAATCAAGTATGATTAGATATTGATTTACTCTTTTTGGATATCTAGAGTATCCTACCATATATATATATATATATATATATATATATATATATATATATATGCGCATACATACATATATGTATATATACATACATATATGTATATATATACATGTGAATGATTAGATCTTATTTAGTTCATTACTATTATACTTTAAATTAACTTGCTCAAAAATATATCTTAATTGCTAAAGTGATTTATATTGTTTCTTTGAAGTACTCATTCACTGAGCAATTAGGCTCACTCTTCTACTCACAATTTTTTAGGGAAACCATGTGGAACAAAGAATATCAATGCCATGATCTTCCACGAGAGATAAGTATCATATTATCTATGTTCAATCGATCCCTATCACTCTAGGTCCTTATATAGAAGTGAGAGAGTTATAAATGATGATGTGTAACTTTGATTACATAATAATAGAGAATATATCACATTATCATGTCCTATGTACATGGAAGTGTGAGAAAAGAATGATATTCCATGTATATATCTTTATTGTGGAGATTCTATTAGAGTACTCTAGCTTATTTTCCCTTATAAAGTTGCTTATGCAATGGAATGTAAGAAAACAAAGAGTTTGGAATTTCAAAATTAAAGAAAAAAACGTATAGGCTGATCTTTGTATTATGTTTAATTCTCAACTTATGCCCAAATATCATGATTGGTGGTAATCGTGGGATGTGGGTGTAACACACTAGGTCACCAATTCATGATCATCCATCATTTTGGTTGTTGTTCCTGACCTTCTCTCCCAAGGATTTGAAGAATGGCTGAAAACTTGTGGTAATCCTCCATCTTGTCCATGATGGGGTCATTAAAATGAGTCCACAACCTCTTGTCTCGCTCCTTGAAAAAAGGGTTGTTAGGATCACCCGCCACAATGCCTCTAATCTTTGGCAGAGGCATTGCAACAAAATTCACCCAGTCATAAGCCACAATGACAACAGTAGAGGGCGAGAACCAATCTTCAAAATTAGGGCAAATGTGGTCATAGTGGTATTGGTGGTGGTAGGAGGGGTCTAAGAAACCCCGTCCTCCATGGTAGGATGACCTAAAACTAGAAAGGGATCAGAGAAAACATAGAGAGGGGGCACCTAAAAGTTGGGCTCAAATTTTGCACTCTTGTAAGAATATTGAACCTTTTCAATGTGATATTCTTGCTACCTATTGTATTTCATTATGTAGATCATTCAATTGTGAATTTAAAGGTAGAAAAATCACCTCAATCAAAACTTTTAAGCTTGAGATACGTTCTTTATAATCAGGCTTACACTTGGTGTAGCCTATTTAATTGGATATTTAGCCCTTAATGGTCTCAATTTGTGCACAATCGAGTACCCACCACCCTATCTTGGGAAAAACTCTAATGCTCCCCCTTTGGACCATTAGATCTAAGATTTAGTATCTTATTTATATGACATTTTCTCCTTCCTTAGTCCATACATGAAGCCTGCTCCTGTAGAAACATGCTTTACAACCACCAATATGCAACGTCTTATCGAATTTGGATTTTTTGACTAGCTAGAACAACTTGTCTCAACTTCTACCCTATTTTCACACCCACCAAAACTCCCCATAATCTCCATCTCCTTCATCCTTCCATGGTTCCTCTGCCAGCTCCAGCCTTTCTCAGGCTAGTCTGAGATTATCAATAACCTTGTGGGGTTTGTCTGGACTTGAATGACCACCACAAGTTCCTCCCTAACCCTTCTTTTATGTCATATGTCTCTCTTTGGAGCACAACACATGCAACCAATGAGGTGCTTGAATCATGGAGTACATCCACAACTCAGTGGGGAAGACGGACTGACAACCCTAGGAACACTAAGCAAGGGTAGGGTTGTGGTCTACCCTAGGGTTGAGATCCCAACAACTATGATAATCACCTAGAACCACATGGGCCAAGTCTTAGAGGGTGTGAGGCCCTCCTACCAACCACTAAATGGCAAGCGATAGACACAAGCACCCAAACCAATCACCATAGGTGCACTCATAATGGGTGGGAATAGGTGGAAGTAATCCCAAACCCTGCACGGACACCTACATTGAGGGGAAGTGACAACCATCAATTTGTGGGGCCATGGTTCTTGACGGCCCACGATGGCCTCGATATGATAATCAGTAACACATGTGTCCTTTTAATCACATTTTTTTCTAAATCTTTGAAAATGATAACTCCCAACTCCCTTGGCCTAATATAAAAAATACATACCAAATTGATCATCTCAAGGAGACCTACAACTTACACATGGTTTTGCACCCAATAAATATTTGCTATTCTCCTGTTTTACTAAAAACACAAACATTTACTATGTTGACCATGTCATATGCATATGTATGATCAAATTTGTACCATTATTACTCAATCTAGAAACTATTCATCAAATCATTAACTACCTTTGAATATCTTTGAACTCTTAATCACCCATTTGTGCTCATGAATGACTCTAATTTGACTATTGTGACTTATTCTTGGGCTTTGATGTATAATATTAATCAATGTTGCTACTATTAATCTATGTGATCTCAACTTTCCCCCTAATATCAAAATTAGTAATTATATCTCTCCATGACTTGAATATTTTCCTTTTACTATGTTTTCCTATATGACACTTGATGCATGAATGTGACCTATTAATGGTGATGCATGATTATTATTGATTGAAGTGATGTGTTTGACCTTGTTGAGGGATCCAACCTTTTTAGACCATTGTGATCAATAACATTATGATGTGATTGTGACCCAATTGGATAAGGCATGAAAGATCTAGAGGGGGTGAATAGAGATTTTTGTAATTTAAAGATAATAAAAACACTCAACCGAAGAAGGAGGAGGAAACTAGGAAGACACTTGTGTTTAGAGTGGTTCCAACCTTTGAATTCAAAGGTTGTCAGTCAACTACCCAATTGTCTCCAATTGGGATTATGAAAGTGATTAATTTTATTTACCTCACATGTATGTTACAATAATATATAATCAACTTCCTTGAAGTAGCCTTCACCTCGAAGTAGCCTCAACCTCCTTGAACCAGCCTTCCTTGAAGTAACTCCAAGCCCTTGGAGCAACCTTCTCCTTCTCAAAGTAACTCCACCACCTTGAGATAGCCTTCCTTTAGAAGTAGCCTCAACCTCCATTGAAGCTGCCTTCTTTGAAGTAATCTCAAGTACCTCTTGAAGCAACCTTCTCCACTAAGTAGTAGCTTCAACCAAGATCCCTAAAAATGCCTCCACAATCTTGGAGTAGCTAAGGAGAACAAGTAGCTTTAACTTGTGAAAGGGGATAGGAAGAAGGAAGTACAACAATTGAGTATAGCGCTTTGATCCTATATCAAGCATTTGGATCTCTTATCCACTTGAGATGTATGTGGCTACATGTGGTGTCTTTGAGATTGTATCTATAGGACAAATCTAGAGCACAAGGAAGAATATAGCAAGTGAATCTTAGCTTTGTTGCTCTCACTAGTGAATGCTCAAGTGTATCTTAGATTTTTTAGGTGTCCTAAGGCCTCTCCTATTTATAGGAATGGTTTGCAAGTGTATAGAGAGATTTTAGGGAGTTCCTAGAGTGTTCTTAGTGCTTAACTAGCCGTTATGTAGAAAGTAGTGGGGTTGTGCCAAATAAAATATTTGTTAAATGTGAAGTTTCCAAAACTTTTCTCGGTCGACAATATTGTCGACTCGATGAATCTCAGTCCAAAATATTTTCGGCCGGATAACTTTCTGGGTTCGGATGGTATATTATTATTTCTCTCTTGTATAGAACTATTACAATGGCTATATCCCGGTCCACAATATTTTTTACCAAGAAGGACTTTTTGCAAGTATTTGCAATGTTTGTGAGGTCCTATTGATGACTCATATGAAACCTATCAAACCTAAAGTCTTGATGTGAGCGTAAGATAGGGTTTTGGGTGGATAGGAAAAAGCTAACACTTGATTTACATGATATCTAATTACTTGTACATTATATCTTTGTACAAGTATTTACATTTGAGTACAATCATGAAAACGTAAACAAATTGAGCATGTTTGATCTTCAATTTGTGTTGATCTTCAATTATCCACTTAGTATGATCTCCTTATTTCCTTGAACCCTGAAATACTTAAGTAGTACATTAGATCCACAAGAATGAAATGTTTGTCTTCATCAAAACAAAGGGCATGTAAATGTACAATTTAGCCAACAATCTCCCACTTTTTGAAGATGACAACCATTCCTAAAATATAAGCAAAATATTTGAAATGAAATGAGTTTCATACATGTGATGAACCGGAGATGAATAAAATCTTTTGATATCATAAAATGTGTGCTAATATACCTAAAGAGATATGGAACAAAATATCCATCTCTTAAGGCAATGTATCACCAATTAAGGTCAATCCAAGAGATCATTAAAACTCATGATAAGATTTTACTTTATTTTGCTTTATTTTATTTCTCCACCTTTTTGTCATTTCAAAAAGATAATCATATGTGTAAGTCAATGAGACTCTCCCTTAATTGATTACTCCCCCTTAATTGTTTACTTTAAAAAGATTGTCAAATTTAGCCACAATTCAAAAACCAAGATTAATTTCTCAACCATTTGCAAGGGATGTTAAGCCCTGAAATGGTATGAGATTCCTTTAGACTCATGTGGGATCAATGAATGTATTTTTGTATTAATTTCTCAACATTTACAAGGTATGCTAATCCCTAAAATGATATGAGATTTCTTCAGGCTCATAGTGGAATCAATAAATGTATCTTTAACCAAATATAAGGGATGTTAAGCCCAACTTGGCGTAAAGAATACAATTAAGAGCAAAATAAAAAATATACACATTATATCCAAAAAAAATTAGTGATATCCCCCTTAATCTCATAACAAAATTGAGCTTCAAAATACTAAGGTATTTCAAACCATAACCAGAATTAAAATCAATTTATTAAGTAAGACTATGAGTCAATTTTATAAGCAATCTTGTTTCTTGCACTATCTTAAAAAATTATATTGCTCTATGTATTTAACATGTAGCAAATTACAGATTTAATATACCAATTTTGGTTGCGAGTGAATGATTTGATTTACAAATAAGCATTTTTGTCAGGCTTATTTTCGATCGACCATGACTTCGACCAGGGCACCCCTCGGTCGGACTCCTTTTTGACCGAAAGGCATTTTTGCATATTTCCAATTAATGATAATTTATCTAGAATGAACCAAGATATAAATTATATTGACATAAGTGACCAGTTAACTTCTTTTTGTATGCATATTCAATCTTCTTTCAAGTCATGAGTTTAAGAAACATAGATTTCATCTTTAATGATCCTTTTATTTTTACATCCATTTGAAGAGTTTGATGTCTTAATGACCTCAAGTCTTACCCATTAATGCATAAGACATATCAAAGTCGATTTCCTTTCATTATATCCTAGTTTTATTTAATTTCATCATGCCCATTTAGTTCCAATTGAGTGTTTACTTTAAGGGCTAGGAGTTGAAACTTATGCCTTATTTAAGCTCATATAGAAATTGTCCAATAGTCAACTCCTTTTAGATATAATTAAGTTATTTTTGTATAATTATCATTCATTCTTCATTTCTCTTAGATGTAGACTTATAAATCCTGGATGTTTTGTTAGATGTTGAATATTTCAAGATAAAGCCTTATTGTGACTTAAGATCAAATTTGTCTTCACCATCTTTTGTTATAAAACCAAATTTATGTGATGAGTTCTAATGAGAAAAATTATAGTTTTGACAAGAAGTCATAGTTTTGATCTCCTAGAATACACAAATTTGATATTTTTTTATGATTCATAACCATTTTCATAGCACTTATAATGTAATTCTTTTACAAATATCACACAAAAGATTTGTACCCACATCATTTATGTCAATATTTTTACCTTTGAAACTTTCTTCAGATGTGACCATTGATTTTACCTTTTCTCCGTGTATGTGGAAATCTTCTTATTTTCGATCATAAGCTTGTTGGGGCAATCTCTATAGGCCATCTAAAATGCAAAGTCCATGTAGTGGTCCTTTTTATTATGATCATTCAAATATTTAGAACAATCTAATATGGATAATCCATTGTAGGTTTGAGTCACCAAAGTCAATTGTAATTGAATGATTTTATTTTTAATAAACAATTCTGAAAGAATTATCTTCGGTTGAACATATCTTCGACTGGAAGAATTCTCAGTCGAATTGTTTTTCGATCGGGAATATTTGCCAGTATAAAACAATGTTGACAGAACTACCTTAGGTTGATCTTTTCTTCGACCGAAAAAGAGCTTGGTCGAGCATTTTTTCGACCGAGATGAAGTTCTGTGCATTTTCAATGAATTCAACATTTCTAATGTAAACATATCATCCTGTTATTTTTGGATAAAATAATTAAACAATCAAAATATACAAAGATATACAAGTTCAAGCTTAATTCAGTTGAGAAAAGACAGTATAAATTTCAAGGTGAAGTTTAGGTAAAATCTCAACTGATATGTCCAACATTTCTAAGTTGGGGTTTTTGGAACCTAAACCAAGTCCACATCCTTGTTCTTGTATGGACAAGAGAATGAACAATTTCCAAGATGTAAACAATAATGACATCAAATAGAATCTATTTCATTTCTCTTCTTAGCTAGATTGTCTTTAGGCACATACATGACCTTGGTTTTGGGTTTTTGTGTTTTTCTAGATCTAGGATTTTGGTAGGATTTCTCTATAGGTACATAGCCTAGTCCTCTGCTCCCAATTTGACTTGTTGAGCTTTCTAGAACTTTAGCAAGAATGTCATTATTTTTTAAGCTACTAATATCTTTTTGCAACTTAGTAATTTCATCCATTTTCATTTTAACATCTAAATTTTCTTGATCTAAACTAGATAATAAGCTCTCTTTCTTTGAAAATAACATCATAATCCAAATGAGTGCATAGAATAGGTTGAGTTGAAGATCATTTATCTTAGCAAGAAATTCAACCTTTTCTTGGCAAAGAAAATTATTGTTGGTTTCTAGAGCAAGCAAATTGATATTGTAATCATTAATAGACGATTTCAAGGTAACTTTTTCAGATATAAGACTTTCTTTTTCAAAAGTATGATCAATCAATTTATCAAACAAATCTTCATTCGTTTTGGTAATCCTTTTTAATTTCCTTTTATAGTCAACATACTTATAATTTAATTCTTCAATATCGGTGACCAACTCTTCTTTAGATAAATCAAGAAGACTTAATTCATTTTCTTCTTCATTGCTAGTTTTCATGAAACAACTTACCTTGTCTTCTTTATTCATGAGACATTCTGCTTCCTCCTTACTTTTGCTAAAATCGCTTGAGTCATCCCAAGCTGCTTTGTGGGCTTTTTCTTTCTTCTTAAGAGAATAATTTTTTCCCTTCTTGACTTTGGGACACTCATTTTTTAAATGTCCCTTCTTACCACATTCAAAGAACCTAAGGGAAGAAGAGGAAGAAATCGAAGAATTTTTGTTAGTTTTAAATCTTCTATAGTGCTTATTGTTTACAATGAGTGCCTCCTCTTCACTATCTTCTTCACTTGTTTCATTACTTTCTTTAATTGCTCCTTTAAAAGTAATGTTCTTCCTTTTCTCCTTTTTGTGTTCGGCCGCCAATCTTTCTTCTTCTTCAAGGGTGATCTCATGAGTCTCTAGATTGCCAATGAGTTGCTCCATCCTCATTGTGGTGAGAACATTAGCTTCTTCAGTGGTCATCACATTTGGCTTGTATTTTAGAGGCAAATATCTAATGATTTTGGATACCATATCTTCTTCACTTATATAATTGCTTAATGCACTTGAGATGTTAACAATGGAAGAAAATCTTCCATATATTTCATCAATAAATTCATTAGATTGCATATGAAATTATTCAAACTTTTGTTTAAGCATATTAATATTGGTATTTGTAACTTGAGTAGTACCTTCATGTTTTATTGAGAGTTTATGCCATATATCATAAGCCATATCACATGAAGATATTCTATAAAACTCACTTACATAAATAGAACAAACCAATATACTTACCGCTTTTGCATTGAATTGACTGTATTTGGATCCCATGTTGCATATTAAGCACATAAGGGGTACACACCATCCTCCATAGCTCTAAGTTGATTCCTTGGAAGTAAAATTGCATTATTCTTTTCCAATAGGTGTAGCTACTTCCATCAAATTGTGGTGGTCGGCACACGTAAGTTCCTTCAAGGTTGAGGCTGTGAAGTACATTGTCCCCCATTCTTGAAGACCTGTTAGAGCTCCTTGAAGACTTGCTCTAATACCAATTGAAAGATCTAGAGGGGGTGAATACAAATTTTTGTACTTTAAAGATAATTAAAACACTCAACCAAAGAAGGAGGAAACAAGGAAGACTTTTGTTTAGAGTGGTTCCAACCTTTGAATTCAAAGGTGGTCAGTCCACTACCCAATTGTCTCCAATTAGGATTTTTTCATTAATTTTATTTACCTCACAAGGATGTTACAATAAAATACAATCACTTTCCTTGAAGTAGCCTTCACCTAGAAGTAGCCTCAACCTCCTTGAACCAGCCTTCCTTGAAGTAGCTCCAAGCCCTTAGAGCAGCCTTCTCCTCCTAGAATTAGCTCCACCACCTTGAGATAGCCTTCCTTTAGAAGTAGCCTCAACCTTCCTTAAAGCAGCCTTCTTTGAAGTAATCTCAGGAACCTCTTAAAGAATCCTTCTCCACCAAGAAGTAGCTTCAACCAAGCTCCCTCAAGAAGCCTCCACAATCTTGGAGTAGCTAAGGAGCACAAGTAGCTTTAATCTGTGAAAGGGGATTGGAAGAAGGAAGTACAACAATTGAGTATAGCACTTTGATCCTATATCAAGTGCTTGGATCTCCTATCAACTTGTAATGGACGTGGATATATGTGGTGGCTAGGAGATTGTAGCTATATGACAACTCTAGAGCACAAGGAAGAAGATGGCAAGTGAATCTTAGCTTTTTTGCTCTCAATAGTGAATGCTCAAGTGTAGCTTTGATTTTTTAGGTGACCTAAGGCCTATCCTATTTATAGGAATGGTTTGAAACTATCTAGTGACATTTTAGGGAGTCTCTAGAGTTTTCTTAGTGCTTAACTAGCCGTTAGGTAGAAAGTAGTTGGGTTGCAATGGCTAAAATGTTTGTTAAATGCAAAGTTTCTAGAACTTTTCTCGGTCAACAATATTGTCGACCACATGACTCTCAATTCGAAATATTATCAAATGGATGACTGTATGGGTTCAACTGTCTATATGCCTATTTCTCTCTTGTTTAGAACTATTACAACAGCTATATCTTGGTCCATAATATTGTCGACCGAGATGGACTTTTTGCAAGGATTTGCAATGTACGTGAGGTCCTATTGATGACTCATATGAAACCTATCAACCCTAAAGTCTTCATGTGAGTGTAAGATAGGGTTTTGGGTGGATAGGGAAAATATAATGCTTGGTGTACATGATATCTAAGTACTTGTACATTATATCTTTGTACAAGTATTCACATTTGAGTAAAATCATGAAACATAAACAATTTGAGCATATTTGATCTTCAATTTGTGTTGATCTTCAATTATCCACTTAGTATGATCTCCTTATTTTCTTGAACCCTAAAATACTCAAATATAATGTTAGATCCACAAGAATGAAATGTTTGTCATCATCAAAACAAAGGGTATCTAGTGTCCAATTTAGCCAACAAGGCCAACCCCATTCATGATGTAATTATGTATGTTCACCTTTAACCTAAATGCCCATATTTCACTTGATTATCTTTCATGTACACTAATCTTGATGTCGATCTAATTAGTATGTTGTCCTTTCTCAAACAAAAGTTTCTAAATCCTTTATGATCACTTTAATGTGGATGTCCCACTTAGGTCATATGATGGATGCCAGTGATATAATCCTTGTATATTGGAATTGAATGAATGTTTATGTGGTAATACCAAGTTGGACCTTGATGCCTAGACCATAGGCCCATCCTTGAATGTACTTCTTATCTCACTATCTTGTTGTTCTAAACCATCCTTAATGATCAGTCCTCACATCTAGATGAATCTTTCCCTTGATTTCTCTATTATGTCATGACCCTTTGGGTGATAGAAGAACCAACAAACATAACTCAGTAATTTTTAACCATCAACAACTATAAAAACATGTTCCGAAATCCTAAAGTTGCTATCTCCAAGCTTCACATTGATCTTCAGAGCCAGATTTTCATAATACTAATGAATTCTAGGCTTATTCGTGTTCATTGTTAGGCATCACTATGTAGTGATATCAATTTCAGTTTCAAATATCCACTTTAGTGCCTTATGTTCATCATGCTTACTTGACATTGGGCAGATAAGAAGTTGGAGGTTCCCATTGGCTATTCTCTTGCATTTCTAAAGAATAGTGCAAAGTCATGTTGGATCATTAATGTAAATAAAATAGGATTTTAGTAATTGGATCCATAATACAAGCATAGCCATCCTCTTTATATAAGATAGCAGGAATCCCTCATTATAGAGTTCATCAATATGGGATAAATGACAAGACATTAAATGGAGAACAATATAAAGGAACATAAATAAATATTTTAACACTCCCCCTCAAGCTGGAGCATGGATATCATGCATGCCCAACTTGTCTGCCATAGACTGAAATCTTGTCATTTGTAGTGTTTTGTAAAGATTTCAGTGAGCTGGTCCTCAATTTTGATGTATGGAGCTGCTATGCACTTGAATAAAATTGACTCTCTAATGAAGAGACTATCTACCAAAATATGGTTGGTGTGCTCATGGAAATTTGGATTACTTGTAATGAAGGTGTAGCTTCTTTATTGTAAAAGTACATATGAACTGGGATAGAATCATAGACTCCACATTCCTTTAATATTCCTTGAACCCACATCAGTTCAGTAGTGGTATGTTCCATGGCACAATATTCAACTTCACCAATGGATCTAACCAAGTAAGCTTATTTTTTTGCTTCTCCAAGTGACAAGGTTACCAACTACAATGGTCCAATAACCTAAAGTAGACTTATGATCAGCCCTGCTTCCCACATATTCTAAGTCAGAAAAAGTAGAAATCTTATAGTGCCCACTGTTCCTATAAAGAAGACCCTTTCCAGGTGAATTTTTCAAGTATTTAAGAATATGACAAACAACATCCAAGTGACATTGTTGTGGTTTATCAAGATACATGTTGACAAGTCCAATTGTTAAAGTGATGTATGATATTGTAACTGTCAGATAGTTGAGTTTTCTCACAAGTCTTCAATATTGTTTGCTATTAGGGTAATAAGGAGAAGAATCATCATTCCAATTGGTATTGGACTCTAGAGGAGTGTTGAATGGCTTGGTACCCAACATGCCAGTCTCTTGTAGAAGACCAAGTACATTCTTGCACTGAGATAAACATACTCCAGAAGAAGAATGATATACTACAATTCCTAGAAAACAACACAATTTTCCTAAATCTTTAATAATGAAATGTTTTTGTAAATATTCCTTTGTATCCTTGATACCCAAATGGTCACTTCCAGAAGGGATGATATCATCCACATATACTATTAGAATAATAAGACCTTTTGTATTTATTTAACAAAGACAAAATGATCAGAATGCGAGTATCTGAAGTCAAATTTGGCAAGAATTTCATTTAGTTTATCAAGTCATTCTCTTAGACTCTATTTTAGTACATAAATAATTTTCTTAAGATGACAAACTTTAGCTCACTCCCCCTGAACAACAAATCCGAGAGGTTCCAGGAGGTTCCTCATGTTGGTCACCATATAAGAAAGCATTTTTAACATCCAACTGGAACAAGGGCCACTTTTTATTGACAACAACAAAAATAAGAATCTGAAAAAATTCAGTCACACGACAAGCAAGATATTTTTAAAGTAATCTACACCATAGTTTTGTGTGTAGCCTTTGGTGACAAGATGGGCTTTAAGGCATTTGACCGTGTAATATGATTGATACTTCATAGTGAATATCCAATGACAATCTACATGTGAAAAATGATCAGGAGGGATCTACTAAGTCTCAAGTCTATTGAGTATGTAAGACTTCCATCTCTACTTCCATGGTATGATGCCAGACAGGATCTGTGAGGGCATCAACCACAATTTTAGGAACACAAATAAATGAAAGAGAGCAGTAAAGTTTGTAAAACTTGAACCATAGCATCAAAACAATAATTTTTGATAGGATGAATAGTACAAGAGTGCACCCTTTTTCTACTACTATTTGGAGTATCCAAGTCGGGATATACACGAGGAGTGTCTTAGTCTGTCGATGAAGATGAAGGATTGGTTGAGGAATTGGCCATAGAGGGAGTTGTAGTCTTGCAGCATATTTAATACACATTGAGAGGTACCTCAGGAGAAACATATTATGAATATGTCATTTCAACAAGAATAGGTTGAGGAGTGGCAACAAGAAGATCTGTTGATAAAGTCGAACCAATAACAGAAAAATATGGAGTATTTTTAATAAGATGACATCCACACTAACTAACCATTTCTTGGAATTTGGATCATAACATTTGTACCTTTTTGAGTGCATGAATACCCCCGGAAGATGCACTTTGTAGATCGGGGATCAAGTTTACTAAAACTAGTCTGAAGATTCTTTACAAAACATGTGCTACCAAGATTTCTAGGTGGCACAGAAAATAGGGGAGCCCCAGGTACAAAACATGGAATGGGACTTGGTTATGTAAGATAGGAGATGGCATTCTATTGATTAGAAAATAGGTTGTGGAGATAGGATTAGCCCAAAAATTTTAGGTACACAATAGTGAAACATAAGGGTTCTAGAAACTTCAAGAAGATGTTGATTTTAAGCTCAATAATTCATTCTGTTGATGAGTGTAAGAACAAGATGTTTGATTAACGGTGCCAAGGCATTTACAAAAATGACTGACAAATTTTTGCATAATGTCAAGAGCATTTTTAATCCTAATGATTTTGATAGGATTAATAAATTAAGTCTTAATTTCAATAAAGAATGCAGTAATAGTATAAAAAACAAATGCTTTGTCTTTAAGTAAAAATGAACATGTGGTTCTATAAAAGTCATCGATAAAGGTCATAATGCAATGAACGCTATCCAAACTAGTGACAGATTACGACCCCCATATATCAACATGAACAATATCAAAGATAGATTTTGAAGACAATCATTTTCTTAGGGAACACACATCAAATTTACTTTCCAAACTGGCAAGCTTCACACTTAAACAAAGGTTTAGAAATAGTTGAAATCAAATGCTTGAGTTTAGATGTTGATGGGTGTCCCAATATGTAGTGCCACTGAAGTCTAGAAACCATTGAGAGAAGAGCCGCATGCTTCAAATCATCAAGGTAGTATAATCTATCTGGTCCCTCATGGCCCGCACCAATCTTCATCATCATGCGAAAATCCTTAATGGCACATCCATCTAGGTCAAAGGCAATAGAACACTAAAGTTTATTGATAGTTTTTCCATTTGAAAGAAGATTCAGAGGAAATAAAGGGAATTATAATGTTAATATAGGCACAAAAATGGTTGAAGTTCGGATATGACCAAACCCATGAATTGGGGCTTGAGTTCCATAAAAAATAGTTACATATGGAATAGAAGACAAAGAAGTCAAATTAGAGAATAATTTTGAATTTTTATAAATATTTGTAAAACACCAGAGTCGATGACCCATTTGTTTTTACCGTAAGGAGATGAGGATGCAAGAAAGGCAGAATAACCATCTGAACGTGAAGTTGATGTCTAAGTATGGAGTCGTTCTTGGAAAAGCTTTTCAAATTTAGTTTAGACCCAATCTATAGAAGAAGTACAGGGTTGGGCTGGTGCATCTAGCCAGTAGAAGCTTGATTGGCCCATGTGTTGGGGTAGCCAGTTCACCCAACACCGATCCTCATTATGATTGTCACGACTGTAGATGTTGTAATGATGAGGTCTAGTAGGAGGGACGTTGCTTTGTCCAACAGAGGACTAATAACGTCCTTCTCCAAAAGGGGGTTGACCACATTCAGGTCCTGAGCGGCCAAACTGACTACGACCTCTATCACGACCATGGCCTCTTCCATGACTAGATCAGACTGCAAGAGCGGATTCCTTTGTAAATCCAACATGAGAAGAAGAGATTGAGGACATGAGCTAGACCCTTTTGAGAACATCACAAATCTTAGGAAGAGGATCACTAGATAGGATCTGATACACAACTCCCGTAAAAGGGATAGGTAGTCCAACACGGAATTGTACCAACTAAAGTTCATTTCACCTTCTTTGAACTTCAGTGATATCAGAAGTGAGGGGATGGTAAACTTTCAAATCCATCCCATAGCGCACAACATTGATTATAATAGTCCTCCATCGAGGTATCAATAGAGAATTCTTTTTATCCTGATTTTTAAGGTTTAAAAAACTTTTCTAGGGTTTTAGTGATATTAGTACACTGTGTTAACTGAACCCACATGGCCTTGTCCATTCTAAGGTGTAAAAGAGATTAACTTTTTTTGGTTTTGCATTATTGATCATCCAGATCATTACTCCAGAGTCATCTTTGACCCACAAGTCATTAGCCTATTTAGTTTTCCCATCAATAGTCTCCAACGAAAGAACATGTCCTTTAGTGATCAGATGAGAATAACGACCCTGAGCCTTGACGTACAACTCAAAGAAACTAACCACGTATGGTAAATAGAACCATCCAAATTGACAATGGTCACATAGAGAGATCCAAAGTTATTATTAGAGGCCATGATAGAATCAGTTCTAGATCAATCCACACACATTCTAAATTCAACAAGGTGTGAAGCATCACACAATTAGTCAAAAGAATAGTTCAGTGGCCCAAATATTGGGCAATTTAATAAAATTTTAATTAAGAAACCAACATCACATTATCAGATCAGATCTTACATATAATGAAGGTTGATGGGAGGGAATGAGTCGCTCTCCCAAAAATAAATGAAATTAAGAGGAGTCAGATTTATACCACAAGCAATTTGGGGGGTTTGAATCAACGAGAGTTGGTGATGGGTTATAGGGAGGGAGCTGAAGGAGGACAATTAGCGGCTAAAAAGAGTAGGTAGATGGGAGGGTAGAGTAGGCAGAAGGTGGTGGTTTGCTATGGAGGCTAGTAGTAGAGTGAGACATGCCACTTCTGTGTGGGAAATTGATGGCTTGCTGTGTGGCTTTATTGGAGGATGGAGGAGGGAAAGAAGATGGTGGATTGTTGTGAGTTGTGGAAGACGGGGGGTTGTTGGGTCGGTAGGTAAACAAGATAGCAGGCAGCTAGGTGATAGGAGATGGCAGATATGTGGGTTCATGTATGGATCGACGGGTAGACAGGGTAGCGGGAGGCTAGGTGACGGGTTTGGATCGTGATTGAGCGGTAGATGGCAGAGAGGTTTTTGTGGGTAACAACTTGATGGGGGTGACAACATTGTGGCAGGTAGCAGGGATAGGGGAAGGAGGTCAAAAAGTGTTGATGGAGGGTCAGGGAAGGGGGGTAGTAGGGGGCAGGATAGAGGTGAAGGGTAAGGGTGGTGGGAGATTAAGGGGCATCAAACCGCTCTGATACCATGTTAGTAGAATAGGCTTTCGATAATTGGATCTAGTATATAAGCATAGGCATCCTCCTTATATAGGATAGGAGTTCCTCATTACAGAGTTCACCAATATGGGATAAAAGACAGGACACCTAAAGGGGACACAAAATAAAAGAATATAAATAAATATATTAACAATTATGAAGCTCTTAGATGTGTCCTAATATCATTTATAATTGGGAGCCTCTTGGAACACCTAAAGTCTAGATATTATTTGTTTCATTCCATTTTATAAGGTAGCTCTGTGGAATCGGTGAAACACTTGAGCACCCTATAGGAACACAAAATAACTAGAGTTAAATGAGATAGTGGAAGAGCCAGGTCCAAGCCTTGTGACTCAAGTGTAGATGAAAATGAAGCTAGCCCATCTTTACCATCAACTAAAACCCCCATATTAGTTTTGGGTTCTCTTTGTTTATTCTTTTAGATTTATTCACTTCATAATTCCAGGATGACCATTCATTCTTTTCATCTACAGTTTTTGGATCTACATGTTTATACATATTATATACATGATGACTCTTATATTCATTTGAGTGCTACTATATTCTATTTCCTTTTGTTTGCATCTACCATTTTGTATGACAAAAGATACATGAATAATGTGACTAATATCTTATTTGTGAGCTGCATTTTGTCTCAAAGACATGAGAAACTTGATAACTAAAGATGTCTAGTGTCATGCTTGAGCACTACATATTTACTGCATGTTACTGCTACACATCTACCTCATTATAATTAGTCATAATCAATGGAAATCTAAATAGAATGTGGCTTTCTGACATTTAAACTCTTAACTAATCTTTTTAGTCACTCTGGAAGAACAAAGCATCCATTTCTGAGAAATAATGTAGAAGATGATAGTTCTATGATGGCTTTCAAGCATCTAGTTGATGTCAGATTGACAGAGAAGGTGACAACATATTTCCATTGTTAGTGCTGCTGACAAGAAAACTAACTTTTAAAAATGGGAATACATGGTATGCCACTTTTCCATTTCCTGTGGAAACTAGTAGAATTAAAGCAAATTCTATCCTTAGTGCTACTGTCTATTGACAATTTCTATTCTGATTGCACATAAGAGAAGGGTTTTGAAATAATGATTCCTTAAGATTTAACTCTGTATACAGACAAAACAACTTTGTTGTCTTGGTTTCAGGTTTGTTCTATTAAACATATACTTGCTCAAGACTGTGCTAAGGTATCATCATCTAAAAATATTGCAAAATTGAGAAATCTAAACCCACTTTTGTACTGATCACAATACTAATAAGAACTCTGAAGTGGCAGACTTTGTATTCATCATATCCTTTGGAAGGAAAGTTTATGACAATTTGACTTTTCTTACGCCAATTTAAATTTTTGGCATGCTTTTCCTCGTCCCTTAACGGGTTTGGACCATTGAATGGATTTTTTCTTATCATATGAATAAACATTATGAGAATTCTTTCTTATGTCATGTGTTAGGCCATGGACTTCCAATGTAGATCATGAAAGACAAATCTATTTTGTTGTTTTTGTGCTTGTCAGTGCCTAAAAGGCATATGTTGCAGACCATCTTTAGTCATAAATCTGCCGCCACTCCTCACCCTACAAAGCCGACTAGCTACTTAACCCAGTTACTGTGAAAGCTCGATTAGAAGAAAAGTTTATTCCCTCTTAGATGAGACTTTTTGAATTGATTCACTCAAGAGGGGCTCGATCCTATTCTATTTCAACATCAAAACATTCTACATCTGCAACAAAGGCATGGATCAGATATCGAACATCCACTAGTTGTCTTTAGAGAATGGCAGTGGAACCCAAAAGCTTTATGCATCCGTTGAATTTATATTCTTACAGAGGGTGAATTTGCTATCATGCACTTGTTTGTTTCACATTGTAAAGAACATATTTCTTCGTTGAAGAATAAATTTGTCGGCAAAAGAAAATATGTTTCCTTGTCTATTATGATAATGTGCATAGAGAAATGATCATGTCATTTAATTGTTGTAAACTTTATTAGGATAAACAATAATGTGTTATATAATATTTTTATCTTTGGTAAGTATCATTGTTGCAATTGTCTTCTAGTTGTGTTAGATATGTCACACTCAGCCGTGGTGATCGCACGTGGTTGACGCATATGCCCACAAACAAATATTCCAATGAGACACTTTCAAATGAGTGAAGGTGAGAAGAACCAAGTGTGAGGTCCTTCATCCAACATTGTAGTTGTCTTCACTTGTCGATTCATACAACATTTCTCTATTTTAGAAAGATGATAACCTCCCAAAATATTTTAATTTCCCAATTTATCACAAGTGAAAAAATATTAATGTTCTTGGGAATACCTGCAACTAACAATCATCTCCAAGTGGGAATAAATTGAAGAGATGCTAAAATGAAGTAACTTGTTTGCGTTAGAATTTTATGAGACAACATGTCTCATGAAAAAAACATGCAACAAAGGTAGGAAACATGGCAAGTTAGATCACAAGTGATAAAAAAAGAAATTTATAGGAGAAGCCCTATTGTGAGGTAGATCCGATAAAGATAACACCAAAATCATGCATACAAGGATAGAGAACTTTACAGGAGAAGTCCTATTGTAAGGAAGATCTAATGAAGGTAGCACCAAATCATGCATATAGAGAAGGAGATAAGACTCTTTTCACAAAATAAGTTCCATGGTGAGAGAACTCAGACATTAAGAATCAAAGAAAACTGAAAAAAGAAAAGAATGAAAGGTTTTTTCTCAAGATAAACCCATTAGTGTGCAAGATGATGAACTCGTTACGTTTTTCTAAAGAAATTTCTTTCACAATAAAATCTCTATGGTTAATAAGACCTGGCAGTTAAAACATTGAAAACAAAGAGAAAAAAATATATCATGAGAGAAACTTTATGGTAAGGAAGACCGATGCTAAAAACAAATAAGAAATTAAAATATCTCATGAGATATAATTCATGCTAAGAAAAATCTGTCTATGAAATCATTGAAAATAAGGAGAGAGAGAGAGTGGGAAATATCACAAGAGAAGCTATATTGTGAGAAATACCATACATCATGAATACTGAAACCAATGAAAAGAATAAAAAAAAGAACATTTCTCACAAGAGAATCTATGCGGTGAGAAATGCTCTAAGATGAGAACATCACAAGAAAAACCAAAAGAAGAGAGAATCAAATTTCACATGAGATAAGGTATGTGGTGAGTAATACCTGATGTTAAAAACAATTAAGAAATAGAGAAAGAAAATAAATAAAATATCACGAGAGAAATTATGTGGTGAGAAAGGTCTTAGACTAATAAATCATCTATTTTAGAATCCAATGGTTTAAGCAAAACAATCATGAAGGAATAGTCCTCATGAAACAAGGATTAAGCTAAAACCACAAAACAACTTGAGTGTGTTTGGTCCCAGAAAAAGAAACCATTTTGTTTTTACCAACAAAGATGAAATTATCAAAAGAGGGATTTGAGGAATTCACCACCAACTTTTATGAAGTAAAAACTAGAAAACTATTGTAAAATGACCCATCAAAGATGAAACATTGGTTGATTGATTGAGATCTCAAATCAATGTATTAGTTTGCAAAGTGAAACAAAGGATTCAAGTTGGCATCCCGATCCTCATATTAGAAACATTAGGAATGCTTTTGATTGATAAGTAAAGTGGAATATCATTAGAGAAGGATGAGACCGTGAATACAATAAAAAATAAAAAGGAAATTACATATTTGAGTGATGTAACAATATGCTATTTCTCTCACATTGGTGATTTTACTAAGCCTAGCTGCATATCCTAAATCATGAGGAACTATAATGTCGGGTATCAACTTGGAGTGGGGGCTCAAGGTCAAGGAAGACTCAAGGGGACTCATGAGAGAGGTTCTCTCATGAACTGTTCTTGAAGCCTCTATCTGTATGTGTTTCTCTCATCCTTGGCTTGTGTAGTTGTATATGGTTTTCATGAGGCAAATTATTTGGTCGCGTATTAGGGAGTTGTTCTTGCCTTTCTCCAATGTGAATGAATGACGTAAAATAATCATGACTTCCTCTATTCACAAGGGAGTGCCCTTCATGATCATGACTATATCAGGGGCAGTTAAGCCTAGACTAACGAAGTCCATTTTTCATGTGGGGAAAATACTGATGACACATGGTCATAGTACTTTTGAATTTTGTGATGGTTAGAACATGTAAGAACATAAAAATGATCAAATAATATTGAATTTCTCACTAAAGGAGCAATGTGGTAAGAAAAAATAACTTCAAAGTAATATTAACATATTAATAAAAAAGGAACCCTAGAAGAAAATGTTCTCTTCAATATGTTGAAATAGTGTTAAATTAATATTTAATATATCTAATGAAGGATAAAAAAACACCAACAGAATAACGCATACTAAATCAAAGTATTATTCCTTAGAGTGAGCTTGGTTTTCTTGTTGAAATGGGTGGTCACATAGATTGAGTATTTGACAAGTGACCATACTATATTCTCATTAATTGAACAAATTGGGATGGTTGAGACCAAGTTAATTAGTATAAGCAAACTAATAAAATCCAAAAATTGTGTAAGACATTATATAAAGTACAATTATAGTCATAATCTATCAGGAAGACTAGTTAGGACCCAAAATGTATTACACAACCTTCCTTGTCAGTTTTGTTAATTTCCCTTAGTCCAGATATATATAACTTTAGTTCTTTCGTAAGTCAATGATTGAACCACAACTATAAATCTTGTCCTAAATACCGTTCACTTACACCCAGTGTGTAAATCTAATACTTGGTTCAGGCTAAGGTGTTAATGTAATTGTGTTGGGTGAAAAGAAATGAAGAGAGTTTATCAACATTCAAGTATAAGGATCTTGTCAAATCAACAATGATAAAAAGTGGGGGTTTTGATAATTTTCCCCTTAAAAGAGGAGGTTTTAGACATGGTTGGCAAATCTATCCATGGTCAAGGTTGATGGCTTAACTCAAAACTAGTATTCTTTTTTTTTTGAAAGGGGATTCGCAATTATGAGAATTCATCTTGGCTCAATGGATTATCCAAGTAAAATCATTGAATAGCTTACAATTAGTATTGATGGATAGGATTTGCCTAAGAACTCTAAGGCTTAAAGAGAAGCATTAGGTTATTACCCTTCTGGAAATGAATTATCAATGTAGTGAAATGCATTCAAGGATAATACAAAGATAAGTAAACAAATGTTATTGCAACAAAAATATCCATATTTCTTAAAGTAAACAAAGCATAAAATATAACTATATTTCTAGTAAGGACAAACCTACATATATTAAAAAAAACAATGAACATTAATAAGTACCATCGATAGTTTTAGAATCAAGTCCAAAAATGTCTATTTTCACTAAATATAGTTTAGTATAAAATGAATGATACTTCTCCAAGCATGAGACCCCTCCTATATTGCATAATTAAAATAGGGAAAACATTGGGAAGAATGGACAGCATGCATCTCCATATTGTGCCTTTATCCCTTGTTTGGAAAAAAATACTAAAATCACATTCTAGTTTAAGATGGTGATAGATTAGGAGTAATATGGTTAGACACCAACCAAATTTCCAAATTTGGAGAAATACCACATATTCATTGGATTTATACACATGTAGCATGATGGTTTTCTATTGATAACATCTAGTTTTGTGGATGTTTCATGCCTTAATTTACCCTTTATTCACCCTCATTTATACATAGTTACCTTGACTTTTCGTTATTAATCACATAAATATCTCTTATGCTTTGTCTTGAAGGTAACTACAACATTCTACACATGTAACATTAGTATTAAAGGAACCTACCATGGAGCAGGGCATCGGTTCCCACAATCGATGGAAACCACGACAAGGCTAGAGAGAAGTTACCAGGATGACCATCAGATCAAAATTGATGGTCACAAGACAAAAATGGCCTTATGTAATCAACAATTCATGTACGATGGCTAGCTAGTGGGACCATCAAGTGTTCACTACCAATGACTTCACTGAACCCGACCTCCACGTCTACACATCAATCAGATGTCAAGATCCAATGGCCTCCTTGAGCAACCGTCTTATTGATCTAACCATTGATCAGCCAATATAATGACCATTGTATTACTAATGTTAGTACCCTTAGATCCCATTGAATGATGTATTACCTAGTCTAGCAACTGATGGATTACCTGGTCTATCAATAGATGGGAGGGTAGATTCCGCTGATGGTCTTTGAACCTGTAAGACCGCTGACCTAGCTTAGTGTTTGATCTTGCTTGTCTAGTTCAATTAAATGATTAAACCATAATATAATCAGGTTATGAGATTTGATAACATGTGACATGGTTATGTTTTCAGTTGGTCTTATTTGGATGATGTTTGAGTTAGCTTTGTTACATGTATTCTTATTTTGGACCAACTTCCAATTTACTCATGTTAAGGGGTTATCTTGAAATTTGTAACATGTAGATTGTAAGTTTTATGCATTTACATCAAGAGAGAGAGGATAATGCTTTGGGGCTCCTTGTTGTGTCTTGGTTTTAGGAGGAGAGGAAGGTGACTAGTTGAGTGTGGTTTCTAGGGTTTGCTTGGATACCCTAGGTTGGTGTTGACCTTGTGTTAACTGAAGATGATCTTCATCTTTCAGAAACCATCCTTGACGTTTCTTGGTGTGTTCTCTATGGTTAAAGGAGGTTTGTGTGTGTGGTGAAGTCCCTTCGGTCATAAAATCCTTCCACCTTTCTCTTGGGTTGTTGATCATCTGGGGTTTTGGTTTGGTCACTTGAAAGTCTTTGACAGTTGAACCCTTGTTCCTTGCTTTTCCCTTATATTGATGGTCATCTAGGACCACGTGAGGTCACTAGTTCTTCTTGTTTTTCATGACCTATATTGCATGCATGGTTTTGGTGGTTGCATGGTTGTTCTTTGATGGACAAGTCACACCTATGTGCATGACACCTAACCCCTTTCACCTCTCTCTACCTTTGGGTATATTGACCTCATCTTGTTCAAGAATATGATCCTTTTTTATATTCTCTTTTTCTCCTTGCTTGGAGTTCGACCCTTGAAGCTTGGTGGTGAAGAGGATCTCATCCTAGAGCTTTGGTGTCGAATCATCTTGTAGGTGGAGATCTTGAGTTGGAGGATCATCTCTTGTTGCTTTTCTGGTGATCTTTGATCCTTGGTAAGTGATCCAACCAATTGGTTTTGTTTCTTTGTAAAACCCTACCTCTTTCTCTTCTCTTGTCCAAAACCATGGTTCTCCATTATGGTCTTTTGAGAAACTTCTCCCCATAGAGGTAGAATCCATGGTTTAAGTAGAATGATGATCTTCCATATCTTCCTTTCTTTTTTGTCCTGGGGTTTTGTATCTATCTTCTTTGACCTTTAACTTAGGGGTTCTCTTTTGCGGTGGCGACTATCTTGGTGGTGGAGGTCATCAAAGTAGGTTTCTCTCTTACTTTTGGAGCTTCTTTCTTGGAGGTGATCACACCATCATCTAAGGCGGGTTATATAACTCTCTTCCCTACTATTATTGCATTTTATTTCTACATGCACAAATTATTCCTAAGATGTGATTACATGTTATTGATTATGATATCTAATGTAGGGTTGTGTTCCTATGATGATCTTGCATGTATTTGTTCCTTTGCTAAACCCTAATCCATATGCCTGAACTCTAGGTGATGGAGATGTTGATGGTCTTACATGCAACTCGACCTTGTTCTTGTACTCTTGGTTTTTGGTTCAATTATCTTGCATGAGATGAAGTTTGGTTCTATTTACATGTGTTTAAATCTTGGGTTTTCATCTATCATCTTATGGTTTTCATGATAACATTATGTTATTCTTGTATAGGGTTTTTATGATCATCATTTCCATGATGTTCCCCCTTGGTGTCTCTTGAACGCCTTCATGTTAACCACCTGCTTTGATCATACCTTGTTAAGTGATGATGGAATTCCTTGAGTGGCCATTAAGGATGTTTGGGTTGATGACCTTGTGGTGTTTTTGGTCGCTGATCTTGTCTTTGTTATGGTCATTGAAGATGGTTCTATGATCTTTGATTACAGGAGGTGTTTGGTTCCCTTTGACCGATAAAGTGTGGTGGTGTTCTTGATCGTTGATGTGGTCTTTGAGCTATGGATTCTCTTCAAATTTCGATATGTTATTGATGGTCTTGATTTCTAGTCTTTTTCTCTGCTCATGGGTGGTGTCTTCAACCATGATGAGTTGTCTTCTTCGATCACCTAACCTTATGACCTCCAACATTCTTTGTTCGATGATATTTATTGGAAATGTTTTTCCTTTGTGTTGTGGAATAACAATGATTATGGTGGACCAATGTGCTCCAAGAATATGGTAAGTAGTGGTGTGAGGATTGAGGTGATGTATCATTGTTCTAGACACCCTAATGAGATACATACAAGTGAACCCTAATGCTAATTTAGAACACATGATGTGATTCTTATCTTGTTTGAAGTATCTATCATGCAATGAAGTATTCTTTCTCTATCCTACTTGTATAGCTTAAAATGTTGTAGGTTGAATAAATGTCATAGCTATTGAATGATATGGTGTGTTTGATATGATATAGGGTGATGTTTATGAGCCTTTATGAGGCATAATGAGATAATGATGGTGTGCATGAATTATGTGGTTTGGGTCTGAGGAACTGGAAAAGGCTCAATGCCTAGTGTGAGGTGATATCCTCAAGTGATGAGATGAGGGGTTGATATCCCCTAGTGATGTGATAATTTGATGGTCTTGTATGGAAATGATATCAAGATATGATGTGATAAGTTCTTACTTCATATGTTTCATATCTTCTGGAGTTGTAACATAACCTTATATTAGTAGAGTTTGTTTAGGGTTTATACATTGTAACTTGTTTTATGCTAAAAGATGAAAGATCTAGAGGCGGGTGAATAGAGATTTTTGATACTTCTAAAAATAAATAAAACACTCAACCAAAGAAAGAGGAGGAACCAAGGAAGAAGATACTTCAATATAGAGTGGTTTCAACCTTTGAATCAAAGGTTGTCAGTCCACTACCCAATTGTCCCCAATTGGGATTTTAAAAGTGATTAATTTGAATTACATCTCAAGGATGTTACAATAAAAAACATTCACCTTCCTTGAAGTAGCATTCTCCTAGAAGTACCATCAACCACCTTGAAGCAACCTTCTTTAAAGTAACTCTAAGCCCTTGGAGCAACCTTCTCCTCCTTGAAGTAGCTCCACCACCTTGAAATAGCCTTCACCTAGAAGTATCCCCAACCTCCCTTGAACTAACCTTCTTGAATTAATCTCAATCAACCTTGAAGCAGTCTTCTCCACCAAGAAGTAGCTCCAATCAAGCTCCCTCAAGCAGCCTCCAAAAATTAGAGTAGTCAAGGAGCACAAGTATCTTAGCCTGTGAATGAGGATTGGAAGGAAGGATGTACACCAATAGTGTATTGCCCTTTGATCCTATATCAAGCATTAGACCTCTCAAAACACTTAATATGGACGTTCCTATGTTGAGTCTAAGAGGCTATGTTTATAGGACACGATGAAGGACAACATGACAAGTGTTGCTTAGCTTTGTTGCTCACTAGAATAGATTCTAAAGTGTAGCTTATATGCTTTAGATGTCCTAGGTCCTCTCCTATTTATAGAAATGTTTTCAAGTACTTAGGGACGTTCTAGGGAGTCTCTAGAGGGTTCTAAGTGCTTAACTAGCAGTTAGGTAGACAATAATTGGCTAGCAATGACTTATTTGTTCATGCTTGGAAGAACAATCCAAAATCCTGCTTGGTCGACAAGTTTGTTGAGCAAACGGTGTGTCGGTCGAGCTTTTCTTTGGCCGAGCTTGGGTTTAAGGCAAATGCGTAGCAACATCTATTTTCAACTCCCAACTACTACTCCACTTTGTCTAACTGTCATGTTCCTTGGGCCAAGATTGGGTCAGTCGACAATATTTTCAGCTGAAATTCATTTTAGAGCGCAAATATGTAAGGTTTTGAACATTGATCAAATGTTCTATCGAGGTGGCTCTTGGTCGACAAAAACTTCGACCAAGGGTGTCTCGGTCCACTAGTTTCTCAACCGAGGACGTTCATGTTTCAGACTTTTGAACCAAATATTAAATGTGTGTTCCAATGGATGATAGTGACTCTAACTCTAGGGGGGATCCTAGATAAGGGTTATAAGTGGATAGGGAAGATCTGATGCTTGATTAAAATGATATCTAAGTACTTATAAATTATATCTTTGTACAAGTGTTTACATTTGAGTACAATCATGAAAACATATACAATTAAGCATGTTTGATCTTCAATTTGCACTGTGTTCAACCTTTCCATTTATTAGGATCTCCTTATTAACTTAAAACTTGATATACTCAAATATCACATTAGATCCACAAGTATGAAATTTTGTCATTATCAAAACAAAGGGTATGTTAATGTCCAATTTATCCAACAATTTCACCTTTTTTTAAGATGACAAACACTTCTAAAATATAATCAAAATAGTTTAAATGAGATGAATTTCATACATGTGAAATACCTGAGATAACTAGATTAACTTGTTCTTATAATGTGTGCCAATATTTACTAAAGATATATGGAACATAATATCCATCTCTTAAGGAAATGTAGCATCAATTAATGTTAAGCAAAGAGTTCATGAAACTCATTTATTTTATTTCTCCCCCTTGGTAATTAAAAAAAAATAGTCATACACTCATTTTAAACGTACTCCCATGAATGGAATACTCCCCCTCAATAGCATACACGGTTAGAAAGAAAACAAAGTGAAAGAAGAAAATGTCCAATGAAAGCCACAAGATAGATTTTTTATTATCATGAAGAAGTGATCACAAACAAGCTCATAAAGTGATTACATAAGCTTTACTACTCACTACATAGGATAACAATATCACTTGAAAGAGAATCGTAATACTTGACAAGTGTTTTCCAGTCAAGTGAACATGTCTTTGTGAGAGCATATGCTTCCAAAAATGTTGGTGGCCAATCAAATCTGAAGTGGGCATCTATGTCTTGGAGTTGCATGGGTGAGTATTGGGGATGGGAAAGATCATTTAATGGTGGTGGTGGAACTTGGGTGTATTGGATTTATGGGTTAAAAGGATAAACACTCCCAGGATAGAGTGCATAAGGGTATGCGTTAGGAATATTTGGAGATAAGGCTTGAATTCTTCGGTTTAGATAGGTCATGGCACATTGGTTGTAGTCTAGATGTCTCCCAAGTTGATAAGTGGACCCTTTAAGATGGGAAACATCATTGGAAAGGTTTCCTATATAATATCTAGGAGGAGTAGGAGGTGGATGATTTGCTTCACTTTTGGACCTAGTTCTTTTATGCTCAAATTCATTTCCCATTTTATCAATAGTGTTTCAAGTAATTCTTTAGGGATATTTATCATACTTGTAGCATGAGTCCTCTAGGTTTTTGTCAAGAGAATATTGTATTGTTTGACAAACAAAATCAGCATAGGTAGGATTTCCATAAAAATCAAACATATTGGATAGGATGATACGAACAAAGTTCACATGAATGCTTTCAAGTATGGCATATATAAAGTACATCCTAAATTGTGGAATTTTAGTTTTATTGGATCTAGGATAAATGTTATGTGAAATAATTAGATTCACTATTCTAGCTTTATAAGTTAAGGAGGTAGCATAATAAGTTCCCCTATGCTCATGTGATGAGGTGTTGGGAAGAAAGACCTTTTTTATATCACTAAGGCTACTGGTGTCATCTTCGGTGGAGAATTTTGAGATAGAATTTCCCATGATTAGGTCTAGAAATTCTCCATATTTTTCTTCATCTATGTTTAGCATTTTGAGGATGTCTTTTTCAAAAAAATGGAAGGATAACCCATAAACCATGCAAGTGAAAGAGAATAGGTCATTAGAGTCCCTAGTAAGATTGGCATAAAATTCATTAATGGCTTGGGTAGACCAGAAATGAAACCAGGGAATAAGAAACTCCATCACTTGTTGCACCTTGAACATATCAGAGAGATCAAGAAGAGTGATGAAGTCATTGAGTTCCACCTGGCGTCGAGTAAGAGGAGTCTTTGAGGTGAGCTTCAAGTAGTATTCTCCAACAGCAACGTCATTGAAGGGAATGTCATTGATGATGCTCAAGGGTGGATTAAGCATCCGACCCTTCCTTGCGGCAACTTACTTCTTCCCACCACAAGATAAAGAGGAAGCCATCTTGAACAAAGGGTGGTGGAAGAATAGGTACAGATGATAGGGGATGAATGTTTCTAGAAAATAAATCTAAGAAACACTAGAGAAATGATGGAGAATAGATCACTTGAGTTGTGAAGAAAATGGGAAGATTGGGTGCTATTTATAGAAAGACAGAACCTTACTCAATCGAAAAACTTGTCAAATGAGACCCCAATGACTCTTTTCTAACAAGTCTTTGTAATGGCTAGTCGGTCGACGTTGAAATTTGAAGTTCTATTCGCTACGGTCGAGGACTCGGTTGAAATGTTTTTTGGCCGAGGGGATTATGTGAATTTTTTTTGGTCCATGAGGTTTCTAGAAGAATTTTAGATAAGATTTGCATAGTCGACCGATAGTCCCATCGAGTGAAACTCGGTCGAGAATTTTGTCAACCGAGAACTTTCTCAGTCCACTATTTTGTTGACCAAAAATGATACTATGAGTAGTTTTGCATAATTGAATTGAGGATGTTTAAGTGCTTGTTCATGATATTAAATTATTGTGAATAAACATAGAAATAGTACTAGAAAGCATTAAAAGTCATGTGAATTTCAAATTAGAGATTTTTTAAGGATTTTGAGAACATATATCAAAGAAAACATCTTCTAGGGGAGTAATAAGTAACCTCTTTCTAATATATTGAAATTGATCCAAAGGAAGAGGTTTGGTAAAGATATCAACTAATTGCTCTTCTATATCAACATGATGATGAGATATGTTATTCTTAGAAATATGATTTCTTAAGAAATGGTGTCTGGTCTCAATTTGTTTGGCATGACTATGTAAAATAGGATTTCGAGCCAAGTTTATAACACTAGTATTATCACAGAAAATCGACGTAGAAGAAAATGCAAAGCCATAATCATTTAAAACTTGTTTCATATAAAGCACTTGAGCATAACATGAGCTAGCAGCCACATATTTGGCTTCAGTGGTAGATAGGGAAACTATATTTTGTTTCTTACTAAACCAAGATACTAAGGCTCTTCCTAGTAAGAAACAACCACCACTTGTGCTCTTTCAATCAAGTAGAAAACTAGCATAATCAACATCAGTGTAAACTATTAAATCCAACGAATGGCCTTTAGGATACCACAAACCATGGTCTATAGTGCCAGTGAGATATCTTAAAATTCTTTTGACAGCTTTAGAATGCATCATTTTGATTGAAATCTAGCACAAAGTCCAACAACAAACATAATATCTGATCTGTAAGCAGTCAAACATAGTAAACTATCAATCATGGCCCTATATAAGGAATCATCAATGGGTTCACCATCTTCATCCTTTTTTATTTTAGCAGAAATGGACATAGGTGTAGTAGCATGTTTGCAATTTTCTATTTTAAATCATTTTAAGAGTTCCTTGGTGTATTTCTCTTGGCTTAGAAAAATAATAGTGGGAGTTTGTTTTATTTGAAAACCAAGGAAAAATGTTAATTCTTCCATAAGACTCATCTCAAATTCTTTTTGCATGATATCATTGAATTGATTACATAAGGAATTATTTGAAGCACAAAAAATGATGTCGTCAACATATATTTGTACAATAAGAAAATATGATTCATATGTTTCGAAAAATAATGTTGAGTGTGATTTTCCAATAGAGAAACCATTATAAAAGAGATAACTTTAAAGTCTTTCATAGCAATTTCATGGTGCTTGTTTTAGGCCATAAAGAGCTTTCTTAAGTTTATAAACATTGTCAAGATTGTTAGTTATTTCAAAACTAGGTGGTTAAGCAACATAGACTTCTTCTTCTATGATTCCATATAAAAAAGCACTTTTTACATCCATTTGAAATAGTTTGATGTCTTTATGGGAAGCTGGAGCTAATAAAATTATAATGGCTTCAAGTTTAGCTACAAGTGCATAGGTTTAATCAATGTCTATCCCTTCTTGTTGATTATATCCTTGAGAAATCAATCTAGCTTTATTTCTAACTACTTCCCCGACTTCATTAAGTTTATTTCAAAAAACCCACTTAGTTCCAAGGATGGTTTTGTCTTGAGGTCTATGCACTAAGTCCCGTACATTGTTCTTAGTAAATTGATTTAGCTCTTCGTGCATAGACATTATCCAATACTCATCTTTTAGAGCTTCATTGACCTTTTTAGGTTCAACAATTGATACAAAGGCCATGTTTGCAACATCTCTAAATGATTATTGGGTTTTTACTTTATCAAAAGGATTTCTTATAAATAAGTCTTGAGGATGGTCCTTGATTATTCTAGGAATAGGCTATTGTACCTCATTATTACGTGTTTCAATTTTAGAATTTTGATCATCTTTTTTTGATATGGTTAGGTCCTCAATTTGATGAGTAATATCATTTAACTTTTCATTCTCAGTTTCATTTTTAGCGATTTGTGTTGTCATTTCATGAAATGTGATATGAATTGATTCCTCAACTTTTTTAGAAATAGTATTGTAGATTCTAAATGCCTTACTAGAAGTTAAATATCCCAAGAAGAATCCTTTATGCGATTTAGGGTCAAATTTGTCTCTATCATCCTTTGTATTTAAGATGTAACAAGGTGTACCATAGGTATGAAAGTAGTCAACTCTTTGTTTCTTGTTGAAGATGAGTTCATAAGGAGTTTTATTAAAATGGGAGTGAATTTATACACAATTTAATGTATATCATGTTGTATTTACTATTTCAACCCAAAAGGTTTTAGGTGTATTATGTTCAAGTAACATTGTTCTAGCCATTTCTTGTAAAGATCGATTTTTCCTTTCTACTATCCCATTTTGTTGTGGGGTGCATGGAGCTGAAAAATTATGAGTACACCATTGGGAAGTACAAAATTCTTCAAAGATGTGATTTTCAAATTCCCCATCGTGATCACTCCTAATAGTACATATTTTTTTTGTAGTTGATTTTCAATCTTAGAACAAAATTGGATTAATATTCTAACTGTATCATCTTTAGATTAAAGAAAGTGAACCCATGTATATCTAATATAATCATCAACAATAACAAAGCAATATATTTTACCACTAATAAATTGAGTTCTCATAGGGCCAAACAAATCCATATGAACAAGTTCTAAGGATTTAGTAGTGCTAAGAAAGATTTTAGATTTGAAAGAAGTTTTATTTTGCTTGTCTAGGTACATGGTTCACAATTTTTAGGTTTATCAAAAGAAAGTTTAGGTAAACCACGAACAAATCATATTTAATAAACTTTTTGATAACATGTGAGCTTGCATGACCTAATTTTTTATGCCATAATTCTAAAGGTTCATCATTTGCAAGATGACATTTTCCAACAATAACTTGCATAAAATTTGGTCTAAGTATATATAGATTTTCTATTCTTTTTCCTTCATAAACAACATCACTAGTGTTCTCTATGAGTAGCTTGCAACAAGATTTGTTAAATAGAACATCATAGCCACTATGACATAATTGACTAACACTAATCAAGTTGTGATGTAATCCATCAACAAGTAACACATTTTTAATTTGAATATTTGTACCAATATTACCTATTCTGATAATTTTACCTTTGGTGTTATCTCCAAATGTGATTGTTCCGCTCTTCTTTTCTTCAAGTGTTTGGAAAGCCTCCTTGTTTCCACTCAAATGTTTGGAAAAACCACTGTCAACCACCCAGTCATGCAAAATAGATAAATTTTGGTACCCATGTGGTGGTCCTTTTGGTTATGAACATTAATTAAAACATTTCATGTCTTAACAAGAAGAATTATTTGTAGGTTTAAAGAAAAAAAGTTAAATATATAAACATGTTTATTATTTCAATGACAGTTCTTGATAGAACTATCCTCTGTCGAACATTTCCTTGGACATAAGTGTTCTCAGTCAACATAATTGTCAATCGGGAGGAATTGTCAGAACATGCAAAATTTTGACAGAAATCTCTTTGGTCGAATATTTCTCTGACTGGAAGAGGACTTGGTTGAGAACTTTGTCAATCGAGTTGAAGTTTTGTGTGTTTTCAGTAACTGAAGTAATATCAAACAAAATATGTTTGCATTTCCAATCAAATTGTACAACAATACACAAATTAAAGCATATTTTAGTTGAGATAAGACAATATGGATTTCAAGCTAAAGTATAGGTCAAATATCAACTAAATGTTCCATGTTTCTAATTTTGTGGTTTTGGAACCCAATCTAGATCCTTGTCCTTATTTTTCTTGTAAGTGCATGAAAACTATAATGTCCATGACGTAAACAATAATGACAGCACATGAAATCAATTTCATTTCTCTTTTTAGCATTGTGGTCATGAGCTATGTTGTTTTTAGGCACATACATGACTTTGGTTTTAGGTGCTTGTGTATTTCTATCTCTAGGTTTTTGATAATATTTATCTTTGGGTACATAGCCTAGGCCTCTCCTTCCAATTTGACCAACTGAGCTTTCTAGGTTTTTATCAAGAATGTCATTATTTTTCAAGTTACTAATATCTTTTTACAACTTAGCAATTTCATCCATTCTCCTTTTAATGTCTAATTTTGCATGATCTAAACTAGATAACAAGCTATATCTTTCTTTGACAATAACATCATAATCCAAATGAGTACATATAATAGTTTGAGTTTCAAGATCATTTATTTCAACAAGCAATTCAACCTTTTCTTGGGAAAGGAAATTATTGTTGGTTTCTAGAGAAAGCAACTTGATATTGTAATCATTAATAGATGAATTAAAAGTAACTTTTTCAATCATAAAACTTTCCTTTTATAAAGTAAGATCGTTCAATTTAGAATACATATCTTCATTTATTTTTGTATGCCTTTTTTATTTTCTTTAACAATCAACATATTTATCATGTAATTATTCAATACTAGTATCTAACTCTTCTTTAGATAAATAAAGAAGACTTACCTCACTTGAATCTTCATTTTCATCTCCCTTAGCCATGAGACATTCCACTTCTTCCTCTCCACTTTCACTGTCATCGCTTGATTCATCCCAAGCAGCTTTGTAAGCTTTATATCCCTTGACTTTCGTATTGAAGGAAGATTTATTCCCTTTCTTGATCTTAGGACATTCATTATTTACATGTCCTTTCTTGCCATATTCAAAGCACCTAAGGGAAGAAGATTAAGAAGCACTAGAATTTTTCGTTAGTTTTATACCTTCTATATTTCTTACCATTTACAATGAGTGCATTTTCTTCATCATCTCCTTCACTTGTTTCATCACTTTTTAAGTGATGACTTTTGATTGAGCTTTGGTTGTAGCTTTTAAAGAAATTTCCGTCCTTTTTCCTTTTTGAAGTTCGGCCTCCAATCTTTCTTCTTCTTTAAGGGTGACTTCATGAGTCTCTAGATAGCCAATGAGTTGCTTCATCATCATTGTAGTAAGAAATGGTTGTCACCTTTGGCTTGTATTTTGGACACAAACTTCTAAGGATCTTGGACACTTGATCTTCTTCTCTTATATACTTACCTAATCCACTCAAGATGTTAGCAATAGAAGAAACTCTTGCATACATTTCACTAATGGAATCATTAGGTTGCATACAAAGTTGTTCAAATTTTTATTTAAGCATGTTAATTTTTCTATTTTTAACTTGAGTGGTACCTTCATGCATAATTGAAAGTTTATGCCATATATCATAAGTTGTATCAACATGAATATATTCTATTGAACTCACTTTCAGAAATAGAACAATACAATATGCTTACCGCTTTTACATTTAATTGAACATGTTTTACCGTATCAGGATCCCGTGTTGCATATACAGTCATAGCAAGTACATAAGGTGAAGAGACCATCCTATAAATCTCTAACATAATCCCTTGGAAGTATAATTGCATTCTTCTTTTCCAATAGGTGTAGTAGCGGGTGGTAGTTGAGTCACATGAGTTCTTTCAAGGTTGTGGTTGCTAAGCATGTTGTCCCCCATTCTTCAAGACTTGTTAGGGATGCTTGAAAACCTACTATGATACCAATTGAAGGATATACATGGGGGGGGTTAATAGATATTTTTTATACTTCTAAAAATATCTAAAACACTCAACCAAAGAAAGAGGAGGAATCAAGGAAGAAGACACTTCCATCTAGAGTGGTTCCAACCTTTGAATCAAAGGTTATCAATCCACTACCCAACTGTGTCCAATTGGGATTTTGAAAGTGATTAATTTTTTTACCTCTCAAGGATGTTACAATAAAATAAAATCACATTTACTTAAGTATCCTTATCCTAGAAGTAGCCTCAACCTCCTTGAAGTAGCCTTCTCTGAAGTAACTCCAAGCCCTTAGATTAGCCTTGTTCTCCTTGAAGTAGCTCCACCACCTTGAGATAGCCTTCACTTAGAAGTAGCTCCAACCTCCCTTGAAGCCACCTTTTTAAAGTAATCTCAATCAACCTTGAATCAGCCTTCTCCACCAAGGAGTAGACCCAATCAAGCTCCCTCAAGCAGCCTCCAAAACTTGAAGTAGCCAAGGAGCACAAGTATCTTAACCTATGAATGGGGATCGGAATAAAGGAAGTACGCCAATAAAGTATTGTGCTTTGATCCTATATCAAGCGTTAGACCT
Organism: Alisma plantago-aquatica; assembly: GCA_963693085.1. Classification (NCBI taxonomy): domain Eukaryota; kingdom Viridiplantae; phylum Streptophyta; class Magnoliopsida; order Alismatales; family Alismataceae; genus Alisma; species Alisma plantago-aquatica. Next base: position 1,402,581,360 of record OY856412.1, read on the forward strand.
CTCAAACCACTTAATATGTACGTTTCTATGTGGTGGCTAAGAAGATATGGCTATAGGACACAAATTTGGATCTTAAAGGATAAGATGATAAGTGTTGCTCAGCTTTGTTTCTCACTAGAATGGATTCTCAAGTGTAGCTTAGATGCTTTAGGTGTCCTAGGTCCTCTTCTATTTATAGGAATGGTATGCAAGTGTTTAGAGATGTTATAGGGAGTCTCTAGAGTGTTCTTACTTCTTAACTAGCCAATAGGTAGACAATAGTTGGCCAATAATGACTAACTTGTTCGTGCTTGGAAGAACAGTCTAGAACCCTACTCAGTTGACAAGCTTGTCGACCAAACTGTGTCTTGATCAAGCTTTTCTTTGACCGAGACTGGGTTTAAGTAAAATGTGTAGTAATGTCTATTTTCAACTCCCAATTACTAACCACTTGGTCTAATGGTCATGTGCCTTGGACCGAGGTTGGATCGGTCGACAATATTTTTGGCCGAAACTCATTTTAGAGCACAAATATGTAAGGTTTTGAACAATGCTCAGATGTTCGACCGAGGTGGTTCTTGATCGACAAAAACTTCAACCGAGGGTGTCTCGGTAAACTAGTTTCTCAACCAAGGATGTTCCTATTTCAGAATTTTGAACCACCTATTAAATATGTGTTCTAATGGATGATAGTGATTGACTCTAAGGGGGATCCTAGCTAAGGGTTATAAGTGGATAGGGAAGATCTAACACTTGATATACATGATGTCTAAGTACTTGTACATTATATCCTTGTAAAAGTGTTTACATTTGAGCACAATCAAGAAAACATATACAATTAAGCATATTTGATCTACAATTTGCATTGATCTTCTAATTTCCACTTAGAGGATCTCCTTATTACCCTAAATTCTAAAATACTCAAATTGCACATTAGACCCACAAGTATGAAATGTTTGTTATCGTCAAAACAAAGGGTATATTAATGTCTAATTTTTCCAGCAAAAGATACCTAATTGGATTAATTAATCAAGTGAAACACTAATTATCTAGTTTTCATGTGCCAAAGATCTATCTACAATGTCAATACTTGTTGGATGGTGAAATAGGTTCTCCCTTAGTGGAAGCTTCGAGTCATATGCTATTGAGTATATGCATTTCATAAGATTGGTTGCGGCCATACCCTGGAAAGATAACGGTCAAGGCCATATCTCAAGTGATGTGATCCAATATACATATATGATGTGCTTTAAGGATGGATGTAGTCATACCTCAACATAAGTGCAACTATGGTCATAACTCAGTTTTCACCAGTTCTTTGCCTATATACCATGACAAACTAGGTTGTTTTGCAGTTGCACTTTATATGTCACTACAGAAGACTCAGATTGATCGAGGTTGTGGGAGATCATAGGAGCCGGGATCCTCCTAGACCTTGTATGAAACTAATTTTCACTTACCAATGGTCAGTTGGAGCATGAGTGGTATACCTCATCTCCTCTAGGCATGATAAAAGATGTAACACAATTGTGTAGTATGTTTCTTAGGATGGAACACAACTCACATTAGATGACCCTTTGCCTTATCTCTTGTAATGATTAGTTGATTTATAATACAATAAGAGAAATCAACATGTTCTTCATATTCCTTCTTAAAAGTATAAGATGTTCTACTACTCTATTGTAGATTCTTAAACTACTCAAATAGTTTAATTGCTTTACTCATATCATTTAGCCGAATCTACTCAACCTGATAATAATTTTACTTTCCTACTTTAGTTTATCTATGTTAATAATAGTTGTGCTAGAGAGTCATATCTCTAGATGGGACGTTGGTCTCACCCCATGGGTTTCCACATCTTTCAGTGGTCATGCACGACGATGTAGAGATCGTGCAGTTGAGGTTGAGAAACAAGAGGAGCATTAGTTGTTAAAGTTTGGATGTGTTGCTAGTGTTTTGTAGCAGAGTCCTATATTTCATACATGTACTCTCAGGTCCTTGGAGGTGTTTTGTAAATGTTTTATATCGACACGAGTCTAGATAGTAGGTCATGGTTGTACAAATATGGTTTATATATATGAATAGGTTATCATATGCAACATGTTGTGGCAAGGTGGCCAAGTGAACAGTGATATGTATCATCTTATGCCTTGATATGTAATACAGGTTGCCTCATGTGGACCCATATGTAATATATTTTCACTTTTGTGGTAATGTGGAATTAGTTTTAATTTACTCTGTTTTATGGTAATCTTGGATGTTTAGTATTAGTTATGTGCTTTATTTTGAGTAATCTCACTTTGATGTGACGATGGGTGTCACTATTTGATTGGTATCAAATCTTTAGGTTCACTGAGTCTATAGGGACATAGGACTAGCATTTGTGTCTATTCTAGTGTCATTTGACATATTTATCATTAACTTCTACTTATGCAGATGATGAATAAGAGAAGAAAAGATATGTCTGGTGAACACAGAGAACATTTTGAGAGTAGTGTTGCTGCACCATGAGGTAGGACCAAGTTGATGGAGTGCATGAGGAGCCTCGATTCGACCCAACAACTATGGCTAATCCCACTTTTTAGTCCATGTTTGGATAGTTAATGGCCACGATGAAGCATATGGCATATAGGTTTCTTATATCCCAAGCTAGGGTAGCTTTCCCTACTATAGAATCCCAAGGTTCTAGGAAGACCTTTGAGAAGTTGAGGCGTGTGGGGGTGTTGGAGTATGTTAGTATGGTAGATGCTAACATGTGGTTGACCAAGTTGGAGAAGGCCTTAAAGTTCCTCAATATTTTTGAAGAGGATAAGGTGAAGTACGCAGTGTACCTGTTAAAAGGTAGCACTGGCCACTGTTGGGCAATCGAGGAGTAGAATAGGCTTGGTGTTGTGATCAGTTGGGAGGAGTTTTAGTGAGAGTTTGTGAGCCGATACTTCCTAAAGACCTATATGGATGAGAAAATCTCTCAGTTTAAGAACATATGATTGGGATCTATGACAATCATTATGAGGTTCCACACACATATGGCTACAATAGACAAGGTGAGAATCAAACATTTTGAGAAGGTTTTGAGCTATGAATTGGCGACTCTAATGTCAACTTTAGAGAACAGATAGAAATTTGCCACATTTGTGGAGTTAGATAGAAGGATAGAGCAGTCAATTGTGGAGAAGCGAGAGGCTAATGCCAAGAAGAGACTGATGCATTATCATGGATAGTTGTCTGGATGATTCAAGAAGCCTAGGTTTTCAACACCTCGGTCACAATAGAGGTCGACAGTTCAGTCTCAGTGGATTCCAAACAAGGGTAGAGGTCATACCTTTTCGCAGGCAAGAGCTCACACTGCGGTGTCAGTATCATTGACAGAATTGTCTAGGCCACAGTACGAGACCATGACTTTCCACAAGTGTGGACAAGTAGGAATTTGAGGTGGGCATGTACTATGAAGGATGAAGAGGTGATGCAACAACCGAGACAGATTCAACAAGGGTTACAGGAGTGACAATTAAACAAGGGTGAGGGCTAAGGACGTGGTCAATCATCACAAGCTGGTTCATCTGGGCAAGCTAGCAGAGGACGAGGACAAAAAAAAGGCAACAACTCGATTATGTGCCATGAGTCAGCCAAAAGAAGTAGTCAATTTGAGGTTCGTGTCAGGTTAGATGGAGTTATTTCATTCTAATTTGTCTTCTTCCTACTTTCTATTTGTTTAGGTTGACCCAGGTGCGACACACTCTTTTGTCACTAGATAAGTGATTGATAGATGTTCTTTTCTCATTAGTTGTAGACATGATAGTCTTTACTTAGAAACCCCTTTGTTTGGTTCCATTGAGTTGCAGGAGGTGTGTCCCTCCTGCATTCTTTCTTTCTTAGGATGCAACATTCAATTGGATCTCATACCACTTGACATGTATGAATTCGATGTGGTTCTTGGGATGGATACTTTGGAGAAGCATTAGGTGCTCTTGGACTGTAGTGCCAAGGTGGCAATGTTTCTTGATAGTGATGTTTTGTAGATCTTCCAAGGATATTGGAAGATTCTCCCAATGTGTCTAGTGTCATCTATGATGGCAAAGAAGATGATGAGGCATGCGTGTGAAGCTTTCCTGGAACATGTGTTGGATACTTAGGAGAGGATCCCTAGTATTCCAAGAGGTTTGAGTTGTCCTTGAATTTGAGATAATTTCCTTATGAGTTTCCCGATGTCCCCCCCCCCCCTTCCTTAAGAGATTGATTTGGGGATCAATCTGGTACCCAATACACAGATGACACTACAAACACCGTACAGGATAGCATCAACTAAGATTGAAGAGTTTAAGAAATAGTTGCAAGAGTTTCTTGAGAAGGGCTTTATCAAACTGAGCATGTCCCGTTGGGGTTCTCCAATGTTATTTGTTAAGAAGAAAGATGGATTCATGAGGTTGTGCATCAAATAACAACAGTTGAACTAGGTGACAATCAAGAACAAGTATCCTTTTTGTGGATAGACGATCTTGTCAATCAGTTGAGGGGAGTTGTAGTGTTCTCGAAGATAGATTTTAGATTAGGATATCATTAGTTGTGGATCAAGGTGGATGACATACCCAAGTCAGCTTTTAGGACTCAGTATGGTCATTATGAGTTTGTGGTTATGTCGTTTGGGATAAATAATTCACTGGAAACATTCATGTACTTGATGAATAGGGTGTTCAAACCTGATATTGATCAGTTTGTAGTGGTGTTCATAGATGACATCTTGATATACTCCAGAGACAACCATCAACATGAACGACACCTATGACAGACATTGAAATTGTTGAAACAACACTAGTTGTCTATTAAATTCAGCAAATGTGAGTTTTGGTTGAAGGAGGTGTCTTTCCTTGTACATGTGATATTTGTTGAGAATGTATGTGTGGATCCCAAGAAAGTTTAGTTTGTTTTAGAATGGGAGAAGCAAAAGACACCGACAGAGGTTTAAATTTTCCTTAGTTTGGCAGACTACTACAAAATGTTTATCAAAAACTTTAGTGTAGTGGTGGACCCCTAACAAAGCTGACAAGGAAAGGTATTTGTTTGTCTGGGATGACAAGTGTCAACATTCTTTCAAACTTTTGAAGGAGAATATGACCAATGCACCACTGCTAGTGTTTCCAGGGCAAGGAAAAGGATACATAGTTTTTTGTGATGCGTCAAAGAATGGTTTGGCTTGTTTTCTAATGCAAGATAAGAACGTGATTTCTTTTGCTTCATGACAACTTAAGAAACATGAGGAGAGCTACTCGATGCTTTATCTGGAGTTAGCAACAATGTTCCATTCTTTGGAGATATGGAGGCACTATCTTAATGGCGAGAAGCGTCAGATCTTCACCAATCACAAGAATCTTAAGTACATCTTTTTATAACAGGAGATGAACATGTGGTAGAGACGATGGATAGAGTTGATCAAAGACTACGATTTCACCATAGACTACCATCCAGGGAAGGCAAATATGGTAGCACGTGCTTTGAGTAGGAAGTATTCTTTGTCATCATCTGTTGATAAGGCGCAGTTATGTTCTTTGGTGTGCCATAAGAGAGACATGTTAGTCTCCTTGCATCAGATGAATGTGAAGTTGGAGGTGTCCTTGTTAATAGGACTAATGGAAAAATTACAAGTTAAGTTATCATTAAGGCAGCAGATCATAGATGTGTAGAATGATGATACAGTGATATAATATATTTGAAGCAGACTTTGGCAGTGAGAAGCATGATGGCTTCCATGAGTCAGAGGATAGAATAGTATGTTACCACAGTAGAGCAACAATACATGATGTTGATGATCTAAGGAAGTAAGTCTGGAAAAGGCTCACTCTTTGATTTACACTATGCATCCAGGTAGCACCAAGATGTACTACAATATAAGAGATTCGTATTGATGGCCCAGCTTGAAGTGAGAAGTACCTGAGTTTGTAGGTAAGTGTGCAGTGTGTGAACAAGTTAAGGAAGAGCATCAAAATTTTGCATGGACTGTACAACCATTGCCTATACCATAGTGGAAGTGGGATTGTATCCCAATGGACTTTGTGGTTGGACTTCCTAAGACAGCCAACGGTTGTGATTATGTTTGAGTGATCATTGATAGGTTAACTAAGTCAACACATTTCCTTCCTATGAAGTCAACATATACAACTAACAAGTTGGCCCAGATCTATGTTGATGAGATAGTATGATTGCATGGAATTCTAGTTACCATCATGTCTAATAGGGGTCCTCAATTTACTAGTCACTTTTGGGAGCATCTGCATACACCATGGAATCGTAGTTGAGGTTCAACACAATGTTTCACCCACAGACAGATGGACAGTCTGAGTGGAATATACAAACCTTAGAGGATATGTTGAGAGCTTATGTCTTACACTTTTTTGGGAAGTTGGGATATACACCTCAGTCTGATAGAGTTTTCCTACAATAACAATTATCAAAGGAGTATTAATATGGCACCATATGAGGCTTTGTATGATAGACATTGCATATCTTTGTTGTGTTGGTGTGAGATCATTGAATATCATCTTTTGGGTCCTAATCTTGTACAACAGTAGACAAAGAAGATCAAGATGATACAACAACAACTGAGGGCAGCCCAGGATAGGCAGAAGTCTTATGCTGATAATTGTCATAGGTGTTTGGAGTTCCAAGTGGGAGATAAGGTGTATCTCATAGTCTCTCCTTGGAAAGGCATGTTGAGGTTTAGGAGGAAGGGTAAGTTGGATCCAAGGTTTTTGGGACCTTGCCCTATGATAGAACGTGTTGGGAAGGTGGCTTGCGATTTGTAGTTGCCACCTGAGTTGCACATGTTACATCTTCTATTCCATGTTAGCATGTTGAGGAAGTGTCACCCAGGCCCCGAGCAAGTTTTGCATCAATTGGAGGTTGAGATGGATGTGGATGTGTCTTATATGTAGGGTCCCATGTTGATCATGGATAGGAGGATCAAGAAGTTAAAGAAGAAGGATATCATCTTGGTTAAGGTTTTGTGGCATCACCTATGGTGTTGAGGAAGCCACATAGGAGCTTGAGGATGAGATGCATAGGAAGTATCCATCTCTTTTTGCTTTGGATTTTGGGGGTGAAATCCTTGTTAGGGGTTTATGGTTGTAAGACCCTTGACCTAGCTTAGTGTTTGATCTTAATTGTCTAGTTTAATAATATGTTTAAACCTTAATCTAATCATATGATGAGCTCTAATATCATCTGGCATGGTTATGTTTTTAGTTTGGCCATGTTTGGATGATGTTTTAGTTTGTTTGTCACATGTATGCTTGTTTTGGACCTACTTGCAATTTACCAATATTAAGGGGTTATATTGCAATTTTTCAAATTTAGGTTGCACCTTTTGTGCCTTAGCATCATGATAGAGAGAGTGGTGCCTTGAGACACCTAGTTGTGCCTTGGTTTGAGAAGGAGGGAGAAGGTGACTGGTTGAGTGTGGTTTCTAGGGTTTGCTTGGATACCCTAGGTTGGTATTGACCTTGTGTTGACTGAAGATGATCTTGGTCTTCCAGCGACCATCATTGATGTTTCTTTATGTGTTCTCTATGTTTGAATGAGTTTTCTATGTGTGATGAAGTCCCTTCAGTCGTAAAAGATTTCACCTCTCTCTTGGGTCACTGGTGATCTAGGGTTTTGTTTTGGTCACTTGAAAGTCCTCGTCCAATGGGCCCTTGTGCCTTGCTTTTCCCTTTCGACCAATAGTCATCTAGGACCAAGTGAGATTGTTGGTTCTTCTTGTTTTTCACTACCTATCTTACATGCATGGTTTTAGTGGTTGCATGGTTGTTCTTTGATGGGATCAATAGAGGCATTCTCTCCCCCTCTCCTATGCCTGTGGTGGAGGCTGAACGCCTGAGAGGGTGGTAAATCAAGGCATGCATGACACCTAACCCTTTCATCTCTCTCTACCTTTGGGTATATGTACCCTATCTTTCTCAAGCATATGATCCTTTTACATCTTATCTTCTCTCTTTGCTTGGAGTTCGGCCCTTGGAGCTTGGTGGTGAAGAGGATCTCATCCTTGAGCTTCGATGGCCGATCGTCTTGCGGGTGGAGATATTGAGTTGGAGCATCCTCTCTTGTTGCTTTGTTGGTGTTCTTTGATCCTTGGAAAGTGATCCAACCTCTTGGTTTCATTTCTTTGTAAAATCCTACCTCTTTCTCTTCTCTTGGCCAAATCCATGGTTCTCCATGGTGGTCTTTTGAGAAACTTCTCCCCATAGAGGTTAAATCCATGGTTTTCCATTGTTACAACCCCAATTTTTGGGATCATCTGGTGAGAAATGTAATTTCTCATATTAAAGATAATTGAACAAAGAATGGTATAATTTGTTTTGAATACATGGATTTCGTTTACAATAGCCTTGATGTTTGTGTTGTGGGCTTTATTGGCTATTGGGCCCAATAACAAGGAAATAACAAAGAAAATTCAATTAGCAATTGAATAATTGAATATTTGAGAAAAGGAAGAGGTAGAAACCTCTAGAAGGAAAAGAGATGTAATCCACGGATGGATTTCGTGCCTCTTGGGTTCCTTGGGTTCCAAGGAGTCCAAAGTTGCATAAACAGTGCAATAAGAAAAGAAAAGATTAATTAAGTATTTCTTTATTAAGAAAGAAATTGAAAATAATGGTAAAATGTAGAAAATGAGTGGAAAGAGGCATAAATGAGATTCCTTGGTGAAATTTCATATCCATGAGGTTGCTAATATTAAAAGGGATTTCAATGAGGAAAATAAAAGAGAAATAAAGAGAAATACTCAAAAAGAGATATTTTAATGAGAAATAAACAAGATAATGTGAAATAATGAATAAAGTTGCATCTAGAAGGATAATAAGTATCCAATAAAAAGAATTTCGAAATAATGGAGTGTCTTGGGATCCAAGGAGTCCCAATAAAGAGGAAAGAAAGAGAGAATGCCAAAATTGCAAAATAAAAGGATAATGTGATACATTATTAATGAATTTTGTGTTGTTTCTCAAAAGGTGGTATTTTCTATTAAAAGGAAACATGATTTCGTGACAAATAACTTAGAGAGCAAGAATAAAGAGGATAAGAAATAGGAATTTCGAATTCCTAAATATCCATGCAACAAGGAATATCAAGGAAATAAAAGTTAATGAAGAGAGAGAGAGATGGTTGCTTCACAACCAAGGAAAGTGTATTTCCTTTTGAGTTGGGACTTGAATCCTCATGAGGCATGCCTTAGGGCTTCATACTCCACCCTATATAAAAGGGGAAAACCCTGGTCAAGGTTCAGGGAGAAATCCCATGCAATGCAACCTCCTCTCCTTCTTCCTTTCGTGCCAACCCTAACCTAGATGTATCTCTTCCCCTGGACCAACGAGGGAGTCTTCTTGTAGTCTTAATGGAAGCGGGACGCACCCACGACCTCAGAGAATGGAGCGGTCGTCGTCCCCATGCTCCTACGCTCCCACACGGCGCCTCAAGACAGCTGTAGCACGGCCACAGTTGCAGCTCTGCTGGGCACAATCTCAGCCGACCGGTGGTGTTCCAAAGGCCCCCTCACCTGCGAGAGGGAACAGCGGAGGCATAGGAAGCTTCCCCGGTGTTCGTGGAGGTCCGGGGTGGAGAGGGGCAGTCGCAACTTGCTGCAGATCGGCGCCCAAAGCTAGGGTCACGAGGAGGAAGACAAACCAAGGGGTATTTGACATCTTTGCCCCTTCGAGCAACACAACATCGGCCACTTAAGCAAGGGCAGGATGGTCTTTTCAAAATGTTTCCAACTAACCAACGTTGCATGGGAACAAGGCGACGTGGTGCCTCCCCATTGGCCCAAGTGAGGTAATTCTTCCAAAAATCATAGCTCTTTAATAGTAGCTCGGATGAAAAGTTTATACATGAATTTTGCTTAGAAAAATGAAAGGAATCCATTAAAAATATAATTGGAACCTGATTCTTCTTGAAATTTGAAAAATAATTGAATTTGTTAGCTTTAGTGTAATAGTGATTAAGAAACCCTATGTTGATATGATTAATGTGTTTAATAGGGTTTAATGGATCATTACAGTTGATGTTAACCTGTTAAATGTGAAAAGGTTTATGTTGAAAAAGGAAGAACTTTGCACATGATTAGTCTAATTTAGAATTTATGTGCTTGAAATTTGCATGACAAGATTGGGATGTTACAATTCTACCCACCTTAAATAAATTTCGTCCTCGAAATTTCCTGGAGTTTCTACCCACCTTAAGGGTTCACATAAACTTGTAATTTTTCCCATACAAAATTTTATTATAAAAGAAGCATGCATAAACAAAGTATTATGATTCAATAAAAATTACTTAACTACCCTCCCTAAGTCTCATACTTTAACATTACACCTATTACACTTAGGGAATCTATCTCTCACTTACCATGACTAAATTTTCATAGTTGTCTAACCTTAGGTCCTATATCCTTCATCTCTTTATATGTGGTGATCAAGCACATATTTAGAAATGTTGGATCTCTTTATGTTACATCTCACCAACTCATTTGCACATGTGTCCCATACCACACATACAATTAAGAAGGTAAGACACATAAAAAGTCACATTAAATGACATTTTCCTCAAGTCTCAATTAGGTGGCCCTTACTATTGAGACAAGGAGAAACATGTCATTATCTAGGGTTTGGTTTCATCTAACAAGTACTTCTCTAATGAGGTGAGGGATCGAGTCATCTTTAGGGTTCTCTAGACATACTAGAATACATTATCATGTTCCCTACTTCTATTTCTTCATCCTAGGGTGACTTGTATGAATCCTTATTGTTGCCTTAGTGGCCATCTATTCCTTGCTCTGATACCATTAATGTAACACCCCTCCCTAGGGTTTCTTACGTAACCAGCGGAAGCACAGCCTAATCCCCAACATTATCCATAATGTGGGGTACTTGGCATATCGGGGAGGGAATGTCACATACATGATCTCATATCAAGAAACAAATAACACTTGGCATTCATAGAAACATCGATTCATACATAAAGTTCTTCTTGGAAAGATAACTACGTCATGATACTAAAGCTATGCTAACATAAACTGAATATTTATCTAAATGACAGGATCTCCATAGATGGGCGTCCCACCAGGCAACGACTCCTTAGATCTCTGGGTTTTTGGTATCCTTAAGATGATTCCTTCTCTTTAGCTCCAACTTCTGCGGACATCTTGTCCCCAGCCATGCAAATGAAAAACAACACATCGTAAGTAAGTGGCATTGGCATATTATAAGACATAAAAATAACATATAATTTGATTTGACATAAACATGAACATGCATTAACATTAATTGTTTCTTGAAGTCTTTTACATAAAGAAATTGACTAGAAGTATATGCTCCTCTCTTAATGCCCCATAAGGAGCCCATAATGCCCGGAAAGACCATAATTGCTCGGAAAGCCCATAATGCTAGGAAAGCCCATGACAAGGTGCATATAAATCTAAATCAATTTCCATTATTCATGATCTTGTTTGAACTTAGCTTATCTTCTTAATATACTAAACTTGGTCTTAATTGGGATTGCTCCCTCTTAAACATGATTGGGATTTCTCCCCATGACCATAATGGGATTTCTCCCTCTTAAGCATGAATGGGAAAATTATTCCCTCTAAATCTTGATTTCTTGTTCCTTAACCATAATTCATAACATAACTGTGGTTTCTATACTTAGACTTATATTATAGCAAACAATCATGCAATAATAATATACTTGAAGGAAGACATGCATTTGTCATGACTTAAACATTAAGTGCATAAACATATCATAAACATTCAATAAATCAAATTTACTATGCCAAAGGCATGGCCCACTTACTTTGAGCTAAAATACCTAGGTCAAACCTGGTTTGACTGGTTGGATCCTTTTAATCACCTGAAATTAACATATTTACCCTTTATCATATATCATTAAACCCTAATTTGCTCATATAAATATTGAGATGTGTAAACAGTAAAATCAGTCAATAAAAACCACAAAATCGGATTCCTCATCGAAAATCCTTTCCAAAACATATTTATTTATATTTTTCTGAGGTCGTATGCAAAAGTTATGAATTTTGCACTCTGGACCAATCAGAAATAAGGAAACCATAGCGTGGCATCAAATAAATCTATGATTATTTTGCTGCAAATAAAACGTCAAAATACCAGAAAACCAAGCCGTGTGTGACATAATGATTAAACATGCGGGGGCATACTCATCATTGCACTCTAACTGCTCATCGTGCGTAAGAAGGACAAACTGAATGTCAAAATACCTATAATGCCCTTGGGCGATCGAGTTAACTGATTGAACTCGCGGGGGCACCATGGTCATTTCAGGACCTGGATTGCTCCCTGCTTGCTCCATGGCGAGAGCAGCAACAGGAGGTTCACCTCCGATCAGAACCTGAGAAGGCAGAAAGATGCTGGTGGCATCTGAGATCTCTAATGCATCCGCGGTACCAGGGCGAGACCATTGAGCCTAAGATCAATCCCTGCTGTGCACAGGAGCTCCGGACTTCTCTTTGCAGTCATGGCCATAGATGTCGGGCACAACCAGAGCTGCCAAAGGACAGAAGCTGAGAGAAGACTCAAGGTCATCAAGAAAGGAAATCCGTGATGTCTCGTGGAGTCAAAATAGAGGTGCGGGTAGCGCCGCCTGAAGCAAAGGCACCAAGAAAATCCCTCGCGGGAGAGAACAGGGAATTTCCGCGAGAAACAGAGGTGGCGGCGATGGTTCAACATGTGGTGGAAGCAGGCCCGAAATGGTGAGATAATGATCGGAAAAAGTTCGTGGAGGGACGGTGGAGCCATAGCCAACATTTCCGTGGTCAGAGGACTATTGGGTTGGTCGGGTGCTTGAGCGCCGACAAGCACAAGCGGCGGCTCTATAGGACCCACCGATTGGGGTGACCTCAAGGCGAACTGAGAATGCCAAAACAAAGGCGAGGCTCCGACGATGCTTACTGCGTTCGAGATTGCGTCGAGGTGACAGGAGATGGCGGGGAGAAGCCAAGATTGTCGGAGAAGACAACTTGAGTAGGTCGGCGCCGCTGGGGAAGCCCGAGGGGAAATTGAGCATGGAGGAGCACAACTGGGGGGTCGGCGGTGCTCTCAGAGCGTTTGAGTGGCGGCGGAGGAGGCTAGGAGGCCGTCTGTGCAAGTGGGGTTGTAAGCCCTAAATTAGGTTTTTTCCCTACAGAGCATGAGAGGAGGTGAGTGGAGGCTAGTTGGGTCCGGGGAAGCGAGACGGAGACGTTGGCGAAGAAATCAAGTGAAACGGTGGGCTGTGGAGTGAGAACGTCGTTGAGGGAAAATGGTCTGTGAAATGGCCTGCTCGCGGGGGAAGGAAACGGAGGAAGAAGAGAACGCTGGCACCATTGGATTCTGATCCAAAGGCTGCGGACGCGCGCGAAGAAAAGAAACGGATGAAATAAAGTAACTCGATTAAAGTGTGACAAATAATGCATTGATTCCTATACTATAAATCATATAAAACGTATAAATAGCATTTGGAGGGTCATTTGAAGTCCAAATGACCTAAAATTTCACCCAAAGCCTAAAGAGGTGCATTACAACACAATTGTGCAGTTAATTTCGTCTTTTAGCCCACCATTACTCCTAATTAGGCAAAACACATTCAAATCTTTCCCAATTTAATTGGGGGTCAAACAAGGTCATAATGGGTTCAAATTTGAACCATAGGTACATGAGACAGTCTAGAACATTCCTATTTAATTATATTTGATGCTTGTACTCATTTTAGGCCTAAAATAGCAAAACCCACAATGTGCACTTAAATAGCCATGATTAATGCATAATAAGCTATTAATCTCTCAAATAAGAATTAGAAAATATGAAAATGTGCATGTAACCTTATTTCTTTTCATTTAACAAGATGGAGGCCATTAAGCAAGAAATTAAACATGTAAATCACTAATTATCATATGAGAGAGAAAATTTGACATAAAAACATTTATCCTCATTTTCTTAAACAAAAGGGCATGGATGTATATATGAAAACATTTTCTTTAAATAGAACAAGGTTAAGAGAGAAATTGGACATAATAAAATAATTTTGTAAAATAACATGGGCAAATTACATTTAAGTCCTCAAAATTATCTAATTTAGAAAAAGAGCATGCAAGGAATAAAATAGTTTGAAAATTTGCATGACAAGATTGGGATGTTACAATTCTACCCACCTTAAATAAATTTCGTCCTCGAAATTTCCTGGAGTTTCTACCCACCTTAAGGGTTCACATAAACTTGCAATTATTCCCATACAAAATTTTATTATAAAAGAAGCATGCATAAACAAAGTATTATGATTCAATAAAAATTACTTAACTACCCTCCCTAAGTCTCATACTTTAACATTACACCTATTACACTTAGGGAATCTATCTCTCACTTACCATGACTACATTTTCATAGTTGTCTAACCTTAGGTCCTATATCCTTCATCTCTTTATATGTGGTGATCAAGCACATATTTAGAAATGTTGGATCTCTTTATGTTACATCTCACCAACTCATTTGCACATGTGTCCCATACCACACATACAATTAAGAAGGTAAGACACATAAAAAGTCACATTAAATGACATTTTCCTCAAGTCTCAATTAGGTGGCCCTTACTAATGAGACAAGGAGAAACATGTCATCATCTAGGGTTTGGTTTCATCTAACATGTACTTCTCTAATGAGGTGAGGGCTCTAGTCATCTTTAGGGTTCTCTAGACATACTAGAATACATTATCATGTTCCCTACTTCTATTTCTTCATCCTAGGGTGACTTGTATGAATCCTTATTGTTGCCTTAGTGGCCATCTATTCCTTGCTCTGATACCATTAATTTAACACCCCTCCCTAGGGTTTCTTACGTAACCAGCGGAAGCACAGCCTAATCCCCAACATTATCCATAATGTGGGGTACTTGGCATATCGGGGAGGGAATGTCAAATACATGATCTCATATCAAGAAACAAATAACACTTGGCATTCATAGAAACATCGATTCATACATAAAGTTCTTCTTGGAAAGATAACTACGTCATGATACTAAAGCTATGCTAACATAAACTGAATAATTATCTAAATGACAGGATCTCCATAGATGGACGTCCCACCAGGCAACGACTCCTTAGATCTATGGGTTTTTGGTATCCTTAAGATGATTCCTTCTCTTTAGCTCCAACTTCTGCGGACATCTCGTCCCCAGCCATGCAAAGGAAAAACAACACATCGTAAGTAAGCGGCATTGGCATATTATAAGACATAAAAATAACATATAATTTGATTTTACATAAACATGAACATATATTAACATTAATTGTTTCTTGAAGTCTTTTACATAAAGAAATTGACTAGAAGTATATGCTCCTCTCTTAATGCCCCATAAGGAGCCCATAATGCTCGGAAAGCCCATAATTGCTCGGAAAGCCCATAATGCTAGGAAAGCCCATGACAAGGTGCATATAAATCTAAATCAATTTCCATTATTCATGATCTTGTTTGAACTTAGCTTATATTCTTAATATACTAAACTTGGTCTTAATTGGGATTGCTCCCTCTTAAACATGATTGGGATTTCTCCCCATGACCATAATGGGATTTCTCCCTCTTAAGCATGAATGGGAAAATTATTCCCTCTAAATCTTGATTTCTTGTTCCTTAACCATAATTCATAACATAACTGTGGTTTCTATACTTAGACTTATATTATAGCAAACAATCATGCAAAAATATTATACTTGAAGGAAGACATGCATTTGTCATGACTTAAACATTAAGTGCATAAACATATCATAAACATTCAATAAATCAAATTTACTATGCCAAAGGCATTACCCACTTACTTTGAGCTAAAACACCTAGGTCAAACCTGGTTTGACTGGTTGGATCCTTTTAATCACCTGAAATTAACATATTTACCCTTTATCATATGTCATTAAACCCTAATTTGCTCATATAAATATTGAGATGTGTAAACAGTAAAATCAGTCGATAAAAACCACAAAATCGGATTCCTCATCGAAAATCCTTTCCAAAACATATTTATTTATATTTTTCTGAGGTCGTATGCAAAAGTTATGAATTTTGCACTCTGGACCAATCAGAAATAAGGAAACCATAGTGTGGCATCAATTAAATCTATGATTATTTCGCTGCAAATAAAACGTCAAAATACCAGAAAACCAAGCCGTGTGTGACATAATGATTAAACATGCGGGGGCATACTCGTCATTGCACTCTAACTGCTCATCGCGTGTAAGAAGGACAAACTGAATGTCAAAATACCTATAATGCCATTGGGCGATCGAGTTAACTGATTGAACTCGCGGGGGCACCATGGTCATTTCAGGACCTGGATTGCTCCCTGCTTGCTCCATGGCGAGAGCAGCAACAGGAGGTTCACCTCCGATCAGAACCTAAGAAGGCAGAAAGATGCTGGTGGCATCTGAGATCTCTAATGCATCTGCGGTACCAGGGCGAGACCATTGAGCCTAAGATCAATCCCTGCTGTGCACAGGAGCTCCGGACTTCTCTTTGCAGTCATGGCCATAGATGCCGGGCACAACCAGAGCTGCCAAAGGACAGAAGCCGAGAGAAGACTCGAGGTCATCAAGAAAGGAAATCCGTGATGTCTCGTGGAGTCAAAATAGAGGTGCGGGTAGCGCCGCCTGAAGCAAAGGCACCAAGAAAATCCCTCGCGGGAGAGAACAGGGAATTTCCGCGAGAAACAGAGGTGGCGGCGATGGTTCAACATGTGGTGGAAGCAGGCCCGAAATGGTGAGATAATGATCGGAAAAAGTTCGTGGAGGGACGGTGGATCCATAGCCAATATTTCCGTGGTCAGAGGACTATTGGGTTGGTCGGGTGCTTGAGCGCCGACAAGCACAAGCGGCGGCTCTATAGGACCCACCGATTGGGGTGACCTCAAGGCGAACTGAGATTGCCAAAACAAAGGCGAGGCTTCGACGATGCTTACTGCGTTCGAGATTGTGCCGAGGTGACAGGAGATGGCGGGGAGAAGCCAAGATTGTCGGAGAAGACAACTTGAGTAGGTCGGCGCCGCTGGGGAAGCCCGAGGGGAAATTGAGCACGGAGGAGCACAACTGGGGGGTCGGCGGTGCTCTCAGAGCGTTTGAGTGGCGGCGGAGGAGGCTAGGAGGCCGTCTGTGCAAGGGGGGTTGTGAGCCCTAAATTGGGCATTTTCCCTACAGAGCACGAGAGGAGGTGAGTGGAGGCTAGTCGGGTCCGGGGAAGCGAGACGGAGACGTTGGCGAAGAAATCAAGTGAAACGGTGGACTGTGGAGTGAGAACGTCGTTGAGGGAAAACGGTCTGTGAAACGGCCTGCTCGCGGGGGAAGGAAACGAAGGAAGAAGAGAACACTGGCACCGTTGGATTCTGATCCAAAGGCTGCGGACGCGCGCGAAGAAAAGAAATGGATGAAATAAAGTAACTCGATTAAAGTGTGACAAATAATGCATTGATTCCTATACTATAAATCATATAAAACGTATAAATAGCATTTGGAGGGTCATTTGAAGTCCAAATGACCTCAAATTTCACCCAAAGCCTAAAGAGGTGCATTACAACACAATTGTGTAGTTAATTTCGTCTTTTAGCCCACCATTACTCCTAATTAGGCAAAACACATTCAAATCTTTCCCAATTTAATTGGGGGTCAAACAAGGTCATAATGGGTTCAAATTTGAACCATAGGTACATGAGATAGTCTAGAACATTCCTATTTAATTATATTTGATGCTTGTACTCGTTTTAGGCCTAAAATAGCAAAACCCACAATGTGCACTTAAATAGCCATGATTAATGCATAATAAGCTATTAATCTCTCAAATAAGAATTAGAAAATATGAAAATGTGCATGTAACCTTATTTCTTTTCATTTAACAAGATGGAGGCCATTAAGCAAGAAATTAAACATGTAAATCACTAATTATCATATGAGAGAGAAAATTTGACATAAAAACATTTATCCTCATTTTCTTAAACAAAAGGGCATGGATGTATATATGAAAACATTTTCTTTAAATAGAACAAGGTTAAGAGAGCAATTGGACATAATAAAATAATTTTGTAAAATAACATGGGCAAATTACATTTAAGTCCTCAAAATTATCTAATTTAGAAAAAGAGCATGCAAGGAATAAAATAGTTTGAAAATTTGCATGACAAGATTGGGATGTTACACCCCCACATACCAGCTTCGGCTGACTGACGTTTTGTTTGTCGGTGTTTTAGGTTCAAGCCAAAAGGACAAATAGTAAATCGTCATATTGTGAAATACATGAAGTAAAATACAAGGAGGATTAGTTAGAGTTGAATCCTTAACTGGATAGAAATCTGGAGATCCAAGTTTTCAAAAAGGTATGCAAAAGTTTATTTTCTTACAACTTTTCATATTAGTATGTTAAAATTTAATAATTATTCTTGGTTAATTGCCGAACCTTTGATCCGGAAAGTATGGGTACGGCTTCGACCTCTCAGTCTCCCTTAATTGGGGGTTATTGGGAGGTGGGGTCGTAACATTTGGTATCAGAGCATAGGTTCCTCAGTTAACCATTAATAATTATTAAATTTTACAAACTTCATAGAACCCAAGGGATTTATTAGAGGATTATTCGAAAGACGGAGGTGTCTAGAAAAGGATCATGACCGGGGGCTGGCAATATTTTCCTCCGCACCGCTAGTCGGAATACGAGGACTCGCGGATTCGTGTGACTGCCTGGCCAAAGTCTTAGGGTATGAATCGAAATAAGATACCTTTAGGACTTTCTCATCTTATTCATCCCTTCTCATCACCAATTCTATTAAGGACCTTAAGGATTAGGGTTCTCCCTCTTCTCCTCACCCTCTTAAGGTATGGGTAAGATTAATAAGGTCTAAGGAATCCTCCATCAAATTAATGAAAGGTATGTAAATAAGATGTCATGGACATAAGCTTAATAGATTAAGCGCAAACTAAAGAATAGATACATGCTTAGGTCGTATGACATAAGTTGTCATGTCCTCAGAAGAGACCTGAGGCTAGACCTTCTTGTCAGGAGGATAAGTTAGTCTTGGAGATAGAGATCTCCATTGCAAGTAGAGACCTGGCACATCCTCTGAGGATGATGCTAACCCTAACCCTAAGTGAAGGTTAGAGAGAGATGAGTTGGACCAGGTGTTTGAAAGGACATGTCTTTGGGATGCCATATGATCCATGGGTGATCTAGCACCTTTGGTAACCCAACCTTGGGAAGGGTCGTGCATGTTAGGGTAAAGGATAGCTCCTTAGATGATGATGTTAGAGAAGGACAGTAGAAACCCTATGGGCTTATGCAAGTAGGGTATAGCTGGCATCTAGGGCACGTCATAGTGCTGATAGTAGAATGAAACCCTGGATAAGGAATCATGATGGAGCATAAAGGGTTATGGATGATCTTGAGCAAATATAAGTCTGAATCTAGGCTTCATCCATGTAGAGGATGCTTTTGAGGTTGATCCTTCACGAAGAGAGGACCTCTAATGGTGAGGTAAGTTGTAGGGTTAGCTCTAGAGAGAGAGCAGGAAACCCAGGAAGGAGGTTGGAAGCCTAAAAACCTAAGATATGAGGAACAATGGATGATAATGGTTGCCTCATAATCAATCCCTGGAAGTTGATGATGACTTGGTTTCCTTTAGAGGGACCAAACCCTAGAGAGAGAAGATGAAGCTTCTGGTACCTATGTGCCTACAGTATAGGTGTTTACCTTCTGAGGTAGGAAGAAGAGTTCCTTAGACCTAGAAAGGTCTAGTAGCAGGTTATGAGTCCTTGTACCTTGTTGGTTGTCCTTAAGGAAGACCCAACTCTAAGTGTTTCTCGAGTTGAAGGATGACAGGAAGTGCATGTCATGCCTCTTGCATGCTTGATTCATGGTTAAGAGTTTGAGCATGCAGTTGGACACCTAAAGGTGAACCTAGGGATTCCTAGGCCTAAGAGGGGAAGTGGTATACCTAATGCTCATGATGAGAATTAAGTTGCTATAATTTTGAGCATGGTACGCCTCATGTATAGAGGAAAAAGGGAAACCCCTTAAGTTTAAGGTATGTGTGATGAACCCCTCACAACTAGGTTGATGACAAGGGAAGGTGTGATCTTGATCCAATGCTTAGGAATGAAAACAGGTATGACCTAGCATGGTTCAGTAGGTGTTTTTCTTGTGCCTTAATATCTTGCTAGGGTTAAGTAGACTCATGTGGATGTAAACCCTAGACCTAAGAGCTTTTGTGACCTTGTTGTCAAGAGTTAGTTTTCCTCCCATCCTGGGAGAGGGACCCCTTTGGTAGGGTGTATATCAGTTTTGTTGGTAACCTAATGAGGTCTCATAGGGTCTTGAGAAGCTAAGTGAAAAGTACATGGTATGAGAATGAACCTGTAGACCCATAGATATCCATCTCTAATTGCATATGAATGTGTTACCATGGAGGTAACTGGTATGGGGGCGTGACCAAGGTAGGCAGGTTGCCATGATACCTATGAAAGGATGAAAGCTAGCCCATGAATGCAGAAGAGAGATGATGAAGGCTTGGGTAAAGTTCTAAGTGAACATGTACTATAATGGAGAATCCTAAGTCTATCCTAGGGTCAGGTAGGGATAAGACCGATGAAAGTAGGAGTTGCCTAATTTGCCAGTTGCGTATGACCATAGGGTCGGGAGGTAACAACTATCATTGTCTGAGGGCCATGGGTTAGGATATTGATCACCTTCATGAACTCATGGGACCCAAAGGGCATATGAGTAGGGCACTCTCTTGATGCATGAGGGAAGAGGGATGACCCCAAAAGTGTCGGCACCCTATAGACCTAGAAGAGATGACCAAGGATTGTGAGGTGACCCAAGTAGGTTCGAAACTAGTTTTCCATGGAGGTAACTTGGATATTAAGATGATTGTAATATAGAAGCATAAACAACACGTTTCAACTTAGATTTAAAGGTGTACTAGCAAGGTGGGATGTACCATCTCTACTCTTGGAACAGGAGGAACTCTGTATTTGGACTGCAACCAAATGCTTATTTCCTCTTGTTATGGGAGTGAGAGATAGGACAATAAGCATGCCATACACCAAGGATAAAAGATGATGTAAGTTGGAAACGTTGCTATGAGGTATGAGGACAGAGAAGATAACATACCCTGGTAAAGTGAATGATACATGGATGGTTTGCAAACGCTAAAGAGAAATAAGGTAGTCATCTTATAAGAATGTTTTTAGCATGAGCTATGGGTTATACCAGGTCAAATTCAAAAACCAAAAGGTGAGTCTTACAAGGTTGAGTTTGATCACCATGTTGATGAGATCAGAGAGTGTACTTGATGAACAAAAACTTAGAGTCGAGATGGGATGATAAGTGGAATGCATGAAAGTGTATGTCTTTAACGTTACCTAATACCTAAGGATGTGAAGTGGTAATGGATGCTCTGGTTGAGTTACATCTGACTTGTTGACTAGAAGCTATAAGAGGTTGTTTGGCTAACCCTAAGTTTGAAAAGGAGAGGTGTTTGGATAACACTCAGATGTAACAAGATTCGTTGAAAATTTAAGGGTTGTTTGGTTATCCAGTCTAGTCCTTGATGCAATGAAAGGATGGTGGTAGAACCTCAGATGCACTTCTTTGGAAAAGAAGGTGATGAAACCCCGACTAGAGTGGTTTAGGGTTCCAGAGGAATTAGTCTTAAGGAATCATGACATACAAGAAATCATGATTGAAGATCACCATACACCGTGGTTCTACCAACATAGTAAATGGCAATAGCACTTTGGATGCTTAAGATGAAGTTGCATGTGGTATATGGTCATGCAAGCCAGGAGGTAAAGGATGAACCCCAGTAACCCAGTGTATCGATATAGAGGACAAAAGAGTCCCTGAGAGGGAATGGGAGCTCAACACTATGGATGTTGTGATAGGTCTCCCCTGGGCCAAGGAAGGTCGAAATGCAAAATGGGTTATGGTAGGTCGCCTTACCTAGATGACATGAGAAAGAAAGAGTTCTGTTAAGGGACAAATCTGGTTGAACTATCCATGAGAGAGATGGTCCAACTACACCATGATGTGAGTTCAAAGGATCTTGAGTTTGACCTAGAGGTTCACTTCCATAAAGTGGAAGTAGGTACATGAAGAACTCAATGTTAGTATAGTTTATCACCCCTAACTATGGTTAGTATGATCCAGACTCAAGGGGTATGATGAGGGCATATGTGCTCGATTTGGGGTGATAGTTAGAGACAGTTTTGTCCTATGAAAGATGTGAAGATAACCACCATAGCCAGTATCGGGGTTTATAAGAAGCTCTGTTAGGGAGGTTGTGTCGGTCACCACTTCAGTAAGGTGAAGTTGGTGAAAGGACCACATGATGGTTAGAAAAGGGCCACAGTGCGTGTAGATGAAGTCGCTTTGATCATGCAATGGCTGAAAGGAGCCTAGAGATGACGAAAGTCATGAGCAGATGCAAGGTAGACTGACATGCAGTTCACTGTGGGAATATGTGACATGAAAATCTGACTCCTCTAAGTTATAACTAAGAGAGATGAGTCCCCGATGCATGGGTTATTTTGACATTGTTTGGTGGAGAAGGTTAAGTTTGACCTTACCCCTCAGGATAAAGTAACGTGTGATGAGTTCCATGTGTCCAATTTAGAGCACTATGTAAGGTACCCTGACCATGTGTTGAGCAATGAACCTAGTGAGCCCCAAGGGAGGTTGACATGGCCTGATTCACCTGTACAGTTTATTGACGCCGGGATGAAAGAACTCAGAGAAAAGAATATGTGATGATAAAGGTTTTGTGGAAGCGCCATGAGTACGGTAAAGCCACATAGGGGCCAGTGATGGACATGGAAAAGTCTTATCCTGGATTGTTTGTTTGCTTGATAGAATTTTGAGGACAAAATTCCTATAAGAGGGGAAGGATGTTACAACCCCAATTTTTGGGATCATCTGGTGAGAAATGTAATTTATCATATTAAAGATAATTGAACAAAGAATGGTATAATTTGTTTTGAATACATGGATTTCATTTACAATAACCTTGATGTTTGAGTTGTGGGCTTTATTGGCTATTGGGACCAATAACAAGGAAATAACAAAGAAAATTCAAGTAGCAATTGAATAATTGAATATTTGAGAAAAGGAAGAGGTAGAAACCTCTAGAAGGCAAAGAGATGTAATCCAAGGATGGATTTCGTGCCTCTTGGGTTCCTTGGGTTCCAAGGAGTCCAAAGTTGCATAAAGAGTGCAATAAGAAAAGAAAAGATTAATTAAGTATTTCTTTATTAAGAAAGAAATTGAAAATAATGGTAAAATGTGGAAAATGAGTGGAAAGAGGCATAAATGAGATTCCTTGGTGAAATTTCGTATGCATGAGGTTGCTAATATTAAAAGGGATGCCAATGAGGAAAATAAAAGAGAAATAAAGAGAAATACTCAAAAAGAGATATTTTAATGAGAAATAAACAAGATAATGTGAAATAATGAATAAAGATGCATCTAGAAGGATAATAAGTATCCAATAAAAAGAATTTCGAAATAATGGAGTGTCTTGGGATCCAAGGAGTACCAATAAAGAGGAAAGAAAGAGAAAATGCCAAAATTGCAAAATAAAAGGATAATGTGATACATTATTAATGAATTTTGTGTTGTTTCTCAAAAGGTGGTATTTTCTATTAAAAGGAAACATGATTTCGTGACAAATAACGTAGAGAGGAAGAATAAAGAGGATAAGAAATAGGAATTTCGAATTCCTAAATATCCATGCGACAAGGAATATCAAGGAAATAAAAGTTAATGAAGAGAGAGAGAGATGGTTGCTTCACAACCAAGGAAAGTGTATTTCCTTTTGAGTTGGGACTTGATTCGTCATGAGGCATGCCTTAGGGCTTCATACTCCACCCTATATAAAAGGGGAAAACCCTGGTCGAGGTCCAGGGAGAAATCCCACGCAATGCAACCTCTTCTCCTTCTTCCTTTCCTGCCAACCCTAACCTAGATGTATCTCTTCCCATGGAGCAACGAGGGAGTCTTATTGTAGTCTTGATGGAAGCGGGACGCACACACGACCTCAGAGAATGGAGCGGTCGTCGTCCCCATGCTCCTACGCTCCCACACAACGCCTCAAGACAGCTGTAGCACGACCGCGGTTGCAGCTCTGCTGGGCACAATCTCGGCCGACCGGCGGTGTGCCAAAGGCCCCCTCACCTGTGAGAGGGAACGGCGGAGGCATAGGAAGCTTCCCCGGTGGTCGTGGAGGTCCGGGGTGGAGAGGGGCAGCCGCAACTTGCTGTAGATCGGCGCCCAAAGCTAGGGTCGCGAGGAGGAAGATGAACCAGGGGTTATTTGACATCTTTGCCCCTTCGAGCAACACAGCATCGGCCACTTAAGAAAGGGCAGGACGGTCTTTTCGAAATGTTTCCAACTAACCAACGTTGCATGGGAACAAGGCGACGTGGCGCCTCCCCATTGGCCCAAGTGAGGTAATTCTTCCAAAAATCATATCTCTTTAATAGTAGCTCGGATGACAAAAGTTTATACATGAATTTTTCTTAGAAAAATGAGAGGAATCCATTAAAAATATAATTGGAAACTGATTCTACTTGCAATTCGAAAAATAATGGAAGTTGTTAGCTTTAGTGTAATAGTGATTAAGAAACCCTATGTTGATATGATTAATGTGTTTAATAGGGTTTAATGGATCATTAGAGTTGATGTTAACCTGTTAAATGTGAAAAGGTACATTATGTTAAAAAAGGAAGAACTTTGCACATGATTAGTCTAATTTAGAATTTATGTGCTTGAAATTTGAAAAGGACATAAAGTTATCATCTTTAATGATTTAATTAAAGAAAAACCCTTAGATTTGATGATAGATGGACTTAATGACATTATTTGGATAATTCAAGTTGATATTAACCTGTTGTTAACAAAAGGGAAAATAGGATGTAAAAAGATGATCTTTTTATATAATTGGCTTAATTTAGGGTTTCGTGCATGAATATGCATTAATGAGCTTGAAAACCCTAATTTAGATGAATATGTCTTTTAATTGTTTTAATGGGTCAAATCCATGAGTAAATAGAGATATGATGATCCTAAGTCAATTTGGGTATAAAAGACTATTAAAATGGATAGTTTGAGCAATTAGGGTTTATATGAGTAGAAAAGAGTATTTTAGGGTTTGTTGACCTAAAATGGATAAAGTTTGAGGAATTGATCTAAGAAACCCTAATGAATATTAATGGAACCTTAATGCAGATTAGAAAACCTAGAAAGAGAATCCAAGTCAATAAAGTAGATTCTTGATAAAGTGTGTAATAAATAGAGTACATATTCTTTTCAGGTATTATGTGATGATTGAATTACTTGCTTGGATCGGTTGATTGACTTGATTGTATACACATGAAGTATATGTTGAATAATCTGCATGACTCACCAAATCAGGTATGTGGTTACGCATATGAATAATCGCTCTAGTTTCTCGGCGATTCCCGAAGTTTTAATCGGTTGCTTGAAAATAACTGTTGGATGTTTATTTAATTCATGCAACTATAAAGTGACTATGATTATCACTATAAATGTGCGTATATAACTGACTAGATCCGGCTCCACCTCTATTGTAATGAAAAGGCTAAAAGGGGTAATCCTATAGCAAGGTCTAGGTTACCAAGAGTTAGAAACTGGGCTGCCTACGTGTAGTTCCATGAGACTCATTAGCCTGCCGTGAGTTAAGGAGTGGTCAACTTATGAGTAGTGCCATGTGACTCAACCCTAGAAATTGGTTCACTTACAGGTGGATCATGAGGGGTTTAATGAGGACAACATAGAGGATAGGGTACTCTTGGATCACGGAGTTATATCTAAAATGTAATCTTGATTGTTAAATGATTAATTGAATGATTATGTTATTATCATAGTTGCACGTTTATTATTTCCCCCACATACCAGCTTCAGCTGACCGACGTTTTGCTTGTCGGCGTTTTAGGTTCAAGCCAAAAGGACAAACAGTAAATCGTCATATTGTGAAATACATGAAGTAAAATACAAGGAGGATTAGTTAGAGTTGAATCCTTAAGTGGATAGAAATTTAGAGATCCAACTTTTCAAAAAGGTATTTAAAAGTTTATTTTCTTACAGCTTTTCAGTTTAGTATGTTAAAATTTAATAATTATTCTTGGTTAATTGTCGAACCTTTGATCCGGAAAGTATGGGTACGGCTTCGACCTCTCAGTCTCCCTTAATTGGGGGTTATCGGGAGGTGGGGTCGTAACATCCATGGTAGTACCTAAGTGCGATGAAGATCTTCTCTTTCTTCCTTTATTTTTCAGCCTAGGGTTTTGGATCTCTATTCCTTGACCTTTAACTTAGGGTTTTCTTCTCTTTTGAGGTGGTGACTAGCTTGTTCATGGAGGTCATAAAAGCTAGGTTTCTCTATTGCTTTTAGAGCTTCTTGCTTGGAGGTAGTTGAACCATCATTTAAGGTAGTTTATATAACTCTCTTTCTTACTATTATTTCACTTTATTTCTACATAAAATACTTATTCCTAAAATGTGATTACATATTTTTGATAGTGATATTGGTTTAGCGTTGTGTTCCTATAATGATCTTTCATGTATATTTTCCTTTACCTAAACCCTAATTCATATGCCCAAACTCTTGAAGATGGAAATGTTCATGGTCTGACATTCAACTCGACCTTGATCTTGTCTTCTTGGTTTTTGGTTTGGTTATCTTGCATGAAATGGAGTTTGGTTCTGTTTACATGTGCTTGAATCTTGGGTTTTCAATTATATTCTCATGTTTTTCATGTTGACCTTATGTGATGCTTGTCTAGGGTTTTGATGATCACCATTTCCACAATGTTACCCCTAGCTATCACTTGAACTCCTTGATGTTAACCACCTGCTTTGATCATACCTTGCTAAGTGATGATGGAGTTCCTTGAGTGGTCGTTGAGGATGTTTGAGTCGATGGCCTTGTGGTGTTTTTGGCTACTATTCTTGTCTTTATTTTGTTCACTGAAGATGGTGCTATATTGTTCGGTCGCATGAGGTGTTTGGTTCCCTTTGACCGATGGAGTCTGGTGGTGTTCTTGGTCACTGATGTGGTCTTTGACCTATGGATTCTTTTTTACTATTGGTATGTTGTTGATGGTCTTGATCAGTGGTCTTGTTCACTGGACTTGGATGGTGTTTTTGACCATGATGAAATGTCTTCTTTGATCTCATAACATTATGAACTCCTACTTTCTTTGGTCAATGATATTTCTTGGACATGTTGTTTCTTTGTATTGTGGAATAACAATGATGATGGTGGACCTATGTTCTCCAAGAATATGGTAAGTAGTGGTGTGAGGCTTGAAGTGTTATATCGTTGTTCTAGAAACGCTAATGAGATATATATAAGGAAACCCTAGCCCTAATTATGAACACATGATGTGATGCTTACCTTGATTGAAGTAGCTAGCATTTAATGAAGTATTCTCTCTCTCCTACTAGTATAATTTAAAATTGCAGGTTGAATGAATGTCATATCTATTGAATGATATGGTGTTTTTGATATGATACAAGGTGAATTTTATGTGCCTTTATGAGGCATGATGAGATGATGATGATTATGTGCATGAATTATGCGGTTTGGGTCTTTTGACCTGGCAGAGGCTCAATGCCTAGTGTGAGATGATATCCTCTAGTGATGAGATGAGGGATTGATATCTCCAATGGCCTTGTATGGAAGTGATATCAAGAGATGATGTGATAAGTTCTTACTTCATACATTTTATATATTTTATGGTTGTAGCATAACCTTATCTTTGTAGAGTTTGTTTAGGTCTTATACATTGTAACTTGTTCAATTTGAAATGATACCCAATTGGATTAATTAATCAAGTGAAACCCTAATCATTTAGTTTCCCTATGACATAGATCCATCTACATCATCAATACTTGTTGGATGGTGAAATGAATTCTCCCTTAGTGAAGCTTGGATCGTATATTGTTGAGTATATGCATTTTGTAGGATTGGCTATGGTCATACCCTGGCAAGAGAACAGTTGAGGCCGTATCTCAAGTGATGTGATGCAATATATGTATATGATGTGTTTTTAGGATGTCTATGGTCATACCTCAACAGGAGTGCGACTGCGATCGTAATTCAGTTTTCACGAGTGATGTGCTTATATACCATGGCAGATGATGTGTATTTTACTACGCGCTTAAACGCAAGTATACGCATCGAGTAATATAGGCCTTTGTGAGGCCCGAGTCGAACTCAGGGACACGTGAATTATTGGAGACTTCTACTAACTAATCACAATCATCTAGGCCGAATAACAAAGTAAGGTTTGTTGTCGAAATTCAAAGAAAATAAAATGAAACAAAGAAAACAATTAATTAAAGGTTAATTTAATCAATTCAAAAGGATATCTTTAGGATTGCGGTTTCACCGCGGGTCAACATTGTATTAGGTTTTATATAATTCCTCACTCTTCTCTCTTTATCTGGGTAGTGGCCTGGAAATAGAATTACCCACTGTCGTGGTGTAATTCACTACTTAGGTCTAGGTTGATTCCACCATCGTAGTAATCATTCCCCTAGACTAAGCGCATTAAAAACGGTCTCTCAGTTCCCACCATTAATTTTACAACTCCTTTGTCAAGGGTTTTATTGATTAATGTAGGTTTCGTCTCTTTTCAACCGTTAATCCTTCTGTCGAAGTGATTAAGGGCATTAAATTATTATTATGGTGATCAAGCATAACAATATATATGGAGAAAACGAATCTATACCACGGATTTGAGAGAGAAAATATGAATTATCAATATAAAATTGTCATACAATGCATTCCCGGGCTACTCCCGGTCCTAAAGATGGAGGGTTTTAGCCTCTCATGTTCATCTCGCACGAATACATGGTAGAAATAGGGGAATTCATAAGAAAAACGTGAAACAAGTAGGAAAACCCCTGAACGGAGAAGAACCAGTAGATCCTTGGCGTAGAATACGAGCTTCCCCGCCTGTCGGTGGTGGAATTCATCTTCGGCAGCGTCCGAATCACCCAGGATGAGCTTCTGGCCTCCGTTCTCCTTCTTTTTCCTCTCTCGGCACTCGTGCAATGCAAAATCCAGATCTCCCCTCTCGTGTGAGCGGCCGTCATTAGGTATAAGTCCCTAATTAGGTCATCAAATAACAACAGCCGTCCGATCGAGATCAAAACAGATCCAACGCATATCTGCCGGCGTCGATACCATCGACGCGGGTCGATGGTATCGACTCAGCGTATTAGCGGCAGCTTTCTTTTCTTTTGATGTGAGCACCTGTGGTCATCTCGATACCATCGACTTGGGTCGATGGTATCGACTCTCTTTAGCGTCGATTGTTGTCGTTTAGCGACCCTGTAGCTCTCCATGTGTCGATGGCATCGACTTGGGTCGATGGCATCGACTTGGGTCGATGGTATCGACAGTTTCCTCGCCAGCAACCTGAAGGGATCTCGATACCATCAACTAAAATGTCGATGGTATCGACTCTGTGCTGCTCCTCTCGGCTGGCAACCTGTGGCTTGGTCGATGGTATCGACTTCCGTCGATGGTATCGACGGAAGAAAATACTTGTTTTTCCTGAAATTTCACAACAAGACCAAGTAAATCCACACAAATAATAATATTATGATAAATAATGCTCAAAATAGTAAAACAGAGGGGATTTGACATAATATGAAGGCAAAGACCGAAATGAGTGAATTATGCAATATTATCCATAAAAAATGAGTAATTAGAGCACAAAACACATATGAAAAAGGTCTATAAATGCGACTCAAAATCATCGCATCAAACTCCCCTAAGCTTAAACATTGCTCGCCCTCGAGCGACTAATCCTTAGAATAGAATTGCAGATGTCAACTAAAAATCAACACACCAACCCACATCCCATGTGACTCCCACTGAACGTTCTCAAACTGGCCTTCTCTAACCACATAACAGTAATTACCCTAAAGGCGACAATAATCGTCAATAAGAGAAATTATCCTTCAAACCGATGAACACTATCACATAAGGCAGTTAACATAATAAAATTCGCCGATTCAGCATTGGTGCATCTTGTGATCGCCTACACTACGTTGCTCGCCCTTAACTACCATCTACATGGAAGCAGTTCTCCTGATAATCATTAGTGAGGAGAAATTCACGGTGGCCTACCAATCCGAGCAACGGGTGGATGGAATGGGTGGTTCATGGAAGAACTTGAAAGTATTGCACAGTTTCAATATGCATAAAAACAAAATGTCCTAAATGATGCAAATGCACATTAAAAATGCCCTAATGCCTAAAATTGGGTGAAATGATGCATGCACTAACCTTCCACCTCAAAATAAGATGGAAATCTAATTAAGCCACATCATGTACTCAATTCTCCTGTAATTCATGTGACATCATGTTCCTTTCTCCCTCTTATTCCATTTTCTTCTAAATTCCCTTTTTTTCAGAATTTTTTTTTAGATTTTCAGAAATTTTTTCTTTCTTTTAGCCCACATATCCATAATTGCTTTGAGATACATGTTTTGGCTAATTTCTTCATGATTGGAAGTCTTTGCACTATTTCGAAGGTATGGAACAGTTTAGATCGCTTTTTAAGAGAAATTGAGATACATGGTGTACTTTATGCATGGAAATCATGAGATTCATGAGTGCAACTACATGGCATGCACCTAAAGGTAATGTGCATAAATCCCTATATTTTTCTCTTTTTATGCAAAAGTATGGAAAATATCAATGCAATTCCTATCTAAATGCTATGCAGACAAGAAGGAATTAAAATTGTGCTTTACTTCCAATTCTTAGGTGGATTATGGAAGAATGAAGTGGAATGATCACAAGATTAGATGACTGAACCTTAGAAGAGTATTATGTGTCCCTCCTTACTGACATGTGTAGTGATTCAAAGGATTCTCTCTCTTACGTCCAATTAAGGTCTCATTACCATTTGGTTAGGTTAGGCTCAAACAACCGTTACTATCCACTTTTCATGAGTCAAAGGGAGTATAGGTGTGACATATTGTTTTAAAGTTGACATAATCAATCATTTTCATCGGATAAGTTCCCCAAGGACAACCAAGTCAAGCTATTCAAAAGACACAAAAATTTTAAAATTCCCTTAAATTTCCCATGAAAACAGCGAGATGACAATTTTTACGACATCCACGGTTACACTAGATAGATGTGGATCCTAAACACAACCTAAAAATGCAAGAAACAAATAACAAAGCAAAAACTAAAAACAACAAAAGAAAAGATAGAGCTGTTCCAACTACCCCCCTAAGCTTGAATTCGACTATGGCCTCATAGTCAAAAACAAACCTAAGGGTGGAACAGAGATACCCTGATCAATCCTGTGGAGGCGGAGGCGGGTACTGCGGGGCCGTAGGATCCCAAGATGGATACTCCCCCTGGAAGCTTGAATCATATTAGGTCCTCGGCGGAGGCTGTGGATAGCCTCCAAAGTAGTCCTGACTCCAGTAATGGTCATAAAATGGCTCCTGTTGCATCTCCATCCGCTGCAACCGGTTGTGTATCTGTTCTTGGTTGGCGAGGAGGAGACGTTCAATCTCGAACATAGCCCGTTGATTATCAAGTACCCGGCTCGTAGTATCATGAATACCGGTATACATAGACATGTGCTGCTACTGAGTCTGCTGTATATCCTGCAGCATCGTGTACATTCCCTGCATGGAGTAGGGATCCTCGGCTGGCTGCGAGGGCTGTGGTGATGGCGGCGGGGGATGTGATGATGAAGACGCACCCGGATGCATCCTAGGACGCTTCTATGGCGCTACACGTGCACGAAGAGGTGTGAAAGCCTCCTCTTCCTCCTCAGCCTCGCCTCCTTGCTCGTCATTGCCGCCTTCTTCTTCAGAGGACTCGATGGCTATGATTGGCCACCTAAAATGCTGCGCGCCCTCGATGTTGAAGACGTCGTCCGGCAGTGAGCGCTCCTGATAAGCTTGGTTGACGTGGCAATGTGCGTAGCCAACCCATCCCGGAGAAGGATAAGGTTTGAACGGTGCAAGTGTTGCACGTTCACCTTACTCTTTGTGGAAATCGGAGTCATGGACTGAAAATTCAGCCCCAAGTAGGACGCCAACTTGGTGATGAGCCCACCAAAATGGATCGGAGCCTTCCTTGTACTCCTCTTCACCGCCAGGACGCGCTGTAGCCAGAACTCCCCCCAGTTGCATGGTTTTCGCTTCAAGAGTGCGTAGAGGAAGAAGAGATCGCTCTCCTGAAACTTGCTCAATGCCAAATCACTCCGAGTGAAGAACGTCAAGCTCAACATCCGATGAAGGACCCGGACGAACGGGTGCTGAAAATCTGCTACCGCTGCATTATGGTAGCTCACAGTCTTTCCTGCCGGCATTGTAACTAGCTCAGCGAAGATCTTGTCGTAGTCGGTGCGGGAGTCCAGACGTCGGTGATCATGTTGGGAGTGGTTCCAATTGAAGATTTTATTGAACTGGACCAGCGTGATGTTGTAGTTGTTGTTGAACAACCGGAAGGACACCCGGCCCCTGATCCACTCACGATCTGACGCCACCACGTTGTTTGGCACGACGCAGACGTCGAGGGACACCATAAACTCCGCCACCAATTCCTTGTAGGTGGCCCATTTGCCGAAAAATGGCTGCCCGTCCGCATGGTACTGCAGCTCGTCGGGACGTCGACTGGTGTGACGTGCTTGTCCGTGAAGCACATAGGCCAAGTTGGCCTCGAAACCAAGCTCCTGAAGCATGCCCCGGTCCACATACCGGGTCGGCTCAATTTTCCGCTTCATAATCTCCTCGTAGACCTTCCTTGCCTCCATGGAAGGGTGAATCAGGCGTGGGCGAGGAACAGAAGCGGTCGGGGGAGGAACGAACTCCTCGATCTCCATGGGATTTGCGTGCGATGACGAAGCTCCGGCGACATGCACCATGGTTGCAAGAAGATGGGATTTGAAGAAGAGAGCTCGGTGCAGATGGAGAAGAAATTCTCCTCTCGGTGAAAATCCTCGCTCGATATCGCTTCTCTTCAGTCTTGGAGGGCTCGGGGGAGTGCTCGGCGCAAAGGAGGATGCTTGCTCTGAAGGTGTGACGTCAAATGACGTTGCAAGTCTCCTTAAATAGACTTGGCTGGCGCCACTGTTGACCCGTCGATACCATCGACGCGCGTCGATGGTATTGACACGTCTCGCTGGTATCTGCCTCCCTCGCGAGTATCGACGGCTGACGTTTGCTGGATCGAGAAACCCGGATTGCTGACCTGTCGATACCATCGACGGAAGTCGATAGTATCGACACAGCATCCGGATCGCTGACGTGGACTCGCAATCGTTGTCGATGCCTTGGCGCGGATCGGTGACATGGATGTCGATATCATCGACGAAGGTCGATGGTATCGACGGCTTTTATTGCAACACCGTCGTTTTGTTGCATTCAACCTGTGATCATGTCGATACCATCGACGAGGCCGTCGATGGTATCGAGTTTACTGAGCAAAATTCGTCTGAACTTCTCCAGAGATCTCGATGGTATCGACTGGCATGTCGATACCATCGACATTTTGTTGCGACCTGCCTGTAGGTATGTCGATACCATCGACGGGGGCGTCGATAGTATCGACTCAGTGTGATTTTTGCAGCTGTCAACCTGAACCCATGTCGATACCATCGACCAGTGTGTCGATGGTATCGACCCTGCCTGTGCCTGCACATTGAACAAACAGATCAAGGTATCTTCTTTAAACTAAAATTTAAACGAAATAAAAGCAATCTATGACTAACATCAACCTATCCTAATGTACCAATGGTTGGGTTTCCTACTTTAGTTTATCTATGTTAATACTAGTTGCGATGGAGAGTTATATCTTTGGCTGGGATATCGGTCTCACCCCTTGGGTTTCTACATCTTTTAGGTGGTTGTTCACGATAAGGTAGAGATTGTGCGGTTGAGGCTGAGTAGTAGAAGGAGCAGTAGTTGTTAAAGGTTGGATATGCTGCTAGTGTTTTTTAGTAGAGTCCTAGGTGTCGTCCCTATACTCTCATTTTCATGGGGGTGTATTGTAAACATTGTATATCGACACGAGTTTTGATAGTAGGCCATGGTTGTACAAATATGGTTTGTATATATATGAACTGGTCATCATATGTAACATACTATGGCAAGTTGGCCAAGTGAACAATGATATGTATCTTAATATGTCTTGATATGTAATACAAGTGGCCTCGTGTGGACCTAGATGTGATATGTTTCCACATTTGTGGTAGTGTGGAATAAATTTTAATTTACTCTATTTTTTTGGTAATTCTAGATGTTTAGTATTAGTTTTGCTCTTGATTTTGAGTAATCTCACTTTGGTGTGATGATGGGTGTCACAAAGCCAGCATTAAGACTCCATGGCTTGACTAAATGGTCACTCCAAGACTATTAAATGTGCACCCCAAGGCATGTGCCTATACTTGCGGCACAGGCAAAAGGGCAAGGAGCTGAAGCTATAAATATGACATATGGGGCATAGTGCCAGGGAAGCCATGCACGGAGGACACCAAAGTGTTTCTAGAGTTCATCCTCACCATTGAATACCTACTAGACCATCGGTTGGTGGGATGAGAGTCCCATTCCTTCAGTGTTGATCTAGTTCATTGTCACCTTGCCTCGCTCTAGTTCTTCACCTAATCGAGGAGGATGACGTGCAAGAACTCCCCCTAATCATGCTAGATCCATACTTGGAGTGCCAAACCATCAACCTTGACCATTTTTTGTCATTTTTGGTGTATCTCCCCTTCTCCTTCCTCTGGATCTATATCCCTATTCTTGTTTCCTCCATTCCATCTAGGAGTACCTCATGTATCTCCCTATTTGTAATCTCATAATGCTTCTCATCAACATGAGTGGCTAAACATATTTCTTAGGTTGGGAGTAGCCACTAAGGTTATCCCAACATGTAAATACTTGCAATATATATATATATATACCTTTTGAAATGATTATCTCCATACTCTTGGTCTTAATGCTTCACTTGCATGATTAGCTACAATCTTGTGATGCTTGATTTTTAATTCCTTAAAATAGTAGTACTAAACTTATCTAAGTTTTATGGATTTGCATGTATATATGAGAATGTTGGAATGCTTAAGATAATGGTCATATGGCCATATTGTGATTTTTCATTTGCCATCTTGAGAGAGAGAGAGACAACCTCATAATCTAGATCTATCCTAATCTTATGAGAGGAGGGAATATACATATATGAATATTGCTTGTAATCTTGCTAAGGGTATACAGTGAATGTGAGTATTGCATTTTGGGGAGAAACCTTAGATGGTGAAGCCCAATCCAATTTCCCATTCATACTTGTTTTGTCACCTTTTGTTTCTACTTGTTCTCCTATTTTACTTCTTTCTTTGTTTTTACTTGTTTTACTTTGTCTGATTGTTGGAATAACATAGTTCCTAAGGAACACCAAAATTAATCCTACCCCTTTGATTGGTTTAACTAAGCCAAGATTCTAAGTTCTTAGCACTTACCATTCCTTGCCCGTCTGGATTTACCCTGATTTACTACATCATACCCTGTAAGATAGTTGCAGGGGGCTGAGTGTTGGGTTACAAATTTAAGAGTTCGACTACTCTAGATATAATCCTTTTTAGATGTGTGATTTAGGTCGGTGAAATTTTTGGCACTTATTCTAGGGACAAGGTATTTGGTACTGTTAAGAACCCATGTCTAATTACTATACACCTATACCTCAAGTCTAGAAATAGACTTGACTGCACCATTTTAATCCACTATCTCTAACCAACTTGAATTCCTATTTTACACATTCAATTTCTAGCTCGACTGGGCAAACTATTTTAGGTAGTTTGAAGAGCAGCAGATAGTGACCACAACCACCCAACTGAATCAACATGCCTCCTTGTAGGGTAGGACGCCAGGGACAAGTCAACCAAAACACAAGAGTTGAATAACCTCAACTAGAGCATGAATCTAACTATGAGGAATACCACTTTGATGAAACAGAGATTCCTGAAAATCCACCCCATTATGAGGAGTGTGAAGAAGGATGCCTCAATGAAGAGTGTCATCCTAGATCAGGGAGAAAGGGGAGGAACAACCAGGACAACAACAACAATGATAATTATAAAAACGAAGATGACGATGATGACGGTGGCCCTTCCCTCTAAGAATTGGACTATACACGAACCAAGAATCGAGGTGACCATTCATTATTCCTAGATTCAATGCTCAAAATTTCAAACTAAATCCCATCGTGATTTCCATGGTTCAGACAACTTTTTTGGAGGAAATCCCCACAATGAAAACCCTTACCACCACTTGGACAACTATGCGACACCATCAAGATGAAAAGGGTTCCGTAGGAGGTGATATACTATAAGGGGTTTAACTTTTGTTTGATGGACAAATCCATGTCATGTTACCTAGCACTACCTAATAAGTCCATCAATCGATGTGCACCCTTGGCTGAAGCATTTATTACCAAGTTCTACCAAGTTGAGAAGACCCTCAGGAACATGCACAAGATAAATGGGTCAATGCAGAAGCCTGGGGAGAACTAGTATGAGGCATGGGAGTGTTTCCAATAGTACCAGAGTAATTTCCCCCACAACAATTACGAAAAAGGATTTTTTATCACAACTTTTAATAATGCTCTTACCCCCATTGAGAGAACTTACTGCAGTAGGGAGCAATTTCCTAGGAAAGAATCCAATGAAAACCATGCTAATAATCAATAACTTGACTTCTCTACAAGTTGGTATAGAGTATGATAGAGGGACAACCAAGAAAGGAACATCTGAAGGAATGACTATTGAGACTAAGGCTTTAGAAGCCATCATTACCTAGATTCAGAAGATCACGTCAGATGTAAAACATATGAAAGACTCAGCAAGTGAAGGGAAGAAACTAATAGAGAAAGTCATTAGGGGTGTAAACAGTGCGGGTATGGTGCGGGTCTGGCCATACCCTTACCCATACCCATCTAATTTAGCGGGACTAGTTCCAGTTCTAGACCCACATAATACAAAATCTAGACTTGCACCATATTCGTACCTGCAATAATAATGGGTATGTGGTGCAGGTATGTGGTTCTCTAAAACATAATATTCTTTATGTAAGAGAAATGACTATGTTCTATATAATTAATATAATAAGATATTGTTATTATATAGTATATTAACATGCAATACTTATATTAGATAATGTTATATATTATACATTAACATTGATTGAGTTAATTGTTTACATATTTGTAGTCATCATCATAACTTTTAACATGTGTAGAAAGTGATGTAAATTAGTAGACATTTTCATTTTAAGTTTACATATGATGTTCATGATTGTAACTAGATAGTTAATTCTTAATTATATGACTAGTCTCAACCATATTGTGGTTAGAGTAGGATATAATATCAAGAATTATATTAGTTAGACTACTAAAGTATAATATATATAACATATTATTAAGTAGTCACTTATGTATAGTGGGTACACGGGTCTAACGGGTCTGGGTCCAAGCATACCCATTATTGGACCCACTTATATGCGGGTCCAAGGGTATATGTGTCCAAGGGTATGCAGGTATAGAAAATTAGACCCATGACAAGTTTTTTAAGGGCCTTAATTTGTGGGTCCGCAGGTCTACCTATACCCATTTACAGCCCTAAAAGTCATGAATGTGTTACATGTGGAGAAGGGGGAATGACGTCAACAATTATATCTACACCCAGCCCAAGGAGGATAATGATGAAGAAGGAACTGGAAATGTTTCTCACGTTAACTTCTAAGAGACGAGACCACCCTGAGTTTTCCTATGGAAATAAGGACACAACTGAAAATTCCCATCAACTGAGTGAACCATCTAAAAGGCCACCATGCTTTGTATACATGGTGGACAACCTATGTTCACACCCACCACCAACTATTAATAGAACAAGAACAACTACCAAGGACAAGGACATAACCAAAATAGAAACAAGCAAGGAGGAAGTCAAGGCCAGGGACAAACTTCTAACCAATAGGATATGATATCCAAAATGTTTACCTTTCCAAAGAGTCTACCATGACTAAAAAGTTACCTCAAAGAGCCATAACCAACATGGATATTCTAAAAACCATATAGACTCAAATGGGGAATATAACAGCTCTGATGACGGATGTGTAGATCCATCAGAAGAAAATCAATCAACAACTTGCACGACTATTATAGTTGATTAATAATCTACAATGAAAGATACCTTCTAACACCAAGAACATGAAAATGACCACTCTCCATTCCAAAATTATTTTAGAAGACCCGCAGAATAAGACTACCTAAGAAGGAAACTCTAATGCTGAACCACAACCCAAACAACTTGTAATAGAAGAAGAATCTACAAAGTAAGTACCCATCAAAAAGGATAAGGCTAAAGAGTAGGGCAACATATAGAAAACTACAAAAGAAAAGAGATCTGACAGTGTCGAGGAGACATTCACTAACAAGGACCCGTACTTGCCAAGATTCCCTTTTCCCTATAAGTTGATTAAGGCCCATTTAAAGAAGAGATATGAGAAGTTACTGGAAGTTGTAAAGAAGGTACATCTTGATGTACCGTTCTTGGATGTTATCAAGGAGATGCCAACCTACGCCAAGTTCTTTAGGAATTCAATTACGAAGAGAAGATGATGGTACCATGTAGAAACAATAAGACTAGATAAAACATCAAGCACTTTTATACAAGAAAAGATGCCTACAAAGAAGAAGGATCCAGGAGCATTCATTATTCCTTTTAATGCCAGAGACAATAAAGTGAGGCAAGGACTTGCATATTTGGGGGGAAGCATTAGTTTCATGCCCCTTACTTTAGCTAATAGGATGGGACTTACTAATATGGTAAAAATTGGGATGAGGATTCATATAGATAAACACACATTTATAAAACTAGTCAAAATTTTGGAAGATGTCCAGATCTGTGTGGGATAGTTCTTTATCCCATGTGATATTGTTGAGATCGACATAGTGGAAAACCCAACATGTGTGATGATCTTCAGAAGACCATTTCCTCTCCATGGGGAGAGTGTTAATTGATGTTGAAGCCAACATTATCACGATTCAAGTGGGGAATGATCACATAGAATTCCATGTGCAAGACTGCATAAATGACCTTCTCGTTTTAAGTCGGTTTATTTCATGGACAAAGACTATAAATTCTTTGAAGAACTACAAGAAGGTAATTCTATAGTAGATCCACTAATGCAAGCCTAAACAACACATACCACAGTGTCGAAGACTTGAAAGTTGTCAAAATTCTCAACTATGTGAACCAGCTAGAAGAAGAATGTAATGATGATGAGGAACAAGCGGTCGGAGCTGTGAAATATGCCTCTTTAGAACAAACACTTGAGGATAAAGAAGCACCCAAGCCCAAGCCATACTTAATGAAATTCCTTGAAGGTATAAGATATGAGTTTCTAAATGATGAGGAAAGAAATCAGTAATCATAAACTCAACATTGACAGAAGATTGAAAAGAGAAATTGATAAATTAATTCAAGATACGTAGAAAGGAGATAGGACATTCTATAGAAGACATCAATGTATTAAGTATGTCTATTTGCATGCACCGATAAACTTATAAGAGACTGCAAAACCCCTAGATCAACCACAAAGAAAGCTAAATCAGATGCTTAGGGATGTAGTTAAGAAGGAAGTGATAAAGTTGCATAAAGAAGGAATTATATACCCAATCAGTGACATCAACTGGGTAAGTTCAATACATGTGGTGTCGAAGAAAAGAGGAATGATTGTTGTAAAAGGAGAAAAGATAGACAAGGTGGCAACACAAACTGTAACAGGTTGGTGAATGTGCATTGATTATAGGAATATAAATTCTTTCATCAAGAAGGATCATCTCCCATTACCATTCATAGATCATGTCCCTGACTGTTTAGATCACTTCTCATACTTATATTTCCTAGATGGATACTCAAGATTTTATCAAGTCCCAATGCACCCTGATGATCAAGAGAGAAAAAAAAATTTACATGTATCTACAACATCTAT
The DNA here is from genome assembly GCA_963693085.1 of Alisma plantago-aquatica. Taxonomy (NCBI): domain Eukaryota; kingdom Viridiplantae; phylum Streptophyta; class Magnoliopsida; order Alismatales; family Alismataceae; genus Alisma; species Alisma plantago-aquatica. Next base: position 1,402,621,463 of record OY856412.1, read on the forward strand.
GCTTTCTGAATGATGCCATTTGGACTATGCAATGCACCCACAACATTTCAAAGGTGCATGATCTCTGTCTTCATTGATTTTTTAGAAGATATCATTGAAGTTTTCATGAATGATAACTCTATATATGGGGATGATTTAGATAACTATTTGAAGAACTTATCTAAAGTTCTAGAGTGATGAGAAGAGAAGCAGTTTAGAACTTTGGGAAAATGCCATTTCATAGTACATGAAGGAAAATTATTGGGACACAAAATTTCTAAGAAGGGGATTGGGGTTTATACTAGTGAAGTGGAAGCCATATATAAACTCCCACCCCCTAAGTTTGTAATGGGGGTAAGGAATTTTCTAGGGCATGCATGATATTATAGGAGACTCATTAAAGACTTCTCCAAGATTTCTAAGCCCCTATCCAATCTACTTGTTAAAGATGCAATGTTTGACTTCTATGATGATTTTCACAAGGCATTTGAAATCCTATGGAATGCTCTTACCATAACACCTAGTATAGAAACTCCAGTCTGGGAGATGACATTCAAAATATTACGTGACTCTAGTGATTTCACAATCGGGGTTGTGTTGGGACAGTGAAACATAAGTAGCATCATGTGATCTACTACACTAGCAAAACTATCTATGAGGCACAAGTAGACTATACAACCATAGAAAATGAAATGCTAGTGATAGTGTTTGCCTTTAATAAGTTCAAATCCTAACTAGTTGGATCGAAAGTGAAAATGTACACGGATCACAGTGTAATAAAGCATCTAATGCAAAAGAAAGACACTAAATCTAGGTTTTTGTGAGCCATGTTACTTTAAGAATTAGACCATCAAATTATCAACAAGAAGGAAACTAAGAATGTAGTAGATAATCATTTATCAAGAATCATTGTGACTAATGAAAACTGCCTGCCAGTTAACGATAAATACCATGATGAAGCACTAATGATGGCCAGGGCTATTGAGACCAAGGCACCATGGTTTGCAGACATATGTAACTACTTGGCCTACCGACAGCTGTTGTTGTAATTCATTTATAATGAGAAGAAAAAGTTATTTTTATATCTAAAGAATATTATTGGGATGACCCACTCATGTTTAACAGATGTGTAGATAATCTATATCACCATTGCATACCAGAAGAGGAAGTTCCTCAGATTGACAAATAATGTAACTCTTCACATTACGAAGGACATTTAGGTGGAAACAAGACTACATAAAAAGTTCTACAATCTGGTTTTTATTGGCCATCTTTATTCAGAAATTCTCAAGCATTTGTAAAAACTTGTAAGGAGTGGCATGTCATAGGAAACATTTCTAGGAGAAACAAAATTCCCATGTCAGATTGGATTGGGATAGAGATATTTGATGTTTGGGGGATATATTACAAGGGATTGTTCCCATCTTATAGAGGTAAAAATACATCCTAGTTGATGTGGAAACTATCTCAAAATGGGTAGAAGCAATATCTACCCCATCCTATGATGCAAAGACTGTAACTAAAATGTTTAAAGATTATCTTCCCAAAATTTGGAGTCCCGCACACTATCATCGGTGACAGAGGATCCCATTTCACTGAAAGACAATTTGTAGCACTACTGAAGAAGTTGGGGTAGTGCACAAAGTATCCACACCCTATCACCCAGAAACCTCTAGCTAAGTGGAGGTGTCTAATAGAAATTAAGAAAATACTATAAAAATAGTAGGGAGAATGAAAAAGGATTGGTCCATGAAGTTGGATGATGCATATCACACTGCTTACAAGACCCCCATAGGAACCACCCCTTAGATATTAATATGTGAAAAAGCTTGTCATTTACCTATCGAACTGGAACACAAAGCTTTATGGGCAATAAAATTCTTGAACATGGACCCAAAATTAGATGGAAAGAAAATGTTTTTGCAGCTATAAGAACTAGAGGAGCTTAGACTCCATGCCTACAAAAATGCAAGAATATATAAATAAAGGACTAAGGTGTGGCATGATGCCCACCTAAAGAGAAAATATGTGTCTAAAAGGGATAAGGTTCTCCTTTTTAACTCAAGAGTCAAACTCTTTATTGGGAAGATAAAGTCAAGATGGTTAGGTCCCTTCACTGTATTGAAGATATATCCATCAGGGATGATGGAAATTTGTAGCGATAACACCAGGACGTTCAAGTTAAATTGACATAGAGTGAAGAGGTAATATGAAGACGAAGTGTTCATAAGAAGATCAGAAGTCCAGTTAGAGGAACCCCCACATGCACCACCAGAAGAAGTCTGAAGGAGCCAACTAAGAGAAAGTCAAGCTAAAGACTATAAATTAGCATTTCTTGGGAGGAAACCCAAGGATACTTGAACACATTTTTCCTTCAATTCTAGTCTTCTTTATGACTTTTTTAAAAATTAGATTTTTGTAGTCTCTAATCTCAAGCTTCATGATTACGTCCGTGGCATATATGATGAAGGTTTAAAATTTGAGAAGACATAATTTTGTCATAGGAGCCCACAACAAGAACCTCTTTCCAGTGATTGTGATTTCTATGTTTTATTTTGGATGCAGATGTTATCCATGTCGAATTAGAAGGTGGAACATTATCAAGATGGTTATTATCACCATTTTTGACACTAGTATGTAATGAAGATCTTAACTTTAGAATGGACATGAGTAAAAGACCAACTCTAACTCACTTGTTCTAGATCAACCTCATTCTATGACACCCTGAGGATAGGGTGGATGATACATTTTTTTTGGGGGGGGATCGGAATAGGCAAGCTCAGTACATTTTTATGCACAACATTTCAATTGCATTTGAACTCTCCCTGTATTGCTTCACTTCACCCCTTTCCTTACTATATCTTGGTGAAAACACTACCAAAATTTTGAAAGCCAGATAGCTGATTTTGACTAAATATTTGCACATGTATATATTTTCACCTCCTTGAAGGAAAATATAATGCATAAGAAGTTTTAAAAGGAAAAATTTGAATCCAATTTTCCAGGGTGTTGTCACCGCTCTTACCTTAGAACATCATGTCCTCATGCTAGCATGTAGCATAATAATTTCAAGAGTAATACCATGTGCTATAAATTCACCTAACAAAAATTCTTGTGTATAACCATTCCTCTATGCCATTCTTATTTCAAGACTCTGTATACAATGAAAGAATGCTACTAACCCTAGTGTTCTCCCTGAAACAAAGATGACTTAAACTACTACACTCACCTCCTTGTATAGGTTGAAAAATGCATACCTCTTGCAAACATGGAAACAACTTCCTCTTCTGGTATAAAAATCCCCGTTTTGGGATCAAAAGAGGCTTGGTGGTCCAAACCCATCCATAAAAACATAATCCAATCATCTCAAGCCTGTGAGCAAGGATAAAAGTCAAGAAAAATAAAATCTTGAGAGTTGTTCCATATGCAAAAGATGTTGATGGGAACAAGCCCGGAAGCCAAACTTACCCACCTTCCTTTTGAAGGGAACCTCACACAACTACCTAACTTTACATCAGGACCCAATCGGGGAACACTATCATTACAACAATAACCATGGTTGAGAGAACCTGAAAAAGGTAGGAAACACAGTGGCCTTAGCCTACCCCAACACAATAGTTAGGATCTCCAATAAGATAAAGGTTTTGTGTGAAAGCTACCCCTAAAATGAACCATGTACGAGTACGGCTAGGAAAATAGGTTACATGTACATCATGAAGGGAACCCACCTTCTACAATGAAGGCAGTAACAGAAATAAAAGTAAGGCAACTCTAGATCTAGGGAAATGAATTCAGGGAAACAATAAGCTAACTAAGTAGTGAACAAATATCCTGACCTAAGGATGGCATATGTATATGGTTATACAAAGAAGATAACTATATAAATAAAGCCTATGGCCTTTACTCGATGATTTGATTCTATCTGTTAGCTTGAGGAAAAGCTTGACTCTATGTTTGGCAGGGTTGATAAAATACAATTTTTTGTATGTTTCACATCTTAATTTACCCTTTATTCACCCTCATTTATACATAGTTACCTAGACTTTCTATTATTTTTCACATAAATATCTCTTATGCTTTGTCTTAAAGGTAACTACAACATTCTATGCAAGTAACATAAGTATCATAGGATCCTACAACGGAGCAGGGTGCCCATCTATTCCAACAACCAATGGAAACCACGACAAGGCTGGAGAGCAACTACCAAGATGACCATTGGGTCACAACTGATGGTCGCAAACCAAGAGAATGCCTATGCATCCATCAGATGTCAAGATCCAATGGACTCCCTTAGCAACCATCTTATCAATCTAACCATCGATCTCCCAAGATAATGACGATCAGATTAATAGTACCCTCAGATCTTTTCGACTGATGTATTACATGGTCTAGCAATCGATGGATTACCTGGTCCATCAACACATGCAAGGGAAAATTTTATGCACTAAATACTCTTCACTTTTCACTTTTCACATGCAGTTTATTATGTATTTCATGCATATTTGTTCATTTTGACATTATTTGTGAATGGTTTTTCATTATTGCTTTGTGACATATGTTTGCATCAAATATTGCCTATTTCCACTATTTCAATTTAATTTATTGTGATTTATGGGACTTATATTCTTCATTGTCAAATTTCAAGTAGATTGACAAGTCTTGGATTAGCTCAGTGCTATTGACAGTTTTGTCAATGGTACTAACAATTGAAGAAAAAGAACATGCATGAGTTGAAGATGCTCAGTGGTATTGACAACAAAATCAATACTACTGACTCGATGGAAATTAACTAATCCAAATCCATTCAGCGCCACCGACTGGTACTTGGAAAATTTGTCAGGAGATGTCAAGGAGCAACTTGGATCTATCAACACTTCAGTTAGTAATAATGATACACACAGAGTCATGACTCAGAAGATGTCTCAGTGTCACTGATATCTTTTTGGTGGTACTGACTTGTCATGATCAGATGAGATTAAAGATTGCAATTAATCCAATGGCTACAACTTAATAATGCCCTAAGTCAATCTTGTGACTAGGGAGGATTTTGACCAGACCTAATTGTAACATCCCTGACCTGGGTTATGAACTAACCCTAGGTGTTTTGCTTAAATATGTGATTAGATACTTGTGGTTATCTTGTATAATGGAATTAAATCTTTTGAGGAACTTATATTTCTATTTCAGTCCTTTTTGAACAATGGTGCAACTTTGTTTTGTTAATTTTGGACTATGTGCAAATTACCCAAGTAGAGGGGTTAACTTGCAAATTGCACATGTTAAGATGTTCCTCTGATAATGAGACATCATAAGAATGAATATGATGTAGTGGCATGGATTCTCCAAGCTTGAGCACCAAGATGTAGCTTGCAGAGCAATCCTTGTGCTTTAAAACCTAGTTTTGGTGTAAAGTGCAATTTACCCAAAACTTAGGGTGCAACATGTAAAATATACCCTCTAGAGTATCTCTCATGTTCTTGAAATCAAGTAGATCAAAGAAAATGAGAGGGGCGCCTCATTTAAATAATCAAGTAAGAAAGATAACTTTAATATTTAAATAACCAAGTTTTAAGCAAAATGACCCTTTTATATATGCAACTTAGTAAGGTGTTTGGTTTATTTACCTTTTAACCTTGGGAAAAGGAGGAGCTTTGTATAAGGAAAGAAGGAGGAAACGTGGCCAAGAATTGGATAAGTACTTGGGGGATATGTTTGAGAAATAAAAGAGATAAACTTCTTTTCCTTGAAAATATCCAAAAATATATATAGCAACTTTAACAACAAAGCAAGGGAACGTTTCCCTTAGTTTCTTTTCTCATCTTCTTTCTTTGGCCAGTTAAGGAGGAGGTCAGGAGAAGAGGAAGGACGACCAAGTTTATTTGGTAAGTTTGGACCACCATCTATCCCAAATTCATGGTGAAAACTCTAATACAAGGTTGGTTTAGTAGTTTTCCTTACACAATTCTTCTTTCTAGCCATCTTCTCCATCCAAATCTTGAAGAACAGACCTTGGAAAACCTTTGGAGCTTCATCCACCATTAAATCTACGAATCTTGTAGCTCTAGATCAGAACTTAAGGTGGGTTTTATAATTCTAACCCTTAAGCTTTCTTAATGCATCCTCTTCTCCTAGTATATATGTTTATTCTTCTTCTATAGACACATTTGTGTGTTCTTGTTCTTATTTCCATGAAGAACCGCCCCTATTCTTGAGGTAGAAGATTATGACGTTAATATCTATGTTTATCCTAAATCTTGCTTTATGAAACGGTCTCCCAACTTTTGCAAATGGTTTCCCAAACTGTTTGGGAGCAAACAGTTTCAAACCGTTTGAATGCAAACGGTTTCACAAACCGCATAGAAGCAAATATTTTAAGACCATTTGGATGCATTGACCAGGTGTTGACCATTTGGAGGTCTGTTGGAAATAATGTGGACTAATCACCTACCAAAAATCATCATCTAATTCCAAGTAAATCACCAATTGAAGGCACATCAATCACACAAACCCTAATCGGGTTATTTGCTGATTTCAATAATTGAATCAAGTCTAAGTTTGGGTTGAGTGGACCAAACGGTTTCAAAACCGTTTGGGGATCACCCAAACGGTCTCAAGACCGTTTGGTGATAACCCAAGACCGTTTGGAGGTCTAGGGTTAAGCGGGGTTGACCAATTGAGGGTCCAATGATAACAAGTTGATAAATAATTAAGTGATGATTTGGTGACCAAACCTAGGGTTCAAAACTTAAGTGAATGACTTGGTTTTTGATGAAATAATGGGAAACGGTCTCAAGACCGTTTGGAGGATGTCCAAATGATCCCAAGACCGTTTGGGGGTCACCCAAGACCATTTGGAGGTCTAGGGTTGACTATGGTCAAGTGATTATAAATCTAAAGGTAACAAGTTGAAGTGTAATTGATTAGTGACCTAATGATCAACTCAATGAGCCACACCTTAGTAAGTTGAGTTAGTTTTTTATGTTGACTTGAGAAAATGGTCTCAAGACTATTTGGAGGTCATCCAAACGATCCCAAGATCGTTTGGGGTCAGGTCATGACCAAATTGATTGATGGTTCCATGGATTCAAGTCAATTAGACTCATGTTGAGGAGTGTTGAAGGGTAATCGATTCCAAACCCTAATTCAATTGATCCAAACCCTAATTGGTGATCAATTGAGGGTCAATTGAGTGTAAAATCAGTATAGGGTTGACCTAATTAACTCAATTGATAAATGTCTAACAAGTGCATGGTTGATTGAGGGGTTCAACATTGGAAACCCTAACTCAATTGAAGTGGTTGAGACACTTTTTGGTCCATGTGGTTTTGAGGTGGTTTGGACCAAATGGTCTCAAGACCGTTTGGGTCCAAACGGTCTCAAGATTGTTTGGGACCAAATGGTCTCAAGACCGTTTGGGACTAAACGATCCCAAACTGTTTGATCTCATGCGGTTTCAAGAATGGTTGTGTCCATGCGGTTTCAAAGTCAAACTTGGCCAAACGGTCTTCAAGACCAAACGGTCTTCATAACCAAACGGTCTTGAGTGTTCACTTTACCAAATGGTTTCAAAAGTCAACAAGACCAAATGGTCAACAACACCGAACGGTTTCAAAGATTGTCCAAGACCGTTTGAGGGTTTAGAGTGCAAGATCGTTTGAGGTCTAAAAAGGTCAAAATCGTTTGATGCCTTAGTGGTCAAAATGGTTTAGTGGTTGATTAACCTAAACCTTATAGATACCTAAAGTGATTAAGGGACTAAGTAATTAGTTGATTAATATATGTCATGATCAATGGTGATCATTACAAAGGTACCTTGATGGGATAGAGTGACCAATACCCTTTGATCAAGTGAGCCTTAATGACCACAATAGTAATGACACAACCCATGATGTCAGAATAGAATTGACTTAGCCTAATCATAGGTGATGTAAACATCATCTGATAGAAAGAGGAGAGAGAAGACTCCCTATATGAATAAGAATCAAGTAATAAATCTCCAATATGTTTGAATGTGTCTAATTAGGGTATGATCCTTCCTAGTGAGATCATGGAAACCCTAATTATGATGGTTAATGAATCTTAACCTAATTGGAGGACATCAATGGAGGTAATCCTAATGAATATGAATAGTAAACCCTAATCTAGGGTAATGTGATGGTATGAATAGTAAACCCTAATTTTGGGTTATGCTTTTAAACATGAAACTCTACACTTCAGTAAGAAATGAGTTATCATTATACCTTTGAAGGTAAAAGGGGTTAAATAACCCTAATTAAATTGAATAGAGAAACCCTAACCCTAGAAACCAGTCGCGGTAATGTGACACGGTCGTGGTGAACTTATGTAGCACGACAGTGCAAGATAGCACGATCGTGGTGTTTTATATTTAATTTGAAAAGAACTTGTATTGTGCTGATATATATACAATGTGCATGTTATCAATTGTGTTAACCATGCAGGTTTTTATAAAGAGGTGAGCATAGCCAGGTAAGGGTTATGATGCCATATATATTGAAAGCACTTTATAAGCTTTAAGAATAATGATAAGCTATGTTTCCTAGTGAGAGGTAACATATGAGATTGGTAGGTTGTATGAGCTATGAGAAACGTCTGCATTGCTACAATCAAGGTCATCCTATTAAATGACTTGATGTCAATATGTTACTTGGTAACAAGTGTTTTAATGATCTAAGGATTTGAATACCCATATTCTTAAATCACAATGATGAGATGGTTAGGGATTGATATCCCAGTTTTAATAATATGTGACATAAACTTGGTATGATTAGTACTCTTTCTTTATAGCAGTTGTCTTATTGGTTTATGTTTGAAAACATTCCTGATGCTAAAATAATGCCATAATGTACTTAAACAATCAAGTATAATGATATCATGTGGCGCCCTGACCATAGATCCATCATTGTCAGAGGTTAAATGATGGTGAAACAAGTTTTCCTAAGGGAACTCCTGGAGAGCATACTTTTGAGTATGTGGGGGTTATGGACGTGAATATCCTTACGTCCTAATGTAGGATTTGATGTGAGATGTACCTTTAATCTCTCAATCCTTCATTATATGTTTATGTCGGGATGATGTATCACTAATCTCCCGATAATATTGTTAATGCAACATCGATGAGAGATAAACAAGAAATTCCTCGATGGCGAAGAGAGTACAGAATGCCAATGTAACTCTAATAGCGAAGTTGCCATAATACCCTCGAAAGCTATTATGGCAGAGACACAAGATGTCCTGCATGTTGTTCCTCATACTGACTGTGGAGGATGAGGTCATAGGAATCCAGCTCTTCTAATGACCTATGTATGGTACCGATTGTGATTTAGTAATGGTCGGTTGGAGTATGAGAGGTGTAACTCATCTCCTCAGGGCATAAAAATGTTTGAAAAATGTAATCAGCCGTGTAGCATATTTTCTTAGGTTGAACTATGAGAAACAATGATTGATGATTCATTGTTTACAGTGCTTTAGTTGAATAACTAGTATATATGTTCTTCATATTCCTTATTATTATATGTCTTGTCATTCAATTAAGTTATAATTGAAATGATTGCTTAAAAGAATGTTGCTTCACTTAGTTTACACAATGTTAAACCTGTTGTTGAATGTTTATAGTTCTACTGCTTAATGTTATCCCATTATTGCAATAACAATGCTTCTGGCGGAGAGTTATAACTCTCGCTGGGACAATTATTCAATTGTCTCACCCCCATGGGATTCAACTTTTTAGGTAGATGCCGAGGACGAAGGAAATCTTCAGTGGGTGAGCAACAACAACAGCAGCAGCAACATCAGGGATAGCAGTGATCCTCAGGTGGAGACATTGTCTGTTAAGTCTTGTAGATAGTATGTCCTATGTGTCATCTTTGTACTCTCAAATCCTAGGAGTTAGTAGATGTTTAATATAGATCTGAGATTTTGGCGCAATGCCTCGAGATTTTGTATCTTGACTTGATCAGCTAACAGGGCAGTTGATGTTTATCATCTTCGACATGTGTTTGTTACATAGATGTAATGATGGATCAGTTTTGTTTTTTAAACAAACACGGATCTGATATATTCATCCCATGATCCGCAATGGGAAAAATCTCATCATGCCTTCATTACAAGCGAACCCAGCACAAACATACATACCACCCTATCCTCCTCAACTAATATTAGTCCATCTTCTAAGAATATGGGGAACTCCTTTTTTCTCTAGGTAAATCATACCTCGAACACGCATAGGGAGATTCATCTGCTCAGTCCACACTTCACCCTCCTCAAGCTGATTACCCCACAGCCCTAAGTAACTCGGTGTAGAGTTAATTATTTTAGGGACCAGGAAGCCCAAAATCGCTTCTTCTGCCATCACATTTCGGATTTCAGTAAGGTAAGGAGCTGCTCTCCACGGGCCCGAGGCACCATTCCATATACAGTCAAGAGTTCTCTGATCGTCAATCTCAAAACAAGATATCATCAAGTTGTGATCATTGGATATCTTCAAAGCAACTAGACACGCTTGTATATAAGCCACATAGTAGTCCTTCTCCTAAAGCCAGTATCTGAAAGCGAGCCTCACATGGCCATGCCTGTTTTTGATAATCCCGGCGGTCCATCTACGCTGAGACCCCATAACATCTTTGAAACAACTTATCATGTTTCCTTATAAAAGAGTTTTATCGTTTGTAAATCTCTTTATAAAAAGTTTTAATTTTTAGTGATTTTCAATAATTCTGTTGCTAGTTAATCGCTTCCGCATTCGTTGATCTCATTTTCCGAGACAGACGTCTCAATTTAGTGGTATCAGAGCTCTAGGTTCGCTGAGTCTACAGAGACAGGACTTAGGTTGTTGAGTCTATTCTAGTGTCTTCCACTATATCTGATAGTGTCTTCTGCTCCTCAGGAGAAGAAGATAAGATTAAGGATGTATGGACCACATGAGGAACACGTTGCCGAGAGTAGTGTCACTGCACCCTGAGAAGGTGCAAGAGATCTAGAAATAGAAGAACCTGTGCCTGAACCACCCCAGTTCAATCCAACAGACATGGGGAACCCAGCCGTCCAAGCCATGTTTGGGAAGTTCATGACTGCCATGACACATATGACTGATAGGATGCCTATACCTGCACTTAGGGCACCTACCCATCATGAAGGATAAGGAATTGGCAAGACGTTTGAATGACTTTGCCGAGTTGGAGCCAGAGAGTATGCTGGAACAGCTGACCCATCAGATGCTGACTTGTGGTTAACTGAACTAGAGAAGGCCTTTAGAATCCTGAATATCCCAGAAGCTGAGAAGGTTAGACATGTTGTTTATCTTCTCAAGGGGAGTGTTGGTCATTGGTGGACCATGGAAGAATAGAAGAGGCCAGGTGTGGGGATTTCATGGGAAGTTTTTGATGGGAATTTATCAACAGATATTTCCCTAAGACATTTCTGGATGAGAAAATCTCTCAGTTTGAGAGGTTAAGACAAGGTCCAATGAACATTAGCGAGTACGAGGCTAAGTTAATGTTGTTGTTGTGATTTTTTCTGCACATGGCGACCACAGATGAAGAAAGGATTAGGCGTTTTGAGAAAGGATTAAACGTTAAGTTGAATACTCCCGTGTCTTCTCTAGAGAACAGAGAAAGGTTTGCTACCTTTGTAGAGTCTGTCAGAAGGGTATAGAGGTCTATAGAAGAGAAGAGATAGACCCAGAACAAGAGGATGTATCCCTAGTTCCAAGGATCCTCATCTAAAGGTTTCAAGAAACCTAGGTTTTCTATTCCTACACCACCACCTAGATCCAATACCCAGACGCAGTGGATGTCAAATAGGGGTAGAGGATGAAGCTTACCTTTGGAAGGAGCTCGTAGCTCAACATCTATGTTAGTTACAAGACCACCCAGACCACAACAACTGAACATAAGTTGTTATATATGTGGAAAGATGGGACATTTGATGAAGGAATGCAGAGCCAGAGAAGTGAGTGTGACTCAACCTCAAAGGCATAGTCAACAAGGATCTCAAAGGTGACAATTTCCAGGTAACGCTAGAGGACGTGGACAAGCGTCCCAAGCTGGATCATAGGCATCTAGTCATCGAGCACCAAATCAACCACAGGCAACGGTGAGATTCTACGCGATGAATCCACCTGATGCAGTAATCAACCCTCGGGTTGTGGCAGGTTAGATGGAATTGTTATATTCTGATATGTCTACATCTTGCGTTGTATATGTTTTAATTGATCTGAGTGCTACGCACTCCTTTATCACTCAAAGAGTGATTTTTTACTACAATTTGACTATAAGTCATAGAACAGATAGTTTGTTGCTAGAAACTCCCTTGATGGGATCTGTTGTATTGCAGGAGGTATGTTCTCCCTACATTCTCTTCTTTTCTGAACATCGCATTCAAGTGGATCTTATACCACTTGAGATGCATGAATTTGATATAATCCTTGGGATGGATACCTTAAAAAGGTATAAGGTTATTTTGGATTATGAATCCAAGCAAGCTGTGTTTGCTGATGATAGTGACACATGGATCTTTCAAGGAGAGAGAAAGATTCTACCCACCTGTCTTGTGTCATCTATGGTTGCTGAGAAGCTGATGAGGCAAGGATGTTATGCATTCTTGGCCCATGTGGTAGATACTACCATGGATAGTCCTAACCCTATAGAAGTTCTGATAGTCAGGGAATTTGTAGATGTATTTCCTGAAGAACTTCTAGGTGTATCGCTGCCTCGAGAGATTGATTTTGAGATCAATCTAATCCCAGACACGCAACCTATAGCACAAACACTGTATAGGATGGCGCCTGCTGAGATGGTAGAACTCAAGAAACAGCTGCAAGAGTTGCTTGAGAAGGGTTTCATCCGACCGAGTACTTCACCTTGGAGTGCTCAGGTCCTCTTTGTTAAAAAGAAAGATGGATCAATGTGGTTGTGCATTGACTATAGACAGTTAAATAAAGTAACAATAAAAAATAAGTATCCTCTACCGAGGATTGAAGATCTCTTTGATCAGTTGTGTGGAGCAACTATCTTCTCAAAGATAGATTTGAGATCAAGATATCACCAACTACGTATTAAGGATGGTGACATACCTAAGTCTGCCTTTAGGATGAGGTATGGTCACTATGAGTTCACATTTATGTCGTTTGGACTAACTAATGCACCAGCTACATTCATGGAACTCATGAATAGAATCTTCTGACCTTTTCTTGATCAGTGTGTTGTTGTCTTCATAGATGACATCCTGATCTATAGTAGGGTTGCTCAGAAACATGAACAACATCTTCATCAGGCTCTAACTTTGCTAAGAGAACACAAGCTATATGCTAAGTTTAGCAAGTGTGAGTTCTGGTTGCCAGAAGTTTCTTTCCTTGGACACATAATATCTGCCTCGGGTATTCGTGTTGACCCTAAAAGGTAGAATTTGTTCTGCTTTGGGAGCAGCCGAAGACACCGACAGAGATCTGTAGTTTCTTAGGGTTGGCAGGCTATTACCTGAGGTTCATTAAGAACTTTAGTTCTATAGCTTTACCCTTGACTAAATTGACCAGGAAGGATGTTCCTTTTACCTGGAGTGACAAGTGTCAACAATCTTTTCAGTTGTTGAAGGAGAGGTTGACAAGTACACATGTGCTTGTGTTACCTGAACAAGGGAAAGGATATATAGTTTTCTGTGATGCCTCCAAGAATGGACTAGGATGTGTGTTGATGCAGGATAAACAAGTGTTTTCTTTTGCTTCTCGACAGCTTAAGAAACACGAGTAGAATTATCTGACACATGATCTAGAACTAGATGTTGTGGTTCATGCCTTGAAGATCTGGAGACATTATCTTTATGGAGAGACATTCTAGATTGTCACTGATCATAAGAACCTTAAGTATATCTTTTCTCAGCATGAGCTTAACATGAGGCAACGCCGCTGAATGGAGTTAATCAAGGACTACGACTGTACGATTGATTATCATCCAGGGAAGGCCAATGTAGTTGTTGATGCTTTGGGTAGGAAATCAGCAACACCAGCCTTAGATAGAGCACAACTGAATTCCTTGGTGTGCTCTAGGAGAGATATGCTTATCTCCTTAAGAAAAGACAATGTACATTTAAAAGTATCATTGTTATCAGGGTTGTTAGCTGAGATGCATATAAAACCTACTCTGAGACAGCAGATCAAGGAGGCACAGCAAGTTGATGTTGTAGTTCAACTGATTAGATCGGAGTATGGTAGTGAGAAACGAGATGGTTTCCATGACTCAGATGATCAAGTAGCTTGTTATCATGGTAGAATGATAGTACCAGATGTCATTAACTTGAGAAAGTTAGTCCAGGAAGAAGCTCATTCTTCTATGTATGCTATGCATCCAGGAAGCACCAAGATGTATCGAAACTTGAAAGATATATATTGGTGGCCTGGTTTGAAGAAAGATGTTGCTGAGTTTGTTATGCGGTGTCCTGTGTGTCAGCAAGTTAAAGCTGAACACCAGAAGCATGTAGGGACAATGCAACCTTTACCCATACCACAGTGGAAGTGGGATCATGTAACCATGGACTTTGTGGTTGGTCTACCTAGGACAGCCAAAGGACATGATTCCATCTGGGTACTAGTTGATAGGTTGACAAAGACAACACATTTCTTGCCGGTCAAAACAACCTATTTTGCTGAGAAACTAGCACAATTATATGTTGATGAGATAGTGTGGCTGCATGGAGTCCTAGTTACCATTGTTTCTGATAGAGGTCCCCAGTTTACGAGTCATTTTTGGGAGCGACTTCATAAAGCCTTAGGCACACAGTTAAGGTTTAGTACAACCTTTCATCCTCAGACTGATGGACAGTTAGAAAGGACTATACAGACCTTGGAGGACTTGCTTAGAGCATGTGTTCTTCAGTTTACGGGGAGTTGGGATCTGCACCTAAGCTTGATAGAGTTTTCCTACAATAATAGCTATCAACATAGCATTGACATGGCACCTTATGAAGCTTTGTATGGCAGACGTTGTAGATCACCCCTATGTTGGTATGAAACTGGTGAATATCAATTTTTAGGTCCCGATCTTATGCAGCAGACCACTGAGAAGATTAAAGTAATACAACAATAGATAAAGACTGCACAGGATAGGAAGAAATCTTACACTGATAAGCGTCGTAGACCTTAGAATTCCAGGTTGGAGATAGAGTGTATCTCAAAGTCTCACCTTGGAAAGGAGTTCTGAGATTTGGAAGGAAAGGGAAGTTAGCTCCTAGGTTTATGGGGCCTTATCCAATCATTGAATGGATTGGAAGAGTAACTTATGAGCTAGAGTTACCACCAGAGTTACATAAGTTACACCTTGTGTTCCACATTTCCATGCTTAGGAAATGTCACCCTGATACAGAATCAGTTCTGCAACCTATGGAAGTAGAATTGAATGATGATGTATCTTATGAGGAAGGACATGTGTCGATCCTTGATAAAAGAATTAAAAAGCTGAAAAAGAAAGATATAAGTCTTGTGAAAGTCCTCTGGAATCATCGTGGTGTTGAAGAATCCACATGGGAACTAGAGGGAGAGATGAGAAGGAAATACCCTGCTCTTTTCTCTTAATATGTTTTGTTGATTTCGGGGACGAAATCCTTGTAAGGGGTGAATAATTTGTAACATCCCTGACCTGGGTTATGAACTAACCCTAGGTGTTTTGCTTAAATATGTGATTAGATGCTTGTTTTTATCTTTTGTAATGTAATTAAAGCTTTTGAGGAACTTATATTTCTATTTCAGTCCTTTTTGAACAATGTTGCAACTTTGTTTTGTTAATTTTGGACTAAATTGCACATGTTAAGATGTTCCTATGATAATGAGACATCATAAGAATGAATATGATGTAGTGGTATGGATTCTCCAAGCTTGAGCACCAAGATGTAGCTTGTAGAGAAATCCTTGTGCTTTAAAACCTAGTTTTGGTGTAAAGTGCAATTTACCCAAAACTTAGGGTGCAACATGTAAAATATACCTTCTAGAGTATCTCTCAAGTTCTTTACATCAAGTAGAGCAAAGAAAATGAGAGGGGTGCCTCATTTAAATGATCAAGTAAGAAAGATAACTTTAATATTTAAATAACCAAGTTTTAAGCAAAATGACCCTTTTATATATGCAACTTAGTAAGGTGTTTGGTTTCTTTACCTTTTAACCTTGGGAAATGGAGGATCTTTGTATAAGGAAAGAAGGAGGAAACGTGTCCAAGAAGTGGAGAAGGACTTGGGGGATATGTTTGAGAAATAAAAGAGATAAACTTCTTTTCCTTGAAAATATCCAAAAATATATATAGCAACTTTAACAACAAAGCAAGGGAACGTTTCCCTTAGTTTCTTTTCTCATCTTCTTGCTTTGGCTGAATAAGGACGAGATCAGGAGAAGAGGAAGGACGACCAAGTTGGTTTGGTAAGTTTGGACCACCATCTATCCCGAATTCATGGTGAAAACTCTAATACAAGGTTGGTTTAGTAGTTTTCCTTACACAATTCTTCTTTCTAGCCATCTTCTCCATCCAAATCTTGAAGAACGGACCTTGGAAAACCTTTGGAGCTTCATCCACCATTAAAGCTACGAAGCTTGGAGCTATAGATCAGATCTTAAAGCGGGTTTTATAATTCTAACCCTTAAGATTTGTTAATGCATCCTCTTCTCCTAGTATATATGCTTATTCTTCTTCTTTAGACACCTTTGTGTGTTCTTGTTCTTATTTCCATGAAGAACCACCCCTGTTCTTGAGGTATAAGATGATGACGTTAATATCTATGCTTATCCTAAATCTTTCTTTAGCAAACAGTCTCCCAACTTTTGCAAACGGTTTCCCAAACCGTTTGGGAGCAAATGGTTTCAAACCGTTTGAATGCAAACAGTTTCACAAACCACATAGAAGAAAACGGTTTAAGACTGTTTGTATGCATTGACCAAGTGTTGACAGTTTGGAGCTCTGTTGGAAATAATGTGGACTAATCACCTACCTAAAATCATCATCTAATTCCAAGTAAATCCCAATTGAATGCACATCAATCACCCAAACCCAAATCGGGTTATTTTCTTATTTCAATAATTGAATCAAGTCTAAGTTTGGGTTGAGTGGCCCAAACGGTTTCAAAACCATTTGGGGATCACCCAAACGGTCTCAAGACTGTTTGGTGATAACCCAAGACCATTTGGAGGTCTAGGGTTAAGTGGGGTTGACCAATTGAGGGTCCAATGATAACAAGTTGATAAATAATTAAGTGTTGATTTGGTGACCAAACTTAGGGTTCAAAACTTAAGTGAATGACTTGGTTTTTTATGACATAATGGGCAAACGGTCTCAAGACCATTTTTAGGATGTCCAAATGATCCCAAGACCATTTGGGGGTCACCCAAGACTTTTTGGAGGTCTAGGGTTGACTATGGTCAAGTGATTATAAATCTAAAGGTAACAAGTTGAAGTGTAATTGATTAGTGACCTAATGATCAAATCAATGAACCAAACCTTAATGGATATGCACTCTCCCTATTTTTGGGTAGAACGGGAACCAACAAAATTGTGAAATAAATTTTGAAACTATATATATGAACATCTTGTAATCTGATATACTCTTAACTCAACCTATGCGATTAAAGGACTCATAAATGGATGTACCTTGCACATGGACCCACAAAACCATAGTAAAAGAGTAAGACCCTTTGGAACCAATAATGATCGAGAAGGGAAAATTGAGAAAATGAAGACTGAGAAGAAAAGACATGAAGAAAGGTAAAAACAATTGAGAATAAGAATTTTCTTGAAGAAGAAGTTGATAATGATGTGGACAAGGGAAAACAACCATGATCAATAATGTTGATGGTGATGAGGATGAACCAAAAAGAGCCATCAAGGATGATGGTTGGGAAGTACAAACCAAAATACGGATGGATTCTATGACCAAATGGGAAAGATACACAACATCAATAATTCTTAGAGGAGTCCAAATCACCATGACTACCTTTGATCCTACATCGAAGCCCATAGTCATGGAGATAGAGACAAAAATAGAGGTTGAAATTGCAACAAAGGATATGTCCAATCGCAAAATCTAGTGATTGGTCAGAAGGCCATATTAAGACATAATAGCAATGAAAGAACCAATGAAATCATTACTAAATCTACATTATGATATGTTGATTATGCAACACTTTGTAACTTTTTTAAATGAAACTTATACTCACCATATACTTGAAAATTGAAATTTGATGCCATGTTGTATTGGGCTTCTACCCTTTGATTCAGAACCTATCATCAGAATTGAAAATTCACATCTGAATTTGAGATATGTAATCGTCTCTACTTTAAACTTCAGTATTCTCATCCATGTTACTAGTAAGTTTGTACATAATGACTAATATATAAAGAATCATAAAAAGAACAAATTAGACATGGATGGACCCTTATCTAATCATGCATACTTGAATGATTGAATTGTACTTTCTAATTTTGACTCCCCTATTCTTGGTCACATGCCTATTTATGACTACCTCTAAATTATTATAATGTTGATTATATAGAGTTGGAAAGGTAATCCCTTCCACTAGATTTTGATTCCTTGACCTAAGTCTCCAATAGATCAAGTGTATGGGAATAATTGTTTTTGATCTTGAATCCCAATGTAAATATTGACTACAACTTGTGGCTAAATTCCTTGAGAAACCTAAGTCTAGATCATTCACCAACTCTCGATACAATGGTAACAAAATTGGTGATTGATATCATAAATGTTCCTCGAATGTCGCTTGAATATTGCATAATTATTAATCAAATATTGAATATGGATGAATGATCTCCCCTAAGGTCTAAATTGGAATCTAAACCCTATGCTTTGAAATGTTTTGACCTACAATCTTGATGTCCAAACTTTAACCCTCAATATTGATGTACGAAATCTTGAAGCATGATTATGAATCTTGATATTGATGTGACTTGTATAATCACCCATGTGGATCTTGAGATCACCCACGACATGGCTAGTGATTTTCATATCCCCAAAAACTCAGATCTTGAAGGTGTTGAATCAGTGATAATTTTGAGGATGGTAATGTTGAATATATGCATAGGGTTAATTTCCTAAAATTGACCTAGGTCTGAATCAATCACCCAGTTCGAATATACTTGATGATAAAATTGATGTTCAAATTTTGAAATATTGCTAGATTGTTATTTATGGGTGGATGATCACACATATGGTCTAGATAGGAATCAAAACCATAGACTTGCATGTTTAGAACCCAAAAATTCTAATATTTGAATCTTGAAACTTGAATTATGGTCTTGTTAGTACATGACCCAATTTAATCCATGATGTATAATCTCAACTCTCAATCCCAGTTCTCACTCAGTATGGAGACATGACTTTAAAGTGATCTCAATTAGTGAGTTGTGATATTTTGACCTCTTTATTGATCAATTCAAGGTTATGAGAGGATTTTGACGTGGTTATAATGTTGAGGAAATGATTTTGACTATATAGTTGATGATATTCTAGTATTTGAGGATATGACTTGGATTCGATGGTTCCAATTTTTTAGAATGTTTTTGAATTTCGGGGACACAGTTCCTATTAAGGAGGGAAGGATGTGACAAAGTGCATTTTGGAATACATATGATTTATTTACTCTTTTGCCCTCATTATGTTCACTCATGACGTCAATTTATTTTACTTGTCTACTTAATCAATGTTGATACTCAAATTTCAAAATATAATGATCAATGTGGACTTTTTATGCCTTGTGACACTACATATTAGGTTAATTTATCACTTTATCCAAAGAAATACATTTTCTTATATAAATTCATCTTTTGGTTCGAAAACTTTCCATAAATATTCTATACATTATTTTGAAACTATGTTCTAAATTTCATCTCATTTGGACATTCCTATAATTTCTTGAAGTTATATGTTTAAAATCCCTTTATTTTCCCTTTTTATTTGGCGCATTTCTAAGTTAGCAATCCATGGCTTAGGAAAGGTGAGAACCTCAGCCCTTGGATCAACCATCCATGGATCACAGTCTGATCATGGGGTTGATTGGTCATCTCCTACCTCCCACAAGCAGCGGGGAGGAGTTATTGGGACCGAAATATGTAATCAACTCAGTACGACCGAGATTTGAAATTCTAATCTCATAGAATTGCTCGTCTAGAAATTTTGAAACCTATGAACCCTACTTTGACCTATGTTAATGCACCTTGAATCCCTCCCAACATCTCCCTCACTCACATCTCTCACTCTGGTGGCTACCAGATCGACCCCTTTAAAACCCTAAAACCTAGCCCCAATACCCTATAAAAACCCTACCCCTAACTTCGTTTCGACCCCACGAACCTGAGCAACACCTTTTCCTCCACCCTATAGCTCTCCTTATTATATCCCTATTTTATCCAGTTGCCTCTCTACTACAACACCACCTCACTGTGTGCGGGTCTATGTGGTCATGGCAAGCAACTTTGATCATTGGATCACAGTCAACAACTGACCAAGATAAAGGATCGACAGACCCAGAGCCTCCTACTCCCAACCTCTCCTCCTCTCCCTTGCATGTTCCTAGGAGGTTGTGCTTTCTTAGCTGCAAGATATCAGTCACGATCAAAGGTTGACTACCTGATCAATGGCTGAAGTTTTTCCCTCTTCCTTTTTTCTGGTAAATATCCCTCCTCTCTACTCAAAAAATTCAGTAAATGACCAAAACTTGCAAAAATCGTATCTTTTGATTCCTAGCTCCAAATATTATGAACCAATAGTCCATTTTGATAAGAAAAACCCAAGGAATCGACTAAAAATACTTTTGAAACCTGATTATATGTATTTCACTGATATTACTATATTTTTATCTCTTGCTTATACATTTGTCGAATGACTCAATAATCAAGATTAATCTTTTGGAACCCTAATATTTGACTCTGATGATTATCTTGAGACACTAAAATCAGGACTTGACTAATAATATAGATATAACCTTATTGGGTCATCTACTCCTGAATATGATTTCATGCCATAAAGTGATGATTAATATTGATTATGGTTCTAACCCTTACATTGTGACATAGTGATTACAAGTGTTCAAATTCTGGTGGAATACCTAATCTAGACCCCTAAACCTCACCCTTGAGGGTGATTTAGGAATTAAGTTCTCATTATAGATTAGTTGTGGATATCCATGATATGTTGTTAGAACATGATGATTAGAGCTTAAAATCTTGATAGATGGAAATATTGGTCAATAATGGGATACCACACCCAAGCAATAATGAGGCTTAATGAATCATAATGTTGGTCCTTGTGACTCCCTATTATAGATGGAATACTAATGCATAAATACCCATTAATGTGCCAGATCTTGACTTTGACTCTACTCTAACTCTCGAGATCTTATTATAAATCTTTGGTGAAAGGTATGCTTTTATATTAATTCCTCCTTGAACAGACTAGTGGTATTGAATGATACTTGTATGTACCTCTTGAAACTCTTGAATATGTATTAGTTTGAGATAAAATGTTCCCTATTGAGTAGTCTTCCGATTTTCCATATTATAGTTTGCAACAGACTTGAAAACATAAATGATGTTTCCCATTATGACTGCCAATAATACTTGTTGATATTGAGTACAAGTGACCTCCTCATTCGTAGGGGGGAACTTGTACGTGTCGATTGATCTCGAACTTGTAGATGTCAATTGACCTCCTACCACATATGGAGATATGGAGCTAGGTGACCTCCCCCATCTGGTTGGGGTGATGGAGCAACATACATATATAAGCATGCTTCTTGATATTAGCATAATGGGAATCTTGTAATAAAAATCTTACTGGATAAATGTTGTTTTGAAAATTGCTTGTTTATTATTTTGCTTATAAGTCCTTCCAAGTACTATATTTTGCTATATTTTTTTTCAATTGTTCAATATCTATTCTATTTAAAGCATAGTGATGTGTTTGCATTGTGTGCGTCTCAATTTACCTGATTTTAGGAAAGCCATATGGATCCTTATGAAGAATTGACTAAATCACTTCTGCTCATGAAAAACTATGATGGTATGGACAAAAATCTACAAAATCTCATATTTGGGTTGGTTAGATATGTAAACCTCTTATTTTATGAGCTATTATTTCTTATTGTATATGCTAGTGTGTGAGATCCTTTAGGGGCACTCAGAAGTGGGTACTTCAATCCTTTTATCACTGTCTAGGTAGTGCGATTGGGATTGGGGTAAGAAAGGTTCCATGATAGAAGTCCTCCCACATAATCATTATATTCCTATGCTCTGTGTCGGAGTTCCTCTACGCTTTAGGGGTTGTCTCTCCATAGTCGATGGTCCTTGTTTGAACCATGCACTAGCTCCTACAAACAATTTTTTAATGTGAGAATAGGATACTAGTGATCAATTGAAGATTTGACTTTTAGACTTAAAATTATAAAAAAATAAAAAAATGTGGCCTAGAGTGGCCGGTCATAGCACTTGTAGGTTGGATTGTCATTTCCTTGGCAACAATGCCAAAAACATGATATGTTTTACTACACGTATTAAATGTAAGTGCATGTATCAGGTAATATAGACCAAAAAAGGACCAGATATTAAACTTAGGGAAATGTGAATCTAAAGACTACTACTAACTATAAATCGATCATATAGATCTATTCAAAAAGGTCATTGAACAATTAGTTGACGAATGTCAAGATAAAAACTAAATTACTGAGGTTGTGATCACAATTGGAATGAATTCCTCAGGAATACAATTTCACCACAGTTTATACTACAATTCACATTACTCATCAACATTTAGCTCTCCTAACCCTGGACCAAGGGAACTGTAGTGAGAATTACCCGCTCTTGTAGTGTAATTCACTACCTAATCTAATACAAACCCCCACTCTCATAGAAATTTCATTATTAGTCAGACTCTTTAATGAATACTTTGGGATATATACCACAAAATCGTAAGCCTCTCCTGAGGTGCGGTGTAAACATGTAAATCTATGAGTTATACAACCCTTAATCCCTCTCTCAAAGCAATTAATTGTGTAAAAAATCAACAATGGTGAGCAAGCAAGATTATTCATGAAGAAATTGTAGAGTTATGTCCAGAAATTAGGAAAATTATATATTAACTCATAATGTCAAGTACAACATGTAATCAGGCTACTCTCAAATCCTAAGAAACTAGGGTTTTAGCCCCGCATGATTTTAGTTGACATACACATAGATGTAGAAGATGAAGGTGAGGAAAACATTAAATAATTAATGGAAATCCCTCGAGAAGATGATCCAGATGACTACCTCTAATGAATATGGAGATTTGCTATTTTTCAACTCCAAATTTGTCCACCAAAAGTGCTTGAATCATCTAAGACGTAACTTTCTCCTCTCCTTTCTCTTATCATGGCTCACCCTCATTATGTAATGAACTCCAACATGATTATTAGTGAGACGTCCGTCTCGGAAAATGAGATCAACGTATGCGGAAGCGATTAACTAGCAGCGGAATTATTGAAAATCACTAAAAATTAAAAATTTTTGTAAAGAGATTTACAAATGATAAAACTCTTTTATAAGGAAACATGATAAGTTGTTTACAAACTGATCCATCATTACATATCTGTAACAAACACATCTCGAAGATGATAAACATCAACTGCCCTATTAGCTGATCAAGGCAAGATACAAAATCTCAAGGCGTTGCACCGAAATCTCAGATCTATACTAAACATCTACTAACTCGTAGGATCTGAGAGTACAGAGACGACACATAGGACATACTATCTACAAGACTTAAGAGTCAGTGTCTCCACCTGAGGATCACTGTTATCCCTGATGTTGCTACTGCTGTTGTTGTTGCTCACCCACTGAAGGTTTCCTTCATCCTCGGTGTCTACCTAAAAAGTTGAATCCCACGGGGGTGAGACAATTGAATAATTGTCCCAGCGAGAGTTATAACTCTCCACCAGAAGCATTGTTATTGCAATAATGGGATAACATTAAGCAGTAGAACTATAAACATTCAACAATAGGTTTAACATTGTGTAAACTAACTGAAGCAACATTCTTTTAAGCAATCATTTCAATTATAACTTAATTGAATGACAAGACATATAATAATAAGGAATATGAAGAACATGTATACTAGTTATTCAACTAAAGCACTGTAAACAATGTATAATCAATCATTGTTTCTTGTAGTTCAACCTAAGCAAATATGCTACACGGCTGATTACATTTTTCAAACATTTTTATGCCCTGAGGAGATGAGTTACACCTCTCATACTCCAACCGACCATTACTAAATTGCAATCGGTACCATACATAGGTCATTAGAAGAGCCGGATTCCTATGACCTCATCCTCCCCAGTTAGTATGAGGAACAACATGCATGACATCTTGTGTCTCTGCCATAATAGCTTTCCTGGGTATTATGGCAACTTTGCTATTAGAGTTTTAGTGGCATTCTGTACTCTCCTCGCCATCGAGGGATTCTTATTTATCTCTCATCGATGCGGCATTAACAATATCATAGGGAGATTAGTGATACATCATCCCGGCATAAACATATAATGAAGGGTTGAGATATTAAAGGTACATCTCACATCAAATCCTACATTAGGACGTAAGGATATTCACGTCCATAACCCCCACATACTCAAAAGTATGCTCTCTAGGAGTTCCCTTAGGAAAACCTATTTCACCATCATTTAACCTCTGACAATGATGGATCTATGGTCAGGGCGCCACATGATATCATTATACTTGATTGTTTAAGTACATTATGGCATTCTTTTAGCATCAGGCATGTTTTCAAACATAAACCAATAAGACAACTGCTATAAAGAAAGAGTACTAATCATATCAAGTTTATGTCACATATTATTAAAACTGGGATATCAATCCCTAACCATCTCATCATTGTGATTCAAGAATATGGGTATTCAAACCCTTAGATTATCAAAACACTTGTTACCAAGTAACATATTGACATCAAGTCATTTAACAACATGACCTTGATTGTAGCAATGCAGATGTTTCTCATATCTCATACAGCCTACCAATCTCATATGTTACCTCTCACTAGGCAACATAGCTTATCATTATTCTTAAAGCTTATAAAGTGCTTTCAATATATATGGCATCATAACCCTTACCTGGCGATGCTCACCTCTTTATAAAAACATGCATGGTTAACACAATTGATAACATGCACATTGTATCTATATCAACACAATACAAGTTCTTTTCAAATTAAATATAAAACACCACGACCATTCTATCTTGTACGGTCGTGCTACATAAGTTCACCACGACTGTGAAACAATACCACGACTGGTTTCTATGGTTAGGGTTTCTCTATTCAATTTAATTAGGGTTATTTAACCCCTTTTACCTTCAAAGGCATAATGATAACTCATTTATTACTTAAGTGTAGAGTTTCATGTTTAAAAGCATAACTCAAAATTAGGGTTTACTATTCATACCATCACATTACCCAAGATTAGGGTTTACTACTCATATTCATTAGGATTACCTCCATTGATGTCCTCCAATTAGGTTAAGATTCATTAACCATCACAATTAGGGTTTCCATGATCTCACTAGGAAGGATCATACCCTAATTAGACACATTCAAACATATTGGATTTATTACTTGATTCTCATTCATATAGGGAGTCTTCTCTCTCCTCTTTCTATCAGATGATGTTTACATCACATATGATTAGGCTAAGTCAATTCTATTCTGACGGCATGGGTTGTGTCATTACTATTGTGGTCATTAAGGCTCACTTGATCAAAGGGTATTGGTCACTCTATCCCATCAAGGTACCTTTGTAATGATCACCATTGATCATGACATATATTAATCAACTAATTACTTAGTCCCTTAATCACTTTAGGTATCTATAAGGTTTAGGCTAATCAATCACTAAACCATTTTGACCACTAAGGCATCAAACGATTTTGACCTTTTTAGACCTTGAACGGTCTTGCACTCTAAACCCTCAAATGGTCTTGGACAATCTTTGAAACCGTTTGGTGTTGTTGACCATTTGGTCTTGTTGACTTTTGAAACCATTTAGTAAAGTGCACACTCAAGACCATTTGGTCTTGAAGACCGTTTGGCCAAGTTTGACTTTGAAACCGCATGGACACAACCGTTCTTGAAACCGCATGAGATCAAACGATTTGGGATCATTTGGTCCCAAACAGGCTTGAGACTGTTTGGTCCAAACCACCTCAAAACCGCATGGACCAAAAAGTGTCTCAACCACTTCAATTGAGTTAGGGTTTCCAATGTTGAACCCCTCAATCAACCATGAACTTGTTAGCCATTTATCAATTGAGTTAATTAGGTCAACCCTCTACTGATTTGACACTCAATTGACCCTCAATTGATCACCAATTAGGGCTTGGATCAATTGAATTAGGGTTTGGAATCAGTTACCCTTCAACACTCCTCAACATGAGTCTAATTGATTTGAATCCATGGAACCATCAATCAATTTGGTCATGACCTGACCCCAAACGGTCTTGGGATCGTTTGGATGACCTCTAAATGGTCTTGAGACCATTTGCTCAAGTCAACATCAAAAAGGTAGTCTTTGTGTAATACTTAGAGAGAAGATAAGATAATTGGAAGACTCTCTAGGTTTTAAATGAGAACCTTTAGGTCTAGTTCTTGATCAATTAAGGCTAGTTAGAGTAGGGAACCTTAGCCACCGTGAAGACGGATATGAGGTGATTATACCAGAACCTCGAGCCTAGACACCTCAATTTTCACCATTGTGGACTTTAGGGTTTCCATGGATCAAGGGACTTGAGATGTTATTTACCTAATGCATATGAGAGTGTGTATGCTCTAATACCAACTATCACATAATCGTTCTTACCCTAATCCCAATCCCCATGCCTAGATAGCGATAAAGGGACTGAAGCACCCGTCCCTAAGTGGCCCAAAAGGATCTCACACTCTGACATATATAACAACAAATAATAACTCATAAAACATGAAGTTTACATACCTAACCAACCTAAATATGATATTTTGTAGATTTTGTCCATATCATCAGAATTTGTCATGAGTACAAGGGATCTAGTCAATTCTTCATAAAGATCCATCTAGTTTTCCTAAATTCATGTAAATCGAGACTCATAGGCATCGATACACTATGAAAAGAACATATATTGAACAATTGAAAACGTTTATAGAAAAATATAGTACTTGGCATGGCTTATAGGAAATATAATCAACAAGCAATTTTTAGAACGACATTTATCTGACAATATTTTTATTACAACTTTCCCATTATGTTGATATCAAGAAGCATGCTTATATATGTATGTGGCTCCATCACCCCAGATCGGGGAGGTCACCTGGTTCCATCGCTCCATATGAGGTAGGAGGTCAATTGACATGTACAAGTTCGAGATCAATCAACATGTACAAGTTCCACCCTCCGAATAAGGAGGTCACTTGTACCCAATATCAACAAGTATTATTGGCAGTCATAATGGGCAATATCCTTTATGTTTTCAAGTTTGTTGCAAACTATAATATGGAGAATTGGAAGACTACTCAGTAGGGAACATTGTATCTCAAACTAATACATAGCCAAGAGTTTTAAGAGGTACATACAAGTATCATTCAATACCACTCTTCTATTCAAGGAGGAATTAATATAATAGCGTACCTTTCACCAAATATTTATACTAAGATCTCAGGATTTATAGTAGAATCAAAGTCAAACCCAAACACATTAATGGGTATTCATGCATTAGTAATCCAATCTATAATATTGACTATATCTCGTGGCTAAATTCCTAGAAAGACCTAAGTCTAGATCATTCATTAATTCTCGATACAATAGTAACAAAATTGGTTATTGATATCACAAATGTTGCTCTAGTGTCACTTGAATATTGCTTAACTATTACTTTGGATATTGAATATCGATGAATGATCTCCCCTAAGGTTTAAATTGGAATCTAAAACCAAAGCTTTGAAATATTTATACCTATGATCTTGATGTCCAAACTTTAAACCTCGATATTGATGTATGAAATCTTGAAGCATGATTATGAATCTTGATATTGATGTGACTCGTATAATCACCCATGTGGATCTTGAGATCACCCATGATATGTCTAGTGATTTTCAAATCCCCAAAAACTCAGATGTTGAAGGTGTTGACTCAGTAAAAATTTTGAGGATGGTAATGTTGAATATATGCATAGGTTTAATTTCCTAAAAATTACCTAGGTCTGAATCAGTCACCCAGATTGAATGTACTTGATGAAGAAATTGATGCTCAAATTTTGAAATATTTCTAAATTGTAATTTATGGGTGGATAATCACACTTGTGGTTTGGATAATAATCAAAACCCTAGACTTACATGTTTAGAACCTAAAACATTTGATGTTTGAATCTTGAATCTTGAATTATGATCTTGTTAGTACATGGCCCAATTTAATTTATGATGTATAATCTCAACTCTCAATCCCAACTCTCACTCAGTATGGAGACATGACTTGAAAGTGAACTCAATTAGTGAGTTGTGATCTTTGGACCTTTTTATTGATAAATGCAAGTTTTTGAGAGGTTGTTGATGTGGTTATAATGTTCAAGACATGCTTTTGACCATATAGTTTAGGATGTTCTAGTATTTGAGGATATGACCTAGATTGGATAGTCCCAATTTTTTAGAATGTTTTTGAATTTTGGGGACAAAATTCCTCTTGAGGAGGGAAGGATGTGACAACGTGCATTTTGACATAAATATGGGTTAGTCACTCTTTTGCCCTCATTATGTTCACTCATGACCTCAATTTATTTACCTTAGCTACTTAATCAATGTTGATACTCAAATTTCAAAATATAATGATCAATGTGGATTTTTTATGCCTTGTGACACTACAAATTAGGTTAATTTATCACTTTATCCAAAGAAATACAATTATCCATATAACTACTTCTTTTTTACATTCTCAAATGTTTTCTAAATATTCTACACATTATTTTGAAACTTTGATCCAAATCTCATCTCAACCGGACATTCATACAATTTCCTACAATTTCTTGAAGTTATATGTTAAAAATCCCTTTATTTCCCTTTTTATGTGGCCCATTTCTAAGTCAGCGGTTTGTGGCTTAGGAAGGGGGAGAACCTCGGCCCTTGGATTAGCCATCCATAGATAACTACCTTATTGTGGGGCCGACTGGTCATCTCCTACCTCCCTTGATCAATGGGGAGGAGTTATTGGGACCGAAATGTGCAATCAACTTAGTCCGACCGAGATTCAAAATTCTAATCGCATGGAATTACTCGTCTAGAAGTTTTGCACCCAATGAACCCTACTTTGACTTGCATTAATGAACCTTTATGACCTCCTAATGTCTCCCTCACTCACATCTCTCACTCTGACGGCTATGGAATTGACCCCTTTGAAACCCCAAAACCTAGCCTCTATACCCTATAAAAACCCTACCCTTAACTTTGTTTTGACCTCGCGAACCTGACCAACACCTTTTCCTCCATCCTATAGATCTCAAGCTAATATCCCTCTTTTATATGGTTGCCTCTCTGCCATGATTCCACCTCACTATGTGTGATTCTATGTGAACATGGCGAGCAACCAAGATTATTGGATCACAGTCAATAGCTGACCAAGACCAAGGATCGACGGACCCACAACCTCCCTCTCCCAACCTCTCCTCCTCTCCCTCTAACATGCCTAGGAGGTTGTGCCTTCTTATCCACAAGATCTCAGCCACGGTCAAAGGTTGACTGGATGATCAACGGACGAAGTTTTTCCCTCTTCCTTTTTCTAGTAAATATCCCTCTTCTCTACTCGAATAATCCAGTAAGTGACCAAAACTAGCAAAATTCGTATCTTTTGATTCCTAGATCCAAATATTATGAAAAATAGTCCATTTTTCTCACAAAAATTCAAGGAATCTATTAAAAATACATTTGAAGATTGATTCTTTAGGAATTTCACTAATATACGTAGATATTTTATCTCTTTCTTATACATTTTTCTAATGACTCAATAATCATGATTAATTATTGAGAACCCTAATATTTGACTCTGATGATTATCTTGAGACACTAAAATTATTACTTGACTAAGAATCTAGAGCTTACCTTGTTGGCTTATCTAATCTTGAATATGATTTCATGCCATAAAGTGATGATTAAGCTTGAATATTGGTTCTAACCCTAAAATTATGATATTGTGATTATAAGTGTTCTAAATCTCGTGGAATACCTAATCTAGACCCCTGGACCTAACCCTTGAGGGTGATTTAGGAATTAAGTGCTCATTGTAGATTAGGTGTGGATATCCATGATATGATGTTATAGCATGATGATTAGATAAAACATTATTGTCATAGACTTTATCTATGGAGAATTAGGTCAAGGAATCAAAATCGAGTGGAAGGGATTACCTTTCCAACTCTAAATAATCAACATGATGATAATTTAGAGGTAGTCATAAATAGGCATGTGACTAGGATTAGGAGAATCAAAACTAGAAAGTATAATTCAATCATTTGGGTATGCATGATTCAATAAGGATTCATCCATGTATAACTATTCTTGTTATTACTCTCTGTATATTAGTCATTAATGTACAAAAATGACTACTAACATGGTTGAGAATATTTAAGTTCAAAATAGAGACGATTAAATAGATCAAATTCAGATGTGAACATTCAAATCCAATGATAGGTTCTGAATCATTGGGTAGCGATCCAAATACAACATGGCATCAAATTTCAATTTTAAAAGATATGGTGAGTACAAGGTTCATTTCAAAAAGTTACAAAGGGTTGCATAATCAACAGATCATAATCTAGATCTAGTAATGATTTCATTGGTTCTTTCATTGCTAGAGGGTCTTGATATTGACTTCTAACTAATCACTAGATTTTGCAATTGAACATATCCTTTGTTGCAATTCCAACCTCTATTTTTGTCTCTATCTCCATGACTAAGGACTTGGATGTAGGGGCAAAGGAAGACATGGTGATTTGGACTCCTCCAGGAACTATTGATGTTATGTATCTTACATATTTGGTCTTAGCATCCATCTATATTTTGTTTTGTACTTCCAAACCATCATCCTTGATGGCCCTTTTTAGTTCATCCTCATCACCATCAACATTATTGTGCATGGGTTTTTTCCCTTCTTCACATCATTCTTAACTTCTTCTTCTAGAACTTTCTTATTCCCAATAGTCTTTTCCCTTTCTTCACGTCTTTTCTTCTCATTCTTCCTTTTATAAATCTTCCCTTCTTGATCATAATTAGTCCCAAAGGGTCTTACTCTTTGACTACAGGTTTGTGGGGTCATCTATAAGCTACATCCATTTATGAGTCCTTTAATCACATAGGTCGAGTTAAGAGTATATCAGATTATGGGATATTCATCTATATATTTTCAAAATTTATTTCACAATTTTTTGGTTCCCATACTACCAAAAAATAGGGAGAGTGCAGATCCAATTATGATACCTAGGAAAGGAACATATGAGGAGTCACCCTTCTTCAAACTAATAGGTAGTCTCTGTGTAATATTAGAGAGAATGTACGATAATTGGAAGACTATCTAGGGTTTCAAAAAAGAACCTTTAGGTCTAGTTCTATTACAATTAAGGACCTGGTAGAGCGGGGAGTCTCAGCCACTGTGAGGACGGATAGGAGGTGATTATGCCAGAACCTCAATCCTAGACACCTCAATTTTCACCATTGTGGACTTTAGGGTTTCCCAGGATCAAGGGGCTCGAGATTTTATTTACATAATGCATATGAGAGTGTGTATGCTTCGATGCACCTGGAACATTAATGGGTATTCATGCATTAGTATTCCCATCTATAATAGGGATTCACAAGGACCAACATTAGGGTTCATTAAGCCTCATTATTGTGCTTGGTTGTGGTATCACATTATTGACCAATTTTCAATCTATCAAGCTATTAAGATCTAATCATCATGTTCTAACATCATATCATGGATATCCACACCTAATATACAATGATCACTTAATTCTTAAATCACCCTCACAGGTGAGGTCCAAGGTTCAAGATCATGTATTCCATAAGATTTAGAACACTTATAATCACAATATCACAATTTTAGGGTTAGAACACATTCAAACTTAATCATCACTATATGGCATGAAATCATATTCAAGAGTAGATAATCCAACAACTTTAGATCTAGATTCTTAGTCAAGTCCTTATTTTAGTTCTCAAGATAATTACCAGAGTCAAATACTAGGGTTCCCAAAGATTAATAATGATTATTGAGTCATTAGACAAGTGTATAAGCTAGAGATAAAAGATCTATGGATATCGGTGACATAGACAAAGAATCAGGCTTTTAGCCAATTAATTGGGGTTTTCTTATCAAAATGGGCTATTTGTTCATAATATTTGGAGCTAGGAATCAAAAGATACGTTTTTGCAAGTTTTGATCATTTACTGGATTTTTCGAATAGAGGGGAGGGATATTTACCAGAAAAAGAAAGAGGGAAAAACTTCAGGTGTTGATCGGGCAGTCAACCTTTTACCACAGCAGAGATCTTGTGGCTAAGAAGGTGTGGCCTCCCAGGAATGTGCCAGGGAGAGGAGGAGAGGTTGGGAGTGGGAGGCTTTGGGTCCTTCGATCCTTTGTCTTGGTCAGCTATTGAATGTGATCCAATGATCACGATAGCTTGTCATGGTCGCACACACCCACACACAGTGAGGTGGTGTCACGGTGGAGAGGAAATGTGAGTAAAGAGGGATATGAGCAGGAGAGTTATAGGGTGGAGTAAAAAGTGTTTCTCGGGTTCACGACATCGAAAGGAAATTAGGGGTAACGTTTTTATAGGGTATCGGGGCTAGGTTTTATGGTTTTGAAGAGGACGATCCCATAGTTGTCGGAGTGAGAGATGTGAGTGAGGAAGACATTGGGAGGGCGTAAAGGTTCTTAATGAAGATCAAAGTAGGGTTCAATGGGTGTGAAACTACTAGACAAGAAATTCTAAGCAATTAGAATTTTGAATCTCAATTGTACTGAGTTGATTGCACATTTTGGTCCCAATAACTCCTCCCCACTGATTGCGGGGGGTAGGATATAGACAATTGACTGCATGATCAGTCCATGATCCACGAATGGCTGATCCAAGGGTTGAGGTTCTCCCCCTGCCTAAGTCACAGATTGCTGATTAGAAATGGGCCAAATATAAAGGGACATAAAGGGATTTTTAGCATATAACTTCAAGAAATCATAGTAAATTGTTGGAATGTTCAAATGAGATGAAATTTGGAAGATAGTTTCAAAATAATTGGTAGAATATTTAGAAAAAAATTTAGAACAAAAGATTAAGTTAAATGGGAAAATGTATTTCTTTGGATAAAGTGATAAATTAACCTAGTTTGTAGTGTCACAAGGCATAAAAAAACCACATTGCTCATTATATTTTGAATTTGAGTATCAACGTTTATTAAGTAGACAAGGAAAATAAATTGAGGTCATGAGTGAACATATGAGGGAAAAAGAGTAAATAAACCATATTTAATGCAAAAATGCACTTTGTCACAACTTCTCCAAATACCACCACCTGAAACTCCACCACCACATGCAAAACAACCAGAACAAGCAAAAATGGGTGTTGGTAGTGTGGAAGTTGAGGACCAGACTATCTGGGAGAAAATTGTGGCTGTCAAATTTTGTCTGAACCCATGATCTTGATTCCATCCGACCCAAAACAATCATATCTTTTATTGAGTTTTATCAATCTAGGTTAGTTTCGAATTTGGATATTGATGTTTGAATTGAAACTGGGTCGGTTCCCGATAGTGATTTGCTCAACCCAGATTGAATCTAGCTTGAAAATTTTAGAAGAAATAAGTTCTTATCATTCACACATTACTACATATCATGAATAATGAAAAAAAATATTATATGAGCATATTCAATTTTGGGTTTTACATTATGAAACCAAGTTCAATTCTGAACATGCCACCTTGTAAAAATTTTGGTTCCATGTCAGTTTCTATTTCATCTAATATGTATCAATCTAGTTGTTATCTGACCTGAAACTGACCCAAAACTGTTTTTTTTACAACCCTAGAGAAAATAAAGGCATCATCAATAAAATCTCAGTTGGGACCAATAAAAAGGCAAGCAATTAATGTGGGAAGTTACAATATAGATCTTGGTCTGGTGGCATTAATCAAATCCCAATCCTTTTCTGGCCACAATATGGAAGATCCAATGGCTCACATCAATAATTTTATGGAAAGTTGTGACATGTTGAAGATTTATAGGGTCCCAATAATAATGATTTATGTCAAGTAATTTTCTTACTCATTGTAAGATAAAGTAAAAGCATGGTTTCTAAGTCTCCCTCATGAATCAATAGAAACCTGGTATCCAATGGTCGATGTCTTCTGTAAACGCTATTTTCTACCCCAAAAGAATAATGAGTTGGTTGGATAGATCTATAACTTCAAACAACATGTAAAAGAGTCATATTCTACGGTGTGGGAGAGATTCCATAACATGTTAAGGAAGGATCTTCATCATGGGATTGACCTTTACGGTCAACCAAAGATATTCTACTATGGGCTGCATAAGGGAGAAAGAACCTCGCTAGATAACACAGGGTCAAGATTTTTCCTCAACAACAAGGCGTCAAAGTGCCATGAAATTATGAAGACCATGGCTAAAAATCAGTCATAGGGAGAGGAAAGAGAAGCTCCAACTATAGCCAAAAGTGTTGGAGAGTCCAAAGTAATCACAATAATGAGTGAGAAGTTGGACAGCCTAACCAAAAACTAGATCAGAAATTAGGAAGTTCATCTAGAGGCGAGGAAGAAGAATGCAAGTATATGTGGTACAATAACTACAGAGGAAACAATGAATATTCATGGAGTAAGGATCCTAAATTCTCATTGAAGGATTCTAACAACTTTCAATAGGACCTGTCTCAAGCACAACAGGGCAAGCCACAACAAGGTGGTACAGAACAACAACATCAGTAGGATAGGGGCCCCAACAAGATAGACAACATAGAAGACATGCTAGGCAAGATGGTCTGTCAAAAGAAGACAATAATATGTCAAACACAAAGCTGCCTGCAGAATCAAGAAGCACATATACGCAACATAGAAAACCATATTTCTCAAAATAGTAGCAGAAGTAGCATCCTTAAATACCATGTTACATCAGCAACAACAAGTTTGGTGAGGCTTTATGCGACTCATGGGCAAGAATAAATCTCATGTCCTTAACAACATTCAAGAAATTGGAACTGAAGTAATCCAGGAAAGTGACATGACCATATAGTTGGCTGACAATTCATTGGTGAGGCCAATTTGTATCTATGAGGATGTGTTAGTCAAGGTGGACAAATTTGTTTTCCAACAAATTTTGTGGTTATGGAGTTGCATTATGATCATGGAAATCAACTACTTCTATGAATGTAATTCCAAGAGACAACATATACGATCCTAGAGATGGGTAGAGGAAGATTGATACTTGGTATCCATGACAAGTGCTTTGAAATAAAAATGCCAGACTATCAACAAACGTCTGGTAATAAAGCACATTGTCACATGTTGTAGCAGTTGAATAGTGAGGTGTCTTTATTTATGGGGAAGCCATTTCTAGACACGGATCATTTCATGACAAAGGTTTAAAAAGGCACTTTGGCAGTGGATATTATCGAGCACACTAAGGAGGTTTCTTTGAAAAATGTAGTGAATACCATGATGATGAAAAGGAGAAGGCATGCATCATAAATATGGAGGATGATTGTACCCATTGTCATTCTTTGGAGGAGTGTGTTCTATTTATGAAGACATGGACATGCTTTGACACCAGGATCTATGAAGACTTAGGGCTACCTACGCCACCATTAATCCCATCATTGTAGTGACAGAACTTGAGTTGAAGCCCCTTCTATTGCATCTGAATGCCATTTTCTTGGTAGAAAATGAGAAACTTCCCATCATCATTTCAGCCTCATCGAGCATGCATAAGGAGGAGCAACTGCTTGTCATGGTGAAGAACCATCGAGCAACATTTGGGTTTATTGTAGACATCAATGGGATATCCCTAACTTTTTCCAACACAAGATCATAACTGAAGAAGGAGCCAAATTGATAGTACAACCGCAACGGCGCCTCAACCCAATCACGAATGAGCTGGTGAAAAAAGAGGTCGTGAAGTTACTATGGGCAGGTATAATTTATGCCATATTTGATTCTAATTGGGTTAGTCAAACCTAAGTTGTTCCTAAGAAAGGGGGGATAACAATCACAACAAATTTAGCAAGTGAGTTGATCTCTACTATATTGGTGATCGGGTGGCGTGTGTGTATTGATTACTGCTGATTGAACATCGTCGTGCTTAAAGACCATTTTCCACTGCCCTTCATTGATAAAATCCAAGAGTGGCTTGTCGGCCATTCTCATTTTTGTTTTCTAGATGGGTATTCTTGGTATAATCAGATTTATATTGAGCCACAAGACCAAGAGAAGTCTACCTTCACTTGTCCTTATGGAACGTTTGCATACTATCGGATGCCTTTTGGCCTTTGTAACGCACTGTCTACTTTGTAGAGATGTATTCTTACTAATTTTCAGGATATGATAGAGCATTGTCTTGAGGTATTTATGCATAATTTTTTAATGTATAGAGATTCATTTGAAGACTGCCTTTACAGTCTTGACAAAGTTCTAGAAAGGTGTGAGGACACTCACTTAGTGCTGAATAGGGAGATATGTCACATGATGGTGAGTGAAGGGATAGTTTTGGGACACAAGGTGTCCAATAAAGGAATAGAAGTTGATCCAATAAAAATTTAGGTGATCTCTAAGCTACCACCACCACCATTGGTGAAGGGTTTAGGAGTTTTCTAGGACACACCAACATTTATCAATGTTTTATAAAAGAATTTTCAAAGATTACAAAACCGCTTTCTGAGTTGCTAGAAAAAGATGTTGGATTCAATTTTGATGAGCAGTGTGTGAAGGCTTTTGAGGTGTTGAAGGAGAAACTAGTCTCTGTAGTTGTGGAATTGGCTCCAGATTGGAGCCAACCTTTTGAGCTCATGTGTGATGCTTCTAACTATGCAGAAGGGGTTGTTCTAGGACATTGCAAATATAAAACCCTCGTTGTTTTTTATGCATCAAAAACCCTTAATGATGCCCAAATCAATTATACTGGAACCAAAAAAGAGCTTTTGGCTGTGGTGTTTTCTTTTGAAAATTTCACCAATATTTGTTTGGGGCAAGGGTTATAGTGTGGACTGGTCATACAACGATGAAATATTTTTTTGCAGAAGAAGTATGCCAAAACTAGATTGATAAGATGGATTTTGATACTCCATGAATTTGATATAGAAATCAAGGATAAGGAAAAGATAGAGAATGTGTTGTTTGGTCATTTTCTAGGTTGGGAAAAGTAGATTAGAAAGACATAGCAATTCCCATTGTTGAGGTTCCTTGATGAGTAGTTGTTCGCAATGAAAGATAAAGACCCATGGTTTGCTAATATTGTGAACTACTTATCTTGTGGTGAGATTCCAGAAGATTGGGGGTATCAAGAGAAGAGAAAAGTTTGCACTCTTTGAGATTCTATGTATGGGATGAGCCAATCTTTCTCAAACAATGTAGGGACGAGATTTTAAGGAAGTGTGTACCTGAGTTTGAGTTTGACAGAATATTGGCACATTGTCACTACCTACCTACTGGGGGACATCATGCTAGCACTAACAACCAAAACATTAGAAAGTGGTTTCTATTGGCCATCATTATTTAAAGATGCCTATATTTTGTGCTTCATCGTGATGCATATCAACAAGCATAAAATATATCTAGGAGACAAGAAATGCCCCTAAACATTTTTTTAGGAAGTTGAGGTTTTTGATTTATGAGGAATAGATTTTATGGGACACTTTGTGTCTTCGAATTCCAATTTATATATTTTTCTTGTAGTTGACTACATGTCTAAGTGGGTGGAAGCAATTCCAACTTGCATCAATGATGCATAGGGTATTTGCACATTTGTAAAGGACTATATTTTATGTAGGTTTGGGGTACCAATATTGATGATAAGTGGTGGAGGATCTCACTTTATCAATAAGAAGTTAGTAGCTTTATTAAGTATAGAGTGAGGCATAGAGTAGGAACCCCATACCATCCACAGACATAAGGTCAGGTTGAGGTCTCTAATAGAGAGATCATGAATATTTTAGAGAAAATAGTCTCAACCAATAGGAGCAATTGGAGCATACAATTAAATGACTCTCTTTGGGAATACATGATAGCCTATAAACACTCATATGGACAACTCCATTTAGGTTGGTTTATGGGAGAGCATGTTATTTACCTGTAGAATTGGAACAAAAAGCCATTTGGGCTCTGAGAAAGCTAAACTACAATATTGATGTAGCAGGAAAGAAACACATGTTGGAGCTAAATAAATTTGATGAGCTCAAGTAATAGATGCCTATCAAAGCTTGAGGATATATAAGGATAGAACCAAGAAATTCTTTGATCACCATATATTTCAGAGAGTGCTTACTCTAGGACAAAAGGTGCTCCTATTCATTTCTAGGATGGAATTGCATCTAGGAAAATTGAGTTCTAGATGGAGTGGGTCATTTATGGTGGTTAAGGCATTCCCTCATTGAGAAGTGGACATTAGTGATGGAGTTGATCTATTTCTTGTAAATGGGCAGTGGTTGAAACACTAGTATGGGGGAGAGTTGAGACATGACGGGGAGGAGTTGAAATTCCTTGAACTTTAGTGACTTTTTGCATGATCTGACCGTAGATCCTATGACATAAAATAAGGGCACTTATTAGGAGGCAACCCAATTTCATTTTATCTTGCTTTAGTTTTTGTTTTTCACATTCTTATTAGGATTTTTTATTGTTGTAATTTGCATTCTAAGTAGTTGATCTTTTTAGATGTAAAAAAAGGTACCTTGGTTCTTTTTGTTTGGTGTGTAGGAAGTAGAAAAGTTGGCACCACCGATAGCCCATGCAGTGGCATCAAAACAAAAGCAAAAATAAATAGGGAAATTTAAAGTGTGAGTCGATACCACTGAAACTCCTTTTAGTGGCATCGACATTCCATAGAAAATAAATAGTAAAAGTAAAGACCACTCGGTACCACTGACAACCAAGTTGGTGGCACCAATTCCTTTAGATCCAGAGCTAGTTTTCCTATACAAGTTTGATGCCATCAACACCGCGTCGATAGTACCAACACCTAATGACACACCAGGATCGAGATATCAAGGTGATGTTTGAGAGTACCAAAAAAATTAACCACTAGGTACCCCCGACCTAGAAAGTTAGTGGCACCAACATTTTCAATAGAGTCAGTCAAAATGTAGCTTGGTACCACCGACACAATAGTCGGTGGTACTGAAATTTGAAAACTAAAAATTTAGGGATGCATAATTTAATATAAAATATCTTCTCCATCCTATGATCAGTGGTATCGATTCGAAGATGCCTTCCAAAAGTCAGTACCATCAACAGGGTGTCGATACTACTGGCATAAAGAAATTTGTTTGTCACTACATCAATGGACACGATCTATCAAGATCAATGATAGACACCGATTTCATATGGATCATTGGGGGATGAGTCGGTTCCATGACATCCATTGGTGGTACCTACGTAATGTGTCAAGGATTTTTATTAGCTATAAAAGGAAAGGTGTAGGTTATGATTCAACCACACCCATACCATCCCCTTACAATCAAAGAAGCACCAAGATCCCAAGCGATCAAAGTCTTCATTGTGTTGTCTTTTTCATCCCTTTCCTCTCCTCATGCCCATGGTGACAAGGAGGTCATATTCATCAATGGCAGGAGCCAACATGATGGTGCCCAAGCCAGTACACATGGCTTATGTCAACCACGACTAGAGGAAGCTTTATCCATGATGTAAGCTTCACCGAGAGCCTTCTACAAGTCATGTCCTGGATAAAGCATGGTGGGTGATCACCCCTTCTTTGGTGATTGGACCACCTACCAGGAGATTTTCTATGAGTTCCTGACATCCTTGGAGGATTTCTACATCCCCTATCATGAGGAAGACTATGAGGAAGGATGGGTGCATTTTCTCCTCTACAACACTATCCACTACTTCACATTGGTAGATTTCAATGCCACATATGGGTGCCATTATGGGACGTGTGGTACACGTCCGGTGACTTCGACATGGCGGATAATGACGAACTTGCCACAAGTATTTACAATCAACTGATACATATCTTTAGTCATGGACATAGAGCATCCATTTGCTCGAATTCTGTGCCACTATCTCATGAACACCATCTTCTCCATGTCTAGCCAAGACAAGGGGAAGGTACAACAAGCTGATTTTTATGTCCTTTATGTAAGGAAATACAACATCAGGTAGGAAGTAGAAACAAAAAAATACTGACATATTTTCCATTAACCAGAAGATCACGTCAACAAAAATGCAATAGGAAAGATGGTTTCACAAAGATATACATGGTCCTGGAGTAAGTCCAGTGACAATCCTTGTCAATGTAGATGCACACTCTGTCTTAGACGGTGGTTGTGCAGCTCCAGGTCACACTCAGACTCGTCTGACTGCTCCTCTATGGATAGTAGACTTGGACAATTGCTACAGTGGATCCTCTTATTTTATCATATTTAGATGATTTTATGTATTCCCTGGCCTTATACATGTTTTTCTATAATTTGTAGGTACTTCATGAATAGTGAAAAGTCGGTGCCACCGACCCTTTAAAGTCGGTGCCATCGAAATTGCAACATCGGCTGGGTGATAAAAGATTAGAAGTCTCGGTGCCACCGACCATCCTATCAGTGGTACCGACTCAGCAGGGCAAGGACCGCACCCAAGGCAATCGGTGCCACAGACTTCCTAGTCGGTACCACCGACTCTATTGGAAATCAATAATCAAGTTATATCGCCCAGATCCGACGGTCCACGTTATGTGGTACCATAAGTTGGCCCATGACCTAAAGGAGGACGGACACACCGAGGGAAAACTGGGACATGTGTCGCACATAACTCGGAGAAGAGAGAGAGAGGAGCACGGAGCTGAAGGATGTCAACTGGGAGATCTGAGCACCTCCAACGGACAATTTTGCTGTCGGAAGACTATAGAACGTGCATTTCATGAGGATGATCATCCAGAACATCTTCTCTCCAGGGGTTACATGAATTTCTTTCATGTTTCCCATGTTTTTATCCTCTCTCTCGATGTATTCACAATTAAAAACCATGCGAGGCTAAACCCCTCCTTTCCTTAGGACCCGGGAGTAGCCCGGGGAATCATTGTATTAACTTTTGTATGAATTAATATAGTTTTCTCTTTATTCCTGGATATATAATTGTGAAACTGAATGATCTATCTATGCTTGATCGCCATTGATAGAGTTTTAGACTAATAATTTCTCCGGAAGGAAGATTAAAAGTTTAAAAATCACAAGATATACACCTTCCTATGTGTTCCTTGGGAAAGGTAACGTACGGTTAGTGGAAAGAAACCTAGAGTTGTTGATAATGCACCCAGACTACGATATAAATTGCTACATATGTGGAATTGGCTTATATCTAGGTAGTGAATTACACCATGGAAGCGGGAAATTCTGACTATAGGCTTTCAATCCAAGCAGGAGTAAAATGTTTGTTAATTTGGTAGAAATAAGATATAATGAGACCACGTGGTGAAATCGGTAATCCTAAGGAATACATCTCATTTGAATCAACCACTATTAATTTTCTTTTAATTTTCTTTTACTTTGTTTCAACTCAAATTCAACTATTGTTAATTGACTTAGCTGATCGCACTGTAGTTAGTAGTAGTCACTGAGACTACGTCTCCCTGAGTTCAACTCGGGCCTCACATAGGCCTATATTACTCAACGCGTATACTTGCGTTCATACACATGTTTTTAGCATGTCAATAAACTATTTTGCATTTCCTCACATCTCGCAATCTCTCTCTTTTATCATCTATATAACTCCATCACGTTTCTGCCCCTTCTTTATTTTCTATCATCGGCTACCTATTTTCTACTCTTCCCTATGTCATTATTTACTTTTACTTATATCTTATGATCATGTTTATCACTCTTGTGTATGATTCCATATTCCATGCCATATAAAGTTTCAGATCATCCTTTTACTCTATCTAGTTGAAATTCTAAATCAATATTCTCCCTACTACCTTCATCATATGCATAATACATTACATGTCCTTCATTTCAAATCAAACGGCTCATGTAGGGGTTAACCATAGTTTCCTTTTTAATCAATCCTTTATATAAGAAATATAGTTTATCTTTATATGAGTTGTTCATTTATTTAGCCGCACCTTTGTTCTTCTTTTAAGAACTAGATCCATTTCATCACTAGGAACCTATTGAACACACTTGATGTCAACTAGGTTGCTACTAAATAGATACTTTGAATCAAAAGATAGTAAGGATGAATATTTTAAACTTTATGATAAAATTACACATTCCACACTCCTCGTTGTATCATGTAACCCTTCTTTCTAAGTCAAACTCATCATTTCCATCACTTCCTTTTTTGTTTCATCTTAGTTTCTTATCCTGGTCTTATAATTTACATATTTATCTAGTTCTCTTCACTTTCATTCTTCTGAACTTCACTTCTATGTACTTATTGCATACTTAAGTATTTTCTTCTAATTTTCTATTGTTGTAGAGTACATAAGTACATTTTACTTGATTATATGATCCATTCATTCTAATTGATTCTTTCTATCTTGGCTTTCCACGTATTTTTCTCTTAACTTTCCTTGATTTCAGATTGGATAAAGTTCCACAATTAGTTATATTAAGAAAACATTGATGACATCACATGAAATCCAAGATAGTATCTGACATATTTACTATGCATTCAAGTAAACAATAATTCATAATCAAAGAGATTTAGATATTTAACTATACAACAATTTCAACCATAGCCAAAAGTCCTAAATTTTAGTATATTGAGATAACCTCAACAATTACTTTAAGAGTTCTCATCTAGAGGTATTGTAACCATTTCTAATGTGATTTCATCATCTAAAATTCATCACAATAGAGAAATAAACCATTCCACATCATCTTGCAAAAGTTGAATCAAACAGGCAAATTAGGTTTTGTGCTCGCATACTAAGCAATTGAAGATTATTGATGATTTAACTCATTTTCATGCAATCTATTGTTTAAAGGAAGTAGACACTCACCCTAAGGTGTGAAAACACCTTAAAAACGCAACCCATCTCTGAAAATCTTAAATTCATATCAAAACTCGAGGAAATCATTGATTTCATCTTTCTTTCAACCCAGAAACCCTAGAAATGAGGGATTAAGAAGAAAGAGTGAGA
Organism: Alisma plantago-aquatica; assembly: GCA_963693085.1. Taxonomy (NCBI): domain Eukaryota; kingdom Viridiplantae; phylum Streptophyta; class Magnoliopsida; order Alismatales; family Alismataceae; genus Alisma; species Alisma plantago-aquatica. Next base: position 1,402,664,868 of record OY856412.1, read on the forward strand.
AAAGGGGAAGATTTGATACCATTTCAAATAAAATCAGAGTAGGGATGGAATCTTGACATGTAAGAGAAGATTCACCATGAAAGGATATGCAAAGAAGCTCAACTTACTTGATTTCATCATATCTCATATAGAGAAACCCTAGGTCAGCATCTCCACCACTTTCTCCTCTCAAAACCCTAGCTTTCCTCTCTCTCTCTAGAATTTCATTTCTCTGGAATGGATCACAAAATATGAGAGATCCTTGGGTGCTGGCTTGCTCATATAGAGAAATTCAGGTGCTTGGGTAATTTACACATTGACCCCTCACTATATTTTTCTTATTTCAGCAGATTTGTCTGTTATAAAAAAAGTTATTGTAATTCATTTATTGTAGAGGTTAAACATCCTACACAAATTATGAAAACTTTACATGATGTCTAAAATATGATTTTAGAGATCATGTATAGATTTCAGATCACTCAAAGCTACCAATAAATAATTAATAATCAAACACTACACTATTGAACAACACTCTTTCAGCATGATTGGTCAAAATATAGTTTGACCGAGAACCACATTCAAAGTACATATAAACATTACGAAATTGTTCTCTAGCATGCATGATTGAGTTATCCATAACATATCCAAAATTCAATTAAATAAAAAATACATAGAAAATATGTTAAATCATTTACCACAGTGCTATCATGATCAAATTCCATATTCATGTACTAACAAAACCCTAATTTTTTCCAATTAGGGTTTACATTTCTCAAACCCTAAGTATTCAAACTAAAATCATAATTAGAGTTTCGTATTAGGTTTGAAACATCACAATTGAGGTAATATCAATAATAAAGTGTAAATGATGTTCAATCTTATCAAGCATGTAATCACTCAACTAAAACATAATTTACCAATTAAGCACAAATGCGGTCATAACAATTCTCACCCCCCTTAAAAAGTTTCGTCCCCAAAACATAAATATGAAAACACATTATATTCAAAGTTTCTTTTGAACTTTTGAAATCTTATGTGTCACTATGCTCTTGTATTTCATATTAGAATGTTATTTTCAACATTAAGTCATTTGTTTCTCTTCTAATCTCTAGAGATCTTTAAGCAAGGTTCTCAATGATAGAAGAAGATTTTTTTTTACAATCATTAATAGGAAAGAGATTGGTAAACAAATATTTTCAAATCATGTCATGCCTTGTTGAGATGTTACCTCAGTACTGGTAATATGATCCCACTATCTTAATTCATACACTTCAATCTGTACTTATTTTTGTGCATCACATTAGAGTTACTAAAGACAATTCACCTTTCTATTTTGAATTTCACTATTTTTCCACTCTAATAGAAAAGCACTCATAAACTGTAAGACTAGAAGTAATAATAATTGTATAAAATTGAGTCAATCTACTGATATGAATGATTGAAACCATAAACTCATTCCCATTTAGTATACTTCTCACACATGTACAATTGAAGTCATATGTAAAACAAATTTTCATCCTTTCAAATGACTTCAACAAACTATACTTCTTTAAAACAAATTCGCATATTGCTGAAAACCATTTGTTTTCTCAGATTTCTCTTCTTATGCATTACAACTTCTTCTTACTTATCCTTCTCATTCTTATCATCAAGAATAAACATCCCTAATATTGAAACATTCAAGGTAAGAATAGATTATTCATCACTACAAGAATTTATTTTAGATTACACTTTGCTCATGTTCCACTTCTCCTTCTGTTCAAATCACACTTCTTATATTTCAAATTTATTTCTTATCCTTCGTTCATACTCATTTCCATATTGTTTATCTATCTTTCACATTTGCAACCTTTAAACCCATGAATACTAAAACTGCTATTTTCTTCTCATATTGAGGATCTCATGATTTTATTTTATAGAGATGTTCATGCTCAAGGTCAAATCACTATTGACATTTCTTTAACTATTACAACCCTAAACTATCTAGGGTTTGGCCCTTATCAATAACATGATGTTATTGTGACATGATTTTACTCTCTTATTTTGATATGTAAACATTAGTTCTCTTAAAGTTTACTAAACTATAGTAAGGATGAATGAATACTTTAAACTTTATGATAAAAGTACACATTCCATGCTCCTCTTTATATCATCTAACCCTTATTTCTAAATCAAACTCATCATTTCCATCACTTCCTTTTTTGTTTCATCTTAGTTTCTTATCCTAGTCTTATAATTTACATGTTTAACTAGTTCTCTTCACTTTCATTCTTCTAAACTTCACTTCTATGTACTTATTCCATACTTAAATCTTTTATCCTAATTTCCTTTCGTTGTAGAGTACATAAGTACATTTTACTTGATTATATGATCCATTCATTCTAATTGAATCTTTCTATCTTTGATTTCCATGTAGTTTTCTCTTATCTTTCCTTGATTTCAGATTGGATAAAGTGGCTAGTTCAGTTCTCTTTATCCATCTTTTCTTCTTCATTTTGTATGTTACATACTAATGTATTTGTTGTATCTATATCCCTCTTCCTTCATTTCCAATTTAGGGTTTCTTATCTGAGACCCCGAAGTTGGATCTCATATATAAATTCTTATTGATTCTTATCTATTCTAATCTGTCCCTTATATTTTGACATCTTAGTGTATGTACATTCTCACTATGATGTGGGTCTCATTTATCCAGAGTCTACTCTTATTATATTGTTAATAGGAGTCATTAGATCCCAATAATGTACCCTGCTAGCCGAACCAGGATGAACCTACAATCATGAATCCAAGAGCTACTCAAGATTAACCAACTCCTATTCATCTCAAACATATGGAAAGAATATCCAATTAGGGAAAACTCATTTAAACATAACTTCTGGTCAACTTGATACAAAGAATAATTGAATCAACTTCATGATACACAACAATCTAAAAGAAATATATACATTCTACCAACTAATAATCTAAATTCATATATAAGAGCATTTATATTGATCTCCAATCAAAAAAGCAATATAAAGTAAGGGTTGCATCACATTCTATCTTTAATCTCTTACTCCTTCATTACTTTCCAATCTCCTAACCCTGATATTTCTAGAGTTTCTCTCTAGCCCATCCTTCCTCTAGATACCTTGCTAGGTCATCTAGAGAAGAATAGACATAGTAGCTTGATACTGGTCAACCTAAGTATTCAGATACAGGGCCAGGGTATCTAAATACTCAGACCTCCCAGAGCGGTAGACACATCACATCCTAATTGTCACACTTATAACTCTGACTTTCTATCCTAATGGTCCCTGAAAACTCAACCTAAGCTCTGATACCAAGTTCTTACACCCCATCCCATGACTACCACTAATCATGAGATTAGGGCATAAGTTTGAGGATTATACTTAATACAAACTTCGCTCCCAAATTTTTTCCTTTATTCAAACTATTTGTTTTCTCGCATTCAATCACATAAACAAACTTTACAAAGGAATTAAACCTTGATTACTCTAAAATGATCTCAACATTAATGATACACATCTAGAAATTCATTTTGTTCCTCACACTTCCATGTACATACAACATGATAACCAGATATATACTCTATTATTAAGGAAACAAAGATACAAATCATCATTTAGAACTCTCTCTCAACTCTATACAAGGACCTAGAGTGACAGGGACCGACTAAAATTAACTAATCTCATAATTAACTCCTATGGAAGATCTACGCTAATGCAATGACATCTTCGGTCCATGAGTTATACCTAAAAATTGTGAGTAGAGGGGTGAGCCTACTCTCTCAGTGAATGAGTACTTCAAAGAAATAGTCTAAAGCACTGATATAATTACAGATTTATTGTTAAACAATTGATATCAATTATAACAGTAGTAAGCTTTTAAGAGACTAACCATTCACAAACATAAATATGTCAAGATACTCCAGATATCTAAAAGACTGAATCAATATCTGAAAATGCTTGATTAATCTCAAAGAGAAATAATAACTCAAAAACATAAAAAGGATAATTCAATAACTACACACACTTGGTTAACCTCTCATTCATATTATTATGCCTTGAACCCACATGAGGTGTACCACATGCGAAAGAATCGCAACAAGATGTGATCTCACTGTACAAGGCTAAGAAGCATGCTCGGGTTCCTAAGCCTATCTATCGAGTAAGACCATGTCTACATCGGGCCTCAGCATGTCTGCCTCTTGGCAGCTAATGGGAGTGATCAGATATCTCAGACTCCACCTCTCAACCTGGGTACTCAGGAGGTGAGTCAAAGCCCTCAGGCTTATAGTACATCAGTGGACCTACTGACAACTGATCACTACAACATGTAACATAGATACCATCGGCATCCCTGGTTAGTGTTGGGTACCACACAACTTTAAGGAGTTTGCCCTACTGGTCAAGACCCCCACACCCTACTAGTGTGCTCCAGTTTACCTTGATCTGGACTACCTCTAGTAGGAAAATTGTTTCCTCCCAATAGTGTAGGCCTCATACTCTGAGGATACTATAGTGTTCAGGGTATCTAAATGTCTATTTCACTCTTCGAGTTCACAATTCAATAATCACATCAACATATCTTAGTTTATATTTGTAAACTGTTTATTTCATGGATCATCTGATAATATTTACCATAAACTAAACTATTAATCATCACCACATCTCATACTGAGAAACATTGATATCACAATACTTGATTCACTAAACACCCTATCCTTAGAGCTTCATTTAGCTCATTCACTTATCACATGACTCACATAAGGATTTAATGCATCATAAACATTCACTGAATAAAAATTGCTTTCAACAATTCATATACAATCAACATATGTATGAAACCCTAGAATTGAGCAGAAATTTGGTTTCCATGCCATTCATTGATATGTCATAAATCAAGAATAACATTGAATCAATAAATTATATGATGTCAAGAGAAGCAGTTCAAATGGATTTCACAATATCTATTTGCAAATTACCAACTTTTCACTCATCTAAGTTTTCACCCTCTTTATTGAGATATCACATCACACAAAATCCAAGATAGTATCTGACATATATACTATGCATTTAGATAAATAATAATTCAAAATCAAAGAGATTCAGATATTTAACTATACAACATTTTCAATCATAGTCGAATGTCCTAAATTTTAGTATATTCATATAACCTCTAAAAATACTTTAAGAGTTCTCATTTAGGAATTGCAACCATTTATAATATGATTCATAATCTAAAATTCATTACAATGGAGAAATAATACATTTCATATCATCTTGCAAAAGTTAGATCAAACATGCAACTTAGGGTTTGTAATCGCATACTAAGCAATTGAAGATTATTGATTATTTAACTCATTTTCATGCAATCTACTGTTTAAAAGAAGTACCCACTCACCCTGAGGTGTGAAAACACCTTAAAAACACAACCCATCTCTAAAAATCTCAATTCCATATCAAAACCCTAGCAAATAAGTGATTTCTTCTTCCTTTAAACTCGAAAACCCTAGAAATGAGGGATTATGAAGAATGAGTGAGAAAAGGGAAGATTTGATACCATTTCAAATAAAATCAGAGTAGGGATGGAATATTGACATGTAACAGAAGATTCACCATGAAAGGTTATGCAAAGAAGCTAAACTTACTTGATTTCATCATATCAAGGATAGAGAAACCCTAGGTCAACATCTCCACCACTTTTTCCTCTCAAAACCCTAGCTCTCCACTCTCTATAGAATTTTATTTCTCTAAAATGGATCATGAAATATGAGAGCTCCTTGGGTGATACCTTGCTCATATAGAGAAATTGAGGTTCTTGGGTAATTTATACATTGACCCCTCACTATACTTTTTTTATTTCAATAGATTTTTCTGTTATAAAAAAAGTTATTGTAATTCCTTTATTGTAGAGGTAAAACTTTTTCCAAAAATTATGAAAGTTTAGAATGATGTCTGAAATGTAATTTTAGAGCTCCAGTATAAATTGCAAATAATTCAGAGCTACCAATAAATAATGAAAAACTAAACACTACACCATTGAGCAACACTCAGTCAGCATGGTCAGTCAAAATATAGTTCAACCGAGAACCACATTCACAGAACATCCAAATATTCTGAAATTTTTCTATAGAATGCATGATTGAGTTATCCATATCATATCCAAAATTAAATTAAATATAAAATATGCACAAAATATGAAAAATAATTTACCGCATTGCTATCGTGATCAAATTCTAAATTCATGTACTATCACAACCCTGATTTTTGCCGATAAGGGTTTACATTTCTCAAATCCTAATTATTCAAACTAAAATCATAATTAAAGTTTCTTATTAGGTTTGAAAGATCACAATTGAGCTAATATCATGAATCAAGTCTGAACAATGTTCAATCTAATCAAGCATGTAATCATTTAGGTAAACCCTAATTTAACAATTAAGCACAAATGTGGTCATAACACAAAGAGTTGTACATGTAAGAGGGCTTATTGACAATCATGTAATGGTCAAGAACGTTAGATAATATGCACACATACCCCAACCATAAAACTCACATGCATAGCATGGGCTCGTTCCTAGTCCATATAGAAAATCTGCAAGGGCAATCCACAGACTGTCAAAATACAAACATCCAACTATGAAAGCAGATGACGATGAGTCAAATCATGGATTAAGATTTAATTAAGATTTTAAGCACTCAATTAAGATAAACAAGTATGTAGTCAGGGATCTTACAGTAAGTAAGATATCATATAATAATACGGTACAACTAAAAAAGTACTAAAATTCAGAATGGTACAAACTAAAAATAAAAATCCCTAAATGTATTACAATTAAACAGAACAAAACAAAAATACAACCAAGATAGAAACTTCATAGTAGGAGTAACACCACCATAATAGAACTCAATATGAAGAAATCAATACACTAGAATGAAACTTGGTGGGAAAAAAGTGACACTACAAGAATAGATCCTAGTAGAAAAAAAGAAAGTAATACCAAATTAATGACATAACATGATAAATAAAATAAAATTTTCAAAATTTTAAGGAATGATCTCAGACATGTGGATTAGTAAAAGCACATGAATAGAGAAAAAAACGTAATATCAAGTCATCACAACCAGGGTAGTCTATGTCCATACTAGAAGGAACGTTGACATGATCTAAAGATAGCATAACAACACACAAATATTGTGTATGTATGTGAAGTAGTGCACACAAGATCATGTATCTCCATAATATCAATTTCTAAGGTATGATCTATATAGAAAAAGTTAGAAGCAAGCAAGAAATGGGTTGAAGGTTATATAACTCACCTCATGGATGAAGATGAGCGTCCAAACAACAAGGTGCCTCAAAAAGATAAGATGAAACCCTATATTGCACACCCAAATCTCCAAAACGGCTCCATCTCCTCAAGAACAAGGTGAATCTAGGGTAAAATAGAGAAGAAAGGAGTCTTCAACCATATTCATGAGTTTCCACCAAGAACTCTAGAGTTCCAACCATGGATGAAGAGAGAAGAAAGAAAACAACAATGAAAGTAGATTAGAGAAGAAGATCTTACTTGAAGAAAGCAAGAAACTAGGTTAAGAAGCTCCAAGCAACCCTAAAGAAGCTCAATCCAAGCCATCTAAGCTTTACCCAAGATTTAGCCTCCAAGAAGTTATTCCTACACAAAATGATGGTTTAGTGTCTCTCTAGAAACAAGAGCAAGAGGGAGAAGGAAAAGGGTCATTTATGGAAAAGGTGAGGGTATATATATCCAAGGAGAGAGAGAGAGAGAGAAAGGGGTCAAAAGGTTGAAAAGCTAGCTTACCATATGTCAAAATAAAAAAAATTGTCTCATCCATACACGTCAGAACACCCATAGTGTCATTCCTTAATGAAATCAGAAAGATACACTATCAGAAAACCCATCAGATTGTGTATATGCATCATTGGAAAACCCAACAGATTCTAGGGTTTACTTAGCCATATATGCAATTTTTCCCCTCCAACTAGAGTAATCATCGGATTATGGACCTCAAGGGAAGTCCATCGAATCCTCTACTAGAAGGAGGAACCATCAGATACTTCACTCACTAGGTGATACCATTGGATTTTCATCATACTTAAAAAAACCATCACTTAGGTGAGAAATCCTAAGTTCTCAACCCTAAGGAGCAACAATTTTATGGTACATCTAATGCACCAAAAGGAGAAAATATATCAAACATGTTATGAAAACTCATGAAGCACAGACATACATGTGACGATTACAGATACAAATCTTAGTTATAGAAAAAATGCATAAAGGTCCATATAAGCACATAAATTACAAAATCTAATCAATCAATATTTAAATTGAACTAAATTTGAAACATAGTTTCATCACATGATATCAAATCATGGATTAAGATTTAATTTATATTTTAAGAACTCAATTAAGATAAACAAGTATGTTCAACCATAAAACTGAGTCAGGGATCTTATAGTAAGTTAGATATCAAATAATAATATGTTACAACTAAAAAAAATACTAAAATGCATAATGGTACAAACTAAAAATAAAAATACCTAAATATATTACAATTAAAAAGAACAAAACAAAAATACAACCCAGATAGAAACTTGATAGTAGGAGTAACACCACAAAAATAGAACTCAATCGGAAGAAATCAATACCAACAAAATGAAACTTGATAGAAAAAAGTGACATTACAAGAACAGATCCCAGTAAAAAAAAGAAAGAAAGAAAGTAATAATGACATGACAGGATAAATAAAATAAAATTTTCAAAATTTTAAGGAAAGAACTCAGTCATGTGGATTAGTAAAAGCACATGAAGAGAGAAAAAAATGTAAAATTTCACCCCTTATTTATTTTGATATGTTATAAATTAACTAAGGGTCTTTTGGATTTACTTTTTATATGTATATATCATTTTCAAAACTAAAACATAAACAAAGAGATAAAGGAGAGAGAAGAAAATATTTTAGATCGCATATGCACAAAGGCCAGCACTTGCTAACTGCACCTACATTATCGAGCAACCATGATGCAGTGCTAGTAGCTTGGATCGCAGGCAGAGGAAAAGGGTGGGAGGGAGGATGGTTGGTGAAAATAGAAGAGGGAGGTGGTGGTGATATGTGGTGGTGAGGAAGGGCGACGACCGTCGGGTGAGATAGGTGTGGGAGTAAAAGAAAAGAAAAGAAAAGAAAAGAAAAGAAGAGGAAAGAAGAAGGTTAGAACCCTGATCTAAACACCATGTAGAGCAAATTGCTTTCAGTGAGTCAAATAAGAGTACTTAGTCCCCTCTATATGAGTCTAGATGTACATGGGCTGAACAAAACTAATGAAAAATATAATAAACCTAAGCACAACTAGTCAAATATACAACAATGTATAAATTAAATACTATCTATTTTTTAACATTATGTTCCATTAACTCTTTCAAAATTAAAAAAATTAAAGCTAATTTTCAATTCATAACTGAAGTGGAAGGCCTAATCCCTTTTTGACAAGATTAAACCCCTAATGCACGCCACAATCTCACGCTCATATTAATTCATCGCACACACACTCATATTAATTCATCGCACACTGATACCACATCTGGCACTACATTCTTCCTCCCTCGTTTCCTCCTTAGACTTTTCAAGATTGGGCCTCCCATCATCTCATGTGTTTCAAGTCCACAGGAAACAACTACTATATCATTATTGTTCAATATCCTTAGTTCTGTATAGGTTCCCCAAATTCTACCTTTCAACCAACATCTTTCATCATGTGATTACTTAGAATGTAACCACGTAATAACCAAAAATGCTCTAGAACCTCCGTACAAACAATTACTTAAGGATGTCATCCTCAATAAACAAACCTAACTTCTTGTACTAAACATAAAACCCATGAATAGAATACATAAACCATGAATAAAATGCCTAAAAAACTACTCCACCATGATGGTTCAGGCCTAACATTAGTATGACCCACTGATTACCATCAAGTCTGTATTGGGTAGCCACAAGGGCATGCCCAACCCACATTTCCGCTATAGTGATAAACATACAAAATTATATGCATATGTTTCTTCCCGGTGTATTGAGGTGAGATGAGTCTCAATATACAAATTATAAATGCATATACGTAGTGATATATGCTTGTTGTGTGTAAAATATGTGTAATATATGCTTGTTGCGTGTAAAATATGTGTAATACAAATATATGTATACAAACAAAACTAAAACAGAATAAATATTTTTTGTCAAGCATAAAAATAAAAAAGAGAAAAATACAAGAGTAAGGTTTAAGTGACTGTATTATCAAATGAAAATGTTCAACTGCAATAAAAAGTCTCGACTAATTTTCTGAACAAATTGTCTGAGATGATTTTATTTGTGGAAATTTGATAAATACTACAATACCATCATCCATGAGGCGATCCTCTCACATTGTAGGACAAACTCCGGGAGAACCTCGGACAAGTTTTTCAATACTATGTTGGCCCCAGCACTACCACTTACCTTATATAACTCACTTGTCCAAGTAAACTAAAGATGGGCGTAAGCAGTTCACGTGGCAGATTCAGCAAGCCCGACGACACAGATGAACATAATAAACAAGAAGAACATGACTAACATTCTTCACTAACCACTATGAAAAATATGGTCTTTAACTACAAAAAAAAATTGTAGCAAAAACCCCAAAATTTTTAGCCAAAAGCTTTGGCTACAATTATCCTTACATTTATAATATATAGCTAATACCCGTGTAGCTAATTGTTTAGGCTACATGTTTCAAACTTGTAGTTAGTTATGCCTCTGGCTACAAATTCATATGTAACCTTAATTCTAGGTAAAAATGTCCTTACACATAAAAATGTAGTTTCCATTGTAGCCAAATGTATGACTACAATTCAATTTGTACATATAATATGTAGGGAGAGATGGCATTGGTTACAATTGTATTTGTAGTTCATGTATAGCAAAAATTAGCACTTGCTAGACATGTAATTATAGATAGTGCGTAGTGAAAGATACCATGTACTATACATACATATGTAGTGAGAGACATTAAGTATCCAATCAGTCGCTTGCCAATATAGAGGGGTTTTCAATAAGAAAACAGATGAATGTTAATCAAGATCGAGTTATGCTTACAATGTCAACAATGATACTTTTATTTATATTTGAACAATGAGTACACATGGGGAGGACATTAACCTGGCCCCTGTTTTACAATATGCATGGGAAAAAGACACATGTATACAATATGTTCTTCTGACTACATCTATCCATTGCATACTCTATGTTCCACATGATCATGCACATCTTCTTGTATCTTGATTTTTCTTTTATATTTATTCCACCACTTGTATTATCCTTTTCTAGCTGCCTCCCTTTGTTGTAGAAATTTCTCTATAAGCCTTTGATATTCACAAAGAATCAACAGCAACTTCAAAGCATACAAGGCATCATATTGTCCTTTGAGCAAAGCACACTGAAAGATACAAAATAAGCTTCAATTCAACAATCAAATAGTTTGGTATTATGTATTAATTCACCTATAAACTATACAAAGTCATACCCCAGAGAGAATTTGGAGAGACCCAAAGTGAAGTCTAAGGCTCCCTCAACCTACCCCTGGTGGCCAAAGATCATTTGAAGCAAAGATGTCCAAGAAAATCCAAAGAACGGAGTCAAAGTGTTGATCCAAGACCCAAAACGGTTGTGGTACCACAAAACGGTCGTACTAGGTCACTTACAAATCAACATAACAACATACAAGTCAAGCAGAGAGCAGCACGGTCGTGCAGAACAGAACGGTCGTTCCAGTGACAGCCACCACGACCATGCACCACAAAATGGTCGTGCTATAGCAGACCAGAATGGTCGTGCAGCATCACCATGCCCAACTTCACCCAGCCCACCATGGCCGTGCTAGCTACCACGGCCATGGCGCCCTGACACCACCACGGCTGTGATGATCACCACGGTTGTGGCCATTTCATCCCAAAATTGACCAAAACCCTGTTAACTTTGATGGAATAAACCCACGACCGTACCCATCCACCACGGCCATGGTCTACCCTACCTACCAAGGCCGTGGTTCACCACGGCCATGCTACTCATAAAACCCATCTAGTTTGCTTCTGACTATTTAGATGTACACATCAACCCAAAACCTTCTACAGAAACATAAGGATCCTTAACATAAGCAATATAAAATAGAGAGGGACAAATGCAAGTAGAGTAAAGGGCTGAGATGAAGTCTTGGGTGAAGAAGTCAGATTACATGGAATTTAAATTAAAAAAAGAAATATTCCTACTATGATCTTGATAATAGGGAAACTCTAAATGCATGAGAGAAGCTATCCTCTCTTGGATTCAATGATCACTTAACACTAGTTTTATTGTCATTGGACTTAACTTCTCAACAGGGAAAATAAGCTATAATGATGCATGAGTTCAAATTGACGCTAAACGCATTCAGGTGAGCATCAAGATGACAAAAACCACCTGAACCTTTGCTCCTTGCAGCTCTCATTACTCTAGCCCACATAGATTCTTCTACTGCAATATTCTTTAAAAGTCCCTAAGGTATAGAATGCTTCAGTTCAGAATCCACTATACCCACCACCCAAGGCCAGGCTCACGAACACCCTCCCACAAAATACCAACTATCAATGCAATAGACATCATCCCAGCCACCATCACAATAGTACCAGAAGGCACTCCCTCTACATTCTTTGATTCCTCTATCTACTACAAGCATGTCAGCATTTCCACAGTGTCTAGTTGAGGTATTGCTTTATAGGACACCACAATAGTTGACATATACACCTAGCATACATCCAAAACCACCACCTAGTTTGTATCCTAATGGGGGTCCACCACCAATATTGTAACACTCGAACCCACTGCCCAAGGCTCTAGTAGAGTTTCAAGAATGACGACTGGCCCCAATGACCACCACTAGCCATAACTGCACGCTTTTTGTCCACTCACGTGTATGTCAGGATCAACTTCCCGACATGTCACCCATCCCAGTACTACTCCAAGCTGAGCACGCTTAACTATGGAGTTCTTAGTGATGGGCTCCCGGAAAAGGAGGTGCACCTTGATGATATGGGTAGTCCAATCATTCCTTTTAAGATCAACTTATCTGAGGCCTCAAATCCTGGGATGTTACAATCTCCCCCACTTACACTCTTGACGTCCTCGTCAAGGCTCAAATGTAAGGCCTCATAATCTCTTCCCCATTTCAGTGCAGGTCCACAATAGCACATGGACACCCAGCTCCCGATCACGGAATATCAGTGTAAGGGTGGCTACGTCAACCATGGACAGCCCTTTCCTACATGCCTGGACCGCACGGCTCAAGACTAGCATGCCATGCCCATGTGGGCCCCACCTACTGGAGGGGAATTGGCTCTGATACCAAACTCGCCTGACTTTTTATTTCATAAATCGCTTCTTTACGCCTTTATATGATCTAGTTTAGCATCTGATCAGTGTGGATTGGACCAGTGAATTTGTATGGTTAATCAAAACCTAAATTGCTCTGGTTGAATGTTGAAATCAGTAGCACACAACCAATAACGCGGTGGTTTGGGTGTAAACCCGGGCAGTACAGCTTTTAGAAATTTATCAGATGCACGATTTCAAGAAAATGACGAAGAAAGGTGCTAGATGGACGAATTCATGGCAGACTCTTGGATTTTCTACCCTACCTGCTCGAGATTTCTTCTGTGTGGGGTTTCATCTTCGCATTAGAGGTAAGTTTTATAACTTGCTTTACGTTTATTGCTTACCATAAACTTTCTAGATCATGTTCTTGCTTGAAAATGATGATTCATGCACTAAAAAGCTATGCTTGACTTAGATTTTGATTTTTATACTGTTCCATGTTCTGATTTCAGTTATATATGAACATGTGATCATGTGTGTGTTAGCACTAAGGTATAATATGACTTGGATTAGGTTGTTTTGACAACCTATGTTCACCCCCTTAGGTCGGGTATTGGACCAATTAGAAGTTTAATGATCAACCATTAAATACCCTACTGATGTTATCAATCAATGTTGACATTATCTTGATATTTGATGTTGATTAAGGAATATAGTGTTGATATAAAAATCTATAGTGATTTAATGATCACTAATGATGGTGGATCAGGTCTCTACAATTTATGGTGAGTTAATTAAATAGTTTTAGCATCAATTAATCCTTAGACCAATGGTTTCTTAGGTCTTGATGCAATGGTCGAACATATAATGTAATTGATGGTTTTAATATATAAACTTGACACAATGGTCAAGATATAATATTTATTCCTCCAATAAAGTGGAATTATAGATAATGTAATATGTTGGTCCTAATAATGGGATTTAGATGATTTCCTTTATATGATCAACTTAAGGATTTTACTTGTTGGCAATGGATGGCTTGTTCTAAATGAACAATTGATTGTGGGTTTTAGCCTACTCTCAATGGAACTTTTGGTGTTGTTAATCAAAGGATGTCTAGGGTTAGATGATGACTCTTTTTAGAGCACAAATCAATGACTTCATAGGTGGTTTATCCAAGGTGTTTACTTATGTAAACAACCAATAGTCTTACCTTTTAAACATCCAATGGTACTGGGTGATATTGTGGTATGGTGATATGGGTTGAATGATGATGGAACAAATGGAGGGTTACCCTTAATAAGTTAGTCTTACCTATTCACGCATATGAATAGAAGGGATGATAACCATATTGTGTTGACATGTAACCCTAATGAGGTATAGCTTGTTATACCTAGCTTTAATATAACTAAATGATGATAATTGGGTATGAATAGTCCTTGAATGACTAATACAATCATGGAGTACTCTATTATTGTTGAAACCCTAGTATGCTATAACCTGATGGTTACACCTTGATTTATGTGTGGATTCATACTTGAGAATAGTATGGAATGTGATGGTGATGCTTCACCTTATGCATTCATGATCCAATGGGGATGTCGTGAGTTAGGGTTTGTGTATGAGTGTTGGTTAGTAACATTGATATAATTTATCATATTGAACCTAACTCTAATGCAATTAGATAAAGATGAGTATTCATGTTTAACATTCTTATATGATGGAATGATGGTAGAATAACCTCCTTACTATGATCATAACCTTGATATGTTAATTGGTGGTTATTATAGACACATGGTTGATACTTTCTTATGCTAAACATGTGCATAATGAATATGATGAGAGTTAATAATATCTAGATTCCTTGTATGTTGATGTAATAAAGGAATGTTCTTAATGTTATTATAATCATGCTATGATTGTTTATAAATATATCCTAGCTCATTATTGCAATATTGTGTTGATCTGGAATATTAAATGTAAGTAATGTTGTTGAGCCTTGTTATAAGGCATGGAAAGATAATGATGATCTTGCAAGGAATAGTATGATGGTATTAATGACCCTTTAGGCATGGTTGAGCCCTGAATGAGGTGTGATCCTCTTATGTTGATAAGGGTTGATACCCTGTGATATTGTGAAAATGATTTATTTCTTGTGATAATATGATGACTAGTGTAGTCTTGGGAATGGCAAGTGAATAGTACCATGTGATGATGAGATGAGAAACTATGTTTCATACATTTTATATCTTTTCAAGTTTTGATATTTATATGTTTGCTAGAAGTGAATTAGGGTTTGTATGTCCACTTGTTTGATGCAGCCTTAATTCACCCAATTGGCATAACTAATCAAGTGCAACTCTAATCATGTAGTGCCCTGTGTCGTAGAACCATCTTCAGTGTCAGAACTTGCTGGATGGTGAAACGAGTATTCCTAAGGGAAACTCGGAGCGCATAATGTTGAGTATGTGGGGGTGGTAGGTTGAGGATATATCCTTGTCATCCACAATGCAGATTGTGGAGGTTGGCTATGGTCATGCCTCATACATCTGATGTGATTGAGAACGGCTGTGGTCGTGTCTCAGTGATTATAACATGATGTGATTAGAGGACAACTGCGGTTGTACCTCAGTGATTGGGTTTGAATAACCTAGTTTCTAGTGTCCTGACCTGTACCAAGGTCGGACTAGTGGTTTTTAGCTTGACTATATGTCACTGTGGTGGCAGCTTTGACTGATATGTCACTGTCTTTTTACTCGTACTGACCGAAGGGAAGAGATCTTAGGATACCAGCACTCTTAGATCTTGTACGAAACCGAATAGCCCTTCGTAGGGGTCGATTGGACTTTGAATGGTATGATTCAAATTCCCCAGGGCGTAATACAAGATTTCATATAGCCGTGTAACATATTTGTTTAGGGTTCTACACAACGCTTCACATTGGATGATAACCCTTGTTTGTTATCTTTACATAAAGATGATGCTTAGTGCAATTAAGAGATAATAATTATTCTTATGTTGTGGATCATAAGATTGTAAATGTGTACATACAATAGTCATGCTTATGTTGATAACTATATTTCTACGACTGATTATAATCATGATGCTAGATATCTCATGGTGTTAGTTATGTATAGCATGCTAGCCATGCCTTTGTAACTAGAGATGCATATACTGCTAATTATGCTTATCTAGGTAGTTGTGCTTATGTTGTTAGCTCTTCTTATAATGTTGATATGTTCAACCAATTAGACATGCTCATGTTGTTATCTATGATGTGTTACTAGACTTGCTTATGATGCTAGAATTGCATATGCTACTGAACTGCTTATATTTTCAACCAGATAAAGGATGATAGTTTGGTTAATAATGATAGTTATTATCTGCTCCTTTATGTATTTTGTTAATCATCAGTACTATTAATCTTATTTGTTATATCTGATTAAACTTTTTAACTATTTAATTACATAAAAATGTTGTAATCAATAAACGTTGTTAATGGTTATATTTCTTGCTGGGACTGGGTCTCACCCTTGTGGTTCGCCACATTTTTTAGGTAATCGGCAGTGACGATAACAGAACCACGGAAGTAAAGAGGAACTATAATCATGAATATTTGATAAAGTTGACTAGATGTCTAGTTTGTCCTAGAGTCGTCCCTGTACTCTCAGGTCCGAGCAGGAAAAGTTTATATATGGTGTTTCAAACGAATCAGACTTTTGTTAGCATATAAATGCTTGTTTGTGTGGCATATATGAATATTGTTCTCCTGTGTATATATGTTGTGGCTAAGGCAATAGAACAATTTTATCAAATTCGTAGCATAGTATGGATATAAGATATGTTGGTCTCTCATGCAAATGTTTTTGAGTAAGTGTTGACATTGAAATCGATTTTAATTTACCCATATATTTGGGTATGTGATTAATTAGTGATTGATTGTGATTTATGTTTTGGGTAATCTCGTTTAGCGTGATGGGTCCCGAAAAATATTTTATGGTCCAAGCTCTAACATGTATGAACGCCCCCTCAAATCAATTGAACTCGAAGTCAGATGCCCTTCCCAACAAATTATCCATGTGGAGGTGCCAGCCAAGATTTCCTAAATCTCAATCGTATGGCTGACCCCCCTCAAAAACACTGTAGAACCACCCAAGCCCTTCCCAACTAACATCCAACTTTACCCCACTAGGCCCTATTTAGTCCTGTCATTTCTTGTTCTTAAACCCTTATTGATCTTGTCCCTATAATGAACCCCCACACCTTCCACATCTCTGTCATGTCACCATAACTCATTGCCCTATTGAACACTACCCTACTGAAACAAATTATAATCATTATAAGGCCCTATTTCAAACTATCCTGGCATCCATATTCACTTCACATATACTACCAAAATGAGTCGCCCATGTATATTGTGTGACTATAAAGAGAATTACAATGTAATGGTAAGAATTTAACAAATTTAACTAGCAAGTTAGTTTTTTATCAGAACCAAGCTTCGCTAGACCAAAATCAAAGATTTGACATGAAGGTTGTTGCCCAACTGAACAATGCTACTCTTGAAGTCCCAGTGTATTATAGGTGGGATAACATGTTCATGAAGATATTCTAGACTCTTTGCCGCTTCAAGGGCAATATTCATTATCATATCTAAATTCAACTTGAAGGTTCCCTAGCTATGAGACCATGCAAGGTGCTTCAATTAGGAATTTTAGTCTCAAAAACCATAAATTTTACTTCTAGTAAATGAGTCTGAAATTAGGATAAGTAATATGATAAGTTTTTAGTAAACAACAAAATAACAACAGATAGCATATAAAAATTGGAGAGTAGTTGTCTGAGGAAATGGGCACCATGTGTATGAATGAAACCATGTATGTATATCAGCAAGCAACCTGTAGTAGCAATATCACAAAATCAATAGGAAAACTAACACCCAGTAACACCTTCACATGGATTCTTGTATGGTTGTCATTGTGTTATTATCGATGAGCATAGGTACATATATATCAGTAAAAAAATTCTTCGTCAAAGGATGCCATAGTCCTATGAGTTGCTTGGTCTGAACATAGTACTTGAGTTCTTGAAGTAGATAGTAACATAAAGACTCAAGCAATGCAGATTGGCTGAGAGAGACATAATCTAGAGTTCCACTCAAAGTGAAGGTTAATCTAAAATCAGAATATAATGCAATCTTTTGTAGATTACAAACCATTCTTTCTGACCATTCCTATTGGAGATGAATATAAAACAACTCAGGTTTATTGGCATCCACACATTTTAAACTCGTGCCATGAATTGTAGAAATAAAACATCCCTGACCCACAAGGGTGTGGTTCAATATTTAATTGAACTAGGAGGTAGCTCAAATGTCTAACATTCAATTCCAACTACTTTGCAATGTGATCTAATTTTCTTCTTGATTTGAACTCCAGTGGACATCAATATCCCTTGATTACCTACCCCACTCATGTCAGGCTTCTTCAGGGTTACATGGTTGTCTTTGGGAAATAGGTTCTTCTTCCTACAAAAATCCATGATAGACATCATGACAACAAAAAATATGGATTGTAGATCTAATTCTCGTCAACAGTAGAGAATAGAGGATAAGAATGTTAAAAAAACAACTCAGTAGTCAGAGTCGTCAATCAACAATGTTATTGGTGGTCAACCACTAGAGTGACCATTATGTGTTCCAGAGCTTGTGAAAGAAATGATTGTAAACATTAGAGACACAATAGAGATATGGGTGGGAAGGGATGAAGATTTAGGTTTGATTGTATCTTTTCTTTCTGTGTGACCCCCCTTCTTATCTCTATTTTATCCTACTCATGTAATCAAAGTAAGCTAAATGGTTGGCAGACTGTTTGTGTCTGCAAGACTAGGGAGATCGGTTTGTAATCTCCAACCATAATTTACATGTTGTATAGCTACAAAGGGATAAATAAAAACAAGGGGTAACATGAATTTGGATTAAAAAAAAGGACTGATGCCTTAGTAGTTTTGCATCTGAGTATATGCTCTTGGCACGCCAACTTAAAACTAGTTGTCTGCAACTCCGTACAAAAGCATACATTTAGTTCAAATTAGTAGACATGAGTAGTTAGAGACCAAACATTAAGAGGAAGTCATCTATACTGGATACGCATACTTGCCAAAAGATATGCATACTCACCAAGCACCTATTATAGACCAAATCTTGTTCATCACCTGTGTAGTTATTCATCACTAGAACAACTACATCCCTAAAGAAAATAGGATCATAAACAAAGCAAAATGAATGAACTCATTCGAAATTTGGTGATTTTAGCAATGCGCAAACTCACGAAGCAACATCATCATATACAAGGCAAGTACATACCCCAGTCTACCAACTCTTATTGCCTTATCGAACGTTCAATAAGTTCCATAATTGTAGAACACTCCCAACATATTATCATGTCTCATCTTGGACAATTAATAAGTTCATCTCAAAGAGAAAAACCAAGCACCATAAGCCTGCAACAGGGAACTATAGGAAAAAGATCAGCTAGATACCTCATGAGGACCATTCAGCCAGAATGTCCTGATAGAAAACAAAAGACAAGCAAGCCAGAAATTTTGGATAGCTTAAGAATGCAAAACATATTGACTCATGCTTATAACAAGCAACAAACCAATTAGAAACCCCAGCTAGACGAGCCTCACTGTCGTTATTTTAATGGGTCAAAAAATTTTATAACAATAGAACACTCTGTCATGTCATCATGATAATGAGGAGTATCATATACTATTTATGTTAAGACAAAATAAACCTGAGATACATTCTAAAGGAAATTATTATGTTTAGAAAGTATAGGTTGTGTTTTTGTAGTGAAGGGAATATGTTAAACCAACGGGTTGGCAGACTTACTTGAAAATATCCTACATAAATAGGAGAAGAGTAACACATTAGCACTGGTCAAATGTAGGATATGGTGTTGTGTAACCAATAAAAAGAAAAAAGAAGAGGGTGAAAAACTAAATACAATGGGCTTTTAGGTTGAATGCAACATCCATGCCTTAGAAAGAACATAAGAGGGTCTAAGCTATGGCTCCATGCACAAATTCATTCCAAACTCCAACGACAACAAATACATTAGAGGCTAATGCCAATTTTCACTAACTTCTTCTCGTTTCCCATTTCCCATTCTCTGTTCCAGTAGCAAATTTAATAGTGTGCTTCCATGTGGAATTTAGCATTTTTCACATATTAGAAGTAAATATTGAGAGGATTTATTGTGAGTTTAACAGATTTGTATTTCCTCTACAAAACTGTGATGGCATCTCCTATAGTAGACAACAATGCTAATTTATTATTGCAAGAATAGATAGGTTGAGCCTTCCCTCCAGTGCTAGCGATGATCATTGACCTGTTAATGAAATATATAAAAAAGATAGGCATTAAGAAATAGATAACAACTTAATCATGTATCTACATACCTCAAAGGTGATATCAACAATGTTGGGTAGACAACAGAGTAGTTGAAAAAACTTGAGTACAATCATGGTAGGAAAGCCACTTGGTCCATTCTGGAGAAATGAAGGAAATCATTTTTTCCAAATGAATAGCCAATGCAACTGCTATATTAAGGCTTGTTCTACCATGAATGTTCCCTCCCCTGGGGGTTTCCATCTTGTACATGTGGAAAATATCACATATAGATATCTATGGAAGAAAGGGTTCTAGGAATCCAAATGTGAACTTAATCATTGTTACATGTGTATACAATATCAGTGAATCTTGATCAGTTAGTCACTTAAAAAGAACAGGTTGAGGATGCAGTTACTCTAGTTCTAGATGTAAATGACTACAACAGAAAATGACAAAAGGAAATACTAATTGCACTTTAGGTTTCCATGTTGTTTTGAAACATTAAATAATGTGTGACTAGACAATATAGCCCTTATAGATGATAAGGACAAACACTAAACACTTCATGAGATGGTAAGACTGTCACAAGTATTGTTCCAATGATTGCATTTGGATGGTGATTGCTTAAACTTGTTGCCAAGTTACCAGGGCATCAAAAATATGATTCATTTTATCAATCAGCCACAATATCAACATACCCAAATAGACCATAGTAGAACAGCCAACAAAGCTTGAACTAGAGGAATTCATGACCAATAGATGGGAAATCTGTAATTGCAGCAATGATGCTAGTTTCAGTGAAGATATAAATCAAACTGCAAGAATTTACATTGACATTTTAGTGAAGATATAAATCGAACTGCAAGAATTTACATTGACATTTCAACACCTTAGTAGAACAGCCAACAAAGCTTGAACTAGAGGAATTCGTGACCAACAGATGGGCAATCTGGAATTGTAGAAATGATGCTAGTTTCAGTGAAAGGGAGCCTACATTTGACTATAACATGTGCACCTCTGATCATGTGAAACCCCCAAATCACATACCTCGACATAGATCTTCAGCGGCACATAGAAATGAAGGAACACGTGTAGATTTTGGAGCAAGTGTTATTTGATCATTCTTTGCCAATGTTGCTAGTAATAATCAGGCCCCAATTCCAACCAGAAAGCACCACTTACAACCTCCCAAACAAACCTCAACAGACGTAAAAAGAGACAAATTCCGTCACAAACAAACCTCATCACAAGTGAAAAGATGTGAAACGATCATTTCTAAACCACATACGTTTTAGAAGCAAAAAACTCTATAATAGATGCATGGTATAGAAGGTATAGAACACCTACCATACCAAGAACTCACCTACGAGTCCATAACCTACAATTTGTTGAATCACATCACTTGAACCTCCACTACCAGTTTTCAACTCACAAGGAAGATCCCACCACGGTTTTACTATTTCTAAGTCCTTCTTTTGCATTTGAACACCCCCAATCAGCATTTATCGAACCAAGATACCCTCATTTTGGTCTTTTGGAAATACCTGCAACTAAATTGATGATATGAGCATTTCTAAAAAAGATATTCAATGATGTAATTTTTTGTTTTACCTGTCATACTCCCATTAGTTAATCCTTCATTGCAGACATCATCAATAAGTGGAGACAATAGCTGACTGCATCTTTTCATTCTCCTAAAAAGACAATTGATATCAAAAATATTCAATTACAAACTGAAATCATGGCATACATTCTCTAATTGTTTTCCTCAAATAAAATTAAAAATTTCAATAATATTTTTATTTTGCCGATGAAGCCAACATCCAACAAGCAAACTCATTAAGCAGATTAACTCAAAAGAAAAAAAATGTGCAACAAATGTATAATTATGTAAAAGAATAAATGACCATTTTAGAAATAAAAGGATAACATGAGTATTTCCAGTAATTGATCCAACTAATAAAATAAAAATAGTTACATAAGATCAATGATGGGGATCATGACCCCCTTCATAAAAGGTCACACCCTCCATGTCTCCTCTGACTAAATTAACGTTATCACAAATGTCACTTAAGATATCTTCCAAATCACTTGGAGATTTATCTTCTGATAAGCAGGTTCCATCAATGAAATTATCATGAAGCTTCTCCTCCATGTCACAAGTATCACGAGGTGTAGTGTGCACAACAAAACTTCATTTTTTTTACTTATGTCTTTCACATAAAACACTTGTTGTGATTGGGAGGCCAATGCAAATGGATGATCAGTTACATCAATACATTTTAAATTGACCATTGTGAAGTCATTTTCAGATTTTTTGATGTCTCTGTTTGTATTGACCCAGTCACATTTTAACAATACAACTTTAAGTTGCTCGTAATAACTGATCTTGAAAACGTCCCTTAACACACCATAGTACGTAACCTGACCCGTTACAGAATTTTTGTCCTTGGAGCTGGAAAAACTTGCGGTCTGAGTGTTCACCATAATTCCATTATTTTGTATTTTTCTATCGCATTCTTGATCCTTGGTGCAAAATCTATAACCATTTGTTACATATCCCGCATATTGCATTGTCATTTGTTGCGGTCCTCGAGCCAACACTAAAAGGTTTGGTGACACAGTTGTCGACTTTGCCTTCTCCTCAATCTGAAAATATTATGAATTTTATTATTTATATATATTTTTTATTATGCTAATGGAAATAACTTATTTAAACTTACATATTTCTTAAACCATTCATTGAAACTGTTCATATGAAGATTACTGATTTCCCATTGTCGTGCACGTGGATTGATTTTCTTCAAGTATCGGACGTGCTCCCTGCCAACAAACACGTGTGACACACCTAGATGTAAATATGAAATTACATAGTGAAAAGTAAACAACGATCTTACTTCACGTATGGATCAACTGCATCATAATTAGCTAAAATATATTGATGTGTAGCTTTGAGCATTGTGCTATCAAGCATAATAGGAGTCTTCTTTCCTAGACAACGCCCTTTATGAAAGAATATAGACCACTCTTCATCATTATCCATATCTTCATCTTCCACATCATTTCTAGACAATTTAGTGAACCTTGTCTCAACTCCTGAGAGATATCTCGAACAGAATGTTAAGCATTTGTTTGCCAAGTAACCTTCTGCTATAGAAGCTTATGGATTAGCTTTATTTTGTACATATCTTTTTAAAATTTGTAAGTGTCTACATTAATAAGAAGAAAAGACTTTGTAAGAACATGACATATGATCGGATGCAAAGTCTGAATAAATTTAATTGTTAGAAAGATTACCTCTCCACGGGGTACATCTAACGATAGAATATCAGTCCGGCTATCTTCGCTTCTCGTGGAAGATGAATGACCACATGCTCCATCACATCAAAGAATGATGGTGGGAGAATCTTCTCTAGATTACAAAGAGTAACTGCTATTCTGGATTCAAACTTCTCAAATGTATTTGGATTTATGACTTTAGAGCATAAGTCTTTAAAAAACTTGGACAACTCAATTACAATAGATCTAACATTTTTGTTGGGCAATGCTACTTGTAAAGCTAATGGGAGAAATTATTGCATCAATACGTGATAATCATGACTCTTCAAAGCCATCAACTTTCTTTCTTTGATGCGTGCATTTCTAGCTATATTAGAAGAATACCCATCAGGAACTCGAGCAGACTTCAACAGCTTACATAATAATTCTTTTTCCTCCTTCAAAGTAAAATATGAAGGTGGGATGATTTTTTATTTCCGTCCTTGATAATGTGAAGCTTATTCCTTATGCCCATCTCTTCGAGGTCATATCGAGAATTTTCAGTGTCCTTTGACTTCTCCATTCCTAGCAGTGTGTGAATCAAACTCTCACATACATTCTTTTCTATGTGCATCACGTTAACATTATGACTTATAAGGTTATACTTCCAGTATGGCACCTCAAAAAATATACTTTGCTTTCTCCAGTTGTAGGGTAGATTATCTACATCTCTAGTTTGATCTATAACTTGACTTCCAGACAACATCTTAGGAGCACTTCTAAATTCTTCTTTTCCATCAAATGATGAAGCATCTTTATGAAATTTATGATCCTTTGGGAGGAACCTCCTGTGACTCATGAAACATGCTTTCTTACTATATGGTAGTCTCCACGAGCATGCGTCTTTGTTGCAGAAAGAACATGCAAGATACCCATTAGTTTGCCAACCAGATAGATAACCATATGCAGGAAAGTCACTTATCATCCACAGTAAGGCAGCATGCAACTTGAAAACCTCTTTACAATCAGCATCATAAGTATCAGCACCAGCTTCTCACAGTTCTTTTAATTCCTCAATCAACGGTTGCAAGTAGACATCTATGTCCATTTCGGGTTGAGTTGAACCAGGAATAATCATCGACATGATAAAATTGGGAGACTTCATGCACAACCATGGTGGCAAGTTGTACAGAATCAATATGATGGGCCAAATGCTATATGATAGACTCATGAGGCCAAAGGGATTAAATCCATCAGAAGTTAATCCAAGGCGAACATTGCGAGAATCAAAAGCAAACTCAGCATGTATATTATCAAACGTCTTTCGTGTTGGATGTCGTAGAATCTCATCCTTGCTACGAATTTCATCGTGCCACCGCATTAGGGGTGACAGTTTCGAACACATGAACAATCTTTTCAACCTAGGAGTCAAGGGAAAGTAGCACAGGACTTTACAAAGAAGTCTTTTCATGTTCGTACGAATGTTTTCTACACCAGCTTTGTCAATTTCGATTTCTCTATATCTAGAAGCACCACATTTCAAACATGAAGTCTTATCTGCAAAATCCTTTCGATACAAAATGCAGTTATTTTTGCAAGCATCAATTTTATCATAGTCAAGTCCAAGGTCCCTGATTATTTTCCTGAATTCATAATAAGAGTCGGGTAACGTCTCACCCTCTGGAAGCAATTCCTTCAAAAGCTCAAGCAACTCAAAAAATGACTTATTACTCCAATTATTGACACATTTTATGTGAAACAACCTCACAACAATGTACAACTTAGAGTAATTCTTACTTCCAGGGTACAATTCATGTGCAACAATCTCTAACAGTTTGTAAAATTGCTCAGCTTCTGCATCATCAACAAAAACAAATTGATGGTCGTCGTCTTCCATATTCTCTCCATCTTGTGATACACCATACACATCATGCAACATGTCTCTCATGTCATCTTTGGATGTGTCATTTTGTATTTGTGAATCCTCAGAGCTATCAAATGAACCCTCACCGTGAAAAATCCAATTTGTGTAGGTGGTCAAGAATCCATTCCATACAAGTGTTAAGTTGCGACTTGCCGATTCTGCCTATGCACATTTAAGCACTACTTACAAGGACATAAGATAGTCTCATCTCTGCTGGATTTTGAAAATGCATCCTCTATAAATTTAACCACCCCAAGTAAATATGTCGTGCTTGTTCTATGTTCCTCATGGATCTAACTTTTATCTATCATGACTACCTATAACAATTAAGAAAAAAAAGGATAAGAATACAAAGTATTAAAAATCGTTACATAACTTAGTTTCAATAAGGTTTAAGAGCTCTTTCTCATATCTTAGGCAGAGTTTGCCCAGACCAGTAACAAATTGGATTTTCAAATTCTGAGGACAGACAGTGTCACGTAGGCCAGTCCAGCCTCTACCAATGAAGAAAGCATTAGCTACTCATTTTCCAAAGCTATCCCACTTGTTTAACATTGTAGGGAGATTATATACCTATTGATACCATTACATGGGTCATATACAAGTCAAAATCAGTTAGTATATTTTATACTATTCTGTTCAAAATCATATAATGATTCATTTAGTATATAATAATGAGTATGCTTTATACTATTTTAGTACTATTGATTAGAATGACAACAAAAAAGTCACGTTTCAATGGTAACCAAAGGATCATGGACTATATTATACTTTCTCTGAAATGAATATTCTAACAACTATAGCAATTTGGCTTACTTTTCCACTTGGTTAAAAGAATATGTTGTAAATTCTATCAAAATATAATACCTGGAATTTACTAGAAATTTAAATAACCATCATTTTGTTTAGAAACAATACAACACAGAAATAGAATCATCAGAATATAGTAAATACCAAATAAGATCTACATAACAAACATAATTTTAATGCTCTATAATCTAGTCCTCATACTGAATTATGTGAAGTACATGTATCTTAGTCCTGACTATTTTTCCATTCCTAGTAGTTTTGACACAACTCTCCCTGGTTCATGGGCCCTCTGAACTAGCAAAATGTTGATTGTCATATTCAATTTTCCGTTCCAGTTTTGACATCATCATAACTCACAAATATAATCTAGGTGTTTACGGCATTGCTTGAAAATTGCTTCCCTCTTCTCCTATCAAATACCAACCCATCTCCTTTATTCTAGCTCCGGACTTCATGGACTGCCAACACTTGACTTCATTGACTGCCGAAGAAGGGGCAATGTAAGGATTAACCAAAGAAAAATCAAACACAGAGAGGAGAAAGACGCGGTGGATGCAACTAGCTCAGGCAGTCTCCCTCCCCAAATTCCTATTTTTATGATTTCTCGTACCCGTCAAATCACATAAAAAATGCAAACATAGGACTCACTCCCCATTCTGGAACCCCCATGCCCTATTGCCGATAACGTGAAGAAAAATGACTAGTTCGGATGCAGAACGAATTCAATTAAGGGCCAATTTGGTAGGGTGTAATTGCAGTTCTTAACATTCAAAAGGTTGTTTTTCAGTTGTGTTTTTTATTTGGGTAGTTGTATTGGTGTCTAATTCATTGATTTGTAGTTACACCCATCTTCACTTTTCACCCCAAAATCAGTGAGTTGGTGCTGCGCTCCTTTCGGGTGCGGTCGGATGCAGAGCGACCTTCCTATCATTTTGACGGTGCTTTCCTTCTATGCTACCTTTTATTTCCGGTAATGACAACCATGGACCACACGACACCAGTCGAAGATACCTGCTGCTGCAGATTTTACTAAGAACAAGACCACCAGTTGCTATGTGAATTAATTCACGTACCAAATGAATGGGAGCATAAATGTGGAGTTCATTACGCATCCTACCAAATAGAAACATAGAAGTTTGAAACATAAGATTATGTTCTCAAAATCCTCAAACTACACCGGAGCACATCATACCAAACTGATGTAGGAAGACTTGCGGCCAACATTGAAGATAAAATAGCAAGTATTAAAGACAAATCCCAGTTTGTCAAGATTTTCCAAAACCAACATCTGATGTCAGAAAAACTCCGTAATACCTTTTCGGAAAGGGAAACGGGCCAATAAAGGCAAATCGCAGCTTTGCTGCGAGGTATGCCCTCAAAACGGGATTCGAGTCCGTTTCAGCCTCAGAAATAGTAGTTTTGTATTTTAACAATTTCTTTTTTCTTTTTGTTTTAATTCTATGAGGAAAGTAATTGCATTAGGATTAGGATCAGGATTTTCCCTACTTGTATAAATACACCCTCAGTTGTAGCCTTCAAGGCATCTCTTAGCGTTTAATAAAATTCGAGACTTGCTCTCTCTCTAGTGGATTCCAGTTCCCTGGTGGATTCCGGGTTGTCTTCCCCAAGTTCTGCGCTTGCAAACTTGGTTATCTTTTAGAATTTTAGCGCTTGCTTTAATCCTGTTCTTCCGCACTGCGTCAGGTGGTATCAGAGCAGGCCTTCTCCTGTTCTTTTTCATCTCGGCCATGGCAAACAAACTAGCAACCAAAGCGGATATTGAGAGTATGACCGCGGCTTTTACCACGACTCTCACTAATCTGACCGAGCAGATGGCGGCGTTTACGGCAGTAGTCACGAACAACAACAACAACAACAACGCCAACAACGCCAACAACAACAATAACCATGGTCATGGACGGCAAGACAGGAGAGCGGAATCATACCGGTTCCCGCGAGGTGGCAACAACGCTGGAAATTTGAGTTCTGAAGAAGAAGAAGTCAAGTAGGAAGAACCGGCAGGCCAAGGCAACCAACGAAGCAATCAAGACTATCGTGTAAAGGTTGATATTCCCTTATTCTACGGGACTATGGGAGTAGAGGAATTTCTAGATTGGCAAATCGACGTTGATCGTTTCTTTGATGTCATGGAGGTTCCTGAACATAAGTAAGTTAAGATGGTGGCGATCCGGTTGAAGAGCATGGCCGCCGTATGGTGGGACCGACTTATCCTTCAAAGGCAGCGACAACGGAAAGGACCAGTTCGTACATGGCAGAGGATGAAGCAACTCATGCTTGAACGATTTCTACCTGAAGATTATGAACAAATCCTCTACAAGATGTACATTGAGTGCGTTCAAGGCAGACGAACGGTGACAGAGTACACAACTGAATTCCTCCGTTATTGAGAACGTAACAAACTGGGAGAATCGGAGAATCAAAAGGTGGCTCGATACATTAGCGGACTAAAAAGCTCTATACAAGAGAAGATGGGGTTACAAACTATATGGACTGTGACTGAAGCATCCAGTCTTGCATTGAAGGCCGAATTGATGGAGGAAAGTCTACGTGGTTTCTCATCTTTTAGGAAAACTGCTCCCCAATTCAACTTCGATTCCAATAGCAGCAAGGAGAAGAGTACGACCCGAGATCCGATTCTTGGATCCAAGGAGGGAGGCAGTTCTAGCGGAGCACAAAAGTGTAAAGCACCTGCCCATAAACTAGAAAATCCATATGTCAAACCCTCAGGTGACACATGTTATCGATGTGGCGGAAAGGGACATAGATCTAATGTCTGTCCAACAAGGAGAGATGCTGCTATCCTGAATGACAAAGAAGATGACGAAGACCATGACGAGTATGCAGATGTCGAGTTTGCAGAAGAAGAATCTGAGGAACAACTGAATTTTGTGTTGCAGCGGACCTTTTTGCATCCAAGGAGGAAGGGCAGTGCAAAAATCTGTTCAAAACTCATTGTTCTGTCAAAACAAACTCTGCAATGTGATCGTTGATAATGGAAGCACTGAAAATCTAGTTTTGCATAAACTAGTCGACTACATGCAACTCCGGACGGTCCCCCATGAGAAACCATATACTTTGGGATGGGTAAGTAGTGGTTCTCAACTTCGAGTTACATTATCCTACAGAGTTCCTATCTCAATCGGGAAGCACTACAAGGAGGAAGTTCTATGTGACGTCCTAGACATGGATGTCTGCCATATCCTACTTGGTAGACCATGGCAGTATGATAATGATATCACATATCAGGGACGGGATAATGTGCTGATGTTCACGTGGAACAAACACAAAATCGCCATGGCTCCTGTATCACACTTTGTTAGGAAGCCAGAAGAGAAGAAATCAAGTTTCCTAGTAATGACTCAAGATGACAAGGAAATTGATGAAGATGTGAAAGATTCAGAATGTTTCTATCCAGTAGTAGTCAAAGGGCTTCTAAGTGCGGAGAAGGAATAAGAGACGATTCCAGAAGAAGTGATGGAAGTTCTGAAAGATTTCAAAGAGTTGATTGCTGAAGAATTGCCAAACGAATTGCCTCCTATGCGGGATATTCAACATCAAATTGATCTGATTCCTAGTTCAAGTCTGCCTAACATCTCTCATTACCGCATGAGTCCTAAGGAGAATGAGATTCTAAGAGAGCAAATTGAAGATTTGTTGAAGAAAGGATTCATTCGTGAGAGTATGAGTCCTTCTGCAGTCCATGTCCTCCTGGTCCCAAAGAAGAACAACCAATGGAGGATGTGCGTTGACAGCAGGGCCATCAACAAAATAACCATCAAGTATCGCTTCCCAATTCCTCGATTAGAAGACATGATTGACGAGTTATCCAGTGCTAAATTATTCTCAAAGATAGACTTGCGAAGCGGTTATCATCAGATCCGGATCAGACCAGGAGACGAGTGGAAGACGACTTTCAAGAGCAAGGATGGACTGTTTGAGTGGACGGTGATGCCTTTTGGGTTATCCAACGCTCCTAGCACTTTCATGAGATTAATGAACCAGGTGTTGTGGCCGTTTATTGGTTCGTTTTTGGTGGTCTACTTCGACGATATTCTGATCTATAGAAAGACCAAGAACGATCACCTGGGGCATGTCAAACAAGTGATGCAAGTCCTGCAAGAAAATCAATTGTACATCAACCTCAAGAAGTGCATATTCAGTACCAACAAATTACTCTTTTTGGGTTTTGTTGTTGGTGAGGATGGGATTCAAGTGGATGAAGAAAAGGTGAGAGCAATCAGGGATTGGCCTGCACCTAAATCTGTTACCGAAGTCCGAAGCTTTCATGGTCTGGCCACTTTCTACAGGAGATTTATTCGGGATTTCAGCACCATCACCGCCCCTATTACTGAGTGCTTAAAGAAAAGAAAATTCAAGTGGGGATTTGAACAAGATCATAGTTTTACTTTGATTAAAGAAAAACTTTGTACGGCTCCATTATTGGCACTTCCTGATTTTGACAAAGTCTTTCAAGTTGAATGTGACGCCAGCGGAATTGGCATATGAGCTGTCTTATCTCAAGAGAAGAAACCTATGGCTTTCTTCAGTGAGAAGTTAAGCGAGGCACTCCAGAAGTGGAGTACCTATGATCAGGAGTTCTACGTTGTCTTTATGGCTCTTCATCAATTGGAACATTATTTAGTGCATCGGGAATTTATCTTATTCACTGACCACCAAGCATTGAAATTCCTCCATAGCCAGAAAGTGATCAATAAGATACATGCTAGGTGGGTGAGTTCCTACCAAAGTTTCCTTTTATCATACAACATAAGTCTGGGACGCTCAACAAGGTGGCAGATGCATTGAGTCGAAGAGCCTCTCTACTGGTCACCCTCTCTCAAGATATCATAGGCTTCGAGTGTCTAAGAGATTTGTACAATGAAGATGCTTATTACAAAGAGATATGGGATAAGTGCAACAACAGACACCCTTGTGCAGATTTTCATATCAGACACCCTTGTGCAGATTTTCATATCAAAGATGGGTGCCTTTTCAAAGGAGATGTGTTGTGCATTCCTTGCTCATCTTTGAGAGAGAAGTTGATTCGAGATCTTCATAGTTGTGGACTTAGCGGACATCTGAGCAGAGACAAAGCTATTGCTAGCCTGGAGGAAAGATACTACTGGCCACATGCACTTGAGGAGAGACGTCAACGCCATAGTCAGAAGATGTTATACTTGTCAGGTTTCAAAAGGACAATCTCAAAATACTGGACTTTACATGCCTTTGCCTATTCTTGATGATATTTGGCAAGACTTGACGATGGACTTTGTGTTGGGATTGCCCCGTACACAAAGAGGCATAGATTCAGTGTTCGTGGTGGTGGACAGGTTTTCCAAGATGACACACTTCATAGCATGCAAGAAAACGGCCGATGCATCTAACATTGCCAAGCTATTCTTTAGGGAGATTGTACGTCTCCACGGGGTTCCTAAATCAATCACGTCAGATAGGGATACAAAATTTATCAGTCACTTCTGGATTACACTTTGGAGATTATTTGGGACGAAGCTAAAAAGAAGTTCTACTGCTCATCCGCAGACTGATGGACAAACTGAAGTAACAAATAGGACTTTGGGTAACATGATCCGAAGTGTTTGTGGAGACAAGCCGAAGCAGTGGGATTTAGCTTTGCCTCAGATTGAGTTTGCATACAATAGCGCCGAGCACTCTGCTACAGGAAGATCCCCATTCTCTATAGTTTACACTTCAGTTCCAAGACATGTGGTCGACCTGGTTAAACTCCCCAAGACACATGATACTAGTGCAGCGGCCAAAACTGTGGCAGAGGAGATTGTTGTTATAAAGGAAGATGTCAAAGCTAGGTTGGAAGCTACTGGGAAGAAGAACTAGTCTGCGGCTGACAAGAAAAGAAGAGTTAAAGTTTTCAAAGAAAGACGATTCTGTGATGATTTTTTTGCAAAAAGAGAGGTATCCAGTTGGTACTTACAATAAGTTACAACCACGCAAGTACGGTCCATTCAAAATAACGTGAAAGATCAATGACAACGCTTATGTTGTAGCACTTCCTGAAGACATGAACATATCCAACACTTTTAATGTTGCTGATATTCATGAGTATCATGCTGATGAGGCCCTCTATCCAAAAGAGAACTCGGGGTCGAGTTCTTCTGAGGTGGAGGAGACTGATGTAGGAAGACTTGCGGCCAACATTGAAGATAAAATAGCAAGTATTAAAGACAAATCCCAGTTTGTCAAGATTTTCCAAAACCAACGTCTGATGTCAGAAAAACTCCGTAATAATTTTTCGGAAAGGAAAACGGGCCAATAAAGGCAAATTGCAGCTTTGCTGTGAGGTATGCCCTCAAAATGAGATTCGAGTCCGTTTCAGCCTTAGAAATAGTAGTTTTGTATTTTAACAATTTCTTTTTTTTTCTTTTTTTTTAATTCTATGAGAAAAATAATTGCATTAGGATTAGGATCGGGATTTTCCCTACTTGTATAAATACACCCTCAGTTGTAGCCTTCAAGGCATCTCTTATCGTTTAATAAAATTCGAGACTTGCTCTCTCTCTGATGGATTCCAGTTCCCTGGTGGATTCCAAGTTGTCTTCCCCAAGTTCTGCGCTTGCAAACTTGGTTATCTTTTAAAATTTTAGCGCTTGCTTTAATCTTGTTCTTTCGCACTGCGTCACAAATAGGGACTAACTGCAGCCGACAACACCCAACCAAATAAAATTTTGATCCGAAAATTGGACATTTAATTGTAATGAACTGCAACTACCTCCTATTAAACATGCCCTAATCGAGACCAAACAAGCGCAGTGGATAAACGAGCACAGTGGATAGGCTATGCTAGTCAGATTAGTTGAATCTTTTTAATAATGGTAAGAAGTTGAAGATTATAGATACCTTGCAGCGGAGAGGCTCGGCTCGGCTCGGGGAGGCATGCGATCGGGGGAGCTACTATGTCGACGACAAATCTTGCTTCGCGTGGTCGGGTCAGGGAGGCGGCTGTCGAAAAGTGAAATCTGGCGTGGGGAGGCTCGAAAAGGGAAGTCTACTGATGGGGGGTCGATGGAGGCGCTCGGCGGTTGGGCTGATTGGCGGCTGGGCTCCGATCGGCGACGTCGGGGGAGGCAGGCGGCAGTTGGAGTCGGACGATCGGGGAAGCACTGGCATCAAGAGTCTTGCTTCACGTGACAGGGTCACGCGGAGGCTGGGATATGCTCGCGGAGGCTGGGATATGCTCGCAGGGGTTTATAGGGAGAGACTGAGTGCAAGATTTTTTGTCCTTTAGTCTGACTTTCTCGTTACATTTTTTTAATACAAAAATGAGTAAAATTTGTAACTACATCTTATTTATTGAGGTGACTACAATTATTTAAATTACACAATTATATTTTATAAATAAAAATAACTCTCGCTACACATAAATTAAATATAACTTATTTTTTAGTGAAAAAAACAACTCATTGGCACTAATCAGTCAGCTCTGACCCCCGGGAATTGTGCGGCTGAACCAAATCAACTGACGAGGGAAACAGATCAATTCACATACTGAGCTTACAATAGACCCCCTGTACGCAACCAAGCTGAGAACTAATACTCTTGTTAGTACTGAAACGTCTCACAAAAGATCGCTAGCTGCAGAATACTACCTCGCACCCATGATTATTTCGCATGGCTATGCTTTAAATAGACTTACAAGACTAGTTGGAATATTCCACAGTAATAAGAGTAGATATGTGGGAAAACAAGAAAAAATCGCTTGAAGTGTCTATACGAAGCAATGTTATTGAGCCACATTATAAATAGAAGAAGAGAACGGAGGGATGAACTCATAAAGATAAATTTTGAATCTCTACATCTCAAAAAAAAATATACCTATGACAGGATGGATGGAAAGAAAAGATTAATGTAGCCGACCCCAACTGGGATTGAGCCTTATACGACCATGATGATGAACAAGACCATGCTCACCGATCACCCACACTGATGATGATGAACAAGACCATACCCATTCATGCTCACCGATCACCCACACAGAGCTCGAAATAAACAACCTAAACGCCTTGGAACACACATCCAGATTCCTGACACCACACATACCTTGGAAATGAGAAACCGTAAGCTGCATCATTATAACCCCAACTGCAATATTTTCAGTAGACCTTTCCCTGCAGGTCGAGTTTGCTAGAAAATAGCGGCACGTATACCATCATATTTAACATTTTAAACAGTATCCACATGGAAGCTGCAAAATATTATGTGCATTGAGGACTGATTTCCAAGTTTATGTACATC
Source organism: Alisma plantago-aquatica (assembly GCA_963693085.1). NCBI lineage: Eukaryota > Viridiplantae > Streptophyta > Magnoliopsida > Alismatales > Alismataceae > Alisma > Alisma plantago-aquatica. Next base: position 1,402,699,927 of record OY856412.1, read on the forward strand.
GGGCAAGTTCGGTCGGGCATATGCATATTTACAGTAGGATATGTGGTCGTTCTCCGACACAGGACCCAAAATGAAACAACCAGATCCCCAAAACACCTTTCCTCGCAAAAGAAAAGCACACGACGCCACCGGATATAGACCCTTACACTACTCCGCAGAAACTATCTCAGCATCTTGTTCCTCGTACTTGACGCCAACCAAGAACTTGATCCGCACCTGCAAGAGGAAGACCAAAGTAATTAATATCTACGCGCACAGATCCAAAACGCGGTTAACATCCGATACGATAAAAACCAACCTGCTTGGGATCATAAACGGCATACTGATTGTACTCCAGCGGGCTATCCTCAACCCCAGAGGGCACCAGACGTCCACAAGGCACCTTCACGTCATCTCTCCAGGTAAGGTGCTCTGCTTCATCGGTCTTTTTCCTGCCAAGACCCTTCACACCCGCTTTCTTCTCTTCCAGGTGCTTAGTATCCTATTCACCGGTATAACCGTTTTGGTCAGAATTCAAACTAGTAGACAACATACCATAAGTTAACTGAGTCGTTAAGATATCTTACCTCGGGAGCCTTGGACAATTCCGTTACTTGCTCCCCCAGGGACGCCACAGCCAAAACCAAGAACCCTTCAGGCCTGTCGATTGCTGTAAATCCATACCTTGCAGCCTCAGCTGCTGCGTCTGAGCAAATGATACCCCTACCGAACTGGAGCAATTCATAAAAAAAGATTGTAAGCCAACGAGCAAGAAACATCTACATAACATCCAACATAACAATATAATACAATAAAACAAGCCTAAACTACAAAAGAGTAAATACCATGTAACCAGGCGCTGGGAGGGAGCATACAGCAGGTAGGAAACCCTTGTGCAGGTGCCTCATCAAGTTTGAGCTCCTGGTACCTAAGAGGTGAGAATGGCAAGACGTCATCAGACTTTTGGGAATTATTACTCATGCAAATATGAGCTGAAGAAGTGATCATTTGGCTGAATTCTTTTGCGCACACAGAAATCAGATGAAACCCACACAAAGCTGTGCTGACATGGGAACTGGGGAATGACCACTTACCGCACCAAAGCAGCATCTTGTTAGGAAGCTTCTTGATATCATCATATGAAGGCTCTGCACTTGGTTCAACGGAGAAGATGTTCTCCACCGAGACCCCATAACTCTGCATAAAAGAAGCAAAAAAGACTTTCGCTCTCAGCCCACAAGTTGGGCATCCTCAGACAAATATGAGAAGTGTTAAAGAAAAACAGAGATCACTCGTGGTGCAGATGATGGAACATACATAAGCACAAGAGTACAAAAGGAACTTACAATTTCCCCTAGTGCGACTGGCTCATAGGTCTTCTCCAAATAATTCACAATCATCTTGTAATCCTCAGATTCCTTGTCCAAGGCAGAGATGGGGCAGCCCAGTTTCGCGTAGCACTCCGACAAAGGGTCTTTCAGCGTATCCCCATTCATGTCACCAATGAGTAGCGACGCCTGCCTTATGTCCCGAACAGTTTCCAACGACGCGGCAACCTGAAGTTCACAGCAAGACAAGTTTATAAGAATTCAGAAGACCAGCAACTACCAAACACCTTTCCGGATGAAGATTCCAAAAGACATACATTGTTGGCAAGTTCCTCGTAGTCCCTGATCCTGAATGGCCTACTGGAGTGCATGAGGCTAAACCACTTATTGCTGAAATCCAACCACATAGCGCTGATTTTAGGATCCGACAATGCCTTGTTGTCCTCGAGAGGCAGGGGCTTCTTTTCCAGGAAATCCGTAAGGATTTCTGTACATCTCCTGAGATGGAGTTCGGATAACATGCCCATTGGGAGATCTGGGCTGTCATGATCCATCTCCATGAGCGCATACCTGGCAAGATGGCAAACGATTGGTTTCATTGAGGTACTGAAACTCCAAAACTTCAGAGATTGAGACATGTACAATAAATATGGCCCATCCACCTGTATATTTCTTGGCTACATAAGACTTTCATGAAGTTGGCAACCAGAGGTTCTAACTTGCAGTGCATCACGGCAACACCAAGCTGACGCAGTCCCAGAGCTCCGTAACGAACATCAACACCTTCATCCTAGAATGCAAACGGCCAGATGTCACATCAGAGATTGATGAACAGAGCACATCTCTAAGGAGTTCAAGAGGATCAACAAGGATATATAAGAGCAGCCAAAAAGAAATGGAAGTAAAAAAGCAGCGACCACTAGCCAGTCAAGGCTGATACATACCATGTCAACTGGATAGAACTTCATTGGCTTCTTCTCGAACACCTTCTCCCTCTCCCATGGCTCGAACTCATTCCCAGTGAGCTCCTCAAAGAGCTGGGCGAACTCCTTGACGGTGTCGTTGACATTAAACTTCTCCTCTACCCTCTCTTCTGCTCTAGGATCGTCCCCAACACGACCCCTCTTGAAGTACAGGTGCAGCCGGTTTTCGGGCACCATGATCAACTGCATTATGCAGTACCTGCAAAAGGAAAGCCACAGGTCGATCTCGTTATAAAATGCATTCCTATAATACTCCAAAGAGAACATTAGGAACAAGGAAAATTGCATGAGAGTAAGCTGCCTTACTCGTTGACTCCTCTCCCCTGGTCACAGCTAGAGAATGCACAGTTGAATATGATCCCATCTTTCTCAAATATCTCCCCACCTTCCTCCCGCAACATCGAGTCTTTGTACACCACCCTCTTACCATACATTTTAAGCTGCAAGAAGATGGGACCAAAATTAACAACCGGACATCTTAAATCCCCTATACGATTTCCAAACTCTGTATATTACCTCCGCTGATAGTGATTCTATAGCTTCCTCGCTTGGATCTTGCTTGTCCCACGGTATTCTTTTCCCGTCAGGGGCCAAATCAGCTATCGCCTCATAAGCTTCCAACGGCTGCGCGGCTTGCTTCTCGATGCTATCCAGCAGCCAACCCTCTCTGACTACAGGAACCTGCCTCTCCCTGGAATGGATCATCAGATGGTATATAGAATGTCTTAATCGATCAGCCACACTACTACACTAACACTTTCTTAGAGGCTGTAAGATATCAACTGAAGGCAAACATACAAGGCCTCGATGACTTTGGATGAACCACCACGCTCGCGCTCAGAAGGGGAGACAACCAGGCAAGTCACACCTGATGGCAAGAGGCATTCAAGAAATCAGAATCGTCTACACTGTTTATCTATTTGAACAAGCTCCAACACAAGATGTTATTACCAGGAACGGTGTTAGAGACCTTCCCACCATGCTTTTCAATCACCTCCCTCCAATATTGCTGTGTTACACAAAAAAACCTGTCGTCAACGCTGGAGCCAGAAAGAACCAGGGGTACATAAAACAGGCATATCCATTCTACTCACGTGTGTCCTAGACAGTCGTCCCGATAGGGATATCACCATCTTCGAGAAGGGCTTGTCTGCAGGGGTCAACTCCCTGTCAGGGTAATGACTCGGGTCTCGCTTCCGGACCCACTGCAATTGCAACAGTTTGGATCATACTACACAACATATTTACCAAAAAAAATGACGAGATCCAACTAGCAAGCGTTCAATCCTACTTACATCTTGCACCATCTCGTCACCAACACCATAAGGTAGCTTGATTGGGTCTTTCTTCCTGGGCGCTTCCCTGGTAGTATACGGGCACTTGGACCACTCGCTGTACATGCCTTTACAGACGTAGCCGTTCCCAGAGCAGTCCATTTGGCAGCTACAGACCGGGCACTTCTCAAGTGGGCCATAGAACATCATGTCTTGGCTGCAAGAAGCAGAAACAGAGATTTTGAGGTAAGGGATGAGGGCTGGAGGTCTAAGGGCCTAATGAGAAAGGTCAAACTTAATGATCCCTCCACTGGATATTTACCATCTGATCATCACGGCGTCATCGGAGCCAGAGGTGTCCTGGTCATTGGCTTCCAGTATCTTCCGCATGTCCTCAACGGAGAGGTGTTCCCTCGAGACCCTGCAGAACTCCTCATACTCCGATGCCGTCGCAGACATCTCCTCCTTGACTGCTCCTCCCTCTTCATTGCCGCCGGATACCTTGGGTTTCTTGCTCCTCTCGGCCGGTTCCTGCTGCGACTTGGCCTCGGCCTTCTGCTTTCTTGTCGCCATCTTCCCTTCCTCCTCTGGGCCGGGATGGCCCTGCGGCCTTTTCTCGTGAATCTGTGATTAGACATACAAATGATTCACAAATTCAGCAGAGCTGTCCCGTAGTTTTAGTTCCAGAAGCACCCCCAAAATACGAAATCGTGAGCTCCCACGTAAAGAACAATGGACCAGAACCTCATGCACCAAACGAAAAACACAAAAGGACTTCAATCAAAAACACAAAAAACATGAATCTCCTTGACGACAATACGAAAGACGTTAGGCCAGAGAAACGCACCCTCATGCTTCGTTATCAGCAGATCAGTCAACTCAGCGAAAGGCTCTCAGAACGCCAGAAAACCCCCAACTCGCGTCTTGAAGCGAAGCACCGAGCGGGGTTTCAGCTTGGGACACCAGCGTCTCCTCTGAAATCACAAGCAGCTGCCGAACAAACGAACTAGCAGCATCATGACTCCTCTCGTCACCAGCCTCGGGATTTATAAGCGCACTTTCGACGAACACCTGTCCTCCATCCCGTCTGCCAGCAACCTCTATTCTTCAGACTAGAACTGCCACGTGCCCGCCTGTGCCCCATCCCTAATCTTCGATTCCAGACAGGTGGTGATCCGGCCGGTGCTTTCGACTCTCCGACCCTACTTGCAGTGGAAGATGGATGCCTTTCGAACGATCATGCTAAAAACGATGACAACGGCTTTAAGCCCTTCGTAGCACCACCGTTGGAGCGATAACAAACATGGGGATTCGCGGCGCTGCGAGGCTGAGTAAGGGCTGCCACCCTCTCGCCACGTTTGCCTGCATACAGCGCTCGCCCAGGACCGCTCCTCGTGATAGAAAGCTGAGAATCTGACGCCTTCAATTATCTTTTCGGGAACCGGGCGACGACTTACGTGTCCTCCTCCGATGGAGCGGCGACTGTGGACGTAATCGAGCACTGACACCAGAGAGATCGCGACACTGCTGCTGCTTTACTAGCACTAGCATAAGAGAGACGCCTTCCATCGATGTGGAAGGGAAGAGGCGAATGACGGCGACAAAAACCACCTCCGCCCTACGGTGCCGCCGCGGGGCTCTGTCCACCTCCGCCGTGACGGCCTCCGGTCGTGAAGCCACGCCCAATTTATCGCCGTCGGCCCCGCTCAAATCAAATGGTGATTAGCAGGTTCAGGTCACTCTGGAGTGGAAATCTGTGTTCAAACATACTGTTCCAAAGTATATGGGCGCGCGCGAGCGAAAATCCTTGCTTGGAGAAACGGATGTTAGCCAGTGTCGAGCCGGCCAAATCTTTAGCCCTATAGACTGGCGTTAATAATGTAGGCAAAAATGTGTAGTGTCGAAGGCGGTGTATTCCTGTTTTGTATTGTAGGAGACAAATGACAATCCTGCATTTCCAATTCAAAATTCACATCCCCCCGCCCAAAGAAAAAAAAGAAAAGTATTGATAGATTTAGGAGCCATACGGCCCTATGGCCCTAAGGATGGCTGAGAACAAAGACGGCACGCAGGGCAACAAAGAAGGTGATTCTCGTTGTCCGTCTTCTACACGAAAATAGGTACTTGAGTCGCTTGACATTCGTCAAATGTGAACTCTTCTAGGAAGTCCTAGAGAGACCTCTTTTAGTCAGAGAGATCAACACCTCTTCGAGAAGATAGAAATCACGCTGGAGGATGGAAAGTTCATCTATCCAAGAGGAAGGAGGGGATTGAAAATGCAGAGAAATGTAAGAATTGTTGTATTGTTTATATCATCAGGTTTAAACCTCATCCTTCTACGTTGGCGATCTACTTTGCTTAAATTTGGAAGGCACTATTATCTGTTGCATTCATTAGCAGAGGAAATGTCTTCTTTCTTGTCAGATTCTCGGAGCTATGTTATCTGGAGCGCGCTCTTGAATCAGGGTCGTGGACTGTCAGAGGGAAGTCTTCTATACTGATGAAGCCAAAATCAGGAGACATCATCAAGTTCAAGTTTTCAGATACCCTCGTTAAGGTTTTCAATCTCCCTTGTGAGCTTTGGGATAAGGAAATGTTCAAGAAGATTGGCTCCTTTTTAGGCATTCCATTGTGTTTTGTTGAAGTCAGTTCTGAGGAGGGGGTTCTCATACTATTATATTTGAGTATGAGTGGTGTCCCGCAAGTGTAGCTCATGTGGCTTGTTCGGCCACGATGAATGTGTGAAGAAATCGGTGCTTGGTGGGAAGAAAGTCCAGCGTGAGAAGAAGAAGGTGGACATTTCAAGACAACCATCTACATCCCAGGCTACTGGCTCTTCTCGTCTAGATGTTGTTCGACAAAATGTCGATGTATAGAAAGATTGTGAATATACAATCAATAATGATAAGCCTGTTGGTGAAGTGTTTATAATAAATCTTACTAACACTCCTTTAGAAACAAACAAATCTAAAAAATGAAATCAGGCTAGTTAACAATAATAAGAAGGCTAAGTCTACTAAGTAAACGATTGTTGCTTATAAAGTAGTGTTAAATAACAAGCTAAAGGATCTTGATTATAATTATGGACCTGACAATGTTGAAACCAGTGAAGCACTGGTTGACATCCCTTCTAATGGATAGTACACCCTCCCTTTAGATTGTCTCCTAAATGCTAGAGGACTTGACAATAAAGTCGCTAAGGTGTAAGATGAACTAAATAGGGTCAATCCTCATATCATCATCCTTATCGAAGCCAAAGTGAGAAGCTGCAAGGTTCATAGGTTGTTTGGCAAAAAAATCTAAGTTTGTTCGTAGATTTCTAATCATATGTCCCATATGCTTGATATAATAGGTTTTCTTTGAAAGAGGAGTCTGTTTTTATTTCTGAAACTCTGGAGTTGGATCAAATGGTCTATGCTTGTGTGGAAGTTAACATTGACCGTAGTAGTTCCTTATTGTTAATAGTGTTTATGGCCACAATGATCACCACGATAGGAGTCTTCTTTGAAGTGATTGGAATCTATTACTTCTTGTATTAGAGAGCCATGGGTCTTAGTGGGTGACTTTAATACCGTGAGGAAGAAAAATGAACATTTTGGTAAAGAGCCACCTTTGAAGAAGTGTATGCAGGATTTTAATGATTGTATTTTTAACTGTGGTTTATTTGAATTTGATCTTAAAGGATCCTTTTATACTTGGGATAACCATTGATGTAAGGATTTTGTTAGCTCTAAGATTGATAGAATTCTCTATAATTTTGAGTTCATGTCTAAGACTCAGGAGTTTCATAGTCACATCCTCCCTACTATCACAATTGATCATAGACATTATTGTGTTTGTTGGTAAAGGGTCCCCTTTTAGGCTCCCTTTTGGTTCATTTATGCTTGGACATCTATTAGTGGTTTAGTGGTTGCATTGCTAAAGTTTGGGGGTCGAGGTTGATGGACATTGTATGGCCAGGAGTATAAGAAATTAAAAGGTGTAAAATATGAACTCTTAGTTTGGAATAAAAAGATTGGTAACTTCTCATATAATGTTTCCATTTTGGAAAAAGAACCTCTATTGGAACAAGAAAATTTTGATAGGGATCCTTCTAATCATATTATTTTGCACAAGGCCATCTCTAGTCATAAAGTAGCCTCTGTTGCTATTCCTCATGAAGAAGCTATGTTTAGGAAAAAGGCTCAGATACTGTGATAACCAACCGCCACACGAGCGAGACTACTTAAAACTAAAGCGTGGAATTAACCCAAAATTCAAGCATAGCGACCACACAACACATGCATACTCAACGTACATCAAGACATGAGACATGTAGCGATCTGAAATAGGTGATTAACACCAAGAAACCAAAGAGTCACCAAAAGAAAACCTCATGGAGATGTTAATCATCCAAACCCTAAAAACAAGTGTCACAAAGAGCAACATGGAAAACCATGGTATTAGAGAGAAAACCAAACATAAACAAGAACCACAACCTCCATCTCAATCAAGATGGCCGAACTAAAGCCAAGGTCACAAAACCAAAGTTCAAGATGTTACATGCAAGCCTTTCAACTCCACCATCTATACATCTCGGGTACAAGAATTAGGGTTTAGGAGAAAGAGAAATCTATACAAGAGTACTTCATAATCTTAAACTGTAGTGACCGCCACCAAACTGACAGCCAAATCATTACTAATTATGCGGAATAACCATAAGCAGTGGATTTAACAAAATCACACAAAATTAAAACCATTTTGCAAAGAGATCCTCTTCCAGGAAACTCTTAATGAAAGAACCAAAACTTTCTATACATCAGGATTCACATTGTACATACATTGTACCATCTCATCTCGAGGATAACATATAACAGTTGCTTTGCCAAAACATATACTGAAGCAACATAAAACCTCGAGGCATACAAGCCAAAATCTCAGGTTGGTTATAAAATCTTTACGTACTGACTCCAAGGACCTGAGAGTACAGAAATGACACATAGGTCTTCTATCTACAAGACATGACAGAAAGTACACTCAACCTGAGTTGTTATTGATGCCTCTGTTGTTATTGTTCTCCCTCTACAATACAGTCTCTACCCCCTCGTGCATGTCCATCTAAAAAAATATGGATCCCATGGGGTGAGACAATTGTCCCAGTGAGAGATATAACTCTCCGCCAATAATATTATTATCACAGGTACGCAGTAAAAAAGTGAGCAGAGGTTCTTTTATATTAACAAGCAAGATTAATCACTGTTATAAGCAGAACAAAGTAATCTATTCTCTTAAAGTAATGCAGCTATCTATGATAGAGCAATAAATCATCTATTCACTTTACAAGGAATATAAAGAAACATGCATAACATCTATCCAATTAAGATGTATAAACAAAGTGTACATCAACCAATGTCTTTTTTATTCGATCCTTAAGCAAATATTCTACACAGCTGATTACATATTTACAATCACACTTATGCCCAGAGGAGATGAGGTATACCGCTCATACTCCAACCGACCACTATTGTAACATCCCAGACCTGGGTATAGGGATAACCCTATTTGTTTTAGCTAAATAAATTTCTTAGAACTTTAATATAATCCTCTAAAGTGTTTTGTTATCAGGTGACAAACTTATGTTTCAAGTTTGGTCCTATTTCAATAATGTTTGAGCAATGTTCTCCTGTTTTGGACCAAAATGCAATTTACCCACGATGAGGGGTTAAATTTCAATATGTCACATGTGGAACATGCCCTAAGTGTTTTTGCATCATAATAAAGAGAATTATTCTATATGATGGCTTGTGGAAAGCCTAAATTCCATGTTTGAACAATACTAGTGTCTTGTGTACCAATTTTGGTACAAATTGTAATTTACCCAATATGTAGGGTTGACATGCAAATTACCACCTTCAGAGTGTCCCTACTCACTTTATGTATCATTTAGAAGAGATAGAAATAAGGATACACCATGTTTGAATCATATTTGAGTAATGGAACTCTTGGTGATGAAAAGACCAAGAAAGGATTGAATGTGAAGCCCTTATATGAGTTGTGTCGAGTTGTAGACTTGATATGGGAGTGCCTATCGGCCAAGGAGCCACAAAAGGGATCCCATATAGGTTTGTGGACTCTTGGAAAAGTCCATGATGGGCAAAGCACCTCAAGGAGGTGAAGTGTATCGATTTTATAACTTCCTTGGAAAAGTTGTATCAGGTTATGAATAAAGTAGTGATAGAGTTGATATATCTTATCCAAAGAGATAAGTAATGGCCGAGATATTATATCTATATTATTCTCAAGTGTTTTTCATGTCAAGATAAGCATGTACATGTGTCAATCATGCATGGAAATGTATATGTGTCAATCATGCATGGACATGTGGCACCTAGTTGTGGGCTCTGATCTCCAAATCATATCAAAAACACGATTAAAACTTAGCGGAAGCGAAACGGTAATCAGCGGAAGACAAAAATCACGGAAAATTAAAACTTTTCGTGACAGGAGCTTGAATCCATAAAATCTTCTTTCATAAAGAGAGATAAACTGTTTACATCTCAGGATAATTACTTCTCGAGTAATTATATACATCAAGATACAAAATCTCAAGATTACTATACAAAAGACTCCAAGACCTGAGAGTACAGAGGACACATAGGACTGACTCTAACTACACCATATGGCAGGACAATCTCCACCTGAGATTACTGCTGCCCCTGATGCTGCTGCTGAGATTGATCACCTGTAGGCTGGTTCCTTCGTCTCCGACGTCCACCTAAAAAGTTGAAGCCTACGGGGTGAGACAATTATACATAATTGTCCCAGCGAGAGTTATAACTCTTTGCCAGAAACTTTATTACAACATCAAAGATTATTTTAAACAGTAAAGCCTTCAAAGCATTCTATAACCGTTGCAGGTATAACAAGATCTCTACAATTTAGGAGATATGGAGAATATCAACATTATTGCAATGTAACATCAATCAACTAACTTAGAGTCATCTCTAACAAGTTATACTACATGGTTGATTATGTTTTACAAACAACATTATGCCCTGTGGAGATGAGGCTTACCACTCATACCCCAACTGATCGCTGAGAAGTCACATCAGTATCATACATAGGTCATTAAGAGAGCCGGATTCTCATGACCTTCACCTTCCTTAGTCAGTAAGAGGATCACTTGTAGGACATCTCGTGTCTCTACTACTATAGCTCACCAGGGTAAACTGGTCCTTCGCTATTCTAGAGTCACAGTGGCGTTCTGTACTCTCTTCGTCATCAGGAGGTTTCATATTTACCTACCACTGATACGGATATCTGTGCTTTCTTCGTCATCAGGAGGTTTCATGTTTACCTACCACTGATACTGTATGGAACTATAGTGAAGGATGGATGGATTCCACATCTACATCACTTTCCTACACTAGGATGTAAGGTTCTACACATCCATGTACCCCACATACTCAAAAGTATGTGCTCCAGGAGTTCCCTAAGGAAAACCTGTTTCACCATCACTTAATTTCTAACAATGATGGATCTATGATCAGGGCTCTACATTATACTTGATTAGTTAGGTACATTCAGTATTCTTTGACAGCATACATTGTTCTGCAAACAATAACAATAGCATAGCAGCTATAAAAGAAGAATACTAAATGTAACAGGCCTAACTCATATCAATCATCATTTCTCATTATCCTCATCACAAGTCATCTCTAAGGCATGACCTTGATGGTATTCATGGCTTTCATAGCCCATTATCAGCATAGGATGCCACTGGCAAGGCATCAGATTACTTTACTTATTCATAAGGCTAACAACATGCCTTTAATGAATATAACATCAACATCCATACCTGGATATGATTACCTTCATATCAGAACCTGCATGGTTAATATATCTGATAAAGGTAATGCAACAATAAGGAATGTACTTCCTATTCTTGTCATACGAGTTAAATCTCTAATTCATATCAAATAGAGTTTAATACTCAAAAGCATGCCATTACCCTTGAATTAGGGTTTACTATTCACATTAAGGTGAATTAAACTCATAACATCATCATGTATGAGTAACATCTTCATTGATGCTCTTGGATTAGTTAAAGGTTCATCATTTATCATAATTAGGGTTTCTATGACCTCACACAGGTGGACCATACCCTAATTATGCTCACTTATGTGCATTGGAGATGCTTTACTTGAGTTTCCACTTAAAAAGGGTACTTTCTCTCTCTAGAAGTACTTTCTCTCTCTATAAGTACTTTCTCTCTCATCATAATGTTAGGTGATGTCAACATCACTCTAAAACAGGTTAGATTGAGTCATCATAGGCTATCATAGCCAAAAGCATCACCATTATGTGATTAGAGTTACTTTCTCTCTCTAGGGTACTTTCTCTCTCTAGAGTACTCTCTCTTTCATCATACTAATGGTTGATGGTAACATTAGATTAGATCAAGTTGGATAGAGTCATTATGACTAAAAACATCATTCTCATGTAATTAGGGTTTGAATTGAGCAAGGTATAACTTAATTGACCCTTCAGGGGTATTTTGGTAATTCACCCCATTGATCATCATCATGGTCCAAACCTTAGTCAATTAACCCCTTACTATCCTAGATTATTATTAGGGTTTGATTTGGGCAACATTGGACCATTTACATCATCAAATGATTGAATGAGGTCAACCTTGAATCACATTGATTGATTTCAATCATTAATCATCAATTGGGTTGAGATCGGTTGAAAGTGTTGACCGTTTGCTCACTTTGACCTTCCAAGACCGCGAGCCTCTCTCTATCTTCAAGACCGCGAGCCCCCTTAGGCTTCAAGACCACGAGCCTCTTCAAGTGGTTCAAGACCGCGAGCCTCTCTCAATCTTCAAGACCGCGAGCCCTCTCATTGGTTCAAGTTGATGTTGAGACCGCGAAGAGACGTTGACCGTTTAGCTAGTTTGACCTCAGGACCGCGAGGCCCTCAAGACCGCGAGCCTCCTCTCGGTCTTGAGACCGTGAGCCCCCTCACGGTCTTGAGACCGCGAGCCCTCTCACGGTCTTGAGACCGCGAGGCTCTCATGGTCTCAGCCGCTTGGTCCTTCAACAAGGCTCAAAGGTGCAACCAATAATGTCAAATGATGTTGAAGCCTTCAAAAGGTCCAATCTATGTTGACCACCTATGGATTAGGTTAATCAAGATTATGCTTGACCAATTGGTTAACCAATTGACCCTCAATTGTTGACCAAGTAGGATTGAAATCGATTCAATTAGGGTCTATCAATGTTCACCCATCAACACTCAACAATGTGCATCAACACAAGGTTGAACCCTTCAATTGAGCTCCAATTGGGCCCAAACTTGGCCCAAACGGTCTTGAGGTCATGTGGGTGGACCCCACATGGTCTTAAGACCGCTTGCCCAAGATTTCATCAAAGTCTAAGGTGATTTGATAGGGGTTGAACCATGATTGAACCACAAAATAGAATTTTGATTAAATTGATAACTTATTTGCAATTGGGTCCTCAATTGGTCAAATTGCTCAACCCTAGACCTTCAAACGGTCTTGGTTGATTGTCCTCTCAGTCTTGAGACCGTTTGGATGAGTTCCAAACGGTCTTGAGACCGTTTGCCCATCCAAATTTTGGATTCTAGAGCAGATTCATCAAGGTCTGACCCATTGAGTTGATGATTATATCAATATTTAACTGCAAAGTAATTTGGTGTAATTGTACCTTCAATTGGTCAACAAATCTTGACCCCAGACCTCCAAACGGTCTTGGTTGATTTCCCTCGCAGTCTTGAGACCGTTTGGTGACCCCCAAACGGTCTTGAGACCGTTTAGGTCAATCAACCCTAAAAACCCTAAGTAGGTCACTATAATTTCAGTACTGATTTTATCTAGGGTTAGCCCTAGTATTCACCCTTCAACTCTTAGCCCGTTTGGAATTAGACCATAAAACTTGGTGAGTTGTTAATTAACATAATTTTGAACAGTAATATCATACGGTAAACGCTTAGTCAACGACCTTACACGGTCTTGAGACCGTTTGCCCAAAAAGGCAATTTCAGACCGTTTGAAAATCAGGAATAAATTCAAATAAAGTTGTTACTTAAAAAGGTCTTATCTCCCGATTCCCTTGGAGTTAGCCTCCCAAATTTTGAGGGTAATTATCTTATATAATTAGGAACAAATTTATTATACTGTCCACGCTCGGTCAATGGGGCCAAACGGTCGTGGAGACCGTTTTCCCTGTCGCGGTCTCGAGACCGTTTGCTCACCTCGCGGTCTTGAGTCCGAGAGAGCAAACTTTTGAGACCGTTTAAGAAAGTGAAAAGCGGTGGGTTTTTCTTGGAAATCACGCCTTCATCTCCCAGCTCAAGAACAGTACGAATATCCCATGGGTTTGCTTGCAAAATAGCAGGGAAAGTAGGGAAACACTAAGAGCTATCATCAAAACGCATATAAAGATGCACATAGTAAAGCAGGGGTTTAGAGTTATAAAACCCGCCTAAAGCTTGCTTCTTGAGCTCCAAGCTTTCAAGATCCAAGCTCTAATGGCGTCCTTGAGTTCTTACAGGTTGTCCAAGGTGAAAACTCCAAGGAAGGATGAAAAGAGACGGCTAGAAAGGTAGGGTTTCAAGAGTTAGCCATGAAGATGACCTTGAATTCGAGTTCTAACCATGGAACTAAGCAAGAAGAGGGGTTTAAACCTACCTTGCACCCCTTGGTCATCCTCCTTAGCTCCAAGGCAGTCCTTGGTCGTCTTTGGTGAAATGAAACAGTAAGGGAACGAAGGGTAAGTTCCCTTGCAACTAAGGGAAGGAGAGCTTATATACATGGGGTAGGATTTTCAACATTAGTTCATAAGTTGTCCGTAATTCCAACTAGGTCCCTCCTTCTTTACTTGATCGTCCCTTCCTATTTATTCTAAGGACAAACCTTCTCTTAAGGTCTTAGGAAAAGAAGGTAAAGGAGAGCAAGCTAATAATGAGGTACATACATAAAGAAATATTGCACATATACCCTGATTATTCAATCACAAGGCATATCTCATAACTTGATAATTCAATTGAGGTGACTCCCTCATCATTTCTTCTCTAAATGATGGCAAGAGTCTAAAAAGATACATTAGATGACATATTTCACAATTTGTATCCCTTAATTTGGGTAAATTGCATTTTACCCCAATTTAAGGTTTCAAGCACTGGGATTGCTTCCACAGCTGCACCTTGGTGCCCTAGCTTGGGAAATCCCTCAAACTTTACCAAAAAGATTCTCATGATGTCTCATCATTAGAGGAACATCTCAACATGTGCAAATTGCAAACTAACCCTTTTAACTGGGTAAATTGCACATAGGTCCCTGTATATCAAAACAATGCTACAACTTTAAATAAAAAGGAGCAAATACTGAAATATATGTTTCTGAGAAACTTAATTACATGCTCAGAGTTAATCACATATTTAGGCAAAACACCTAGGGTTAACTCATAACCCAGGTCAGGGATGTTACACTAGTAGCTTAAAATTATGACACCCCATATACATACTTTTTCATGAACCTCAAGTATATATACCACTCCTTTCACCTATTAGTGGAATTTTTCAAATCTTACCACCCCTTGATCTTATATATCGTGCATAGAGTCTTGGTATCATGCATAGGTGAAGAAGTATCATCCATAGAGCCTTGGTATTGGCCATAAATATAAAGAAACATGAATAACATCTATCCAACTAAGATGTATAAAAGGAGTGTATATCAACCAATGTCTTCTGTATTCGATCCTTAAGCAAATATGCTACATGGTCGATTATGTGGCAACACATCCCACTATTACACAGACAACGAGGTGTTATGCGAAAACGTGCGGAAAACACCATAACCACAAATTACCAAAAACACGGGTTAATTAAAACCGATTGCAGAAAGCAGATGAACTAAGAAACTATTACATTCTGATCCACATCCTACAAGAAAATAGGTCATATAAATATTTACAAGCCTTGATACGTGTTCACAGCTTAGGAGATCAGCTTTCCTATCATCACATGAATTCATCACCTGTTTATACATACAGAACGGCCCATATCCAGCCAGCAGCAGGATATACAAAACGTCATCAGCTATACATCGTGAAACATCGTCAAAACACCTCCAAGGACCTGAGAGTACAGGTATGACTCTAAGACTGTCACACCCCGATCTCACACCAACCACTAATCACGAGATTAGGACGTGACGGAGGGATTATCACATAACAAATCACTAAGAACTTTTTTTTTTAAACCTCGTAATGATATCCGGATTATTGCTGTAAACTAAAACAAAATAAACTATTGCGGAAGCATTTCAATTAAACTGGCTAGAGTACGTAAACATAGTTTACAACATGTAACATTGTTTAACAGAAAGTAAACATAACAGTTAATTTACATCTTTATACACATTCCACATACACACTCTCTCTCACCCACACCATGTCCCAAGGATCGAGGGGAAAGGACTAAGAGACCTCTAACTACTAACTACATATACCTTCTACAGACTAAGCGTTAGGATGAAAGGATCCTTCAGATTTCCTGCTGCTGATGATGACCTGAAAATGTTTTGAGTAGAGGTATGAGCCTACTCGCTCAGTGAATAAAATTTCACTTAGCTATCATCGGATAACTCCATAATTTACATTTAACAGGAATATGTGGATAAAAGAACAAATTGAGCAGTTCAAATTAAACAACAGTGAAATTATCGCAGAAAAGTATACTGAACATTTAAAGAATAAGTATTATAACTTCTAAATCTGAACATACACAAGTTTCATATTAATCTACCTTAATTCTGAGTGATCATCTTTTAACTTATGCCCTGATCATATACAGTGTACTCTGCATATAAAGTCTCGTAGCGAACTACGAACCCACCGTACAAGACTTAGCGACACACCCGGGAAATGCTAAGTCTAACTGTCGTCCTGGTCTGCGTCAGGACTCTCAGGCTCACACGGCCTCACTGCACTCTCAAAGAGTGTACTCTAGACTCCTCCTCTAACCTGAGCACACAGGCGGAGAGTCTGGGTTACCACTGTGACACACACACAAATTATTGTTGAATAACCCCTATTTACTCCAGTGCCACCGCGACACACGCACGGATTATTGTTGAACACCGCCTCTCTGTCCTCGTGCCACCGTGACACACACATGGATTATTGTTGAACACGAGCCACCGACCATCTAGACTCACGCTAGATAGGTTGTTTCACCCCTAAGGCACAAACCTCCAAAAGGGGTTCTACGGTGTCAGGGCATCTAAGTCTATTAACTGGTTAACATATAAACACTTAAATAGGAATATCATATTTACTGATTTCATATCAGATCACAATACACTATCATTCTAAACTGATAGAGAAATATATTTCAAATCATTGTAATTTCTGAGAAATTATCATACCATGCATTCAGACAAATTAGAAATGCATAAATAACCCAACTTATTTCAATTTGGCACATACATAGCGTCAAAAGATATATGCAATGAGGGTTTTCATGCATATTTTATTTATTCATATCAACTTTGAAATCGTACATCTGATAATTTATCAGAAATCTTCATTGTCTGGGTTCATACCCAAATTATACCATTTTCAGACATGAATTTCTAATTTCAACATTCAAATGAGCAATTTAGGTTCCAATGAACCATATAAATCTACTGATTCAATCGGTACTGTTCAAATGCTAAATTTAATCATATAACAGTGTCTAGAAGCAGTTTATGAAATAAAAAGGTCGGGCGATGCCAAACGCTGCCCGTCGCCTGATAACGCCTGTTATCAGTGTAATTCGCGCACAAAACATAAAATATTCAAACGCCTGAGTTTATTAATGATAAATAAATGAAATCCTACTCACAGTGATTTGGTCTATCCGGATTCGTCCGGGGATGCGTTCAGGGTCTGATTCCGGGCAATTTCGGATCGTCTTCAACCTTGGCATTTTCACTGTTCACGGTTGTTTTGCTTCACGTACAGCAGGTTGAAGAGAACTTCTTCGTTCTTGATGTGGGATACATCTACGACTGTGGTTTTTTTCTCCAACCATCTTGGCTAAGCTCGGAGCTGCAGTATCCTAGAGCTTTACACACCATGGACGGCCAAGGTAGCTGCTGCCGCAGCACCTTGCTGGCTGCAAGTTAGCCGCTTGGCCAAGGAGGTCGGTTGCAGGCTAGGGAGGGAGGACATGGAAGTGTTGCTTGCTATTTCGAGGTGCTTCGGAACCTTAGGAACCAACGACTGCCCCACCCTTCCTCCTTTCTTGCTCAATCAAGCCATGGATGCTGCTGCTGCTTCTACTCATAGCTGAATCTTCTACTTTGGGCACCACCCCTAAATGGTTGGATGGGCTGCAGCTGGTTGCTTGAACTCCAAGGCCGAAGTCGGGCGGCGGCCTGGTGCTGCTAGCTCGCCCAAAGTGGCCCCTTGGCCGACGCCTTGCAGCTGGCCACGGCTGCTGCTTGGCTGGTCGGCGTCCTGCTGGTTGCAGGTTGGGCTCCTGCTAGGGCGGGTGGCTAGGGCGAGGTTGGGGAGGAAGAAGAAGAAAGGAAGTAGAAGAAGAATCTGGCGCCATTCAGTCGAGGCCAAGGGAGCCAAGGGATCAACCCTAGCTCACCCCCTTTTTCCTCTGCTAATCGCACCTCTCCTGAGCGCCGCTCTGTCGGTTGTTGCTCCATCGGGGAAGGAGGAGGATAAGCGTGAAAGGGAAAAATCAAGTAAAGGAAAAAGGTTAATAAAGGGCTAAAAGAAAACTGGAAAAATTGCAAAGCTAACCCTAGTTTTTAGAAGATGGTATAACTTTCACCTCAGATATCCGATTGAGGTGATTCTTTTTGCAAAAAGTCAAGCATGAAATCCTCTATACCCTCAAGGCATGAAATCATCCTAATTAGACTATTTCATTGGATTAAAACTCTAATTGCATCTGCAATCACTTAACTTAATCGTCTTAATTATGCCCTAATTGCATCTTATATATTTAATTTAGCTTAATCAACTTGATGATGCATTAACCACCACATGAGCACTTAACCTATCTCAATTACTTAATTACGCACTAATCATTGCACCTACTTGTTAATCACAGAGTGGGTCATAACAATCTCCCTCCCTTATAAGAATTTCGTCCCGAAATTCCTAAAAAGAAAAGGAAAGTTGTTACGCATTTCAGACTCAAGTTCCCACGTGGCTTCCTCTAGGTTATGGTTCCTTCACTAATGGTATCTCGTGATTCTTGAGCTTCTTGATCCACCGATCAATTATCTGAACTGGTCCCTCAACATAGGACACATCTGATCTGAACTGTGCAGGTTCTGGGTCCACTATCTCCTGTGGACCAGGGTAACACTTCTTCAACATCGATACATGGAACACGTCATGTGAATTAAGCAACTCGAATGGCAAATACAACTTATGGGCTACAGGTCCAATCCTCTCAATGATGGGATATAGGCCCATAAACCTAGGAGTCAGTTTACCTGACTTACCAACCCTCATACTCCTTTCCATGGTGAAATTTTCAAATACACTTCATCACCAACCTCCAACTCAAGAGGTCAACGCCTCTTCTCAGCATAACTCTTCTGCATGTCCTATGTATCTTTCAACTGCTCCCTGCATGTCCTCAAGAGTCTTAAATGGTCCTCTCAGTCTGACCATCTGTCTGTGGTGAAAAGGTTGTACTGAATCTTAACTTTGTGCCCGAAGCACGATGCAACTATTTTCCAAAACCTAGATGTGAACCTAGGATCTTTATCTGATATATTTGAAACTGGGATACCATGCAACCTGAGTATCTCATCCATATATATCTTAACCAACTTTGGGACATCAAAGGTTGACATAATATGAAGATTGTGAGCAGACTTAATTTGTCTATCCACCATCACTCATATCGAGTCACAACCTCTAGGTGTCCTGGGAAACCCTATCACAAAATATATTGTGATATGTTCCCATTTCTATTCTGGTATAAGAAAAGATTGCAAAGTACCTGTAGGTTTCTGGTGCTCAGTCTTAACCTACTGACACACCCTGCACCTAGCCATGTACTTATCTACATCCTTTTCATACCAGGCCACCAATACAACTTCTTGAGATTCATGTACATCTTAGTGTTACCTGGATGCATGGCATACATCGATGCATGTGCCTCCTCAAGAATCTGTTCTTTCAAATCACTGTCTCGAGGTACACAACATATCATGATAATACAACACACCATCATCTGAAAATCTAAACTTTGGTCTTTACCCCTATTTCTAAGTTCAACTTCCGCATTTCTACTAGCATGTCTCTCTTGAAACATGCCATAGAGAACGCATCAGTTGTTGAACTTAACTTCCTGCTGAGGGCATCAACTACCACATTCGCCTTCCCAAGGTGACAATCTATCGTCACATCATAAAGATAGTGATGTCGTGTCATAAGAGCATGAACTACAACAACTAACTTCAGATCAGGTATCGCGTAGTACTCCTCATTCTATGCTACTACTTATTGTTACATTTCAAATTTATATCTTACTCTTTTCTCCAAGTTATTTTCATATTGTGTATTTACCTTCCAGATTAGCTAACTTTAAACCCTAGATTTTATTAGTTCTAGGTTACCTTTCATAGTGCAAATTGTATGATCTTGTTTTATAAAGATACTAGTATTCAAGGTCAAATCACTAGCGACATCCCTTGAACTACTTCAACTCTAAACATTCTAGGGTTTGGTCCTTATCAGCAACATAGCATTATTGTGGTGTGACTTTGCTTCCTTAGTTTGAAATCAAACTTTAGATCTCATAAGTTCATCCATCTACTTGTAATGAATACAACAGATATGAATAATCATCAATGAACTATAGATATATAACAGAAATGTAACATCAACCAAGTTCTCTAGCATAACTTATTAACACAAATGCTACAAATCAACATGATACTTGTTACCCAAGCATCACACATGGCTCACAGGGCCATTCATATCTTGTCACCTCTCACTAGGAAACAACTTATTTACATGGCTCACAAGGCCATTCACATCTTGTCACCTCTCACTAGGCAACAACTTATTCACATGGCTCATAAAATCCGTACACATTATTACTTTTATTAAGCAACAACAACATCAACACACAAAAAAACCAATCAATCATTTATTATATAAATGTCACAGCCCAAACTTGGCTATATTCATCATCTCATCATACCTGCATGGTTATTAGGCATGATAACAGTCATACAAGATATTTATCACATCATGTGATACAGTAGTAATACCATCATTCCTTAACCAGGAATTAGGGTTCACGATCAAACAGGGCTTATCATTCCCTTTTCCCCAAATTAGGGTTAGGGTTCATTAATTCAGACCCTCTTGAGTTAACCAACTTTATCTTGTATTAAGGTATTTCCCCTCTTAATGCATTCCATCACAGAATACTCACCCTAAGCATATAATGCATAGGCCACACATTAGAATTGTCAAACTATCTCACATGATATGGACTTATCTTAGTTTAAGGCATAACTTTATTATAAAGTTGCCTATAAACAATCGCAATGATACACCCTCAACTAGGGTTTATAAGGATACACCCTCAACTAGGGTTTACTAATCATGTATTGGATCCATGCATTTGTTATGCATTATTGATTAGTACCATTAAGGGTATTTCTCACCTAATCATTAAATTTAATCTGAACCTTATTGTGTTCCTTTATTTCTAATTAAGGATTGCTCATACGAGGTTCCAACATTGGGCCTCTGATATCATTTCCAGCAAATTCTTAGTTGTTCTAATCTTTCTTTTACATCTCAACGTCTTAGTGTATGTACATTCTTACTATGATGTGAGTCTAAATTATCCAGAGTCTACTCTTATTATACTGTTAATAGGAGTCATTAGATCTCATTAACGCATCCTGCCAGCCGGACCAGGCCGAACCTGTAGTCCTGAAGCCAAGAGCTACTCAGGATTAACCAACTCCTATTAATCTCAAACATGTGGAAAGAATATCCACTTAGGGCAGACTCATTTAAACATAACTTCTGGTCTACTTAATACAAAGAATATAAACAATAAATAAATCACTTCATGACACTCAATCAATATAAAAGAATCATATTTATTCTACAAGCTGAAAATCTAAATTCATACATATAAAAGCATTTCTAGTGATTTCCACTCAAATAAGCAATATAAGGCAAGAGTTGCATCGCATCCTATGTTTAATCTCTTATTCCTGTATTAATTTCCAGTTTTTTAACCCTAAGATTTCTAGGGTTTCTCTCTAGCCTATCCTTCTTCTGCATACCTGGCCAGGGAATCCAGAGAAGAATAGACAGAGTAGCTTGATACTGGTCAATCTAAGTATTCAGACACCTGGCCAGGGTATCTAAACACTCAGACCTCCCAGAGCTAAAGACATATCACTTCTTATTTTTCTCACTTATAACTCTATCTTTCGACCCTAATGATCCCTGACGATTCAACATAAACTCTTTACTTGGTTCTCGTGACCACATCCTCTTCCTGCCATCTGCAATAGTATAACAGAACACTTCCTGTTAGAAAATTGCAGTTAGAAGGGAGACACTTAAGTCCTAATCCTATTGGTCTCTTATCGTCCCCTGACCTTGACTTAGAGTATTCATATACTCAACCTATGCTCTGATACCAAGATGTCACACCCCGATCTCACACTAACCACTAATCACGAGATTAGGGCGCGACGGAGGGATTATCACATAACAAATCACTGAGAACTTTTTTTTTAAAACCTCGTAATGATATCCAGATTATTGCTGTAAACTAAAACAAAATAAACTATTGCGGAAGCATTTCAATTAAACTGGCTAGAGTACGTAAACATAGTTTACAACATGTAACATTGTTTAACAGAAAGTAAACATAACAGTTAATTTACATCTTTATACACATTCCACATACACACTCTCTCTCACCCACACCATGTCCCAAGGATCGAGGGGAAAGGACTAAGAGACCTCTAACTACTAACTACGTATACCTTCTACAGACTAAGCGTTAGGATGAAAGGATCATTCAGATTTCCTGCTGCTGATGATGACCTGAAAATGTTTTGAGTAGAGGTATGAGCCTACTCGCTCAGTGAATAAAATTTCACTTAGCTATCATCGGATAACTCCATAATTTACATTTAACAGGAATATGTGGATAAAAGAACAAACTGAGCAGTTCAAATTAAACAGTGAAATTATCGCAGAAAAGTATACTGAACATTTAAAGAACAAGTATTATAACTTCTAAATCCAAACATACACAAGTTTCATATTAATCTACCTTAATTCTGAGTGATCATCTTTTAACTTATGCCCTGATCATATGCAGTGTACTCTGCATATAAAGTCTCGTAGCGAACTACGAACCCACCGTACAAGACTTAGCGACACACCCGGGAAATGCTAAGTCTAACTGCCGTCCTGGTCTGCGTCAGGACTCTCAGGCTCACACGGCCTCACTGCACTCTCAAAGAGTGTACTCTAGACTCCTCCTCTAACCTGAGCACACAGGCGGAGAGTCTGGGTTACCACTGTGACACACGCACAGATTATTGTTGAATAACCCCTATTTACTCCAGTGCCACCGCGACACACGCATAGATTATTGTTGAACACTGCCTCTCTGTCCTCGTGCCACCGTGACACACGCACGGATTATTGTTGAACACGAGCCACCGACCATCTAGACTCACGCTAGGTAGGTCGTTTCACCCCTAAGGCACAGACCTCCAAAAGGGGTTCTACGGTGTCAGGGCATCTAAGTCTATTAACTGGTTAACATATAAACACTTAAACAGGAATATCACATTTACTGATTTCATATCAGATCACAATACACTGTCATTCTAAACTTACAGAGCAATATATTTCAAATCATTGTAATTTCTGAGAAATTCTCATACCATGCATTCAGACAAATTAGAAATGCATAAATAACCCAACTTATTTCAATTTGGCACATACATAGCGTCAAAAGATATATGCAATTAGGGTTTTCATGCATATTTTATTTATTCATATCAACTTTGAAATCGTACATCTGATAATTTATCAAAAATCTTCATTGTCGGGGTTCATACCCAAATTATACCATTTTCAGACATGAATTTCTAATTTCAACATTCAAATGAGCAATTTAGGTTCCAATGAACCATATAAATCTACTGATTCAATCTGTACTGTTCAAATGCTAAATTTAATCATATAACAGTGTCTAGAAGCAGTTTATGAAATAAAAAGGTCGGGCGACGCCAAACGCTGCCCGTCGCCTGATAACGCCTGTTATCAGTGTAATTCGCGCACAAAACAGAAAATATTCAAACGCCTGAGTTTATTAATGATAAATAAATGAAATCCTACTCATAGTGATTTGGTCTATCCGGATTCGTCCGGGGATGCGTTCAGGGTCTGATTCCGGGCAATTTCGGATCGTCTTCAACCTTGGCATTTTCACTGTTAACGGTTGTTTTGCTTCACGTACAGCAGGTTGAAGAGAACTTCTTCATTCTTGATGTGGGATACATCTACGACTGCAGTTGTTTTCTCCAACCGTCTTGGCCAAGCTCGGAGCTGCAGTATCCTAGAGCTTTACACACCATGGACGGCCAAGGTAGCTGTTGCCGCAACACCTTGCTGGATGCAAGTCAGCCTCTTGGCCAAGGAGGTCGGTTGCAGGCTAGGGAGGGAGGACATGGAAGTGTTGCTTGCTATTTCGAGGTGCTTCGGAACCTTAGGAACCAACGACTGCCCCACCCTTCCTCCTTTCTTGCTCAATCAAGCCATGGATGCTGCTGCTACTTCTACTCATAGCTGAATCTTCTACTTTGGGCGCCGCCCCTAAATGGTTGGATGGGCTGTGGCTGGTTTCTTGAACTCCAAGGCCGAAGTCGGGCGGCGGCCTGGTGCTGCTGGCTCGCCCAAAGTGGCCCCTTGGCCGACGCCTTGCAGCTGGCCACAGCTGCTACTTGGCTGGTCGGCGTCCTGCTGGTTGCAGGTTGGGCTCCTGCTAGGGTGGGTGGCTAGGGCGAGGCTGGGGAGGAAGAAGAAGAAAGGAAGTAGAAGAAGAATCCGGCACCATTCAGTCGAGGCCAAGGGAGCCAAGGGACCAACCCTAGCTCGCCCCCTTTTTCCTCTGCTAATCGCACCTCTCCTGAGCGCCGCTCTGTCGGTTGCTGCTCCATCGGGGAAGGAGGAGGATAAGCGTGAAAGGGAAAAATCAAGTAAAGGAGAAAGGTTAATAAAGGGCTAAAAGAAAACTGGAAAAATTGCAAAGCTAACCCTAGTTTTTAGAAGATGGTATAACTTTCACCTCAGATATCCGATTGAGGTGATTCTTTTTGCAAAAAGTCAAGCATGAAATCCTCTATACCCTCAAGGCATGAAATCATCCTAATTAGACTATTTCACTGGATTAAAACTCTAATTGCATCTGCGATCACTTAACTTAATCGTCTTAATTATGCCCTAATTGCATCTTATATATTTAATTTAGCTTAATCAACTTGATGATGCATTAACCACCACATGAGCACTTAACCTATCTCAATTACTTAATTATGCACTAATCATTGCACCTACTTGTTAATCACAGAGTGGGTCATAACAAAGACTCTACTACAAAACGACCAAAATAACAACATGTCCATCTCTTGCCTTCTACTGCTCTTCTTGTTGCTCGACTGCAACTCCGCGACCACCACCACGTCTAGCTCGAACACCTAAAAAGGTTATAAACCAGCGGGGTGAGACACATAGTCCCAGCGAGAAACATAACTCCCCGCCAAAACTACATAACCTCAGAAGATGAAGCAACAATAGCAGATAACTGATAAAAGGTATAACAAGAGCAGTTTATATAGCAAAGCTATTCATACCATCAAGCTTACCAGGCTGTACGGAAGGCAGATAACCAAGCATCTCTTTATGGAACATGATTAACAAGATAAGATTTATAAGATCTTACCTTAGAACATAAGGAACATATAAGTAACTGCATGTATAACAAGATTAACTACACAAGCAAGGCCTCGACCAATGTTCCGTGTTTTGGCTTAAGCAGTAATTACTACTCGGCTGGATTACGTATTATTATGCCCTGAGGAAGTGAGTCGTACCGCTCAAATCCAACCGACGGCTGCAAAACCCGGAGCCGGTGCCATACAAGGTCAATGGAAGAGCCGGACTCCATGACCTCTCCGCCTCGTGGTCAGTACACGAGTACAACACAAGCAGGACCGCAGTCTCTTGCTTAAGTGGCCTCAGCCACAGGTTCAGCTCCCGCAGGCTACCCTCTGCCTAGCCCGCCTCGGTACAGGTCCCGACGCTAGTGAAACTGAGCCACGGGCCTGTTCACTGTGCTCTGAGCCATTAATGCATTCATGCTCCCATATCACATAAATGGAGCCATGGGCCTTATACATATCCCGAGTCTGCAACCGCAGCTGCAATCGATTCCTCACTATTTTAGGCTAGGAGAAACCTCGCATATTCAACAATATGCGCTCCGGGTTAACCCGCAGGAGAACCCGTTTCACCATCACCAGCTCCTGACGATGATGGATCTATGGCCAGGGCAACTACATGATATGTTCCACTGTGATTAGTTAGTATAGTTTAAGTGGATTTTTTAGGCAACCAAGTTGTATAGCATGCAGACTATAACAAGAATAAATAACATGAAACTCAACATCATGCTTTTACTATCATCAACATCATCCTGGTCCATCACAAGGATCAACATTACATTGCCATGGGATCTCAATCCCTCATCACATAGTGTCACTGCCTCTCAAAGCTTACATCATCGCCATGGGATAGCAATCCCAGATCATCATTAGAGAATAACATCTCATCAACAAGAGTAATCATCAGAGCAGTGTTACTCAAACATATATATCTCATAGCCCTTTACCTGGATATGCATCTTGTACCTGCATGGTTAGTATGCACAACCATCATAGATTATCAGAAGAGTTATATTATCAACATAGGGCAGTACTGATGATTATATGCTTTATCATTCATGCCTCAACCTGTGACCATAGGCATAGGTCATATCATCATGCAAGCGTCTTTCATGCTTACCATTTATCCAGCATTATACATATAGTTCCAGATGATCATAACCACATGTACTACATAGATGTGATCCATTATATCAACTATCAAGTATATCAGGGATCACTATCATAAATAAAACGTGATTACATGAGCAAAAGCTAGCATATATGTTTTCCAAAAGGAACAAAACCTTCACTAGAGTTGCCCACTACCCTCACTAGAAGTGTGACGGGTAGGGCACCCTCACTAAAGGTAGTATCGGGCAGGGTACTTCCCATATTGCCCAACCACTACAACCCCATAACGATCAAGCCACCCAGCCATATATCGGCCAAACACTAAGCAAGGATGTCGACTATCAGCTCGAGATGTAAAGGGCACCCCTAGGTAACGTGCACCTATGTGTATCGTGCAGCATGTGTCATGCAACCATATGTATCGGGCAACGCTGCGTCGGGTATCAAGGGTACAACGGCCACAAAGCCTAGCATGTAGCTCCTCTACAGAACAGGTCACACAACAGTGTGTCATGCCCTAAGCCTGTATCGTGCAACCCGTATCAGGCATCCATGTGCAACGACACGTCGGGCAACAGGCGTAAAAGCTAGGGTTACTATCGGTCATCGCCACAATGCCATAATGCCCAGCCCAAGCTAGCCACTGAGCTCCCTATCGTCCAGGGCGCAACGGGTACTAAGCTATCATCTCAAGGTTAAGTGCATCGAGCAGCACAATAGGGGACAACACCCAAAGGTATAACTCAGCCTGACGCTCAACCAGCCTAGCCATGACCTATCGGCCAACACAAGGCAACAACGGAGGTGTAACGCCCGACACACGAAGGTCGGCAACCAGGAGCAACGCCCGACATAGCCACAACATGTGTCATCCAAGGCTCAAGATCAAGAGGGGATATCGGGCAACACCAACCCCAAGACCATATCAGCCAAGATGCAACCCGACAGGGTCACCACCGACCTCAAGCACAAGGGCACCAAAACCCTAATGGATCAAGAAGATGACTCACCTCTCAACTATCAAGAGAGAGGGGTCTTGCCAAGCTTCCTAACACCAATCGGGAAACACAAGGACCAACCCTAACCAAGGTTCACAACCATCCCATAGCTCACCTTTCAAGTCCATGGTGAGAGGAGGGTGTTGCTCAAGCCACTAGAACACAAGCTCACCTCTCAACTTAAACGAGAGAGGTGTATTGCCCATATTACTAGAACTCAAGCTCACTCCTCTAGACCTAGGAGAGAAAGGGGTGTTGCTCAACAAGAAACCCTAGAACAAGGTTCGGCCAACAAGAATCAACTAAGCAAGAAACCAACTAGCAACATACATAGCCGATATGATCATAAGAAGCATAAAAGAAGGTAGTGTAGTTAAGGTTAGGATTTATGTAACCCGCCTTAAGCAAGTTCCAAGCTCCACTAAGGAAGAAGAGCAAGGCACTCTAGGGTTCGACGACCACTAGAGGAAGAAGGAGACTCCAAGAAGGATTGACCACCAAGCTTGCAAAGACAGAAGGGTGATGTGCACCAAGGAGAGGGAGACTAAGGAACTAAAGGTATCCTTAACAAGAGAAAGGAAACACATATATAGGAAAGGGTGGAGGAGAAACCAAGGAAAGACAAGGCAAGGTGTCGCCCACCTAGGGACACTTGTCCATGTGCAAAGCCACCACTCCAACATGCCTTAAACACATGTCCAAGGTCATTGCCACATGCAAGCATCAAGCACCAAGTGTCCACTAGTGGTGACACAAACGAGGTCAAAGAGAGTCAAAGGGTCTATGGGCGACACACCTCCACACCATGGCCGACACACCCACACCATGGTCAACACACACCCTGGGCGACACACCATAGACCGACACAAGCACAGGCTGACACACCTAGGCCGACACAGGGCACTCTTTCCTGACACAAGGTCCAAAGAAACAAAAACAAGGCACCACAAAGCCCAACAAGCTCAACCAAGCCCCAAAGGAACTCAAGCAATGAGCCCAAACCTTCCTCTCAACACTAGAGGAAGCAAGGAGAGGGAGGAACACCTCACTGGGTGGAAAACTTGCCCACAAACCCTAGACTTGGGTTAATTGCAAGTAGCACCTCCAGCTCTCAACAAAGCACCAACAAACCCTAATCACCACCAAAGGTGATTAGCAAGCAACCAAGCATCAGGGTTAAGCAAAGCAAACAGGATAAACCCTAAAAGGAGGTCAGGGTCCTTACATATTACATATTACATATTACAATCACACTTATTCTCTGAGGAGATGAAGTATACCGTTCATGCTCCAACCGACCACTACTAAGTTCAAATTGGTACCATACAAGGTCAATGGCAAAGCCGGCTGTCAAGATCTCACCCGTCTCGGTCAGTACAAGACAACTAGCAGGACATCTTATGTCAGCTGCTGACATGACATCTTGTGTCAACTACAAATAGCATGCTAGGATATAGAGGCATCTTCACTATAGAGTTACAGCCGCAACATGTACTCTCTTCGAGAGAAGACCACGTAGCTTTTCCATATTATAAGGAAAAGAAAGATTATACATCAATTTCTCACCTGGTCAGGAGATTATCATCAATCCCAACAACACATAATAATAATGAAGAAGGATTTACACATCAATTCCTTATTTGGTCGAGATATTCACATCATCCCGGGATAAATAAGGAAGGTGCTACATCAGTTCTTCATTAGGACATATGGATATACTTCATCCTTCACCCCTTCATATTCAAAAATATGCTCTCTGAGTTAAACTCATTTCACCATCAGCAATTTCTAACACTGAATGGATCTATGGTCAGGGCACTACATGATGATATTCTACTTGATTAATTAGATGCATTACAGTATCTTTTAGCATCAACCAAATTTCAAACATGAATTATAACAGATGCTATAAAGAAGGGTGTAGTATTTTTAAGATCTTTGGAACACTTTGAATGTATAACACTCGGGAACTTAGTCCCTTATCACGTTACTGGGAATTCTCATCTCAAAATCATCATCATCATGATCACTAGATCTGGGTATTCAAACCCTTAGATCATCATTGATCATTGTTACATCTGTAACAGGTAACTATTACCTCTAGGTCCTCAGACCCAGGTATATATCACGCTTGTTGCACAAGTATTTCACATGGCTCACAAGGCCCATTTAAACATCTTGTCACCTATCACTAGGCAACAACTATTCACATGGCTCACAAGGACCATTAAACATGTTATCACCTCTCACTAGGCAACAACTATTCACATGGCTCATAAGGCCCATTAAACATCTTGTCACCTCTCACTAGGCAGCATATATCTTTTAGGTCATAATACTACATGGACATTATACTTGTTATACAAGTATTTAACATGTCTCACAAGGCTTATGCAATAAGAGAAATACAACCTTCCCATTATTAGGGTTAGGGTTTCCCTTTATAGCCAAATAGGGTTTCAAATTCATATTATCAATCAAACCCTAATTCATTGCTCCACAAAACTAGGATCATACATTGATATCATAAGTATTCAATCATAATTATTTATTCTCATCATTTATCAATAATTGATTCTCAACACAAAGTATGAGTTTCTCACTCATCCTCACTAGGATATTGATTACTTCATACTTTATTATCTTGGCTTAATCCTTTCTCAAGGTATGTTAGCCTACACTTATCAAAGTGCATTAAACTCATTACATCTTAATGTAACAATTGACATGACACACTTCATGTGTTACTCATCCAAGTGTATTGGAATTAAGGTGCATCAAGGTGTATCAACCTTTAGGTGTTGGATGTGATATTTATCATGCCTTGGTGTATCACTTCCCTCATCACTTTTAACTTACTTAAGTTCATCAAATTATCTTGTATTAGGGTATTTCCCATTCTAATACTTTATGAACTAACACATCACATTTATCATGTAGTATATTAGCCATAAGTCACACACTTGAATTACCCAACTATCATCAAGTGATATGGACTCATCTCAGGTGAAGGCATTATTGATATAGGGTTGACCATTATCAACCACTTTAGGTGTTTCACCTATCAAGGTATTAGCCATACCATTACTTGGTGTTACACTCATTACTCCTAAGAGTGTCTTGCCCTCACCTTTACAAGGTGTATCAAGTTGAGTCATGTATTGGTATGTATGCCCTGAGAGCCAATCATGGGATGATTGGTGGGATACATTAAGATTTATTTGATAAACATCAAAGGCAAGCTTCCAATTCTTTCTGGTTTAGTCATATGAGATAACGATAGAATAGATTGAATGTCTAGAGAATGACAGTACTCAATGACATATGCTTTTAGGTTGAGGACATGAACGATGAGATCATACAGATGCTAAGAGTTTGTACATTCTTATTATGTCCCTAGTCGGATGTCATTGTGGAAGGTAGATAGACAACAATGACACACAAGACTAGATTGTGGTGTTGGTTGATGACAGAATGTTGTTAGTCTTGATATGGAGATATCAAACCAAACACATAGGTACTTGTTAGAGAACAAGTGTACCGGACAGACCCACTGTGAGTTTGACACATGGAACCATGACATGGTAGTCACAGTCAGTTCTCACAGTGATGGTGGTGAGTGTGATTCTTTGACCTAAAATCACTACACTCAACACATGTCATTGGGTACACTTTGACATCATCAAACGCAGTCTTGAAACGTGGGTTGTTATAAAGGTGATGATTGGGTGGCTTTGACACATGGGGATTTTGAGGGGTGAGTGATAGATATGGGATTTGTCCCTCCTGAGGGAGTTTGATATCCATGGCCACTTGATGAGTAGGATTGAGATAAGTGTGTGCACGCATGTGTGAGTCAATATGTGATATTGATGTCATACATATCTCCTCCAGTCTACTCTGAGATCAAGAATGTAACATCCCTGACCTGGGTTATGCCTTAACCCTAGGTTTTTTGCTTAATAAAGTTAATTATATGCTTGGTCTTATTGTGGGCTCCGATCTCCAAACCACGATATAAACTTAGCGGAAGCAATCGATTAACAACGGAAGACAAAAATCACGGGAAATTAAAACTTTTCGAGATAAGGGCTTGAATTCATAAAAAAAAACTTCTTTCATAAAAAGGAGATAACCAGTTACATCTCTGATAATTACTTCTTGAGTAATTATATACAACATGATACAAAATCTCAAGAACTCAAAACCAAAATCTCAGACCAAAAGACTCCAAGGACATGAGAGTACAGAGAACACATAAGACTGACTATCTAACTACACAACTCAGCAGTCTGAATCCCCACCTGAGATTTACTGCTGCTCCTGGTGCTGCTGCTGCTGATACTGATCACCTGCAGACTAGTTCCTTCGTCCTCGACGACAACCTAAAAAGTTGAAATCTACGGGGTGAGACAATTTTAAATAATTGTCCCAGCGAGATTTATAACTCTCCGCCAGAAGCTTTATTATAGCAATCAAGAACAATATAAGCAATAAAAGCTTTAAGGTAATCAACAGCAGATTGTTATCAATTAGAACAACAACATTTAAGGAATATGAAGAACATGTATACTAAGTAATGTATCTTCAACCAATGTATCTCGTAGTTCAATCTAAGCAGATATGCTACGTGGTTGATTATGTTTTAGAAACATCATTATGCCCTGCGGAGATAAGGTATACCACTCATACTCCAACCGATCACTATTAAGTCGCATCGGTATCAAACATAGGTCATCAAAAGAGCCGGATTCTTATGACCTCATCTTCCTCAGTCAGTGTGAGGATCAACATGCAGGACATCTAGTGTCTCTACTTCTATAGCTTACCAGGGTATTCTGGTACTTCGCTATTAGAGTCACAGTGGCATTCTGTACTCTCTTCGCCATCGAAAGATTTCTTGTTTATCTCTCATCGATGCGGTATAAAAGACTTCCTCGGGAGATTAGTGTTACATCACCCCGGCATAAACACATAGTGAAGGATTGATAGATTAATATACATCTACATCAATTCCTACACTAGTATGTAAGGTTTTACACATCCATATACCCCACATACTCAAAAGTATGTGCTCCAGGAGTTCCCTTAGGAAAACCTGTTTCACCATCATATAACTTCTGACTATGATGTATCTATGATCAGGGCTCTACATGGTATGATTATACTTGATTAGTTAGATATAATTTAGTATTCTTTTATCATCATACAAGTTCTCAAACATTAATCATTAGCATAGAAGCTATGAAGGAAGAATACTAAATGTAACAAGCCTAACTCTCATCAATTATCATTTCTCAATACTCTCATCACAAGTCATCTCTTAAAGCATGACCTTGATGGTATTCATGGCTCTCACAGCCTATCAATCTCATAAGATGCTATTAACAAGGCATCAGGATATATGTCACTATTCATAAAGCTAACAACATGCTTTTAATGAATATAGTATCATCATCCATACCTGGATATGATTATCCTCATATAGGAACCTGCATGGTTAAATCAACTGATAACAGTAAATAACTCATTTAAAGAAGTTGTATCTCCCTACTCATACAAGAGCTAGGTTTCCCTGATTTTCATCAATAAGGGTTTACTATTCACAATACATGTCATCACCCTAGAATTAGGGTTTACTATTCACCTCATGGTGAATTGATCTCATAACATCACCATGTATGAGAAACATCATCATTAAAGACCTCAGATAAGATTAAGATTCATCAATTATCATAATTAGGGTTTCTATGATTTCACATAGTGGATCATACCCTATTTATGCACATTCATGTATATTTAAGGTATTTTACTTGAGTTTCCACCATAAATGGTACTTTCTCTCTCCTATAACTAGTAGATGGTGATTACACCACTCTAGATTAGGTTGGGTTAAGTCCTCATTAACTAACACAAGTCAACACATCACCATCATGTGATTAGGGTTTGATTAAAACAAGGTATCACTCAATTGAACCCATTTAAGTTGAAACGAGTGTGAACCCATTTGAATTGAAACGGGTGTGAACCCATTTGAGTTGAAACGGGTGTGAACCCATTTGGATTGAAACGGGTGTGGACTCGTTTGAGTTGAAACGGGTGTGAACCCATTTGGATTGAAACGGGTGTGGACTCGTTTGAGTTGAAACGGGTGTGAACCCATTTGGATTGAAACGGGTGTGGACTCGTTTGAGTTGAAACGGGTGTGAACCCATTTGGATTGAAACATGTGTGGACTCGTTTGAGTTGAAACGGGTGTGAACCCATTTGGATTGAAATGGGTGTGGACTCGTTTGAGTTGAAACGGGTGTGAACCCATTTGGATTGAAATGGGTGTGGACTCGTTTGAGTTGAAACGGGTGTGAACATGAAAGGTGATATAAAGGTTATGATAGAATAGGATATCCTATGTTGAAGCCTTCAATTGGCCCAAGCCATGTTAACCACTTACAAATTGAGTCAATTAGGATGAGCCTCAATCAATTGGACACCAATTTGACCTTCAATTGAAAGCCAATTAGAGTTAAGTCTAACTCAATTAAGGTTTCCAATCGGCTAATCATCAATTTTCAACAATGTGAATCAAATCAAGGTTGAACCTATCAATTGAACTCCAATTGGGTCCAAACTTGGCCCAAAAGGTCTTGAGAACGTTTGGATGACCTCCAAACGATCTTGAGATCGTTTGCCCAAAGTTTGACCAAAAACCAAGTCGGTTGGATTAGGGTTGAACTTGAATTAGGTCTAAAATCAGCATTTTTATCAATTCATCAACTTATTACAATTGGACCCTAAACCCATCAAATTACCTCAACTTTATACCTTCAAACGGTCTTGGGTTGTGCCCAAACGGTCTTGAGACCGTTTGGAGGAACCCCCAAACGGTCTTGAGACCGTTTGGGTCCTTCAACCCAAAACTCAACAAAATCTATACTTGAAAACAGCAATTTTAACCCGATTAGGGTTAGGGTGTTGAAGTGCCTTCAACTCTCAATTAGTTAGGAATTGGATTATGATTCTTTGTGGAAATAAAATTCAATATATTATGAACAGGAATCTGAAACGGTCAACGCTTGGTCAACTCACTCAAACGGGTTGAACCCGTTTGCCCAAAAAGTTCAAGTTAATCAGTTTGGAAAAATCAGCACTTAATTCAATTCGATTGCCTAATTGATTGGCCTTCAACCTACGATTCCTTTGGAGTTAACCCCTCAAATTTGGTGGGTCATTAGCCTACATGATTATGAACAGGAATCCCAAACGGTCAATGCTTGGTCAACGCCCTCAAATGGGTTGAACCCGTTTGCTCCAACCGACCTTGTGAACCCGTTTGCCCTTCAAACGGTTTGGTCAGAGGGGGAGAAAACAGGACCGTTTGATAAAGTAACTTTGGTAATCATGCCCATCCTCTTCTACCTCCAGATTAAGGTATGTTCTTCGTGGTTTTAGTTGCAGGAAAGCAAGGAAAGATGGGGAAAAGAAGAACAAGCTACTTTTGCAAATACAAAGATATGCATAAGAAAGCAAAAGGTTTAGAGTTATAAAACCCGCCTTAAGGTCGTTCCTTGAGCTCCAAGCTTCCAAACTTCAAGTCTTTAATGGTGTCTTGAGCTCCACAGGTCGGCCAAGGGTGTTTCTCCAAGGAAAGTTTGGGAAAAGATGGCTAGAACGAGAAAGCTAAGTAAGAAAACTAGCAAACCAGCCTTGTAACATGATTTCCTCCATGAATTTGAGCAAGATGATGATCAAAGATTACCTAGAACTGCTTGGCCATTCTCCTCTTCTCCAGAGCTCTGTCCCAAGTCAGTCTAAGCAAGGAAATAAGAAAGGAAGTGAAGGAAACGTTCCTTTACAACAAAGGAAGGGTGTATATATATCTTGGGGTCATTTCCAACATAAGGACAACTAGTTTCTCCTTTTCTTAATTAGGTCCCTCCTTTCTTTTAGGCACGTCCCTTCTCCTTATTATAAGCCACGTTTCTTCCTTTCATACTTAAGCAAAACTCATCTTAAACCCAAGGTCCAAAGGTGAAGAAGGTCAACTTCTTACTAAGTTGCACATATAGGAGGGTTAGTAGGCTTATAACTTGATTATTTAATTTATAAGGGTTATCATTCTTATTTAATTTATTCAATTGAAGTGACCTCTTCATCATTATAAATTTAAATGATGCCAAGAGTCATAAAAGATGTTCTAGATGGTGTATATCACAAGTTGCACCCCACATTTTGGGTAAATTGCACTTTACACCAAAATAAGGTTTTTAAGCACAAGGATCATTCCACAAGCTGCATCTTTGTGCTCAAGCTTGGGAAATCCACCTTACCTCATCATATTCACTCATATGATGACTCATCATCATAGGAACATCTCAACCTGTGTAATTTTGCAAGTTAACCCCTTGACTGGGTAATTTGCACAAAGGTCCCTGTATTACCAAACAATACTACAACTTTGTTTAAAAAGGACAAAATTGAAAGTATATGTTCCTTTAGGAACTTAGTTACATGCCAAAAGATAATCACCAGGGTTTAATTACATATTTAGGCAAAACACCTAGGGTTAGTTTATAACCCAGGTCAGGGATGTTACAAAGTATCCACCCCTTACAAGGATTTCGTCCCCGAAATCGATAAAACATATTAAGAGAAAAGAGCAGGGTATTTCCTTCTCATTTCATCCTCTAGTTCCCAAGTGGCTTCTTCAACACCACAGTGGTTCCAGAGGACTTTCACAAGGCTTATATCTTTCTTCTTTAGCTTTTTAATTCTGTTATCAAGGATTGATACTGGTCCTTCCTCATAAGTTATATCTTCATTCAATTCTACTTCCATAGGTTGTAGAACTGACACGGTGTCGGGGTGACATTTCCTTAGCATGGAAATGTGAAAAATAGGATGTAGTTTTTGTAATTCTGGTGGTAACTCTAGTCTATAGGCTACCTTCCCAACCCGTTCAATGATTGGATAAGGCCCTATAAATCTAGGAGCTAACTTCCCTTTCCTTCCAAAGCAAAGGACTTCTTTCCAAGGCGAGACCTTGAGATACACTCTGTCTCCAACCTGGAACTCTAGGGGTCTACGACGTTTATCAGCATATGACTTCTGCCTATCCTGTGCAGTCTTAAGCTGTTGGTGTATAACTTTAATCTTCTCTGTAGTTTGCTGCACAAGATCAGGACCTAACAACTGGTGCTCACCAGTCTCATACCAACATAAGGGTGATCTACAACGTCTACCATACAAAGCTTCATAGGGTGCCATATCAATACTATGTTGATAGCTATTGTTATAGGAAAACTCTATCAAACTTAGGTGTAGATCCCAACTTCCAAGAAACTGGAGAACACATGCTCTCAACAGGTCTTCCAAGGTCTGTATAGTCCTTTCAGACTGTCCATCAGTCTGTGGGTGAAAGGCTGTACTAAACCTTAACTTGGTGCCTAAGGCTCTGTGTAACTGCTCCCAAAAACGACTTGTGAACTTGGGACCTCTGTCAGAAACTATAGAGATAGGAACTCCGTGCAACCGCACTATCTCTTGCACATACAACTGGGATAACCTCTCAGCAAAATAGGTTGTTTTGACAGGCAAGAAATGCGCTGTCTTTGTCAACCTATCAACAATTACCCAAATGGAATCATGTCCTTTGCTTGTCCTGGGTAGGCCAACAACAAAGTCCATGGTCGCATGGTCCCACTTCCACTGTGGTATGGGTAAAGGTTGCATTGTTCCTGTAGGCTTCTGGTGCTCAGCCTTAACCTGCTGACACACTGGACACCTTAGAACAAAATCAGCTACATCCTTCTTCATTCCTGGCCACCAATACATATCTTTCAAATTTCGATACATCTTGGTGCTCCCTGGATGCATAGCATACATCGAAGAATGAGCTTCCTCCATAACTAGCTTCCTCAGGTTATCCACATCTGGCACTATCATCCTCCCATGATAGCATGCCACCTGGTCATCTGAATCATGGAAACCATTACGTTTCTCATCACCATACTCAGATCTGATCTGCTGAACTGCAGCATCCTCTAACTGTGCCTCCCTTATCTGCTCTCTTAGAGTAGGTTTAATATGCATCTCAGCTAACAAACCAGCTAACAATGACACCTTCAACTGTACATTGTTTTGCCTTAAAGAGATAAGCATATCTCTCCTAGAGCATACTAAAGAACTTAGTTGTGCTCTATCCATGGTTGATGTTGCTGATTTCCTACTCAAGGCATTTGCAACCACATTGGCCTTGCCCGGATGGTAATCAATCGTACAGTCGTAGTGCTTGATTAACTCCATCCAGCGACGTTGCCTCATGTTAAGCTCATGCTGAGAGAAGATATACTGAAGATTCTTGTGGTCTGTGAATATCTGGAATGTTTCTCCGTAGAGATAATGCCTCCAGATTTTCAAGACATGAACCACAGCAGCTAACTCCAGATCGTGTGTCGGATAATTCTACTCGTGCTTCTTAAGCTGTCGGGAAGCAAAAGAAATCACTTGTTTATCCTGCATCAACACACATCCAAGTCCATTCTTGGAGGCATCACAGAAGACTACATATCCTTTTCCTTGCTCAGGTAGCACAAGTACAGGTGCACTTGTCAACCTCTCCTTCAACAGTTGGAAAGACTGTTGACACTTATCACTCCAAGAAAAAGGAACATCTTTCCGGGTTAACTTGGTCAAAGGTAAGGCTATAGAATTGAAATTCTTAATAAACCTTCGATGGTAACCAGCTAACCCCAAGAAACTTCTAATCTCCGTCGGTGTTTTCGGTTGTTCCCATTGTAGAACAGATTCGAACTTTTTAGGGTCAACACGAATACCCGAGGCAGATACCACATGTCTAAGAAAAGACACTTCAGGTAACCCGAACTCGCACTTTCTAAACTTAGCGTATAGCTTATGTTCTCTTAGCAAGGTCAAAGTTTGGCGAAGATGCTGCTCATGCTGCTGAGCATCCTTACAATAAATCAGAATGTCATCTATGAAGACGACAACACACTGATCAAGGAAGGGTCGAAAGACTCTATTCATGAGTTCCATGAATGCACCTGGTGCATTGGTTAGTCCGAACGACATAACCGTGAACTCATAGTGACCATATCTTGTCCTAAAGGCAGACTTGGATATGTCACTGTCCTTAATGCGGAGTTGATGATATCCAGATCTCAAATCTATCTTTGAGAAGACTGTTGCACCACGCAACTGGTCAAAAAGATCATCAATCCTCGACAAAGGGTACTTGTTCTTTATTGTTACTTTATTAAGTTGTCTGTAGTCAATGCACAACCGCATTGACCCATCTTTCTTTTTAACAAACAAAACCAGAGCACCCCAAGGTGAGGTACTCAGTCGGATGAAACCTTTCTCAAGTAACTCTTGAAGTTGTTTGTTGAGTTTTGCCATCTCGGCAGGCACCATCCTATATGGAGTCTGGGCTATGGGCTTCGTATCTGGAACCAAATTGATCTCAAAATCAATCTCCCGAGGTGGTGGTATACCAGGAAGTTCTTCAGGAAACACATCCTCGAATTCCCTGACTATAGGAACTTCAGCAGGATTGGGACTCTCCTTGGTAACATCTACCACATGGGCCAAGAATGCATAACATCCTTGCCTCATCAACTTATCAACAACTATAGATGATACAAGACAGGTGGGCAGAATCTTTCTTTCTCCTTGAAAGATCCATGTGTTGCTTTCATCAGCAAACACAACCAACTTGGACTCACAATCCAGGACAACTCTATACCTCTCTAAGGTATCCATTCCTAGGATTATATCAAATCCTTGCATATCAAGTGGTATAAGATCCACTTGAATGCGATGATCAGAAAAGAAGAGGATGCAGGGAGAACATACCTCCTACAGAACGGCAGACCCACTCAACGGAGTCTCCAACAACAAACTATCTGCCCTATGACTGACAGTCATATTGCAGTTGTGAATCACTCTTCGAGTGATGAAAGAGTGCGTAGCACCCGGGTCAATCAGAACAGATACTACACAAGATTTAGACATATCAGAATATAAAAGTTCCATCTGACCTGCCACTACTTGTGGATTGACCACTTCCTCTGGTGGGTTCATAGCATAGAACCTCGTTGTAGCCTGGTGTTGAGGTGGTGCTGATGATCCAGCCTGAGATGCTTGCCCACGTCCTCTAGCTGCTCCTTGAGACTTCCTTCTCTGTGATCCCTGTTGATCCTACCTCAGAGGCTGTGTCACACTGACAGGCCTAGACCTGCAGTCCTTCATCAAGTGTCCCACCTTCCCACAGTTGTAGCAGCTTCTTTCCAGTTGTTGTGGTCTGGGTGGTCCTGTGACTGACATTGATGCTGAACTGCGAGTCTCTTGTAGTGGTAGGCTTCGTCCTCTACCTCTACTTGGGGACCGCTGTGTTAGAAAACCAGATCTGGGTGGTGGAGGTGTAGGTGCAGAGAATCTAGGCTTCTTAAAGTCTCTAGATGAAGAACCCTGGAAGTGCGGATATCTCTTATGGGTTTGTCTCTTCTCGACTACAAATTTCTCTATCCTTCGGACTGACTCAATGAAGGTAGCAAACCTCTCCCGACTCTCTAGGGCAGACACGGGAGTAGATAAGTCGGCGTTTAAACCCTTCTCGAACCTTCTAATCCTCTCTTCTTCTGTGGCAGCCATGTGCGGACAGAATCGCAACAACTCAATGAACTTAGCCTCATACTCGCTAATGTTCATCATACCCTGCCTCAGTCTCTCAAACTGAGAGATCTTCTCGTCCAGGAAGGTTTTTGGAAAATATCTGTGGACAAATTCCCGACGAAAGTCTTCCCATGAGATCTCTATTCCAGGCCTCTTCTGCTCTTCCATGGTCCACCAGTGACCAGCACTTCCTTTGAGAAGATAGACAACATGTCTAACTTTCTCACCTTCGGGGATGTTAAGGATTTTAAAAGCTTTCTCTAACTCTGTTAACCACAGATCGGCATCTGCAGGATCAGCTGTTCCAAAGTACTCGGTTGCTCCAACACGACGAAGTCGCTCGAACGTCTTACCGATACCTTGTCCTTCAGGCTGGGCAGGTGCCCTAGGTGCAGGCATGGGCATCCTGTCGGTGATGTGTGTCATGGCAGTCATAAACTGCCCGAACATAGTCTGGACAGCTGGGTTACCCATGTCAGCTGGGTCAAACTGAGGTGGCTCAGGTACAGGTTGCTCTATCTCCGGGTTTCTTGCACCTCCTCGGGGTGCAGCGACACTACTCTCAGCCTCATACTCCTCATGTTCTTCATGTGGTCCATACATCCTTAACTTATCTTCTTCTCCTGAGGAGCAGAAGACTCTATTAGATAGGAAAGAAACACTAAGGATAGACTCAACATACTAAGTCCTATGTCTCTGTAGACTCAGCGAACCTAGAGCTCTGATACCACTTAATTGTGGGCTCCGATCTCCAAACCACAATATAAACTTAGCGGAAGCAATCGATTAACATCGGAAGACAAAAATCACGGGAAATTAAAACTTTTCGAGATAAGGGCTTGAATTCATAAAAAAAACTTCTTTCATAAAAAGGAGATAACCTGTTACATCTCTGATAATTACTTCTTGAGTAATTATATACAACATGATACAAAATCTCAAGAACTCAAAACCAAAATCTTAGACCAAAAGACTCCAAGGACCTGAGAGTACAGAGAACACATAAGACTGACTATCTAACTACACAACTCAGCAGTCTGAATCTCCACCTGAGATTTACTGCTGCTCCTGGTGTTGCTGCTGCTGATACTGATCACCTGCAGACTGGTTCCTTCGTCCTCGACGACCACCTAAAAAGTTGAAATCTACGGGGTGAGACAATTTTAAATAATTGTCCCAACAAGAGTTATAACTCTCCGCCAGAAGCTTTATTATAGCAATCAAGAACAATATAAGCAATAAAAGCTTTAAGGTAATCAACATCAGATTGTTATCAATTAGAACAACAATATTTAAGGAATATGAAGAACATGTATACTAAGTAATGTATCTTCAACCAATGTATCTCGTAGTTCAATCTAAGCAGATATGCTACGTGGTTGATTATGTTTTACAAACATCATTATGCCCTGCGGAGATAAGGTATACCACTCATACTCCAACCGATCACTATTAAGTCGCATCGATATCATACATAGGTCATCAAAAGAGCCGGATTCTTATGACCTCATCTTCCTCAATCAGTGTGAGGATCAACATGCAGGACATCTAGTGTCTCTGCTTCTATAGCTTACCAGGGTATTCTAGTACTTCACTATTAGAGTCACAGTGGCATTCTGTACTCTCTTCGCCATCAAAAGATTTCTTGTTTATCTCTCATCGATGCGGTATAAAAGACTTCCTCGGGAGATTAGTGTTACATCACCCCGACATAAACACATAGTGAAGGATTGATAGATTAAGATACATCTACATCAATTCCTACACTAGGATGTAAGGTTTTACACATCCATATACCCCACATACTCAAAAGTATGTGCTCCGGGAGTTCCCTTAGGAAAACCTGTTTCACCATCATATAACTTCTGACTATGATGGGTCTATTATCAGGGCTCTACATGGTATGATTATACTTGATTAGTTAGATACAATTTAGTATTATTTTATCATCATA
The DNA here is from genome assembly GCA_963693085.1 of Alisma plantago-aquatica. NCBI lineage: Eukaryota > Viridiplantae > Streptophyta > Magnoliopsida > Alismatales > Alismataceae > Alisma > Alisma plantago-aquatica. Next base: position 1,402,742,285 of record OY856412.1, read on the forward strand.
CAAGTTCTCAAACATTAATCATTAGCATAGCAGCTATGAAGGAAGAATACTAAATGTAACAAGCTTAACTCTCATCAATTATCATTTCTCAATACTCTCATCACAAGTCATCTCTTAAAGCATGACCTTGATGGTATTCATGGCTCTCACAGCCTATCAATCTCATAAGATGCTATTAACAAGGCATCAGGATATATGTCACTATTCATAAAGCTAACAACATGCTTTTAATGAATATAGTATCATCATCCATACCTGGATATGATTATCCTCATATAGGAACCTGCATGGTTAAATCAACTGATAACAGTAAATAACTCATTTAAAGAAGTTGTATCTCCCTACTCATACAAGAGCTAGGTTTCCCTGATTTTCATCAATTAGGGTTTACTATTCACAATACATGTCATCACCCTAGAATTAGGGTTTACTATTCACCTCATGGTGAATTGATCTCATAACATCACCATGTATGAGAAACATCATCATTAAAGACCTCATATAAGATTAAGATTCATCAATTATCATAATTAGGGTTTCCATGATTTCACATAGTGGATCATACCCTATTCATGCACATTCATGTATATTGAAGGTATTTTACTTGAGTTTCCACCATAATTGGTACTTTCTCTCTCCTCTAACTAGTAGATGGTGATTACACCACTCTAGATTAGGTTGGGTTAAGTCCTCATTGACTAATACAAGTCAACACATCACCATCATGTGATTAGGGTTTGATTAAAACAAGGTATCACTCAATTGAACCCATTTAAGTTGAAACGAGTGTGAGCCCATTTGAATTGAAACGGGTGTGAACCCATTTGAGTTGAAACGGGTGTGAACCCATTTGGATTGAAATGGGTGTGGACTCGTTTGAGTTGAAACGGGTGTGAACCCATTTGGATTGAAACGGGTGTGGACTCATTTGAGTTGAAACGGGTGTGAACCCATTTGGATTGAAACGGGTGTGGACTCGTTTGAGTTGAAACGGGTGTGAACCCATTTGGATTGAAATGGGTGTGGACTCGTTTGAGTTGAAACGGGTGTGAACCCATTTGGATTGAAACGGGTGTGGACTCGTTTGAGTTGAAACGGGTGTGAACCCATTTGGATTGAAACGGGTGTGGACTCGTTTGAGTTGAAACGGGTGTGAACCCATTTGGATTGAAACGGGTGTGGACTCGTTTGAGTTGAAACGGGTGTGAACATGAAAGGTGATATAAAGGTTATGATAGAATAGGATATCCTATGTTGAAGCCTTCAATTGGCCCAAGCCATGTTAAACACTTACAAATTGAGTCAATTAGGATGAGCCTCAATCAATTGGACACCAATTTGACCTTCAATTGAAAGCCAATTAGAGTTAAGTCTAACTCAATTAAGGTTTCCAATCGGCTAATCATCAATTTTCAACAATGTGAATCAAATCAAGGTTGAACCTATCAATTGAACTCCAATTGGGCCCAAACTTGGCCCAAACGGTCTTGAGATCGTTTGGATGACCTCCAAACGATCTTGAGACTGTTTTTCCAAAGTTTGACCAAAAACCAAGTCGGTTGGATTAGGGTTGAACTTGAATTAGGTCTAAAATCAGCATTTTTATCAATTCATCAACTTATTACAATTGGACCCTCAACCCATCAAATTACCTCAACTTTAGACCTTCAAACGGTCTTGGGTTGTGCCCAAACGGTCTTGAGACCGTTTGGGTCCTTCAACCGAAAACTCAACAAAATCTATACTTGAAAACAGCAATTTTAACCCGATTAGGGTTAGGGTGTTGAAGTGCCTTCAACTCTCAATTAGTTAGGAATTAGATTATGATTCTTTGTAGAAATAAAATTCAACATATTATGAACAGGAATCGCAAAGGGTCAACGCTTGGTCAACTCACTCAAACGGGTTGAACCCGTTTGCCCAAAAAGTTCAAGTTAATCAGTTTGGAAAAATCAGCACTTAATTCAATTCGATTGCCTAATTGATTGGACTTCAACCTACGATTCCTTTGGAGTTTACCCCTCAAATTTGGTGGGTCATTAGCCTACATGATTATGAACAGGAATCCCAAATGGTCAACGCTTGTTCAACGCCCTCAAACGGGTTGAACCAGTTTGCTCCAACCGACCTTGTGAACCCCTTTGCCCTTCAAACGGTTTGGTCAGAGGGGGAGAAAACAGGACCGTTTGATAAAGTAACTTTGGTAATCACTCACATCTTCTTCTACCTCCAGATTAAGGTATGTTATTCGTGGTTTTAGTTGCAGGAAAGCAAGGAAAGATGGGGAAAAGAAGAACAAGCTACTTTTGCAAATACAAAGATATGCATAAGAAAGCAAAAGGTTTAGAGTTATAAAACCCGCCTTAAGGTCGTTCCTTGAGCTCCAAGCTTCCAAGCTTCAAGTATTTAATGGTGTCTTGAGCTCCACAGGTCGGCCAAGGGTGTTTCTCCAAGGAAAGGTTGGGAAAAGATGGCTAGAACGAGAAAGCTAAGTAAGAAAACTAGCAAACCAACCTTGTAACATGATTTCCTCCATGAATTTGAGCAAGATGATGATCAAAGATTACCGAGAACTGCTTGGCCATTCTCCTCTTCTCCAGAGCTCTGTCCCAAGTCAGTCTAAGCAAGGAAATAAGAAAGGAAGTGAAGGAAACGTTCCTTTACAACAAAGGAAGGGTGTATATATATCTTGGGGTCATTTCCAACATAAGGACAACTAGTTTCTCCTTTTCTTAATTAGGTCCCTCCTTTCTTTTAGGCACGTCCCTTCTCCTTATTATAAGCCACGTTTCTTCCTTTCATACTTAAGCAAAACTCATCTTAAACCCAAGGTCCAAAGGTGAAGAAGGTCAACTTCTTACTAAGTTGCACATATAGGAGGGTTAGTAGGCTTATAACTTGATTATTTAATTTATAAGGGTTATCATTCTTATTTAATTTATTCAATTGAAGTGACCTCTTCATCATTATAACTTTAAATGATGCCAAGAGTCATAAAAGATGTTCTAGATGGTGTATATCACAAGTTGCACCCCACTGTAACATCCCTGACCTGGGTTATAACCTAACCCTAGAAGTTTTGCCTAAATATGTAATTATACTTGTGAATACTCCCTGGCATGTAATTAAGTTCCTCAGGAACATTTACTTTCAATTTTGCTCCTTTATATGTAAAGTTGTAGCATTGTTTTGTAGTGTAGGGACCTATGTGCAAATTACCCAGTTAAAGGGATTAACTTGCAATGTTCACAGGTTAAGATGTTCTTATGATAATAAGACATCATATGAGTAAATATGATGAAGTAAGAAGGATTTTCCAAGCTTGGGCATCAAGATGCAGCTTGTGGAATGATACTTGTGCCTAAAAATCACCTAATATGGGTATGGAAACCTTTCATGTATGTACCTTAGTTGAAAGTTGGCTTTCTTTACCCTTAGATCTTGAGATTTCATGAGCTTTGCATAAGTTTAGATGAGTTTGGACGTGCCTTGAGCAAGGAGGGACTTAGATGTAAATTCCATACTTTAGAGGTCCTTATGGTGTAAAAAGGCCTAAAGTATATAAGCCCTTTCCTTGTAACAAGTGAACGAACCTTTCATTTCCTTCACTTCTTCTCTTCTTTCTCAACCGACCAAGGCTAGCTCTGGAGCAGAGAGGGACGACCAAGGGTTCTAGGTAAGTTTAGATCATCCCTTTTGCTTGAATTCATGTAGGAAACTCGTTTTCAAGGTTGGATTCATGGCTAGCTCACCTAGCTCTATCTTTCTAGCCTTTCCTTTCCAACATTTCCTTGGAGAATTCACCTTGGCCAAACCTGTGGAGCTCAAAGACGCCATTAAAGCTTGGAGCTCAAGGAACGACCTTTAGGCGGGTTTTATAACTCTAAACTCTTTGCTTTATATGCATACTTAGTTCTTGCAAATTAGCATGATACTTCTTCTTCTACCTCCCTTCTTCCTTGCACTTTTGCAAGCAAAATGGTGGAATAACCGACCTGAACCAAGGTTGAAGATGATGGGCGTGAATTCCTATGCTACTTTATCAAACGACCTTGGACCCTTTTGGTCCAAACGGTTGCAAACCGTTTAAGGTCAAACGGTTTCAAACCGTTTGCTCTCAAACGGTCTTGCAAGACCATTTGGATTGAAACGGTCTCAAGACCATTTGATAGGGTTGACCAAGGGACAACCGTTTGAGGGTCTGTTGGTAATATGTTGAATTTCATTCCTGCAAAAAATCAAAGATTAATTCTTAACCAATTGAGAGTTGAAGGCACTTCAACATCCTAACCCTAATCGGGTTGAAATTACTATTTTAAAGCATAGCTCTTGTTGAGTTTTGGGTTGAAGGACCGAAACGGTCTCAAGACCGTTTGGGGGTTCTTCCAAACGGTCTCAAGACCGTTTGAGCACAACCCAAGACCATTTGGAGGTCTAGGGTTGAGATAATCTAATGGTTTGAAGGTCCAATTGCAATAAGTTGATGAATTGATAAGAATGCTGATTTTAGACCTAATTGGAGTTCAACCCTAATCCAACCGACTTGGTTTTTGGTCAAACTTTGGAAAAACAGTCTCAAGATCGTTTGGAGGTCATCCAAACGATCTCAAGACCGTTTGGGCCAAGTTTGGGCCCAATTGGAGTTCAATTGATAGGTTCAACCTTGAATTGATTCACATTGTTGAATATTGATGACTATCCGATTTGAAACCCTAATTGAATTGGACTTAACCATAATTGGCTTTCAATCGAGGGTTAATTTGGTGTCCAATTGATTGAGGCTCATCCTAATTGACTCAATTTATAAGTGGTTAACATGGCTTTGGCCAATTGAGGGCTTCAACATACTTAACCATAAACGTTTGTAACTTTTGAACCTTGTTGGAGGTCCAAACGGTTTGAGCCCATTTGGACCAAACGGTCTCAAGACCGTTTGGATCCAAACGGTCTCAAGACCGTTTGGGCTCAAACGATCTCAAGGTCGTTTGGACCAATCGATCTCAAGATACTATGATCAAACGGTTTCAAACCGCATGAGCTCCAAACAGTTTGAAAGTCAAAATGGTCAACACACCCAAATGGTCTCAAGACCGTTTGAGGTCAAACGGTCTCAAGACCGTTTGAGGGAAAACGGTCTCAAGACCATTTGACACCAAACGGTCTCAAGACCGTTTGGTGGTTGAAGGTTGAAACCGTTTGAAGGTGTTCAAGGTGGTTTGTACTTAATCAATTGATGGTGTAATTGGTTCAATGGTGATCTAATCTAAACCTTAATGGTAACCTAGGTCATTAAGGGATTAAGTGATTAATGAATTGACCCATGAAGGTGATCATGAGGTCAAATTACCAAAATACCCTTGAGGAGTTTAATTGAGCAATACCTTGTTCTAATCAAACACTAATCACATGATAGTGATGATTTGGCCTATGCTCGTCAATGAGGACTTAACCCAACCTGATCTAGAGTGGTGTTATCACCATCTACTAGTAAGAGGAGAGAGAAAGTATCCTAAAAGAGAGAAAGTAACCTTTTATGGTGGAAACTCAATTAAAATACTTTCAATACATATGAATGTGCATAATTAGGGCATGATCCACCTATAAGAGATCATGGAAACCCTAATTATGATGTTTAGCGAATCTTAATCTTATTTAAGAGCTTTAATGATGATGTTTCTCATACATGATGATGTTAAGAGCTCAGTTCACCTTGGAGTGAATAGTAAACCCTAATTCTAGGGTAATGACAAGTAATATGAATAGTAAACCCTGGTTGATGAAAATTGGGGAACTTGATTCTTCTATGAGTGTGAAAGTGTAACCTCTAGAATGAATTGCTTACTGTTATCAGTTAAATTAACCTTGCAGGTTGTCATGAGATGATGATCATATCCAAGTATGGATTATGAACCTATATTCATTAAAAGCATGCTTTAGCTTTATGAATAGTGATATATCATGTTGCCTTGTTAAAGGCAACCTATGAATTAAATGGGCTATGAGAGCCACAAATACCATCAAGGTCAAGCTTTAGAGATGACTTGTGATGAAGGTATTGAGAAATGATGATTGATAAGAGTTAGGCTTGTTACATTTAGTATTCTCATTTTATAGCTGTTATGCTAATATTATTGTTTGAAGAACAATGTTTGATGTTAGAAGAATACTGAATGTACCTAACTAATCAAGTATAATGTAGAGCCCTGATCATAGATCCATCATTGTCAGAGACCAAATGATGGTGAAACAGGTTTTCCCAAGGGAACTCCTGGATCACATACTCTTGAGTATGTGGGGGAAATGGATGCGTAAATCCTTACATCCTAGTGTAGGAATTGATACCGTCAATCCTTCACTACAAAACCAAATGGTGAGATGTATCACAAATCTCCCAAAGAAAACACAAACACCGCATCGGTGAGAGATAAACAAGAAATCTTCCGATGACGAAGAGAGTACAGAACGCCATTGTAACTCTAAAATAGCGAAGGACCACTTTACCCTGGTAAGCTATAACAAAAGACGTCCTTCCAGATGTCTAGCAAACAATCCTCTAACTGACTGAGGAAGGTGAGGTCATAAGAATTCGGCTCTTTTAATGACCTATGTATGATACTGATGTGACTTCTTAGCGATCAGTTGGAGTATGAGTGGTATGCCTCATCTCCACAGGGCATAAATATTTTGAAAAACATAATCAACAGCGTAGTATATCTGTTAGGGTTAACTACGAGTTACTTGATTGATGTTACATTGAATAATGTAGATGTTCTTCATATTTCAGAAATGTTGAACTCTTGTTTATTACTAAAATGGCTATTGAATACTTTGAAAGATTTTACTGCTTAAGTTATTCTTTGTTCTGCTTATTAAGCTTCTAGTGGAGAGTTATAACTCTCGCTGGGACAATTATTCGAAATTGTCTCACTCCGTAGACTTCAATTTTTTTTAGGTGGTCGTCGAAGACGGAGGAACCAGAATACCGGTGATCAATCCCAGCAGCAACAGCACCAGGAGCAGTAGTAAATCTCAGGTGGAGATTCAGTCTGCTATGTGGTGTAGTTAGAGTCAGTCATATGTGTCCTCTGTACTCTCAGGTCTTGGAGTCTTTTGTTATGAGTTCTTGAGATTTTGTATCTTGATGTATATAATTACTCAAGAAGTAATTATCATGAGATGTAAACAGTTTATCTCTTGTTATGAAAGAAGCTTTTATGGATTCAAGCTCTTGTTTTGAAAAGTTTTAATTTTTCGTGATTTTTGTCTTCCGCTGTTAATCGAATTGCTTCCGCTAAGTTTGAATCGTGTTTATATCGTGGTTTGGAGATCAGAGCCCACAATTAAGTGGTATCAGAGCTCTAGGTCAGTTGAGTCTACAGAGGCATAGGACTTAGGATATCGAGTCTATCTTTAGTACTCCTTCCTTATCTAATAGAATCTTCTGCTCCTCAGGAGAAGAAGATACATAAGGATGGTTGAGCCTCATGATGAGTACGTGGCAGAAAGTAGTGCTAGTGCACCTCAAGGCGGTGCAAGGGTTCCAAGAATAGAACATCCTACACCAGAGTCACTAAGAGAGCCACCCCAGTTTGACCCAGCCGACATGGGTAACCCAGCTGTACAGACGATGTTCGGGCAGTTTATGACTACCATGACACACATAACTGACAGGATGCCTATGCCTGCACCTAGGGCACCTGCCCAGCCTGAAGGACAAGGTATCGGTAAGACGTTCGAGCGAATTCGTCATGTCGGAGCTACCGAGTACTTTGGGACTGCCGACCCCGCAGATGCTGATCTGTGGTTAACAGAGTTAGAGAAGGCTTTTAGGATTCTCAATATCCCTGAAGCTGAGAAGGTTAGACACGCTATCTATCTTCTCAAAGGAAGCGCTGGTCATTGGTGGACAATGGAAGAGCAGAAGAGACCTGGAATGGAGATCTCGTGGGAAGACTTTCGGCGGGAATTTGTTCATAGATATTTCCCAAAGACCTTCCTAGACGAGAAGATCTCTCAGCTTGAGAGACTGAGGCAGGGCATGATGAATATTAGCGAGTATGAAGCTAAGTTCATGGAGTTGTTGCGGTTTTGTCCGCACATGGCTGCCACAGAAGAAGAAAGAATTAGGAGATTTGAGAGGGGTTTGAATGCTGACATGACTACCCCTGTCTCTGCCTTAGAAAACCGAGAGAGATTCTCTACCTTCGTTGAGTCAGTCCGAAGGATAGAGAGATCTGTGGTTGAGAAGAGGCAAACTCAGAAAAGATATCCACAGTTCCAGGGTTCTTCATCTAGGGACTTTAAGAAGCCTAGATCCTCTGCACCTAACCCTCCACCACCTAGATCTAGTTCTCAGACTCAGTGGTCTCCAAGTAGAGGTAGAGGATGAAGACAACCACCTCAGGAGACTCAGAGTTCTGCATCAATGTCAGTTACTGGACCACCCAGACCACAACAACTGGAGAGAAGTTGCTACAAATGTGGTAAAGTGGGATACTTGATGAAGGACTACCGATCTAAACCTGTCAGTGTGACACAGCCTCCGAGACATAATCAACAAGGATCTCAGAGAATGCAATCTCAAGGAGCAGCTCGAGGACGTGGACAAGCGTCTCAAGCTGGATCATCAGCACCACCTCAACACTAGGCGACAACGAGGTTCTATGCTATGAACCCACCAGAGGCAGTGGTCGATCCACAAGTGGTGACAGGTCAGATGGAACTTTTATATCCTGATATGTCTAAACCTTGTGTAGTATCTGTTCTGATTGACCCGGGTGCTACGCACTCTTTTATCACTCAGAGAGTGATTCGTAACTGCAATATGACAGTTAGTCATTAGGCAGATAGTTTGTTGTTGGAGACTCTGTTGAGTGGGTCTGCCATTTTGCTGGAGATATGTTCTCCCTGCATCCTCTTCTTTTCTGATCATCGCATTCAAGTGGACCTTATACCACTTGATATGCAAGGATTTGATATAATCCTCGGGATGGATACCTTAGAAAGGTATAAAGTTGTCTTGGATTGTGAATCCAAGTTGGCTGTGTTTGCTGATGAAGGCGACACATGGATCTTTCAAGGTGATAGAAAGATTCTGCCCACTTGTCTTGTATCAGCTATGGTTGCTGATAAGCTGATGAGGCAAGGATGTTATGCATTCTTGGCCCATGTGGTAGATGTTACCAAGGAAAGTTCCAATCATGCTAAAGTTCCCATAGTCAGGGAATTCGAGGATGTGTTTCCTGAAGAACTTCCTGGTATACCACCACCTCAGGAGATTGATTTTGAAATCAATTTAGTCCCAGATACAAAACCTATAGCCCAGACTGCTTATAGGATGGCGCCTGCCGATATGGCAGAATTCAAGAAACAGCTTCAAGAGTTACTTGAGAAAGGTTTTATCCGACCGAGCACTTCACCTTGGGGTGCTCCGGTTTTGTTTGTTAAAAAGAAAGATGGATCAATGCGGTTGTGCATTGACTTTAGACAACTCAATAAAGTAACAATAAAGAACAAGTACCCTTTGCTGAGGATTGATGATCTTTTTGACCAGTTGCGTGGTGCAACAGTCTTCTCAAAGATAGATTTGAGATATGGATATCATCAACTCCGCATTAAGGACAGTGACATATCCAAGTCTGCCTTTAGGACAAGATATGGTCACTATGAGTTCACAGTTATGTCATTTGGACTAACCAATGCACCAGCTGCATTCATGGAACTCATGAATAGAGTCTTTCGACCTTTCCTTGATCAGTGTGTTGTCATTTTCATAGATGACATACTGATTTATAGTAAGGATGCTCAGCAGCATGAGTAGCACCTTCGCCAAGCTTTGACCTTGATAAGAGAACACAAGCTGTATGCAAAGTTTAGCAAGTGTGAGTTCTGGCTGCCTAAGGTATCTTTTCTTAGGCATGTGATATCTGCCTCAGGAATTCGTGTTGACCCTGCAAAGGTAGAATCTGTTCTACAATGGGAACAACCGAAGACACCGACGGAGATTCGAAGCTTCTTGGGGTTAGCTGGTTACTATCGAAGGTTTATTAAAAACTTTAGCTCTATAGCCTTACCTTTGACCAAGTTAACCCGGAAAGATGCTCCTTTTTCTTGGAGTGATAAGTGTCAACAGTCTTTCCAGTTGTTGAAGGAGAGGTTGACAAGTGCACCTGTGCTTGTGCTACCTGAGCAAGGAAAAGGATATGTAGTCTTCTGTGATGCCTCTAAGAATGGACTTGGATGTGTGTTGATGCAGGATAAACAAGTGATTTCTTTTGCTTCCCGACATCTTAAGAAACACGAAGAGAATTATCCGACACACGATCTAGAGTTAGCTGCCGTGGTTCATGCCTTGAAGATCTAGAGACATTATCTTTATGGAGAGACGTTTCAGATTTTCACTGACCATAAGAACCTTAAGTATATCTTCTCTCAGCATGAGCTCAACATGAGGCAACGTCGCTGGATGGAGTTAATCAAGGACTACAATTGTACAATTGATTACCATCCAGAGAAGGCCAATGTTGTTGCAGATGCCTTAAGTAGGAAATCAACAACATCAACCATGGATAGAGCACAACTAAACTCTTTAGTATGCTCTAAGAGAGATATGCTTATCTCTTTAAGGCAAGACAATGTACTGTTGAAGGTGTCATTGTTAGCCGGGTTGATGGCTGAGATGCATATTAAACCTACCCTAAGAGAGCAGATTAAGGAGGCACAACATGTTGATGTTGCAGTTCAGCAGATTAGATCTGAGTATGGAAATGAGAAGTGAGATGGTTTCCATGACTCAGATGACCAGGTGGCATGCTATCATGGGAGGATGATAGTACCATATGTAGATAACCTGAGGAAGATAATTCTGGAGGAAGCTCATTCTTCAATGTATGCCATGCATCCAGGGAGAACCAAGATGTATCGAAACTTGAAGGATATGTATTGGTGGCCTGGGATGAAGAAGGATGTAGCTGAGTTTGTTCTAAGGTGTTCTGTGTGTCAACAGGTTAAGGCTGAGCACCAGAAACCTGCAGGAACAATGCAACCCTTACCCATACCACAATGGAAGTGGGACCATGTGACCATGGACTTTGTTGTTGGCCTACCTAGGACAAACAAAGGACATGATTCCATTTGGGTAGTTGTTGATAGGTTGACAAAGACAGCACATTTCCTACCTGTCAAAACAACCTATTATGCTGAAAGGTTATCACAGTTGTATGTACAAGAGATAGTGCATTTACACGGAGTTCCTGTCACAATAGTTTCTGACAGAGGTCCCCAATTTACAAGTCGCTTTTGGGAGCAGTTACACAGAGCCTTAGGCACCAAACTAAGGTTTAGTACAGCCTTTCACCCACAGACTGATGGACAGTCAGAAAGGACTATACAGACCTTGGAAGACCTGTTGAGAGCATGTGTTCTCCAGTTTACCGGGAGTTGGGATCTACATCTGAACTTGATAGAATTTGCCTATAACAATATCTATCAACATAGTATTGATATGGCACCCTATGAAGCTTTGTATGGTAGACGTTGTAGATCACCCTTGTGTTGGTATGAGACTGGTGAGCACCATTTTTTAGGTCCTGATCTTGTGCAGCAAACTACAGAGAAGATTAAAGTTATATAGCAACAGCTTAAGACTACACAGGATAGGCAGAAGTCGTATGCTGATAAACGTCGTAGACCCCTAGAGTTCCAGGTTGGAGACAGAGTGTATCTCAAGGTCTCACCTTGGAAAGGAGTCCTTCGTTTTGGAAGAAAAGGAAAGTTAGCTCCTAGATTTATGGGACCTTATCCAATTGTTGAGAGAGTTGGAAAGGTGGCCTATAGACTAGAGTTACCTCAAGAGTTGCAGAAGTTACATCCTGTGTTTCACATTTCCATGCTGAGGAAATGTCACCCTGACACCGAGTCAGTTCTACAACCAATGGAAATAGAATTAAATGATGATATAACATATGAGGAGGGACCAGTGTCAATCCTTGATAACAGAACGAAAAAGTTATAGAAGAAAGATATAAGCCTCGTGAAAGTCCTCTGGAACCATCGTGGTGTTGAAGAAGCCACTTGGGAACTAGAGGATGAGATGAGAAGGAAATACCCTGCTCTTTTCTCCTAATACATTTTATCGATTTCGGGGACGAAATCCTTGTGAAGGGGTGGATAATTTGTAACATCCCTGACCTGGGTTATAACCTAACCCTAGAAGTTTTGCCTAAATATGTAATTATACTTGTGAATACTCCCTGGAATGTAATTAAGTTCCTCAGGAACATTTACTTTCAATTTTGCTCCTTTATATGTAAAGTTGTAGCATTATTTTGTAGTGTAGGGACCTATGTGCAAATTACCCAGTTAAAGGGATTAACTTGCAATGTTCACAGGTTAAGATGTTCTTATGATAATAAGACATCATATGAGTAAATATGATGAAGTAAGAAGGATTTTCCAAGCTTGGGCATCAAGATGCAGCTTGTGGAATGATCCTTGTGCCTAAAAATCACCTAATATGGGTATGGAAACCTTTCATGTATGTACCTTAGTTGAAAGTTGGCTTTCTTTACCCTTAGATCTTGAGATTTCATGAGCTTTGCATAAGTTTAGATGAGTTTGGACGTGCCTTGAGCAAGGAGGGACTTAGATGTAAATTCCATACTTTAGAGGTCCTTATGGTGTAAAAAGGCCTAAAGTATATAAGCCCTTTCCTTGTAACAAGTGAACGAACCTTTCATTTCCTTCACTTCTTCTCTTCTTTCTCAACCGACCAAGGCTAGCTCTGGAGCAGAGAGGGACGACCAAGGGTTCTAGGTAAGTTTAGATCATCCCTTTTGCTTGAATTCATGGAGGAAACTCGTTTTCAAGGTTGGATTCATGGCTAGCTCACCTAGATCTATCTTTCTAGCCTTTCCTTTCCAACGTTTCCTTGGAGAATTCACCTTGGCCGAACCTGTGGAGCTCAAAGATGCCATTAAAGCTTGGAGCTCAAGGAACGACCTTTAGGCGGGTTTTATAACTCTAAACTCTTTGCTTTATATGCATACTTAGTTCTTGCAAATTAGCATGATACTTCTTCTTCTACCTCCCTTCTTCCTTGCACTTTTGCAAGCAAAACGGTGGAATAACCGACCTTAACCAAGGTTGAAGATGATGTGCGTGAATTCCTATGCTACTTTATCAAACGACCTTGGACCCTTTTGGTCCAAACGGTTGCAAACCGTTTAAGGTCAAACGGTTTCAAACCGTTTGCTCTCAAACGGTCTTGCAAGACCGTTTGGATTGAAACGGTCTCAAGACCATTTGATAGGGTTGACCAAGGGATGACCGTTTGAGGGTCTGTTGGTAATATGTTGAATTTCATTTCTGCAAAGAATCAAAGATTAATTCTTAACCAATTGAGAGTTGAAGGCACTTCAACATCCTAACCCTAATCGGGTTGATAATTCTGTTTTAAAGCATAGCTCTTGTTGAGTTTTGGGTTGAAGGACCCAAACGGTCTCAAGACCATTTGGGGGTTCTTCGAAACGGTCTCAAGACCATTTGAGCACAACCCAAGACCGTTTGGAGGTCTAGGGTTGAGATAATCTAATGGTTTGAAGGTCCAATTGCAATAAGTTGATGAATTGATAAAAATGCTGATTTTAGACCTAATTGGAGTTCAACCCTAATCCAACTGACTTGGTTTTTGGTAAAACTTTGGGCAAACGGTCTCAAGACCGTTTGGATGATGTCCAAACGATCTCAAGACCGTTTGGGCCAAGTTTGGGCCCAATTGGAGGTCAATTGATAGGTTCAACCTTGAATTGATTCACATTGTTGAATATTGATGACTATCCGATTTGCAACCCTAATTGAATTGGACTTAACCATAATTGGCTTTCAATTGAGGGTTAATTTGGTGTCCAATTGATTGAGGATCATCCTAATTGACTCAATTTATAAGTGGTTAACATGGCTTTGGCCAATTGAGGGCTTCAACATACTTAACCATAAACGTTTGTAACTTTTGAACCTTGTTGGAGGTCCAAACGGTTTGAGCCCATTTGGACCAAACGGTCTCAAGACCGTTTGAGGCCAAACGGTCTCAAGACCGTTTGGGACCAAATGGTCTCAAGACCGTTTGGGACCAAACGGTCTCAAGACCGTTTGGGCTCAAACGATCTCAAGGTCGTTTGGACCAATCGATCTCAAGATACTATGATCAAACGGTTTCAAACCGCATGAGCTCCAAACGGTTTGAAAGTCAAAACAGTCAACGCACCCAAACGGTCTCAAGACCGTTTGAGGGCAAATGGTCTCAAGACCGTTTGGTGGTTGAAGGTTGAAACCGTTTGAAGGTGTTCAAGGTGGTTTGTACTTAATCAATTGATGGTGTAATTGGTTCAATGGTGATCTAATCTAAACCTTAATGGTAACCTAGGTCATTAAGGGATTAAGTGATTAATGAATTGACCCATGAAGGTGATCATGAGATCAAATTACCAAAATACCCTTGAGGAGTTTAATTGAGCAATACCTTGTTCTAATCAAACCCTAATCACATGATAGTGATGATTTGGCCTATGCTAGTCAATGAGGACTTAACCCAACCTGATCTAGAGTGGTGTTATCACCATCTACTAGTAAGAGGAGAGATAAAGTATCCTAAAAGAGAGAATGTAACCTTTTATGGTGGAAACTCAATTAAAATACTTTCAATACATATGAATGTGCATAATTAGGGCATGATCCACCTATAAGAGATCATGGAAACCCTAATTATGATGTTTAGCGAATCTTAATCTTATTTAAGAGCTTTAATGATGATGTTTCTCATACATGATGATGTTAAGAGCTCAGTTCACCTTGGAGTGAATAGTAAACCCTAATTCTAGGGTAATGACAAGTAATATGAATAGTAAACCCTGGTTGATGAAAATTGGGGAACTTGATTCTTCTATGAGTGTGAAAGTGTAACCTCTAGAATGAATTGCTTACTGTTATCAGTTGAATTAACCTTGTAGGTTGTCATGAGATGATGATCATATCCAGGTATGGATTATGAACCTATATTCATTAAAAGCATGCTTTAGCTTTATGAATAGTGATATATCATGTTGCCTTGTTAAAGGCAACCTATGAATTAAATGGGCTATGAGAGCCACAAATACCATCAAGGTCAGGCTTTAGAGATGACTTGTGATGAAGGTATTGAGAAATGATGATTGATAAGAGTTAGGCTTGTTACATTTAGTATTCTCATTTTATAGCTGTTATGCTAATATTATTGTTTGAAGAACAATGTTTGATGTTAGAAGAATACTGAATGTACCTAACTAATCAAGTATAATGTAGAGCCCTGATCATAGATCCATCATTGTCAGAGACCAAATGATGGTGAAACAGGTTTTCCTAAGGGAACTCCTGGATCACATACTCTTGAGTATGTGGGGGAAATGGATGCGTAAATCCTTACATCCTAGTGTAGGAATTGATACCGTCAATCCTTCACTACAAAACCAAATGGTGAGATGTATCACAAATCTCCCAAAGAAAACACAAACACCGCATCGGTGAGAGATAAACAAGAAATCTTCCGATGACGAAGAGAGTACAGAACGCCACTGTAACTCTAAAATAGCGAAGGACCAGTTTACCCTGGTAAGCTATAACAAAAGACGTCCTGCCAGATGTCTAGCAAACAATCCTCTAACTGACTGAGGAAGGTGAGGTCATAAGAATCCGGCTCTTTTAATGACCTATGTATGATACTGATGTGACTTCTTAGCGATCAGTTGGAGTATGAGTGGTATGCCTCATCTCCACAGGGCATAAATATGTTTGAAAAACATAATCAACAGCGTAGTATATCTGTTAGGGTTAACTACGAGTTACTTGATTGATGTTACATTGAATAATGTAGATGTTCTTCATATTTCAGAAATGTTGAACTCTTGTTTATTATTAAAATGTCTATTGAATACTTTGAAAGCTTTTACTGCTTAAGTTATTCTTTGTTCTGCTTATTAAGCTTCTAGTGGAGAGTTATAACTCTCGCTGGGACAATTATTCAAAATTGTCTCACCCCGTAGACTTCAATTTTTTTTAGGTGGTCGTCGAAGACGGAGGAACCAGAATACCGGTGATCAATCCCAGCAGCAACAGCACCAGGAGCAGTAGTAAATCTCAGGTGGAGATTCAGTCTGCTATGTGGTGTAGTTAGAGTCAGTCCTATGTGTCCTCTGTACTCTCAGGTCTTGGAGTCTTTTGTTATGAGTTCTTGAGATTTTGTATCTTAATGTATATAATTACTCAAGAAGTAATTATCATGAGATGTAAACAGTTTATCTCTTGTTATGAAAGAAGCTTTTATGGATTCAAGCTCTTGTTTCGAAAAGTTTTAATTTTCCATGATTTTTATCTTCCGCTATTAATCGAATCGCTTCCGCTAAGTTTGAATCGTGTTTATATCGTGGTTTGGAGATTAGAGCCCACACCCACATTTAAGCACAAGGATCATTCCACAAGCTGCATCTTGGTGCTCAAGCTTGGAAAATCCACCTTACCTCATCATATTCACTCATATGATGACTCATCATCAGAGGAACATCTCAACCTGTGTAATTTTGCAAGTTAACCCCTTGACTGGGTAATTTGCACAAGGTCCCTGTATTACCAAACAATACTACAACTTTGTTTAAAAAGGACAAAATTGAAAGTATATGTTCCTTTAGGAACTTAGTTACATGCCAAAAGATAATCACCAGGGTTTAATTACATATTTAGGCAAAACACCTAGGGTTAGTTTATAACCCAGGTCAGGGATGTTACACTTATTGCTTGAAAAGTAATTAAGGTTCAAGAGGAACTTATGTTTCAAATTTAGTCCTTTTCAAATAATGTTGAAACATTATTTTGCTTGATTTGGACTAAAGTGCAAATTACCCAAGTTGAGGGGTTAAATTTCAAATGTTGCATGATAAGACGTTCCTCATGTGTTGAGGGGTTAAAGAAATACCCACTCACTTATGGATATTATTATAAAATGATTTAAGGTGCTTAATTTTCTTTTCTTTAAATCATGTATAATTGAGAGGAATAAGAGGCAAGTAGGATAGCCTCGTATCCAAGGAGTTGAGGAGGAGGAGGTGGCACTAATTTTGGAATTAAATGAATTTTTATAAGGCACTTCCTCTCTCCTAAAATGAATTTTTAATAAAATGCATATATGCTCCTTTATCCATAGCTTGGAAAGGGAATTTCGTATCCACTTTCATTTATTACTTGAAAAAACGACCAAGGGAGCTTGGAGCAACAGGAGGATGCCCCCCAACCTGTTGGTAAGCTTCTTGACATTCTTTCACCATGAATTTATGGTGGAAATCGAAAATAAATGATGGATTTCTTCTTTTCTCCATGCAATCTTCTATCCTAGCCATTTCTTTTCACTCAAAAGCTTGAGGACGAGCTTGGGATAGTTGAGAAAGCTTCTTCTACCATTAAAGACGTGGATCTTGGAGCTTTGAAGCTTGATTGGAGGTGGGTTATATAACTTGAACCCCTTTACATTGTTATTCAACTATCAATCTTGTAAATTCGTTGATTCCTTCATCTTTTTTATTAATTGTTGGTTGAAATTGGTAATTCCATGAAATCAGAAGTAATAAGATCTACAGGGACGAAGGTAGATGATGATGACATCATCTTGGACTCATTTCCCAAAGAAATTGTATTTCATTCGGTTTCAACAAACTTGCTCATTCAGTTTCAACAAAACCGTTTGAAAGCAAACAGTTTCATCAAACCGTTAGAAGCTAAACGGTTTCAAACCGTTTGGGAGAGTTGACCAGGGTTGAGCGTTTGGAAAAGTTGATGCTAACATTGATGGTTGATGACCCAACAAATTTTATTGATTAATTCCAAAGGGTTCATTAGTTGAAGGTTAATCAATTAGCAAACCCTAATCGGGTTAAGTGCTAAAAATCAATTTGGTTAATTTAGATTTTTGGATGTTTGAGCCCAAATGGTCTCAAGACCGTTTGGAGGTCACCCAAATGGTCTCAAGACCTTTTGGAGGTCACCCAAGACCGTTTGGAGGTCTAGGGTTAAGTATGGTTGAGCAATTGAAGGCCCAGAGATACCAAATTGAAATGCAATTAAGTGCTGATTTGATGATCAATCCAATGATCTAAACCCTAATGGAATTTCACAAATTCCAAGGATAGGATGAGGCAAACGGTCTCAAGACCATTTGGAGGTCATCCAAAAGACCTCAAGACCGTTTGGGGTCAGGTGATGTCAAAAGTTTGATGATGGTTCATTGGTTTCAATTGAATCAGTTCCACAATGTTGGACAATGATGACTACTCGATTCAAAGTCATAATTGAAGGTTTCTTGAGTTGAAACCCTAGATCAATTGGGTTCAAAAAATCCTAATTTTTGGTCTAATTGAAGGTTTATTCAATAGTTCAAGTAACAAAGAAATCAGGGATTCAATTGATAATTGATTCATCCCTTGAAATCATGAAACGTGTAAGTGTTGAAAGGACTTTTTGGTCCATTCGGTTTTGAGATGGTTTGGACCAAACGGTCTTAAGACCGTTTGAGTCCAAACGGTCTCAAGACCGTTTGAGCCAAAACGGTCTCAAGACCGTTTGAGACCAAACGGTCTCAAACCGTTTGGAGACCCAAGTCCATTCGGTTTCAAACCGTTTGGAGCATCAATGGTCAAGAACATTTGGATGTTTCAATGTGATTAAATTAATTGGGAACCTAAGGGGATGAAAGGTTAAATGACCCTATGGTTGATACTGATGTATCTCAAAGATAATCACTAGGGTAGTACCTTTAAGGTACTAAGTGATTGATAATCCTTAGATGAGTTAATCCTTGAAGTATAAGTAAGCAATAACTCAGTACACTATGTCAAACATAGATGTATGTACTTGATTGGAAGGTTGATGTAAACCTAATCAAGTTGGAAGGATGATAGAAAGGAATTCATACATAAGTATTAATCATGTGGTGATTAGGTTATGATCCTTAGTAAAGAGATCATGAAACCCTAATCCAGAAGGTTAATGAACCCTAACCCTAATTCAGGGTAACATAATGAGAAACCCTAATTGAGATTGATTCCATGTGAAACCCTAATTGATATTGATTCCATGTGAAACCCTAATTGAGGTTGACTCCATGTAAAACCCCAATTATGGGAATGGAGAGTGAAAGCCTAATTGGGATGAATAGTAAATCCTAAGTGTGGATAGTTGAAGAAGAAACCCCAATTTTAAGGTAAAGTGCATGAAACCCTAAACTGGGGTAATGTGATGTAAAACCCTAATGTATTGATATGAAATTAAGAAACCCTAATTGAGGTTGATTCCATGTGAAACCCTAATTGAGATTGATTCCATGTGAAACCCTAATTGAGGTTGACTCCGTGTAAAACCCCAATTATGGGAATAAAGAGTGAAACCCTAATTGGGATGAATAGTAAATCCTAAGTGTGGATAGTTGAACAAGAAACCCCAATTTTAGGGTAAAGTGCATGAAACCCTAAATTGGGGTAATGTGATGTAAAACTCTGATGTATTGATATGAAATTGAGAAACCCTAATTGAGGTTGATTCCATGTGAAACCCTAATTAAGGGTGATGCCATGTGAAACCCTATTTGAGGATGATGCCATGTGATACCCTAATCAATGGTATGATAAGGAGCCCTAATACAGGGTGAAGGTATGTGAAACTCTAATTTGGAGTTATAATACATGAAGCCCTAATCTTGGATAATATGATGACAAACTAGGACCCTAATAATAAAATAATGGGTAAAGCCTTATAATGGTGAAATATCTCAAATGGTTGATTATAGGCAACCTTACAGTAAGTGATGTCCTAACCTAAGATGAGTCCATATCATTGAAGATAGTTGGACCATTCTTGTGTGTGACCTATGCACTTCATGGTAAGAGTGATAGGTTAGTGAATGAAAGGATTAAGATGGGTTATACCTTAATCCAAGATAAGCTGATAACTTAAGAAAATTGGAAGTAATGAGGAAAGTGATTCACCAAGATATGAAAGATATCCCTCTTAGCAATTCAGGATTTATATACCGTGATGCACCTCAAATCCAATATACTTGGACAAGAAATACATGAAGTGTGTTATGTAAATTGTTACAATGAAATGTAATGAGTTTGATATACCTTGATAAAAATAGGCTAATATACCTTGAGAATAAGGTTAAGCCAAACCAATGAGTATGATGTAATCATACCATGATAAGGATGAGGAATGAACTCAAACCTTGTACTAATAATCATTTAATGATAAATGTTAAGAGTAATAAATATGATTGAATACTAAAGATGTGTAATGGCCTTGTGAGCCATATTGTTAGATGTTGCCTAGTGATAGGTGACAAGGTGTTTTATGGGCTTTATGAGCCATGAGAATGGTTGTTGCCTAGTGAGAGGTAACAAGATGTTTTAATGGGCTTTGAGAATCACATGAGCAAGTTGATACCTAGTGAGAGGTATCAAGATGATTATGAAAGTCTCTTGTAAGGGATGATAATGTTCATAATAAACCAATGAATGGAAGCTTAATATCATAATAATAATAACAGAAGGACACAATTATAATGATGGAACCTTGATTATACAAGTATGGAGAAGAGAGGGATACTTGTATTACATATAGAATGTGATTAAATATGATGGCATGGCCAAAGTTTAAATGTCAGTAGAAGAATGAGGTACCCAGTGCTGTGTAAATAAGACATGGGATGTAATCACAGGATTGGCATAGTCCAATACCTGGAATAGTTGCATAGGATTGACATAGTTCAATACCTGGAATAATATCACAGTATTGGTTAAAACCCAATACCTGGAATAACTACACAGGATTGGTTAAATCCCAATACCTGGAATAATATCACAGGATTGGTTAAAACCCAATACCTGGAATAACTACACATGATTGGTTAAATCCCAATACCTGGAATAATATCACAGGATTGGTTAAATCCCAATACCTGGAATAACTACACAGGATTGGTTAAATCCCAATACCTGGAATAATATCACAGGATTGGTTAAAACCCAATACCTGGAATAACTGCATAGGATTGGTATTAATCCAATACATGGAATAATGTCATAAGATTGACATAGTTCAATACCTGGAATAATGTCACATGATTGACATAGTTCAATACCTGGAATAATGTCACAGGATTGACATAGTTCAATACCTGGAATAATGTCACAGGATTGACATAGTTCAATACCTGGAATAATGTCACAGGATTGACATAGTTCAATACCTGGAATAGTTACACACGATTGTTATAATCCAATGCCTAGAATATTTATACAGGATTGGTATGGACCAATGCCTAAATAAGACATGATGATGTATACTCTCATGTCCAGTATAAACCAATATATGTTTAGCAGATTGGCTAAGGCCATCGGATAGAAACAAGAAAGAGGCATGAATGACATATCAGAGTAATGAGTATCATGAGAAAAGCATGAGATGTTGAGCTAATATAATAGATAAATAATATACATGTTCTTTCTATTCCTTATAAAGAGAATAGATGATTTACTGCTCTATCACAGATAGTTGCAATAGTTAAAGATGAGAATGATATAAACTGCTTATCATCTGTTCAGATCTATATTATAAACTGCAACAATAATGTTTCTGGCAGAGAGTTATATCTCTCATTGGGGCAATTTTCAATTGTCTAACCCCCGTGCGATCCAACATTTTTAGGTGGACGAGCACGGAGGAGATTGAGAATATCTTACAGAGGAAGAACTTCAGCAGCAGTAGGTACAACAACAACAACTCAGGTGGAGTGTGCTGTCTGTCGTGTTTATAGATAGAAGTCCTATGTGTCATCTCTGTACTCTCAGGTCCTCGGAGTTGACAGTTAATGCTTTTAATGTATCATTTTGAGATTTTGGCTTAATGCCTCGAGGTTCTTATACTGTCTATGTTTAGCTTTTAACAAGGCAGCGGGTGTTGTAATCCTCGAGAAGAGACGGTACAAGTTATGTACTTATGAACAAGGATGTAAATGTAATACATTGGTTCTTGTTGAAAGAGTTTTCCTATGAATGGATCTCTTTGAAAAAGGTTTAAATTTTTAGTGATTTTTGTTAAATCTGCTGTGAATAATACGCTTCCGCATTGGTTAATCTTGTTTTGTGAGTTCGATGCCACAAAGAAAGTGAATGAACGTTGACAAGATGACTGTTCCATGCCTTGAGTTCATTCGGGATATCAGAGATAAAGGAATTATACATTCACTGTAACACCATTCATAGATTGTAGGATTGAAAGTTGTTCTCCAAATTTCCTTTTCACTTGGGTAGCACTAATGTGCGACTAGGAACCGCTCTTTGCTTGTGAAGTCATAAGTGTTATGGACTTTCACTACCAACGTAAAATGGGTCTGCAGGTTCACACACATAGGATTTAACCTAGAAGAGGAGTTTATCCATAAATGATGTTTAGATTGATTACTAAAGGAGTTTAGTAGTTCAATTAAACACTCAATTAATTGATAGCTCAAAATCATAGTGTTTAAGGTGTTGGACCAGATGATGAAGAGTATCAGATTGATTGGATCTGCAATTGACTCTTTTGCACAGTCTGCACTCCCAACCGATCGGCTCATATGATGAACCGATCGGCTCAACTTGGTGAACCGATCGACTCAGATTGGTGAGTCAATTGGCTCAGGATAGGCTGAATCGACTGGTTCAAGGGTTGAACTGATTGGCTCAACTGGTCCAAATGAGCGAGTTGGGAAAGTCAGGTTGGTGAGAAATTTCTCTTCGTTTCACTTGTCTAATTTGATTGGAACAAGGATTGGTATTTGGATCAATTCGAAACAAAAGAGAAAAAGTTAATTGGGAACTGACTAGGGCAGTGAACCGATCGGCTCAGGTGCCCCAACCAACCGGTTCAGGTGTGAACCGATCGGCTCAGGTCCCCAACCGACCGGTTCATGCATGAAACGATCGGTTCAGCTGGCGCAGTTAGTTGTTTTGTGGAAAAATCTCGAACCCTTATACTCTTACTTTAATCCTTCATTTCCTGGGGTAGAGAACCCTGTCCCATGACCCTCCTATATATAGGGGTATTGGGTGCTTCTCAAGAACAACTTACAGAATACCAATTGCTCTGCAAAGTTGTTGTTCTCTCTAGTTGTGGTAACCAGGAGAGCCCGAGCAAGTGCTACCCGACAAGGGAGGCACAACAAGGGAAAGACAACTGCAGAAAGGTGACTGGTGGCAGGAGTGTGTGTCGGTGACTAGTATGCCGACAGGAGGGTACGACTCTGTAACACCCCTGACCTGGGTTATAAGGCAACCCTAGTTGTTTTGCCTAAATATGAAATTAAAAGTTTGTAATTATCCTTTGTCATGTAATTAAAGCTTTTATGGAGCATATGTTTCCATTTCTGTCCCTTATAAACCAATGTTGAAGTATTGTTTGCAAAACAGGGACCTATGTGCAAATTGCCCAATCAGAGGGGTTAACTTGCAATATGCATAGGTTAAGATGTTCTTATGATAATGAGACAACATAAGAATGAATATGATGAGGTTTGAGGGATTTCCCAAGCTTGAGCACCAAGGTGCAGCTGTGGAAGCAACCCCTGTACTTGAAAACCCTAAATTGGTGTAAAATGTAATTTACCCAATTTGAAGGGTGCAACTTATAAAATATATCATCTAAAATATCTTGTATGACTTTTAGCATCATTTAGAAGAGGAATGATGAAAAGGTCACTCCATTTGAATAATCATATAATAAAGAACACCTTTGTGATTGAATAATCAAGGTGTATGTATAATAGCCCTTTTATGTGTATGCTTTAGTGAAGGGTTGATCCTCTTTGCCTTCAATTCTTGACCTTAGAAGGAGTTTGTCCTTAGAAATAAGATGTGGGGACGTGCAAGGAAGAAAGAAAGGACTTAGATGAGAAATGAGGAAAACATATGTCCTTATGTTGAAATTTCACCTAAGTATATATACAACTTTTCCACTTAGCAAGGGAACGACCCTCTCCCTTTCATTTCTTTTCCCCTTGCTCAAACCGACCAAGGCTAGCTCTAGAGCTCAGGAGGACGACCAAGGGAGTGCAAGGTAGGTTTGGATCCTTCCTTTTGCTTAAATTCTTGGATGAAACTCGAATTCAAGGTCAAATTCATGGCTAGCTCACTTAGCTCTATCTTTCTAGCCATCTCTTCTCAACTTTCCTTGGAGGATTCACCTTGGCCGACCTGTGGAGCTTCTAGGACGCCATTAAAGGCTTGGAGCTCGAAAGCTTGGAGCTCAAGGAGCAAGCTTTAGGCGGGTTTTATAACTCTAAACTTTATGCTTTGATTATACATCCTTTTCTATGCATATAGTTGCTAGTTCTTCTTCTTCCCTATCTTCCCTTGCATCCTTGCAAGCAAAATCGTGAAGAACTGCTACTGTTCTTAAGGTAGAAGATAAGGGCGTTAATTCCTATGCTTATCCATGTAACATCCCTGACCTGGGTTATGATTTAACCCTAGATGTTTTGCCTAATAAGGTTAAGTAGATTCTTAATCTTATCTTGGGAAAAGTAATTAGGCCTCATAAGAAACTTATGTTTCAATTTTGGTCCTGTTTGAGCAATGTTGAAGCAATGTTTGCTTATTTTGGACCAAAGTGCAAATTACCCAAGTTGAGGGGTTAAATTGCAAATGTTGCATGGTAATATGTTCCTATGATTTTGAGACATCATAAGAATGAATATGATGTAGTGGTATGGTTTTCACAAGCTTGGGCACCCAGATTAAGCTTGTAAAGCAGTGTTGTGCATTAAAACCTAGTTTTGGTGAAAAGAGCAATTTACCTAAGACCTAGGGTTCAATATGCAAATTACCACTTCAATAAGGTCCCTAATGTTTCTTGGAAACATGTAGACAAAATAAAATGAGATGGGTGCCTCATTTGAATTAAGTTGGAGGAGAGAGAATCTTGATATTAAAATAATCAAGATTAATGCCTAATTGAAACCCTAATTTGATTTAGGGCAAAAATGAATAAAAATAATTGAAGGGCTTTCAACCAAAATGTTTTGGGTTGATTTTGAATAAGGATGAACGTTCCTTTGCCAAGATAAGGAACGAAAATATCCTAAGTAGGTGAAATTCCACTCACCTTATTATAAGAAAAAGAAAACCCACTCACATATGGATATTAATATAATAAGCATTAAGGTGCTTAATTTGCTTTTCTTTAAATTGAGGATAATGAAGGATAATTAAAGGCAAAAGAAGGTGCCTCGTCCTTAAGGGATTTTAGGGGGAAGAGGCGGCCATATTTTTGGAATTTAATGCATTTTAATAATGCATTTTCTCTCTCATCAATTTCCTTATAAAAGTGCCTTTTTCAAGCCAAATGAAAGGATATTTCGGATTTTCTTCTTTCCCTTGCTTGCAAAACCGACCAAGAAGCTAGGGAGGAGCAGGAAGACGCCTCCCAACCTGTTGGTAAGCTCTTGACCTTCGTTCTCCTTGATTCCAGGGTGGAAATCAAAAATAAATTATGGATTCCTTCTTATTTCGATCTCCTCTTCAACCCTAGCCAACTTTTGCAATCAAAAGCTTGAGGACGAGCCTAGGGGGAGTTTCTAGAGCTTCATCCACCATTAATGGAGTGATATTGGAGCTTTGGAGCTCAATTGGAGGTGGGTTTTATAACTCAAACCCTTAAACATTGCTATTGCATCAATTCTCTATGCTTTGTTGATTGATTTCTTCAATTTGATACACTCTTGTTTCTTTGCTGCAATTTCCATCAAGAACGGTTGCTGTTCTTGGTTGTTCGAAGGAAGGGGATGATGACATCATTCTAGATGCTTATCCAAAGAAAATTACCAAGAAAAACCGTTTTGATAGCTACTCCAAATCGTTTTAATTTGATTGGCTATGCGGTTTCAGCAAACCGTTTAAGGGCAAACGGTTTGAAACCGTTTGGGAGCAAACGGTTTAAAGACCATTTGAGATGGTTGACCAAGCGTTGACCGTTTGGGAATTTCGTTCCTAATTATGTAGGCTGATAACCCTCCAAATTTGAGGGATTAACTCCAAAGGAATCGAGAGTTTAAGGCCAATCAATTAGGCAATCGGATTGAATTATGTGCTGATTTTCAACCTGATTAACTTGACCTGGTTGAGAAAACGGTTTCAAGACCGTTTGAGATGGTTGAACAAGAGTTTACTGTTTGGGATTCCTGTTCATAATTATGTTTATTAATAACCCTCCAAATTTGAGGGATTAACTCCAAAGGAATCGTGAGTTGAAGCCTAATCAATTAGGGAAACCTAATTGGATTAAGTGCTGATTTTCAATCTAATTTAATTGAACTTTTTGGGAAAACGGTCTCAAGACCGTTTGGTGCTCATCCAAGACCGTTTGGAGGTCTAGGGTTGAGTATAGTTCAGTGGTTGAAGGTCTAAATATATCAAGTTGATCTGCAATAGATGTTGATTTGGTGATCAATCCAATGATCCAAACCTTAATTGGATGGCTTGGGTTTGAGTGATATGATGGGCAAACGGTCTCAAGACCGTTTGGAGGTCATCCAAATGACCTCAAGACCGTTTTGTGGTCACCCAAGACCGTTTGGAGGTCTAGGGTTGAGTATGGTTAGGTGTTTGAAGGTCTAAAGGTACCAAGCTGTTATACAATGCAATGCTGATTTGGTGATCAATCCAATGATCCAAACCTTAATTGGATGGCTTGGGTTTGAGTGATATGATGGGAAAACGGTCTCAAGACCGTTTGGAGGTCATCCAAACGACCTCAAGACCGTTTGGTGGTCACCCAAGACCGTTTGGAGGTCTAGGGTTGAGTATGGTTAGGTGTTTGAAGGTCTAAAGGTACCAAGCTGTTATACAATGCAATGCTGATTTGGTGATCAATCCAATGATCCAAACCTTAATTGGATGGCTTGGATTTGAGTGATATGATGGGAAAATGGTCTCAAGACTGTTTGGAGGTCATCCAAACGACCTCAAGACCGTTTGGGGTCAGGTCATACCCAATTTGGATGATGGTTCAATGGTTTCAATGCAACTAGTTCTGCATTGATTAGTGTTGAAGGATCATCGATTCCAAGCCCTAATTCAATTGAATCAAACCCTAATTGATGATCAATTGAGGGTCAATTGAGGGTCAAATCAGTTGTAGGTTGACCTATTAAACTCAATTGAAGTATGAGTATAGGTCCAATTGATGATTGGTTCCATGATTTCAATGATTGAAGGAATGAACATTGGAAACCCAAATTCAATTGGATACCTCATGTTATTGAAGGTCCAATGGATCAAACCTTTTTGAAAACCTAATGTGATTAGGTGGGAGATACCTTTAATGGTACTAGTTATTAATGCATAACAAATGCATGGATCCAATACATGATGTAAACCCTAATTGAGGCTGATTCCATGTATAACCCTAATAAGAGGTTGACTACATGTGAAATCACTAATTAGGATGAATAGTAAACCCTAGCTGAGGGTGCATCCATGTGGAACCCTAATTGAGGGTGATTCCATGAGAAACCTTAATTGGGAATGAATCCCTAATTTCTTATAGGACCAATGACTTGGTACACTATGTTAATCATAGTTGTATGCATTTGATTGAAGGGTTGATGTGACCTAATCAAGTTGAAAGGATCAAATAATAGAATTCATATATATATATAAATATGATTCATGTGATGATCCTATGTAGCACGACCGTGCAAGGCAGCACGGCCGTGGCGACTTTACTCAGCATGACCGTGCAGGGTAGCACGGCCGTGGTAGCTTCACTTTGCACGACCGTTCAAGGTAGCACAGCCGTGGTGGTCTATGCTTGACTTAGAGCTGAATTGAAAGTGACCTAACATGGTCGTTTTGTTAATTCTCAACTTAAGGATGAGAGAGATACTCATACCTTGTGATGATAATCATTTAATGATAATCGATGAGAATAAATAAGTATGATTGAATACTTATGGTATAAATGTTGGCTCCTAGATGTGGGGAGCAATGAACTAGGGTTTGATCATTGATAATATGATCTTGAAAACCTAAATGGTTAATAATGGAAAACCCTATTCTTAATGAAGGGTAATGATATGTGAGAGGAAGCCCTAATTGATGGTAAACCCTAACCCTGGTAAGGGAATAGTGGTGTTACCCTGTATTGCATGATGTGTTGTGAACTTGATAAGTCTATTATCATGTGTGACAATCATGCAGATCTCATGAGTTGATGATCATAGCCAGGAATGAGCTATGATGTTTATTTGATAAGAATTGATTGGCCATATGTGCCATTATGTTTTTGTTACTGAGAAAGAAGTAACAAGATGAGTTGGGCTTGTAAGCCTTTATTTTAAGTTGTTGCCTAGTGAGAGGTGACAAGATGTGAATGGCCTTGTGCGCCATGTGAATAAAGTTGTTGCCTAGTGAGAGGTGACAAGATGTGAATGGCCTTGTGCGCCATGTGAATAAAGTTGTTGCCTAGTGAGAGGTGACAAGATGTGAATGGTTTTGTGAGCCATGTGAATAAAGTTGTTGCCTAGTGAAAGGTGACAAGATGTACAATGTTCTGATGAGCTATGTGTGATGGAAATCCAAATCCTGGTAAGGGATTCAGGGTAATACCCTTGAATTATTAATACATTGTTTTTGCATGGTATTGATAGATAATTGATGTAATGCTATTATATGTGCTAACCATGCAGGTATTATGAGATGATGAGCATAGCCAGGTATGAGCTATGATGTATTATTAGTTTGAATTGTTAATTGGGCCTTGTGTGCCATAATATACCTTGTGCCTGGTAAGAGGTGGCAAGAGAGTTAATGTGCATCAAGTGCCATGATGGATGCTTGTGTAGCAAGTATCATACTTACCTTGGTCAAATGATCTAAAGGTGTTAGTTACCTGAGAAAGAGGTAACAGGGCTCAAGTGATGAACAAAGGGTTTGAATACCCAGGATTTCATGGTTATGGTATTGAAATTGTGAAAGGATGAGAAAAACCCAGTGATGAAGTGAGGGATTAAGATCCCAACACTTATGAAAAGAGTATGGCTACGGGCCATGACTCCACATTGAAAATGCCAGGCTTTAGATATATGATCTAAGCTTGAAGAAAGTTAATGCAGTGGTAATGATTCTGTTGTTTGAATAGATGTTATACATGTTCTTCCTATTCATTAAAGGATAAGTGACATGTTGATTCTATCAAGTTACAGTTGAAATGCTTTTGATATAGAATAATGATTTAATCTGTTAGACATTAAAATATCTGTTGTCAAATAATTATGATTTCCCTATTCATATTTATCTTATTAAGTTGCAATAATAATGTTTCTGGCGGAGAGTTATATCTCTCGCTGGGGCAATTTTTATAATTGTCTCACCCCCGTGGGAACTACATTTTTAGGTGGACGCGGATGAGGAGACAGGAATCCTTCAAGAGGTGAAGGACATCAGCAGTAGCAGGGACAGCAGTAAAGCCTCAGGTGGAGACATTGACTGTCATGTCATGTTCAGATGTATATAGAAGTCCTATGTGTCGTCTCTGTACTCTTAGGTCCTTGGAGTAGTAGTTAATGATTTCGAGATTTTGGCTTAGTGCCTAGAGGGTTTTATACTACCTGTGTACAGTTAAGCCAGAGTAGTTAATGTTTGTATTCCTCGAGAAGCAAAAGTACATGAGATGTATATATATGAACCAGGATGTAAAGTTTTACTTTGGTTCTGAATGAAAGAGTTTTCCTATGAATGGATCCCTTTGCAAAAAGTTTTAATTTTTAGTGATTTTCACTAATCCGCTGCTTGATGAACGCTTACGCATTAGTTAATCTTGTTTTCGCGAGACGGTCATCACAATCCATGGATTTCCACTTTATCAAACGACCTCCACCAATTGCTCAAACGGTTTCAAACCGTTTGGTGGGCAAACAGTTTCAGGGTCGTGTGAGGGCAAACGGTCTTCAAGACCGTTTGGTCCCGTTGACCATGCGAAGATCGTATGGGAATCTTGTTCATAATTATGTAGGTTAATCACCCACAAAATTTGAGAGGTTAACTCCAAAGGAATCGTGAGATATGAGCAAATCAATTAGCAAAACCAATTGAATTAAGTTCTGATTTTCAATCTGTTTAAGTTGCCCTTTTTGGGCAAACGGTCTCTAGACCGTTTAAGATGGTTGACCAAACGTTGACCGTTTGGGATTACTGTTCATAATGATGTTAGTTAACTACTCACCAAATTTGAGGGATTAATTTCAAACGAGTCATGAGTTGAAGGATGATTAATAGGGCAAACCCTAATTGAAATTAGTGCTGAATCTCCAATGAGTTAAGTTGAGATTTTGGGTTGTTTAGCCCAAACGGTTTCAAGACCGTTTGGAAATCATCCAAACGGTCTCAAGACCGTTTGGGGGTCACCCCAAGACCGTTTGGAGGTCTGGGGTCAAGTATAGTTGACCAATTGAAGGTCCAAAGGTACCAAATCATATTGCAATTAAGTATTGATGTGATGATCAACTCAATAGATCAAACCTTGATGAATTTTCACTAGAGTCCAAAGGATGGATGGGAAAACGGTCTCAAGACCATTTGGAACTCATCCAAAAGGTCTCAAGACCGTTTGGTGTCAACCCAAGACCGTTTGGAGGTCTAGGGTTAAGGTAATTGGATCAATCGAGGGCCCCATTATAGTGGGTTATTGAAATAATCAAATTGCTATTTTCTAAGTATAGATCTTGTTGAGTTTTGGGTTGAAGGACCCAAACGGTCTCAAGACCGTTTGGTTGTTCCTCCAAACGGTCTCAAGACCGTTTGGGCACAACCCAATACCGTTTGGAGGTCTAGGGTTGAGATAATCTAATGGTTTGAAGGTCCAATTGCATTAAGTTGATGAATTGATAAAAATACTGATGTTTGACCTAATTAGAGTTCAATCCTAGTCTAACCGACTTGGTTCTTGGCCAAACTTTGGGAAAACGGTCTCAAGACCGTTTGGAGGTCATCCAAATGATCTCAAGACCGTTTGGGCCAAGTTTGGGCCCAATTGGAGGTCAGTTGATAGGTTCAACCTTGAGTTGATTCACATTGTTGAATATTGATGACCATCCGATTTGAAACCCTAATTGAATTAGAATCAACCCTAATTGGATTTCAATTGAGAATCAATTTGATGTCCAATTGATTAAGGCTAATCTTGGTTAACTCAATTTATAAGTGGTTATCATGGATTTGGTTAATTGAGGGGTTCAACATACATATCCATGACCAATTGTAACTTTTGAACCACTTTGGAGGTCCAAACGGTTTGAGCCCATTTGGACCAAACGGTCTCAAGACCGTTTGGATTCAAACGGTCTCAAGACCGTTTGGGGCCAAACGGTCTCAAGACCGTTTGGGCTCAAACGATCTCAAGGTCGTTTGGACCAATCGATCTCAAGGCACTTTGATCAAACGGTTTCAAACCGCATGAGCTTCAAACGGTTTGAAAGTAAAAACGGTCAACACGCCCAAACGGTCTCAAGACCGTTTGAGGTTAAACGGTCTCAAGACCGTTTGACACCAAACGGTCTCAAGACCGTTTGGTGGTTGAAGGTTGAAACCGTTTGAAGGTTTTCAAGGTGGTTTGTACTTAATCAATTGGTGGTGTAATTGGTTCAATGGTGATCCAATCTAAACCCTAATGGTAACCTAAGTCATTAAAGGACTAAGTGACTAATGAATTGACCCATGATGGTGAGCATGAGGTAAATTACCAAAATACCCTTGCGGGGTTTAATTGGGTAATACCTTGTTCTAGTCAAACCCTAATCACATGATAATGATGTTTTGGCTTATGCTAGTCAATGAGGACTTAACCCAACTTAATCTAGAGTGGTGTTATCACCATCTACTAGTAAGAGAGAGAAAGTATCCTAAGAGAGAGAAAGTATCCTAAGAGAGAGAAAGTACCCTTTTATGGTGGAAACTCAAGTAAGATACCTTCATTACACATGAATGTGCATGATTAGGGTATGATCCACCTATGTGAGATCATGGAAACCCTAATTATGATGTTTAGTGAATCTTAATCTTATCTAAGAACTTTAATAATGTTGTTTCTCATACATGATGATGTTATGAGTTCAATTCACCATGAGGTGAATAGTAAACCCTAATTTTAGGGTAATGACATGTGAGGTGATTAGTAAACCCTAATTTATGGAGACGTTTATAAGGTAATACCTTTAAATAAAGTATAGTCAAATCAATGAGTATGATGTGTTCACACCATGATAAGATTGAGAAGTGAATTCATACCTTGAATTGATAATCATTATGATGTTCAATAAATGTTGTATTTAAGGCAAATACTCACCATACCCTGGTATGCTTCCAAGGATGGTAGAGTGGCATACTAGAATTGGACTAATAATCCAAAAAGGAAATATTAACAATGAAGGATAGGGTATGTTAACCTTAGTCCTGTGTCATGCTTTTAGGTATGAAACCTTGAGAACAAGTTACCAAAAATGATGTCTTATAAGATAAGGAGATTTCAATAACCTTAATTTGTATAGGGTGAAACCCTATTTCCAGTTATGCTTTTAAGCATAAATCCTCATGATTGAAGTATGAAATGAGGAATCAATATTCCTAATCATAAGTAAAGGAAATGAATAACCCTAATTGATGAATATTGGGGAACTTGACTCTTCTAAGAGTTTGAAAGTGTAACTTCTAGAATGAATTGTTCATTGTTATCAGTTGAATTAACCATGCAGGATGTCATGAGATGATGATCATATCCAGGTATGGATTATGAAACTATATTCATTGAAAGCATGCTTTAGCTTTATGAATAGTGATATATCCTGTTGCCTTGTCAATGGCAACCTATGAATTAAATGGGCTGTGAGAGCCATAAATACCATCAAGGTCATGCTTTAGAGATGACTTGTGATGAATGTATTGAGAAATGATGACTGATAAGAGTTAGGCTTGTTACATTTAGTATTCTCATTTTATAGCTGTTATGCCAATGTTATTGTTTGAAGAACAATGTATGATGTTGAAAGAATACTGAATGTACCTAACTAATCAAGTGAAATGTAGAGCCCTGATCATAGATCCATCATTATCAGAGACCAAATGATGGTGAAACAGGTTTTCCCAAGGGAACTCCTGGATCACATACTCTTGAGTATGTGGGGGAAATGGATGCGTAAATCCTTACATCCTAGTGTAGGAATTGATACCGTCAATCCTTCACTACAAAACCAAACGGTGAGATGTATCACAAGTCTCCCAAAGAAAACACAAACACCGCATCGGTGAGAGATAAACAAGAAATCTTCCGATGAAGAAGAGAGTACAGAATGCCACTGTAACTCTAAAATAGCGAAGGACCAGTTTACCCTGGTAAGCTATAACAAAAGACGTCCTGCCAGATGTTTAACAAACAATCCTCTAACTGACTGAGGAAGATGAGGTCTTAAGAATCCGGCTCTTTTAATGACCTATGTATGATACTGATGTGACTTCTTAGCGATCAGTTGGAGTATGAGTGGTATGCCTCATCTCCACAAGGCATAATAATGTTTGTAAAACATAATCAACCGCGTAGTATATCTGCTTAGGTTTAACTACGAGGAACAATGTTTGGTGTTATATTGTTTACATTAATGATCTGTTCAGATATTTTGTATACATGTCCTTTATATGCTTTAAAGACATGGCTGCTTAAGTAGAAGTTGCTTCACTTGTTATTAAACCTGCTGTTGTATGATTTATGTTATAATAAAGCTTCTAGTTGAGAGTTATAACTCTCGCTGGGACAATTTGTATATTGTCTCACTCCGTAGATTTTAATTCTTTTTAGGTGGTCGTCGAAGATGAAGGAGACCGTTTAAGGATGAGCAACAACAAAAACAACAGTACCAGGGGCAGTAGTGAATCTCAGGTGGAGATACTGGCTGCTGAGTTATGTAGTTAGATAGTCCTATGTCGTCTCTGTACTCTTAGGTCCTAGGAATCAGTGGTTTGAATTTTTGGTGTTGGCTCCTGAGATTTTGAATCATGTTGTATATAACTACTCAAGAAGTGGTTTAATAGAGATGTAAACTGTTTACTTGGTTTCTTGTAAAAGGAGTTTTATAATTTCCAGATCTTGTCTCAAAAATTTTAATTTCTAGTAATATTTCATATTCCGCAACTAATCGAATGCTTCCGCTAAGTTTAAATCGTGTTTATATCGTGGTTTTGGACATCAGAGCCCACAATTAAGTGGTATCAGAGCTCTAGGTTCACCGAGTCTACAGAGACATAGGACTTAGGATGTCGAGTCTGTCTGTAGTGTTTCTTCCTCATCTAATAGAATCTTCTACTCCTCAGGAGAAGAAGACATATAAGGACGAGGAGTATGTTGCAGAAAGCAACAATGCTACACCTAGAAGAAGTGCAGAGGAGCAAGCAGTAGAGGAACACTTACCTGAGGTTTCCCTAGTTAATCCAACCATGATAAGGAATCCTTCCTTAGGAATCACTGTTGGAGAATTTAGGGCAACCATGATGTACCTAGTGGATCAAACATTAGCAGTACAACCCAGATTACCAGCTCCTAATGATGATGTTTTGGATATCCATAGGATATATAACCCTCAGCAGCAGGTTGGAGCAAAAGTAAATGATGAAGCTTTGAACTCAAAGCAATCCTATGCTCAGCCTCAAACTGATGAATCAGTCCACAGTAATGTAGGAATTAGAATACAGTCAGAGATCAGGACCTGTTATAACTGTGGGAAGCCTGGACATATCAGATCTAATTGTCTAGAAAGGATATATAGAGGAAGAATTGGGAAAAGTCCTATACAAACCCAGAAGCAAAGGCCTGGAATTCCCAAAAGGAAGAAGTTTCTGATGTCCCCAACACAACCAAGACCTAGTACATCAAGGCAACGGTTATCCAGAAAGGATAAGGAACCCATTAGACCACAACAATTGGAGAAAAGCTGCTATAACTGTGGTAAGGTGGGACATTTGAAGAGGGACTGTTGGTTTAAGCCTGTCAGTATAACACAGCCTCCGAAACAAGGGCAACAAGGATCACAGAGAAGGCAATTTCAAGGAGCAACTCGAGGACGTGGACAAGCGTCCCAAGCTGGATCATCTGCACCAAATCAACCACAGACAATAGTGAGGTTCTTTGCTATGAACCCACCTGATGCAGTGGTCGATCCACGGGTTGTGACAGGACAGATGAACTTTTATATTCTGATATGTCTAAATCCTGTGTAATATCTGTTCTAATTGACCCGGGTGCTACACACTCTTTTATCACTCGAAGAGTGATCCGTAACTGCAATATGACATTCAGTCATAGGGCAGGAAGTTGTTGTTGGAGACTCCGTTGAGTGAGTCTGTTGTTATGCAGGAGGTATGATCTCCCTGCATCCTTTTCTTTTCTAATCATCGCATTTGAGTGGATCCAATACCTTGATATGCAAGGATTTGATAGAATCCTCGAGCCATGATTGATTAGACAAGATAAATGGTATTTCCTATAAATCTCTTTATGATCTTTTGGACAAGTTAAAATAGTAGTTGATTGAACTATTCTTTGATTGGTCTCATAAAAGATTTCAATGATGCATCAGATATAATCGTTTTATAATACATGTTTACTTCTATAAGAAGAAAATGTATTAAAGAATTGATCTGGATGTAGAATTCAGTAAAGTTAATAATTATGATTGTAAGGATGGGAAAAGAGAAGGAATATAGTAATATACAAGTACATATTTTCTTACCTCAGTAATCATATACCCTGGCCAGGTATACAATTACTGATGATGAAATAAATATGGAAATTTTGAAGTTGTTATCTTTTGATTACTCTGATCAAGCAGTCAATCTAAAACAACTTAAAGGGCATCATAAGATAAGAAAAAAAATGAGAATAAAGAAGGTCAACCATGATTAGTAATGGTTAAAAGAATATATGTAATGAGCAATGTCCCATGATAAAAGGAAGAAAGAGATATAAAGTTTTGATAACACAAGTAATTAATACCAAAGTAAGAATGTTAAGAACATCCCTTGTTAGGGGTTTATGTTCTTAAATAAAGATATGTTCTTAAAATAAACATATCCTTCTCCAGAATGTCTGATAAGTAAATCTTTGTGTGACAAGAAAACTTTTCTTTATGATAAGAATGTATAACTGATAAGATGATTAATGCATATAATAAAGGAAATTAGTATTCCGATTATCAGATGTGATGATACACTCAGGGTGAAAAGGCCCTTATATGATCTTGAATAAATATCAGGGCTTGAATTTGATCCTAAAGAATGTTGATCAAAATTCTATAACATCTCCCTGAAAATGGTATGTTACTTAAGGATGTAACAATGTGTATGCTGAAACAATATCTGCTTTCCCCTTTTCTTCCTGAGATTTCGGGGACGAAATCCTTGTTAGGGGTTTATGATTTGTAACACCCCTGACCTGGGTTATAAGCCAACCCTAGTTGTTTTGCCTAAATATGAAATTAAAAGTTTGTAATTATCCTTTGGCATGTAATTAAAGATTTTATGGAGCATATGTTTCCATTTCTGTCCCTTATAAACCAATGTTGAAGTATTGTTTGCAAAATAGGGACCTATGTGCAAATTGCCCAATCAGAGGGGTTAACTTGCAATATGCATAGGTTAAGATATTCTTATGATAATGAGACAACATAAGAATGAATATGATGAGGTTTGAGGGATTTCCCAAGCTTGAGCACCAAGGTGCAGCTGTGGAAGCAACCCCTGTACTTGAAAACCCTAAATTGGTGTAAAATGTAATTTACCCAATTTGAAGGGTGCAACTTATAAAATATATCATCTAAAATATCTTTTATGACTTTTACCATCATTTATAAGAGGAATGATGAAAAGGTCACTCCATTTGAATAATCATATAATAAAGAACACCTTTGTGATTGAATAATCAAGGTGTATGTATAATAGCCCTTTTATGTGTATGCTTTAGTGAAGGGTTGATCCTCTTTGCCTTCAATTCTTGACCTTAGAAGGAGTTTGTCCTTAGAAATAAGATGTGGGGACGTGCAAGGAAGAAATGAAGGACTTAGATGAGAAATGAGGAAAACATATGTCCTTATGTTGAAATTTCACCTAAGTATATATACAACTTTTCCACTTAGCAAGGGAACGACCCTCTCCCTT
This sequence comes from Alisma plantago-aquatica, assembly GCA_963693085.1. NCBI lineage: Eukaryota > Viridiplantae > Streptophyta > Magnoliopsida > Alismatales > Alismataceae > Alisma > Alisma plantago-aquatica. The sequence continues at coordinate 1,402,779,586 of OY856412.1, forward strand.
TCATTTCTTTTCCCCTTGCTCAAACCGACCAAGGCTAGCTCTGGAGCTCATGAGGACGACCAAGGGAGTGCAAGGTAGGTTTGGATCCTTCCTTTTGCTTAAATTCTTGGATGAAACTCGAATTCAAGGTCAAATTCATGGCTAGCTCACTTAGCTCTATCTTTCTAGCCATCTCTTCTCAACTTTCCTTGGAGGATTCACCTTGGCCGACCTGTGGAGCTTCTAGGACGCCATTAAAGGCTTGGATCTAGAAAGCTTGGAGCTCAAGGAGCAAGCTTTAGGCGGGTTTTATAACTCTAAACTTTATGCTTTGATTATACATCCTTTTCTATGCATATAGTTGCTAGTTCTTCTTCTTCCCTATCTTCCCTTGCATCCTTGCAAGAAAAATTGTGAAGAACTGCTACTGTTCTTAAGGTAGAAGATAAGGGCGTTAATTCCTATGCTTATCCACGGATTTCCACTTTATCAAACGACCTCCACCAATTGCTCAAACGGTTTCAAACCGTTTGGTGGGCAAACGGTTTCAGGGTCGTGTGAGGGCAAACGGTCTTCAAGACCGTTTGGTCCCGTTGAACAAGTGAAGAACGTATGGGAATCTTGTTCATAATTATGTAGGTTAATCACCCACAAAATTGGAGAGGTTAACTCCAAAGGAATCGTGAGATATGAGCAAATCAATTAGCAAAACCAATTGAATTAAGTTCTGATTTTCAATCTCTTTAAGTTGCCCTTTTTTGGCAAATGGTCTCAAGACCGTTTACGATGGTTGACCAAACGTTGACCGTTTGGGATTACTGTTCATAATGATGTTAATTAACGACTCACCAAATTTGAGGGATTAATTCCAAACGAGTCATGAGTTGAAGGATGATTAATAGGGCAAACCCTAATTGAAATTAGTGCTGAATCTCCAATGAGTTAAGTTGAGATTTTGGGTTGTTTAGCCCAAACGGTTTCAAGACCGTTTGGGAATCATCCAAAAGGTCTCAAGACCGTTTGGGGGTCACCCCAAGACCGTTTGGAGGTCTGGGGACAAGTATAGTTGACCAATTGAAGGTCCAAAGGTACCAAATCATATTGCAATTAAGTATTGATGTGATGATCAACTCAATAGATCAAACCTTGATGAATTTTCACTAGAGTCCAAAGGATGGATGGGCAAACGGTCTCAAGACCATTTGGAACTCATCCAAACGGTCTCAAGACCGTTTGGTGTCAACCCAAGACCGTTTGGAGGTCTAGGGTTAAGGTAATTTGATCAATCGAGGGCCCAATTACAGTGGGTTGTTGAAATAATCAAATTGTTGTTTTCTAAGTATAGATCTTGTTGAGTTTTGGGTTGAAGGACCCAAACGGTCTCAAGACCGTTAGGGCACAACCCAAGACCGTTTGGAGGTCTAGGGTTGAGATAATCTAATGGTTTGAAGGTCCAATTGCATTAAGTTGATGAATTGATAAAAATACTGATTTTTGACCTAATTAGAGTTCAATCCTAGTCTAACCGACTTGGTTCTTGGTCAAAATTTGGGCAAACGGTCTCAAGACCGTTTGGAGGTCATCCAAACGATCTCAAGACTGTTTGGGCCCAATTGGAGGTCAGTTGATAGGTTCAACCTTGAGTTGATTCACATTGTTGAATATTGATGACCATCCGATTTGAAACCCTAATTGAATTAGAATCAACCCTAATTGGCTTTCAATTGAGGGTCAATTTGATGTCCAATTGATTAAGGCTAATCTTGGTTAACTCAATTTATAAGTGGTTATCATGGATTTGGTTAATTGAGGGGTTCAACATACATATCCATGACTAATTGTAACTTTTGAACCACTTTGGAGGTCCAAACGGTTTGAGCCCATTTGGACCAAACGGTCTCAAGACCGTTTGGGCTCAAACGATCTCAAGGTCGTTTTGACCAATCGATCTCAAGGCACTTTGATCAAACGGTTTCAAACTGCATGAGCTTCAAACGGTTTGAAAGTCAAAACGGTCAACACACCCAAACGGTCTCAAGACCGTTTGACACCAAACGGTCTCAAGACCGTTTGGTGGTTGAAGGTTGAAACCGTTTGAAGGTTTTCAAGGTGGTTTGTACTTAATCAATTGGTGGTGTAATTGGTTCAATGGTGATCCAATCTAAACCCTAATGGTAACCTAAGTCATTAAAAGACTAAGTGACTAATGAATTGGCCCATGATGGTGAGAATGAGGTAAATTACCAAAATACCCTTGAGGGGTTTAATTGGGTAATACCTTGTTCTAGTCAAACCCTAATCACATGATAATGATGTTTTGGCTTATGCTAGTCAATGAGGACTTAACCCAACTTAATCTAGAGTGGTGTTATCACCATCTACTAGTAAGAGAGAGAAAGTATCCTAAGAGAGAGAAAGTATCCTAAGAGAGAGAAAGTACCCTTTTATGGTGGAAACTCAAGTAAGATACCTTCAATACACATGAATGTGCATGATTAGGGTATGATCCACCTATGTGAGATCATGGAAACCCTAATTATGATGTTTAGTGAATCTTAATCTTATCTAAGAACTTTAATAATGATGTTTCTCATACATGATGATGTTATGAGTTCAATTCACCATGAGGTGAATAGTAAACCCTAATTTTAGGGTAATGACATGTGAGGTGATTAGTAAAACCTAATTTATGGAGACGTTTATAAGGTAATACCTTTAAATAAAGTATAGTCAAATCAATGAGTATGATGTGTTCACACCATGATAAGATTGAGAAGTGAATTCATACCTTGAATTGATAATCATTATGATGTTCAATAAATGTTGTATTTAAGGCAAATACTCACCATACCATGGTATGCTTCCAAGGATGGTAGAGTGGCATACTAGAATTGGACTAATAATCCAAAAAGGAAATATTAACAATGAAGGATAGGGTATGTTAACCTTAGTCCTGTGTCATGCTTTTAGGTATGAAACCTTGAGAACAAGTTACCAAAAATGATGTCTTATACGATAAGGAGATTTCAATAACCTTAATTTGTATAGGGTGAAACCCTATTTCCAGTTATGCTTTTAAGCATAAATCCTCATGATTGAAGTATGAAATGAGGAATCAATATTCCTAATCATAAGTAAAGGAAATGAATAACCCTAATTGATGAATATTGGGGAACTTGACTCTTCTAAGAGTTTGAAAGTGTAACTTCTGGAATGAATTGTTTATTGTTATCAGTTGAATTAACCATGCTGGATGTCATGAGATGATGATCATATCCAGGTATGGATTATGAAACTATATTCATTGAAAGCATGCTTTAGCTTTATGAATAGTGATATATCCTGTTTCCTTGTCAATGGCAACCTATGAATTAAATGGGTTGTGAGAGCCATAAATACCATCAAGGTCATGCTTTAGAGATGACTTGTGATGAATGTATTGAGAAATGATGATTGATAAGAGTTAGGCTTGTTACATTTAGTATTCTCATTTTATAGCTGTTATGCCAATGTTATTGTTTGAAGAACAATGTATGATGTTGAAAGAATACTGAATGTACCTAACTAATCAAGTGAAATGTAGAGCCCTGACCATAGATCCATCATTGTCAGAGACCAAATGATGGTGAAACAGGTTTTCCCAAGGGAACTCCTGGATCACATACTCTTGAGTATGTGGGGGAAATGGATGCGTAAATCCTTACATCCTAGTGTAGGAATTGATACCGTCAATCCTTCACTACAAAACCAAATGGTGAGATGTATCACAAGTCTCCCAAAGAAAACACAAACACCACATCGGTGAGAGATAATTAAGAAATCTTCCGATGACGAAGAGAGTACAGAGCGCCACTGTAACTCTAAAATAGCGAAGGACCAGTTTACCATGGTAAGCTATAACAAAAGACGTCCTGCCAGATGTCTAACAAACAATCCTCTAACTGACTGCGGAAGATGAGGTCTTAAGAATCCGACTCTTTTAATGACCTATGTATGATACTGATGTGACTTCTTAGCGATCAGTTGGAGTATGAGTGGTATGCCTCATCTCCACAAGGCATAATAATGTTTGTAAAACATAATCAACCGCGTAGTATATCTGCTTAGGTTTAACTACGAGGAACAATGTTTGCTGTTATATTGTTTACATTAATGATCTGTTCAAATATTTTGTATACATGTCCTTTATATGCTTTAAAGACATGGCTGCTTAAGTAGAAGTTGCTTCACTTGTTATTAAACCTGCTGTTGTATGATTTATGTTATAATAAAGCTTCTAGTTGAGAGTTATAACTCTCGCTAGGACAATTTGTATATTGTCTCACTCCGTAGATTTTAATTCTTTTTAGGTGGTCGTCGAAGACGAAGGAAACCGTTTAAGGATGAGCAACAACGACAACAACAGTACCAGGGGTAGCAGTGAATCTCAGGTGGAGATACTGGCTGTTGAGTTATGTAGTTAGATAGTCCTATGTCGTCTCTGTACTCTCAGGTCCTAGGAATCAGTGGTTTGAATTTTTGGTGTTGGCTCCTGAGATTTTGAATCATGTTGTATATAACTACTCAAGAAGTGGTTTAATAGAGATGTAAACTGTTTACTTGGTTTCTTATAAAAGGAGTTTTATAATTTCCAGATCTTGTCTCAAAAATTTTAATTTCCAGTAATTTTTCATATTCCGCAACTAATCGAATGCTTCCGCTAAGTTTAAATCGTGTTTATATCATGGTTTTGGAGATCGGAGCCCACATAATCCTTCTGGTGCCTTGTGTGATAAGGCAATCAGAGTTCTAGGTGGTCTGTGTGGACTACTAGAGAGGCGGGAGACTTCTGCCGCTTGTAGGACAACTATCAATCCCGACAGTCCCGGTGATCAGGAGCTGCACAGACACCGTCCAAGACCAGAGGTGAAGACTGCGCAAGCCGCGAGGTAAGGTCGCCAAGCAAACCTTGGGACAAGGTATGTCTCTACAAACCATCCTTCCTACTGTATAGACGATGACCCGATTCCTTTATATTGGGTTCGGGGAGAAGAAAATTTTTGTTTCCGCTGCCTTCTCTGTCTCCCCTAAAACCTAACAGTGGTATCAGAGCCACGTCAACTGCTCTATACTTTAGGATTATCGATGTGATCGATTTTGGTTTGTCGCCTTTATTTATTGCATACGATGTGAATAAAATTGGCTTTATGCATGTCCAATCCTAAATCCACAAATCCCAATATTCATATATGATACATAATATAAATGCACTCGATACACGTCACCCTGAAATGAGTTTTGTGGTGGATGTATAGTGTGGTTATGGCCAATAAACCCTATGTATGTGTATTTGTTTGAATGTGGTTGCTTGCATCTCAGTCTGCGCACTGATTATTTATCTCTTATTCCTGATGTAACTCGAGATAACTCGAGATTTCTTTCCTACCTTTGCTCCCCCTAAATGTAACTCAGGGTTTCTCAATTCAAATGTAAATAGGATAGAACTTTTATTTCCTATTATGTCAAAGAACGGCGGACAACCTGACGACGACTGAGACGATCAGTTCAAGGCGTGAATCGATCGGTTAGCATTCTAGATGACCGGTTCGAGGAGCGAGATGAGTGGGTGGCGACCTGAGGAGATGCACGAAGACCAGTGAACCGATCGGTTGGAGGATCCAATTGATCGGCTGGTGGCACCCAAATGACCAGCCTGATGGCGAGCCGATCAATCATGGAGATGAGTTGATCAAACCCAGAATGGCAAAGCATAGAGTTCATCTTGTATAGGTTGCATGTGATGTAGACCTAGATGACCGTGATTCCTCTTGGCTCGAGGAATCACATTAGGATGGCCATAATCATCACTTTTATCGTTTCACATGTTTTCTATGGGATATAGCATGTATATGATACGTACTATATATTGTGGTGATTGGATATGTATATGTACCTATAAACCCAAATCCCTCATTAAATATTAAAGTTTTAGATGTCTTCCAAATGCGACACACGTGAAAAGCTTGATCGGCCAAGTGTGGGCACGCCCTAGCGTGGTGCACCGTTAATCTCGTGTAAGTGTAAAGGATGGATATGTGGGTCTGGCCTAGCAGGGTGCATATTCATCGTGTTGGCTTTGGGTCAGACTTAACAAGGTGACCTAGATAGGATCTAGCACCTTGAGGCATGGAGGTGATCATGGCAAGGTGTTGCATATGACATCTTTCAAGAGTTGCATATGATGCATTGGCAAAAGTTGCCTACCTGGTCCATGACTCAGAGGATTTCAAGATCTTGACCCACTAGAAGATTGTACGCTGCAATCTTCTGAATTGATGGTGAGGGCTATCAATTTGAACAAAAGTAGTGGGAACGATAATTAATTAAAGTCCTAATTATATTGTCAACCTTTTAAATCAATCAAAAAAGTCAAAATTGAGTTTTGGACTAAATTGCATATATTTCCTTTTTGTAGTACAAATGACAACAAACAACAATCACTTTTCATTGCGATCGGTCCTTGAAAAGGACAAACTGAATGGGACTAACTTCCATGACTGGTTTAGGACATTGAGAATTGTTCTCACTCGAGAGTGAAAGCTCTATGTCCTGGATACTCCAGTTCCAGAGGAACCTGCTCCTACCGCACTAAAGGAAGAAAGGGATGCTTATAAGAAGCATTCTGAAGATGCCATTAATGCAAAGTGCTTGATGTTGTGCTCCATGAACCACGAGTTGCAGAGACAACATGAGAACATGGGTGTCATTGAGATGATTCAACATCTCAAGAACATGTATGAAGATCAAGCACAAAAAGAGAGATATGATGTCTCCAGGGCACTGTTCAAGTGTGTCATGACAAAAGGAGACCTAGTTGGTCCACACATGCTCAAAATGATTGGGTATGTGGAGAACCTAACAAGACTGCGATTTCCCCTGAGCCAAGAGTTGGCTACTAAAGTGATAATGCAATCATTGCCAGAATCCTACAATCAGTTTGTGATGAACTACAACACGAACAACTTTGACAGGCCATTGACAGAGTTGTTGGGCATGTTGAGGACAGACGAGGCAAAGATGAAGAAGGACAAGCTTAAATCTGTGATGATGATCAGCAACAAGAAAGGAAAGTCCAAGCGCAAGGGCAAGGGAAAGGCTAAGAAAGGTTTTGATGCTAGCCAGCAGCCCAAGTCGTCTTCAACTCTAAAGGCCAAGGGAGGCATGACCAAGAGAGGCAATTGCCACCATTGTTAAAATCCAGGACATTGGAAAAGAAATTGTCCTCTCTATCTGGAAGAACTAAAGAAGGAGGCAATGAACGTCTCCACCTGAAGGTGTCATGAAATAAACTTATAACATTTTTGAGGTATATGATACCAAGATATAAAGCACCCAATAAATGGGGCAAGTGTTTCCGCCATAGATATGAGTACTTTAGTTTATTTTCAACCTTGAAGGCATGTAATAGAGTTATGAACTGCTATTTCATATTTGCCAATGGATAGAAACACCTTAATTTTTGCATATTGTATGACAATGATGGAAATTAATAAATTTGATGTTTAGTCTTTGTGACAATGCCTTGTTTATCTTGTGGTACTTGGTATGCATAAGATAAAATGATACCTAAAAGTTATTGATAACTCAAATAATCAAATTAGCATAAATCATGAGAAATTCATTTCTAGTTTCCATATGATGGATAAGTCTAGACTCTTTTTGGTTAGAGAACCAGTAAGAGACATGAATCTCTTAAACATGATCAATCTTCACTAGTCATAGTGGGAGATTGATTATCCTATTAGGTATAATACATGTGATGTATTTACATACCTATTGAACTTAATGCTAGTACTTCAAATGGTGTTTAGAGAAATACCAATATGAATATCTTGAAGTGTTCAAGAATATCGAATTTGGAAAATGTGTTAATTCTTGATGAGATCAATGAATGAAATACTTGAACCAAATGTTTGAGATCCTTATGAGTGATTATGATAATGTGTCATAGTAAGCTCATGATTAAGGCATGGTGATGTCTAAATCAAAAGGAGTCATACACTAAGGAGTTAGAGGATGATTATAAAATAACTAATTTCTTCTTAAATAAAGAATACTCCACACTAATAAAGGACATAAAGAATCACAAGGAGTTGTGACTTCTTATATCCTTGACAGATACACCTCGATTATCTATGTGATGAGTTGGTCATGTGATGAATCAACCATGTAGATAAATATGAGGAACTTGATTTGAGTTATGGTTTATGACCATTACATCCTAAATGACTTCCATGTGAACCATAAGGTATGACCTTGATGGTAGCACCAATTGGGATGAAATCCATAAGTGCGAATGAGTCTTAAGCGTTTATGACACATGGATAACATTTTGAGAAGGATGATGCTTGTTGATTGAAACTTAATGACTAAGAGATTTGCATATGGATACTAAAACTGCATTCCTATGAGGAATAAAACAAGGATATGTATGTGACACAACCTATAAGGTTTATGAATCCATTAATGGAAATGAAGTTTATAAGTTACAATGGACTAATCAATGTGATTGATTCAGTACAAGCAACTCAGAACTGTGATCTTTACTTTGATAATATAGTCAAAGGGTTTGACTGATATGTCAAAGATAAAGAAGGGATCTGTGATTTAGTGGGAGAATATTCACATTCCACATGTTGATGTGAAATGGAAATGTTCTAGAATGGAAATCCAAAGTGGAAATTATCTTTAGGGAAGATAGAGACATTTCCTATGTGATAGGAATAGAGATATATAGAGATAGTTCTCGAAAACCTCTTGACCTGAAAAGAGAAAGCATACATTGGCAATCTATACTGAAGGGTTCAGTGTGCACATATTCAATGGGAGAAAACTTATCCATGTTACATGGATTTAGTATCCCAAGGCCAAGTATCCAATTCTTATGAAGAATGGGAACACTAAGAGTAGATATGGATCTATCATGTATGTAATCATCCCATTATCTTGCATGGATGGACATGGCAAGAATAAAAAGCATTCATCTTGTATGTAGGACATGACAATATGATATGATCATTTTGATAACTCATATGTGGGACATGATGAGTGGATGTTCGTCTAGTTCCAGTAAGGGTTACTGGAATACCATAAGAACTTGATAAGTACTTGAGAAGTACTAGTTCTATGAAAATAAGGAAGGATTCACTGTGAAGAGTTACAATGATGCAAACTTCTGAAAAGGACAGAAGATTAATCGCAAAATATATATGAGATATATAAAAGTGAATGTTTGTTGATAAATGGAAACGTTCCAATAAAGTCGTTTTAAAGGAAAAGTCGAGTATACATGTGTTAGAGAACATTAGTGGATACTATATGGATCTGGAAGTTCATGAGATGAACATATAGATATTCCAATCTTTGATGACAAGTAAGGAGTACTTGATCATGCAATATGGCTAAAGGTTAGCAAAGGAATACTAGATCGCATATTACGACAACTCCATCTCATACGTGTGACGTATAGTAAAGAGATGAGAGACATGTAGTTAATACTGACTTTGTCAAGGTGTTGCCATAACTCATTATGTTAGCACTAGAGCACAGTAACATGTGGGACATGTTTGAAGATCACTATGAATATGATTCAAGGGTGATTGGCTCATAGTGTAAGTGGGAGTCTGTTGGTATGTATGCCCTGAGAGCCAATCATGGGATGATTGGTGGGATACATTAAGATTGATTTGATAAACATCAAAGGCAAGCTTCCAATTCTTTCTGGTTTAGTCATATGAGATAATGATAGAATAGATTGAATGTCTAGAGAATGACAATACTCAATGACATATGCTTTCAGGTTGAGGACCTGAAAAATTAGATCATACAAATGCTAAGAGTTTGTACATTCTTATTATGTCCATAGTCAGATGTCATTGTGGAAGGTAGATAGACAACAATGACACACAAGACTAGATTGTGGTGTTGGTTGATGACAAAATCTCATTAGTCATGATATGGAGATATAAAACCAAACACATATGTACTTGTTAGAGAACAAGTGTACCAGACAGACCCACCATGAGTTTGACACATGGAACCATGACATGGTAGTCACAGTCAGTTCTCACAGTGATGGTGGTGAGTATGATTCTTTGACCTAAAATCACTACACTCAACACATGTCATTGGGTACACTTTGACATCATCAAACATAGTCTTGAAACATGGGTTGTTATAAAGGTGATGATTGGGTGGCTTTGACACATGGGGCTTTTGAGGGGTGAGTGATAGATATGGGATTTGTCCCTCCTAAGGGAGTTTGATATCCATTGCCACTTGATGAGTAGGATTGAGATAGGCATGCGCACGCATGTGTGAGTCAATATGTGATATTGATGTCATACATATCTCCTCCAATCTACTCTGAGATCAAGAAAGTGAATGAACATTGATAGGATGACTGTTCCATGCCTTGAGTTCATTCGAGATATCAGAGACAAAGGAATTATACATTCACTATAACACCATTCATGGATTGTAGGATTGAAAGTTGTTCTCCAACTTTCATTTTCACTTGGGTAGCACTGATGTGTGACTAGGCATCGCTCTTTACTTGTGAAGTCATAAGTGTTATGGACTTTCACTACCAATGTAAAATGGGCATGTAGGGTCACACACATAGGATTTAACCTGGAAGAGGAGTTTATCCATAAATGATGTTTAGATTGATTACTAAAGGAGTTTAGTAGTTCAATTAAACACTCAATTAATTGATAGTTCAAAATCATAGTGTTCAAGGTGTTGGACCAGATGATGAAGAGTATCAGATTGATTGGAACTGCAATTGACTCTTTTACACAGTCTGCACTCCCAACCGACTCGCTCATATGATGAATTGATCGACTCATCTTGGTGAACCGATCGGCTCAGATTGGTGAGTCGATCATCTTAGGACTGGATGAATCGACCAGTTCAAGGGTTGAACTGATCAGCTCAACTGGTCCAAATGACCGAGTTGGGAAAGTCAGGTTGGTGAGAAATTTCTCTTCGTTTCACTTGTCTAATTTGATTGGAACAAGGATTGGTATTTGGATCAATTTGAAATAAAAGAGGAAAAGTCAATCGGGAACTGACCAGGACAGTGAACCAATCGGTTCAGAAGTGAACCGATCAGCTCAGGTGCCCCAATCGATCGGTTCAGGTGTGAACCGATCGACTTAAGTCCCCAACCGACCGGTTCATGCATTAAACGATCAGTTCAGCTGGTGCAGTTGGTTGTTTTGTGGAAAAATCTCAAACCCTTCTACTCCTACTTTAATCCCACATTGTCTGGGGTAGAGAACCATGTCCCATAACCCTCCTATATATAGGGGTATTGGGGGCTTCTCAAGAACAACTTATAGAACACCAGTTTCTCTACAAAGTTGTCGTTCTCTCTAGTTGTGGTAACCAGGAGAGCTCGAGAAAGTGCTACCCGACAAGGGTGGAACAAAAAGGGAAGGACAACTACAGAAAGGCGACTGGTGGTAGGAGAGTGTGTCGGTGTCTAGTATGCCGACAGGAGGGTATGACGAGTTCCAAGTGGTCCATGTAGACTACTATAGAGGCGGGAGACTTCTTCCGCTTAGAGGACAACTGTCAATCCCGACAGTCCCGGTGATCAGGAGCTACACAGACACCGTCCAAGACCAGAGGTGATGACCATGCAAGCCGCAAGGTAACGTTGCTGAGCAAGCCTCGGGACAAGGGATGTCTCTACAAACCATCCTTCCTACTGTATAGATGTTGACGTGATTCCTTTATACTGGGTTCAGGGAGAAGACATTTTTTGTTTCCACTGCCTTCTATGTCTCCCCTAAAACCCAACATCATGTATGTCAAGTTGAACACATGTATTAGATTAGGTGTATGTTGGGCTAGGTATCATCATATCCCTCATACCCTTACCCATCAAGGTATCAACTTTACCAATCATATGGTGTATCACCTTCACCATACATGGGAGTAACATCCTCACCTCACTTGAAGATATTGGCAACACCATACTTTAGTGTGTTGGCCATCACATATTCTAGGGTATTAACCACCTTACCACTTTTGTCATCTAGTGTATTGGGTTACCCACCATATCATTTTAGAGATGTTTTCTCAACACCATATCATCCAAGAGGTGTATGCTTAACCTAATATCAGTTTAGAGGTGTATGCTTGCTACCCATATCACCCAAGAGGTGTATGTGTGCCTCCATATCGGGCAAAAAGGTGTGTGTGTGCTTCACACCATATTGGGCAAAGAGGTGTGTGCGCGCTTCACACCATATCTAGCAGAGAGGTGTGTGTATGCTTCACACCATATCGAGCAAAGAGGTGTGCGTATGCTTCACACCATATCGGGCAAAGAGGTGTGTGTATGCTCCACACCATAACGGGAAGAGAGGTGTGTGTTTTAACCCAATATCGTGCATAAGGTGGATGCTTGACCTCATATCGTGCAAGAGGTGTATACTACATCACCATATCATGCAAGGAAACATAAACTCATGTCCATATCATTTTTAGTGGTGTATGTGCATCACCATATCGGGTTAGAGGTGCTTTCTTGTGTGCTTGAACTCGATATCACTTTGTAAGGTGATACCATCATCTTCAAGCTCTAGACCTTCATTCTACTTATTCTAGTACATGGATAATAGGTCTAAGAAACTATTAGAACTCATAGATACATCAAGTATTCAAGAAAATCTCAGAATTTAAAGTAGATCATAAAATATAGCAAGAAAGATAGTGAGTAATAACATGTTTGGGTTCAAGTTATATAACATGCCTTAAGAACAACTTCAAAGCTCCAAGATCCAAAGCTCCACGTTCCTAAGGTTGAAGATGACTTATCAAAAGTCTAAGGCTCGTTCACAACTCCTCCATATATAAGGAATCACCATAGTTAAGAACTTGGTGAAGAAGAAAAGAAAGGAATAACTATAACCCGAGAATCATGCTTCAACCAAGGTTGAAGATGACCATGGACTTACCTTAAGCTTGGTGCTCGAGATCCCCTTTCTCCTTGAGCTACTATGCATGATATCTAAGAGGGTATGCATGATATCTCAGAGAAAGAGAGTTGTAGGGTTTGTAAACTTTCACTAGTAGGTGAAAGGAGAGGTATATATAATTGGGGTTCATGACAGAGAGTGAACATGTGGCCATGCATGGTTGACACATGTCCATGCATGCAGACATATATATCTTTTTTTTGGTTAAGCCAGGGGTCGCTTTTATTCATCCCACACCCCTCTTGTGGGCACAATCATCCAGAAATTACAGCTCCTGCTTATAACAGTGCAGGTAAAAAGCAATAAAAACCAGAAACATCATAACAACCTAACCAACAGCACTCCGCAAAACAATGTAAGGGACTCTACGTTTCTCTAAAGCCGCCATACCTCTTACTCTACGAGGTATATTGTCACACCCCGATCTCACACTAACCACTAATCACGAGATTAGGGCGCGACGGAGGGATTAACACATAAACAAATCACTGTGAACTTTTTCTTTTTAAAACCTCGTAATGATATCCGGATTATTGTTGTAAACTAAAACAAAATAAACTATTGCGGAAGCATTTCAATTAAACTGGCTAGAGAAAGTAAACATAACTGTTAATTTACATCATTATACACATTCCACATACACACTCTCTCTCACCCACGCCATGTCCCAAGGACCGAGGGGAAGGGACTAAGAGACCACTATCTAACTAAACTAATTACATATACCTTCTACTGATTAAGCGTTAGGACGAAAGGATCCTTCAGATTCCTGTTGCTGACGATAACCTGAAAATGTTTTGAGTAGAGGTATGAGCCTACTCGCTCAGTGAATAGCCTTTCATTTAGCTATCACTAAACAACTCATCAGGTTTATAGAATTGAAATAAACATAAATACAGTACAAGCTGGGCATTTCTAATGACATAGCAGATTACAGAATATAATCGCATTTCTATGCAACAACAGGTAATTTAGACCAATAAACAGATATAATGAATTGGCACAAAAGTTCGGATATATTAATTTACTGTGATCCTATATGATTACATAATTATATTATTATTATGCCCTAAATATATGCAGTGTACTCTGCATATAAAGATCCGCAGCAAGTTCATGCTACGGTCCCACCGTACAAGACTTAGCGACACACCCGGGAAATGCTAAGTCTGACTGCTGTCCTGGTCTGCTACAGGACTCTCAGGCTCACACGGCCTCACTGCACTCTCAAAAGAGTGTACTCTAGACTCCTCCTTGAACCTGAGCACACAGGCGGAGAGTCGGGGTTACCACCGTGACACACGCACGGATTATTGTTGAATAACCCCCATATATTCCAGTGCCACCGTGACACACGCACGGATTATTGTTGAACACTGCCTTTCTGCCCTCGTGCCACCGTGACACACGCACGGATTATTGTTGAACACGAGTCACCGACCATCTAGACACACGCTAGGTAGGTCGTTTCACCCCAAGGTGCAGACCTCACGAGGGGTTCTACGGCGTTAGGGCACCTAAGTCTATTAACTGATTAACAAATAAACATTTAAACAGGAATATCACATTTACTGATTTCGTATCAAATCACAATACACTGTCATTCTAAACCGACAGAGCAATATATTTCAAATCATTGTAATTTCTGATAAATTCTCATACCATGCATTCAAGCAAATTAGAAATGCATAAATAACCCAACTTATTTCAATTTGGCACATACATAGTGAATTTACGCAATTGAACATCTTATTGCACAAATTAAAGAAATTTACTTCACATATGAGAATCATACTCAACAATTATCAATTCTCTAAATTTCTCGAAAAACGTGCACATTAACCCAAATCCTGGTTTGTGCATCACTTAACTCAATTAAGAGTTAATTACCTATCACAACACAATTTAATAACAATACTTGAGAATTTCTGGTAATATTTCAGAGAAATGTGCCATTTCATGTAAATATCAATTTACACATATTAACGTCAAAAGATATATGCAATTTAGGGTTTTATTGCATATTTTATTTATTCATATCAACTTTGAAATCGTACATCTGATAATTTATCAGAAATCCTTATTGTCTGGGTTCATACCCAATCCATACCATTTTTAGACATGAATTTCTAATTTCAACATTCAAATAAGCAATTTAGGTTCCAATGAACCATATAAATCTACCGATTCAATCCACACTGATCAATTGCTAAATTTAATCATATAACAGCGTCTAGAAGCAATTTATGAAATAAAAAGTCGGGCGACTCAAACGCTTCCCGACGCCTGATAACGCCTGTTATCAGCGTAATTCGCGCACATAACTGGAAATATTCAAACGCCTGAGTTATTTAATGATAAATGAATGAAATCCTACTCACAGTGATTTGGTCTGTCCAGATTCGTCCGGGGATGTGCCCAGGGCCTGTTTCCGGACAAAATTCTATTGTCTTCTACCTTGAATTAGCTTCTTTAGTACTCCTGTTGCGTCAAATTGGTTTATGCACACAGCAGGTTGGCGGAAGAGCTTGGATTCTTGGCTAAAACTAGCTAGAAGCTTCACACCCTTGCTTGGTCCCCAAAACGGAGCTAAGGGAAGCTTTTCCCTGCTGCTGGCGCCCCAAAATAACCCACCTCCAAGCCACGCACGGCAGCTGCTATTAGCTGCTGCTTGCCGCTGGCCAAGCTGCTAGGCGGCTGGCTGGAAAGCTAGAGGAAGAAAGGAAAGAAGAGGTAGGGAGTAGAGGAGGAAGAAAGGAAAAGAAGAAAGGGAAAAAAAGCTACTGGAATCGGAGAAAAAGGGCAGATCGCCCCTAACTGCTTCTCCGGTGCGGAGGTCGGCTGTGCGCCGCTCGCACTGTTCTATCGGGAAATAATAGAAAGGAAGGAGATAAAGAAGTGAGTAGCCGACCCACTTAAAGGGTAATTTAAATGGAAAAATTGCATGTTTGACCCTGAAAACGGTAAAGGTCATAACTTTTGTCTCGAAAGTCCAAATCACGTGATTTCTTTTGCATATATTCAAGAATGAGGTCCACTACAAACCCAAGGCATGAAAACATGCTAATTAGACTGTTTTATTGGTTCAAAATTCCAATTGCATCCAATTATTACTTTACTCAAATTAATCATCTTAATTATGCACTAATTAATCTTATGTGCTTGATTCAACAAAATTAAGTTATTAATGCACTAACCACCTCATAAGCACATAAGTTAACTCAAATAACTTTAATTAGGCTCAAATCATAATGCTTACCGATAAACTTTGAAACGGGTCATAACATATATTCAGTGTATCTGAAGCAATGAATGGCTCATTCAACCTGCTGCCCCATTTCCCTAGTTCACGAGGTATCGAGTTGATGACCTTGTGAACCAAGGACCCATATATCATAGCAGAATCAAGCTCCTCTCGCAGCTCCCTAACGAACGGTGACGTCTTCTATGGTTCCATCCCATTGTTCCATAAGATGTCATGCACATACACCTCATCAATCTCAATACACGAAATGACCAATGCATGGTCTCTCGCTATCTTCAACCCGATAGCACACGCTTGCATATATGCAAGTATGTAATCTGTACTCCTGAGCCAAGCTCTGAATACAAGGAAGATATTAGCCCTGTGATTTCTTATAACTCCCGCCTCCCACCTTCGAGACACTCCTTGGTTATCTCTATCTCTCCCGATCATGAGGTTGAGCTTAAGATTATGCAGGTCAGGAGTCTGCCATCTCACCAGCTCTATCTGTCTCATCAAGACTCGCAGATCAGTCAAGCTCGCCTCCCTCATCCGTGCATAAATGCTGTTATATGTATCTAACACAAAAGATCTCCTCTTCAGCTGAACGTTCAGCGCCGCAATAACCCAACTCCATTCATGAGAGAAAGGTCTATGTTGCTCCTCGAATCTAGCTTGGCATCTCAACCGCCATATGCTATACGGGATCAGAACCGCTAGGTTTCCATCTAGCCACTCTTTTAGTTTCTTCCTCTTCCCCAAAACACAGGTATCTATTAGGGATCTGACGTCATTAGGTGGATGCATATCTGTCAGCTCGGAAAACTTACCCCAAAAGAAACCCGCCATTTGTCCATGGAAAATCAGGTGTCCAATGCTCTCCTCGTGCGGCTCCTCACAGCAGTTGCATCGAGATGTAAAGGGGATGCAACATCTAGCTTTAATATTATCATCCGTTGACGTGGCCCCTCTAACAGACTTCCAAATGAAAGCCGCCGCCTTAGGGAAGCTACTCTTCCAAATCCACTCTAACCCAACAGGACCTTCCCTTCCGTCTACCATCAGTAGCTTTTTGAATGATCTCATAGAGAATACACCTCTCAACCCCGGACTCCATATCATTCTATCTTCCACAGCAGCGATCCATGCGTTAGATTCACAGATGATATCCAACCCATCATCATCAACTATCGTCCTCAGTAAATCCCAATCCCATCTCTAGCCTTCAATCCAGAAGTCTTTAATAAGAAAAGGGTGTCTTCTATCACTAGCGAATCTAGCATGATTTGTCAAACGCTGCTCACACCACCTCGAGTCCCAGAAAGGAATTTCACCTCTCCCTACCACCCATCTACACATAGGGAACACCCGTGGCATCATATCCCATATACGTTTCCAGTACGGAGAAGGAGAAGGTCCCAACTTCAAGGAACCGAGAAAGACATTATCACGACCTGCTACCACATTGGCATACTTCCACATGTAGAAACTGGCCCATATTGAATTCACCGTCAACACCTCCCAACAAGCCTTCCCAATGAAAGCATCATTTATCAGACGGAGCGATGGAAACCCCAGCCCACCTTGAGATAGAGGTCTTGCAACTCTGTGCCAACTGAGCCAAGATTTTCTGTGTTGTTCATCCCTGCCCACCCACAAGAAATGAGAAAGCTTCCTCTCAATGCGGTCTGCAATCCCCACTGGAACGCCAATCGCAGCCGCCGTATATACAGGAATGGATGATAGCACGTGAGCGATTAGTAGTCTTCTTCCCGCGAAGGATAGGAGTTTGGATCTCCAAGTTGTGAATTTATTAACAATCTTCTTCATCAAGAACTCGAAGTCGTTGAGTCTCATCCTTCCTTTTGTTATAGGGATACCCAGGTAAGTGATAGATTCCTGCGCTGCCCCCATATCCATACAACTACCACACTATTTATCATCTCCAAATCTTTCCCACCTACTACACATATGGATTTATCTTTATTGATTCTTTGCCCCGTGGCCCTTTCATACGCCTTAAAAGTATCCCTAACCTTCTCCATCGATCTCTGATCAGCATTGAAGAATAAAGCAATGTCATCCGCATATAATAGAATGCTTGGCGGAATCGCCTCCTCCCTGATCTTGAATCTCTAAATGTGTCCCTCCTCTTCTATCTTCAGAAATTTTCTACATAGAATCTCCTCAAAAAGAATGAACAAGAAAGGGGATAGTGCACAGCCTTGCTTGATTCCTCTACTCATCGGAAAAAATCCTGCAGTTTCGTCCCCAACCGTGACGGTAGCCCATGTATTAGAAAAGAAACTTAAGCACAGCTTCACCATATCCGTACTAAACCCAAATTGCTGCATCACTCTCCACAGAACATTCCAGTCAGTCCTATCATAAGATTTTGACATATCATACTTCAAAATCACATTGGGTGTCCCTTGGCCTCTATTGATGTCGTGCATCAGCTCCTTCGTAAGCCTGACATGATGAGTGATGTCGGATCCTTTAACAAAAGCACCTTGTACCTTGGAAATCAATCTCGGCATCATGGGAGCCATCCTATCACTGATAATACGTGCAAGAATACGGAGGGCAACATTTTTAATAGAGATTGGCCTAAAGTCCTCTGGTAGTCTCTTTGGGAAATCCACCTTCGGAATAAGCATAATTCGGCAGCAGAAAAGGCCCCTAAAGCAAGGATGTCCTCTAAAGAAAGCCTCCGTCATCTTCATAAAATCCGCACCAATGATTAACCAAGCAGCCTGGAAGAGCATCCCAGTGAACCCATCCGGACCTGGAGCTGTTGAGGAGTCCATCTTTAGTAGGGCCTTCACAACTTCCTCTTCACGGGGGACAGCGAGAAGGGAAATATTTTCATCCATAGATACCAACTCCGGGATATTATGCAAGAAATCCTCCAAGTCAGGTACATTTGTTTCCACCACCTCATTGAAGAAATTTTTATAGAGGTCCGCCGCCACCTCCTCCATCATCTTAGGATCCGAAATACACGTGCCATCCTGTAAGACCACGCTGTTAAGCCTCCTGTGCTTCCTTCGTACTTTGATGGTAGCATGATAAAATTTCGTATTACGCTCCCCGTCTTGAAGCCAGCTTATCCTCGCTTTCTCTTTCCACATCGCCTCTTCTTCATCCAACAATTATTGCATTTCTTTCTCAGCCGTCCTCAGGTTTTCTTCATTCTCCATAGTTGGGTTCCCATCGAACGCCACCTGTGTAGTAAACACCACATCCTCTAAGTCTTTGATGCGCTGCTTGATTTCTCCATAGGACTCTTTGCTCCATCTTCGCAAAGCTGATCTAACTCTTTTAAGCTTGTGACAGAAAATGAAGGACGGGTGTCCAGTCACCTGCTCACTCCAAGCCTGTTCAATCACCTTTAAACAGTCTTCGTGCTCGAGCCACGACTTCATGAAAACAAAATGTGTCGTCTTTCGCTCTATTGCTTGATCGCCTGGAATTGTCACTATAGGACTGTGATCAAAAACTCTATCTCTGGTTAAGTGTATCGATCTGGTTGCAGGCCTTGCCACCATCCATGCCTCATTCAGTAACACCCTATCTATTCTCTGCCACATAGTAGGTGTAAGAATCTGCTTGTTCACCCAAGTGAATTGACTACCTTCAAACAAAATTTCATCCAAAGCAACATCCGCAATCAAGGTGTTGAAATCCAGCATGTCCTGATAACCTGGTGTGTTCCCGCCTCGTCTCTCCCTTATATTATGTACCACATTGAAGTCACTTGCAATCATCCATGGCTCATCACCTATATGTTCCACCATTGTCATTATCTCTTCCCACAAAGACCTCCTCTCAAGGTGATCACAACTGGCATATATGGCTGTAACAAAGAACTTTGCCCCATCGCTGGCCTCCAATCTCACTGTGATGTGTTGCCTATGTCTCTTGAAAATAGAAGGATTTGTATCTATGTCTGCGTAGAACCAAATCTTCCCTCCCTCCTCTTGATTATCCACCATCCAATCAAGCCTCACAATGTCCATGAGTTCCGCAGCCTGTTCAGCATGGAGAAACGGCTCAAACAAACAAACCACACCTGGTTTATATCTACCACAAATTCTGCTCAGAACTCTCCTCGTAGGATTATTAGATGCCCCTCTGAAGTTCCAAAAAATAGAAGTAAAGTCCATATTAACTTTGTGCCGCTGTCACCACCAAAGATGAAAACGATCAGGGGCTATATCCCCCCTCCAACTCCGACCAGTATCCATCAAAGAATTCTCCGTCGTAGTCTGATTGTCTCCTCCTGGAATGATACCGTCTGTGGTACCGGCTATCATCCCCATCTCTTCTATGTCTACTATGACTCCTTCCAGATGTCCTCCTATGATCAGCATAGCCACCCTCAAGGAAAATGAAATCCTCCAATCGTCTGTTCGACAAAAATCTATTGTTGCCCTCTCTATCCACGACCACTCATCTTGGTGATCTATGGTGCTGCCTGATCGGGGACGGGCTCTGCGCCTGAGGTATCGCTCTAGAATCTGAGGTTTTGTCTGACACAACCACCATGGCATTAGATACAATCGTCTTCCCCTACATAGATAAGGCCTCCCTAGGTATCCCTGACTCTCTCCCAAACTCAGTAAGCTGCGTGCTATTGGACCCCACCGGCCCTCTTGCCAACATGAAGAACTGCACAGATGTCCGACGCTACCCGTAAGTAAGATATACAAATTGAGGGACATCTTCACTGAATGCCTCAACCAGGATAATCAAGCCAGATAAGTCATCTTTTTCCTTCTTCCAGTCCGAAATGAACCTCAGTTTACCGAAAGGTGATATCATCTTCTCCATCGTGTCATCATCTCTGTAGGTAATAGGGATGTCTGCTACCCAAAACCAGAAAGCCTCCTTCTGTTGGTGCTGTTCTCCATTACTCATGAGTTGCAAATCAATTTTTTTCCCGTGCATATCCGGTACGCCCTTCTCCTTTACTTCTTTCGCCTCCTTTTCGCATGAGAAGAAAGCAACAGCCTTACGTTCCACAAATCTGTATAGGTCTGCCGCATTGGGCCAACACTGCCGCAAGAACGGGCAAAGCTCCTTCCATTGAACACCATATGGCCATGATATCTCCACCGCCCTCTCAAGTGCCGTCATCTTCACTTTGCGCATCTCGTCGTCAGGCCCGACATCAACAGCAATGCGCTTAGGGATGTGTTGCGGACCGCCCCTGGCCGGGATGCCCGACGGCAATGGTGGAAACGTCGCCCTTGAGTGTACGTATGATGGCCTCGGTCTCAGCATATACTGCATGCATCTAGCAGCCACATATATATCTTGACATGCAAAAGTCTTGGGGATAAAGTAGAGATATGATTTCGACCACTAGTACAGCTCTTTGAGATTCCTATACATTTTCGTGTTACCTGGATGCATAGCATACATAGAAGCATGCGCTTCTTCAAGAATCTGCTCTTTCAGCTCACTGTTCCCAGGTACACACAACCTGTCATGAAGATACAACACACCATCGTCAGAAAACCTGAATTCTGACCTTTTACCTTCCGACATATCCTGTATAACCTGCCACAATTCGTTATCACTCTGTTGCAACACCTTAATTTGATCATAGAAAATAGGTTTGACTTGCATCTGAGCAATCAACCCACTCTGTCCTGTCACATCCAAGTCTAAATTCAATTTTTGCATATCTACAAGCAAGTCTCTCTTGAAACATGCCATAGAAAATGCATCTGCAGTTGAACTTGACTTTCTACTCAAAGCATCTGCTACAACATTCGCTTTACCAGGATGGTAATCGATTGTCACATCATAATCTTTAATCAGCTCAAGCCATCTGCGCTGTCTCAAATTTAAATCCTTCTGAGTGAAGATATACTTCAGACTCTTATGGTCTGTAAATACCTGACATGTCTCACCATACAGATAGTGACGCCATGTCTTAAGAGCATGAACTATGGCAGCTAACTCCAGATCATGAGTAGGGTAGTTCTCTTCGTTCTTCTTAAGCTGTCTAGATGCATAAGCCACAACTTTGCCTTCCTGCATCAGCACACAACCCAAACCTCTCCTGGAAGCATCGCAGAACACTGTATAACCTTTATCTGCCTCGGGCAAAACCAACACTGGCGCTGTGGTCAACTTCCTCTTCAAGATCTGAAAACTCTTCTCACAGTTATCAGACCAAACAAACGGTGCATTCTTCCTCGTCAAACGTGTCAAGGGTGATGCTAGCACACTAAAGTTCTGTATAAACCTTCTGTAATAGCCTGCTAAACCCAAGAAACTTCTGATCTCCGTAGGAGTCTTAGGCTGTTCCCACTGAAGTACAGAATCAACTTTCTTAGGGTCAACGCTAACTCCATCTTTCGAGATAACATGTCCAAGAAATGCTACTTCAGCCAGCCAGAACTCACACTTGCTAAACTTAGCATACAACTGATGTTGCCTCAACAGCTGCAACACTACTCTCAGGTGTTGCTCATGCTGTCCATCATTTCTGGAATAGATCAGAATATCATCTATAAAGACTACAATAAACTGATCTAGGAACGGTTTGAAAATCTGGTTCATCATATCCATAAAGGCTGCTGGGGCATTGGTCAGCCCAAACGACATAACCAGAAACTCATAATGCCCATACCTGGTTCTGAAAGCTGTCTTGGGAATATCAGAAGCCTTTATTCTGAGCTGATGATATCCAGATATCAAATCTATTTTAGAGAAGATCGTCGCTCCACGTAACTGATCAAACAGATCATCTATTCTTGGCAATGGATACTTGTTCTTAATAACGATCTTGTTCAGTTGCCTGTAATCTATACAGAGACGCATGGTACCATCCTTTTTCTTAACAAACAGGACTGGAGCACCCCATGGTGAAGAACTGGGTCTAATAAAACCCTTATCCAGCAATTCCTGCAGCTGCACCTTGAGTTCCTTCAACTCTGCAGGTGCCATTCTATAGGCTGGCAGTGCTACTGGATGACTATCTGGATATACCTGAATTTCAAAATCCAGGTCTCTGACAGGAGGTAAGCCTGGCAAATCTTCTGGAAAAACATCAGAAAACTCACGAACCACGGGCACATCATAAACATTGGCGGTGCTTTTCTCTGCTCTGGTGTCAACCACATGAGCAAGGAACGCTTCACATCCTTTTTGTAGCATCTTATCAGCTACAGCAGCTGATACAATGCACGTAGGCAGAACTTTCCTGTCTCCAGTAAAGACACAAGAAAATTCACCTTGTTGAAAGGTAGCTTCCTTCTTCCAACAATCGAGTTGCACTCGATATGTCTCAAGACAATCCATACCCAAGATGACTTGAAAAGTATTGACATCCAAGGGTATGAGATTAGCAGCAAAGGTGTATCCTCCAAAAGATAACAAGCATCCGGGACAGAACTCAGATAAAACTGTTGGTCCACCTAGTGGAACCCTCAACACTAACTCATCTATCAACTCTTGAGTTAACATATTAAGTTCACCAACTAAAGAGCGTCGTATGAAAGAGTGAGTAGCACCCGGATCTATCAAAACTGAAACTGGTATACTATTAAACAAAAGCATTTCTCCTGTAACAACTTGTGAAGAGATTATACCTTCCTGAGGTGTCAAAGAGAAGAAACGCGCTGAAGCTCTCCCTCTGCCACGCTGTCCTCTCTGACTACTTCTGCCACTGGGCACACCACCACCTCTAGAACCAGAAGCCACAGAAGAACTCGATCCTTCCACTGGAGGTTGTCTCTGGACATCATGAAACTGGGGCTGAAAAACTGGTGATGCTGCTGGTTGAAGCTGAGGACAAAACTTCTTTATATGTCCTATCTGCCCACATTGGTAACATCCTGTATAATCTAAGCCCCAACATTGCCCAGAGTGAAACTTTCCACAGGTATTACATACCCGCATCTCCTGTTTCTGTGGACCAGTCACAGAAGTAGATGATCCAGATGGCTGCTCTCTAGACACACTGCCCCATTTCCCTGGTTTGTATCCTCCTCTGCCTCTAGAAGTAGTGACATCCTCAGATCTTTGTCTGCCGAAACAACCAAAACCACGCCCAAGTTTAGAAAAGAAACCTCTACCTCCACCTCTGTACCCACTACTCGACTGTCCTCTATTGAAGTCTGCAGATCTCTTCTTAGACTCGGGCACCTTGTCAGCATTCACAGATTCTTCAACCTGTCTAGCAGCCTCAACAAACTCACCAAAGTTCTCCCTGTTCCTTCTGCTAGTAGCAGAAACTGTATGCCGAATTTCTGGCCTTAGCCCTTCCTGAAATCTTCTGCATCTTTCTATGTTGTCGGGAACAAGCTGCGGACAGAAGTTCGCTAATCGGGTGAAAAGCGCTTCATACTCAGTAACTGTCATGTTCCCCTGCTTAATGTTCTGTAATTGCCTGATTTTCTCATTAATGAAGGTAGGTGGATAAAACTTAAGATGAAACTCTTCAGAGAAATCCTGCCAAGAAAGCTCTGTACCTCTCCTCTTTTCCTCCACACTATGCCACCACAACTCTGCATCGCCTGTCAAAAGATAGACTGCATGATTAATCTTTTTCTCTTCTGAAAGCTCCATCAAGCGAAAGACCTTCTCTATCTGTCTAAACCATTCATCAGCCTCTGCTGGATCTGTAGTGCCACTAAACTCAGTGCCACCAAGCTTCTTTACAAGCTCATAAGATCGCATCAGATCCTTGCTGCTAGTAGAAGTAGAAGCTCGCCTATCAGCCTTGTACCTCTCTTTGGTTTCCAGAAACATCCTGTACATCCGAGATGCTTCATCCATGTGGTCACCACCACCTGGACCCAAGTACAAAGGATCGGGGCCAACATGGCTCTTGGCCTGATCATCACGATCAAGGCCTCTTCCCGCCATCTGCAATGATATAACAGAATATTTCCTGTTAGAAAACCACAGATAGAAGAAAGACACTTAAACCTTAATCCTATTGGTCTCTTATCGTCCCCTGATCTTGAGTAACTAAGTACTCAAACCTAAGCTCTGATACCAAGATGTCACACCCCGATCTCACACTAACCACTAATCACGAGATTAGGGCGCGACGGAGGGATTAACACATAAACAAATCACTGCGAACTTTTTCTTTTTAAAACCTCGTAATGATATCCGGATTATTGTTGTAAACTAAAACAAAATAAACTATTGCGGAAGCATTTCAATTAAACTGGCTAGAGAAAGTAAACATAACTGTTAATTTACATCATTATACACATTCCACATACACACTCTCTCTCACCCACGCCATGTCCCAAGGACCGAGGGGAAGGGACTAAGAGACCACTATCTAACTAAACTAATTACATATACCTTCTACTGATTAAGCGTTAGGACGAAAGGATCCTTCAGATTCCTGCTGCTGACGATAACCTGAAAATGTTTTGAGTAGAGGTATGAGCCTACTCGCTCAGTGAATAGCCTTTCATTTAGCTATCACTAAACAACTCATCAGGTTTATAGAATTGAAATAAACATAAATACAGTACAAGCTGGGCATTTCTAATGACATAGCAGATTACAGAATATAATCGCATTTCTATGCAACAACAGGTAATTTAGACCAATAAACAGATATAATGAATTGGCACAAAAGTTCGGATATATTAATTTACTGTGATCCTATATGATTACATAATTATATTATTATTATGCCCTAAATATATGCAGTGTACTCTGCATATAAAGATCCGCAGCAAGTTCATGCTACGGTCCCACCGTACAAGACTTAGCGACACACCCGGGAAATGCTAAGTCTGACTGCTGTCCTGGTCTGCTACAGGACTCTCAGGCTCACACGGCCTCACTGCACTCTCAAAAGAGTGTACTCTAGACTCCTCCTTGAACCTGAGCACACAGGCGGAGAGTCGGGGTTACCACCGTGACACACGCACAGATTATTGTTGAATAACCCCCATATATTCCAGTGCCACCGTGACACACACACGGATTATTGTTGAACACTGCCTTTCTGCCCTCGTGCCACCGTGACACACGCACGGATTATTGTTGAACACGAGTCACCGACCATCTAGACACACGCTAGGTAGGTCGTTTCACCCCAAGGTGCAGACCTCACGAGGGGTTCTACGGCGTTAGGGCACCTAAGTCTATTAACTGATTAACAAATAAACATTTAAACAGGAATATCACATTTACTGATTTCGTATCAAATCACAATACACTGTCATTCTAAACCGACAGAGCAATATATTTCAAATCATTGTAATTTCTGATAAATTCTCATACCATGCATTCAAGCAAATTAGAAATGCATAAATAACCCAACTTATTTCAATTTGGCACATACATAGTGAATTTACGCAATTGAACATCTTATTGCACAAATTAAAGAAATTTACTTCACATATGAGAATCATACTCAACAATTATCAATTCTCTAAATTTCTCGAAAAACGTGCACATTAACCCAAATCCTGGTTTGTGCATCACTTAACTCAATTAAGAGTTAATTACCTATCACAACACAATTTAATAACAATACTTGAGAATTTCTGGTAATATTTCAGAGAAATGTGCCATTTCATGTAAATATCAATTTACACATATTAACGTCAAAAGATATATGCAATTTAGGGTTTTATTGCATATTTTATTTATTCATATCAACTTTGAAATCGTACATCTGATAATTTATCAGAAATCCTTATTGTCTGGGTTCATACCCAATCCATACCATTTTTAGACATGAATTTCTAATTTCAACATTCAAATAAGCAATTTAGGTTCCAATGAACCATATAAATCTACCGATTCAATCCACACTGATCAATTGCTAAATTTAATCATATAACAACGTCTAGAAGCAATTTATGAAATAAAAAGTCGGGCGACTCAAACGCTGCCCGACGCCTGATAACGCCTGTTATCAGCGTAATTCGCGCACATAACTGGAAATATTCAAACGCCTGAGTTATTTAATGATAAATGAATGAAATCCTACTCACAGTGATTTGGTCTGTCCAGATTCGTCCGGGGATGTGCCCAGGGCCTGTTTCCGGACAAAATTCTATTGTCTTCTACCTTGAATTAGCTTCTTTAGTACTCCTGTTGCGTCAAATTGGTTTATGCACACAGCAGGTTGGCGGAAGAGCTTGGATTCTTGGCTAAAACTAGCTAGAAGCTTCACACCCTTGCTTGGTCCCCAAAACGGAGCTAAGGGAAGCTTTTCCCTGCTGCTGGCGCCCCAAAATAACCCACCTCCAAGCCACGCACGGCAGCTGCTATTAGCTGCTGCTTGCCGCTGGCCAAGCTGCTAGGCGGCTGGCTGGAAAGCTAGAGGAAGAAAGGAAAGAAGAGGTAGGGAGTAGAGGAGGAAGAAAGGAAAAGAAGAAAGGGAAAAAAAGCTACTGGAATCGGAGAAAAAGGGCAGATCGCCCCTAACTGCTTCTCCGGTGCGGAGGTCGGCTGTGCGCCGCTCGCACTGTTCTATCGGGAAATAATAGAAAGGAAGGAGATAAAGAAGTGAGTAGCCGACCCACTTAAAGGGTAATTTAAATGGAAAAATTGCATGTTTGACCCTGAAAACGGTAAAGGTCATAACTTTTGTCTCGAAAGTCCAAATCACGTGATTTCTTTTGCATATATTCAAGAATGAGGTCCACTACAAACCCAAGGCATGAAAACATGCTAATTAGACTGTTTTATTGGTTCAAAATTCCAATTGCATCCAATTATTACTTTACTCAAATTAATCATCTTAATTATGCACTAATTAATCTTATGTGCTTGATTCAACAAAATTAAGTTATTAATGCACTAACCACCTCATAAGCACA
The DNA here is from genome assembly GCA_963693085.1 of Alisma plantago-aquatica. Taxonomy (NCBI): domain Eukaryota; kingdom Viridiplantae; phylum Streptophyta; class Magnoliopsida; order Alismatales; family Alismataceae; genus Alisma; species Alisma plantago-aquatica. The sequence goes on from OY856412.1 coordinate 1,402,807,668, forward strand.
TAAGTTAACTCAAATAACTTTAATTAGGCTCAAATCATAATGCTTACCGATAAACTTTGAAACGGGTCATAACATATATTCAGTGTATCTGAAGCAATGAATGGCTCATTCAACCTGCTGCCCCATTTCCCTAGTTCACGAGGTATCGAGTTGATGACCTTGTGAACCAAGGACCCATATATCATAGCAGAATCAAGCTCCTCTCGCAGCTCCCTAACGAACGGTGACGTCTTCTATGGTTCCATCCCATTGTTCCATAAGATGTCATGCACATACACCTCATCAATCTCAATACACGAAATGACCAATGCATGGTCTCTCGCTATCTTCAACCCGATAGCACACGCTTGCATATATGCAAGTATGTAATCTGTACTCCTGAGCCAAGCTCTGAATACAAGGAAGATATTAGCCCTGTGATTTCTTATAACTCCCGCCTCCCACCTTCGAGACACTCCTTGGTTATCTCTATCTCTCCCGATCATGAGGTTGAGCTTAAGATTATGCAGGTCAGGAGTCTGCCATCTCACCAGCTCTATCTGTCTCATCAAGACTCGCAGATCAGTCAAGCTCGCCTCCCTCATCCGTGCATAAATGCTGTTATATGTATCTAACACAAAAGATCTCCTCTTCAGCTGAACGTTCAGCGCCGCAATAACCCAACTCCATTCATGAGAGAAAGGTCTATGTTGCTCCTCGAATCTAGCTTGGCATCTCAACCGCCATATGCTATACGGGATCAGAACCGCTAGGTTTCCATCTAGCCACTCTTTTAGTTTCTTCCTCTTCCCCAAAACACAGGTATCTATTAGGGATCTGACGTCATTAGGTGGATGCATATCTGTCAGCTCGGAAAACTTACCCCAAAAGAAACCCGCCATTTGTCCATGGAAAATCAGGTGTCCAATGCTCTCCTCGTGCGGCTCCTCACAGCAGTTGCATCGAGATGTAAAGGGGATGCAACATCTAGCTTTAATATTATCATCCGTTGACGTGGCCCCTCTAACAGACTTCCAAATGAAAGCCGCCACCTTAGGGAAGCTACTCTTCCAAATCCACTCTAACCCAACAGGACCTTCCCTTCCGTCTACCATCAGTAGCTTTTTGAATGATCTCATAGAGAATACACCTCTCAACCCCGGACTCCATATCATTCTATCTTCCACAGCAGCGATCCATGCGTTAGATTCACAGATGATATCCAACCCATCATCATCAACTATCGTCCTCAGTAAATCCCAATCCCATCTCTAGCCTTCAATCCAGAAGTCTTTAATAAGAAAAGGGTGTCTTCTATCACTAGCGAATCTAGCATGATTTGTCAAACGCTGCTCACACCACCTCGAGTCCCAGAAAGGAATTTCACCTCTCCCTACCACCCATCTACACATAGGGAACACCCGTGGCATCATATCCCATATACGTTTCCAGTACGGAGAAGGAGAAGGTCCCAACTTCAAGGAACCGAGAAAGACATTATCACGACCTGCTACCACATTGGCATACTTCCACATGTAGAAACTGGCCCATATTGAATTCACCGTCAACACCTCCCAACAAGCCTTCCCAATGAAAGCATCATTTATCAGACGGAGCGATGGAAACCCCAGCCCACCTTGAGATAGAGGTCTTGCAACTCTGTGCCAACTGAGCCAAGATTTTCTGTGTTGTTCATCCCTGCCCACCCACAAGAAATGAGAAAGCTTCCTCTCAATGCGGTCTGCAATCCCCACTGGAACGCCAATCGCAGCCGCCGTATATACAGGAATGGATGATAGCACGTGAGCGATTAGTAGTCTTCTTCCCGCGAAGGATAGGAGTTTGGATCTCCAAGTTGTGAATTTATTAACAATCTTCTTCATCAAGAACTCGAAGTCGTTGAGTCTCATCCTTCCTTTTGTTATAGGGATACCCAGGTAAGTGATAGATTCCTGCGCTGCCCCCATATCCATACAACTACCACACTATTTATCATCTCCAAATCTTTCCCACCTACTACACATATGGATTTATCTTTATTGATTCTTTGCCCCGTGGCCCTTTCATACGCCTTAAAAGTATCCCTAACCTTCTCCATCGATCTCTGATCAGCATTGAAGAATAAAGCAATGTCATCCGCATATAATAGAATGCTTGGCGGAATCGCCTCCTCCCTGATCTTGAATCTCTAAATGTGTCCCTCCTCTTCTATCTTCAGAAATTTTCTACATAGAATCTCCTCAAAAAGAATGAACAAGAAAGGGGATAGTGCACAGCCTTGCTTGATTCCTCTACTCATCGGAAAAAATCCTGCAGTTTCGTCCCCAACCGTGACGGTAGCCCATGTATTAGAAAAGAAACTTAAGCACAGCTTCACCATATCCGTACTAAACCCAAATTGCTGCATCACTCTCCACAGAACATTCCAGTCAGTCCTATCATAAGATTTTGACATATCATACTTCAAAATCACATTGGGTGTCCCTTGGCCTCTATTGATGTCGTGCATCAGCTCCTTCGTAAGCCTGACATGATGAGTGATGTCGGATCCTTTAACAAAAGCACCTTGTACCTTGGAAATCAATCTCGGCATCATGGGAGCCATCCTATCACTGATAATACGTGCAAGAATACGGAGGGCAACATTTTTAATAGAGATTGGCCTAAAGTCCTCTGGTAGTCTCTTTGGGAAATCCACCTTCGGAATAAGCATAATTCGGCAGCAGAAAAGGCCCCTAAAGCAAGGATGTCCTCTAAAGAAAGCCTCCGTCATCTTCATAAAATCCGCACCAATGATTAACCAAGCAGCCTGGAAGAGCATCCCAGTGAACCCATCCGGACCTGGAGCTGTTGAGGAGTCCATCTTTAGTAGGGCCTTCACAACTTCCTCTTCACGGGGGACAGCGAGAAGGGAAATATTTTCATCCATAGATACCAACTCCGGGATATTATGCAAGAAATCCTCCAAGTCAGGTACATTTGTTTCCACCACCTCATTGAAGAAATTTTTATAGAGGTCCGCCGCCACCTCCTCCATCATCTTAGGATCCGAAATACACGTGCCATCCTGTAAGACCACGCTGTTAAGCCTCCTGTGCTTCCTTCGTACTTTGATGGTAGCATGATAAAATTTCGTATTACGCTCCCCGTCTTGAAGCCAGCTTATCCTCGCTTTCTCTTTCCACATCGCCTCTTCTTCATCCAACAATTATTGCATTTCTTTCTCAGCCGTCCTCAGGTTTTCTTCATTCTCCATAGTTGGGTTCCCATCGAACGCCACCTGTGTAGTAAACACCACATCCTCTAAGTCTTTGATGCGCTGCTTGATTTCTCCATAGGACTCTTTGCTCCATCTTCGCAAAGCTGATCTAACTCTTTTAAGCTTGTGACAGAAAATGAAGGACGGGTGTCCAGTCACCTGCTCACTCCAAGCCTGTTCAATCACCTTTAAACAGTCTTCGTGCTCGAGCCACGACTTCATGAAAACAAAATGTGTCGTCTTTCGCTCTATTGCTTGATCGCCTGGAATTGTCACTATAGGACTGTGATCAAAAACTCTATCTCTGGTTAAGTGTATCGATCTGGTTGCAGGCCTTGCCACCATCCATGCCTCATTCAGTAACACCCTATCTATTCTCTGCCACATAGTAGGTGTAAGAATCTGCTTGTTCACCCAAGTGAATTGACTACCTTCAAACAAAATTTCATCCAAAGCAACATCCGCAATCAAGGTGTTGAAATCCAGCATGTCCTGATAACCTGGTGTGTTCCCGCCTCGTCTCTCCCTTATATTATGTACCACATTGAAGTCACTTGCAATCATCCATGGCTCATCACCTATATGTTCCACCATTGTCATTATCTCTTCCCACAAAGACCTCCTCTCAAGGTGATCACAACTGGCATATATGGCTGTAACAAAGAACTTTGCCCCATCGCTGGCCTCCAATCTCACTGTGATGTGTTGCCTATGTCTCTTGAAAATAGAAGGATTTGTATCTATGTCTGCGTAGAACCAAATCTTCCCTCCCTCCTCTTGATTATCCACCATCCAATCAAGCCTCACAATGTCCATGAGTTCCGCAGCCTGTTCAGCATGGAGAAACGGCTCAAACAAACAAACCACACCTGGTTTATATCTACCACAAATTCTGCTCAGAACTCTCCTCGTAGGATTATTAGATGCCCCTCTGAAGTTCCAAAAAATAGAAGTAAAGTCCATATTAACTTTGTGCCGCTGTCACCACCAAAGATGAAAACGATCAGGGGCTATATCCCCCCTCCAACTCCGACCAGTATCCATCAAAGAATTCTCCGTCGTAGTCTGATTGTCTCCTCCTGGAATGATACCGTCTGTGGTACCGGCTATCATCCCCATCTCTTCTATGTCTACTATGACTCCTTCCAGATGTCCTCCTATGATCAGCATAGCCACCCTCAAGGAAAATGAAATCCTCCAATCGTCTGTTCGACAAAAATCTATTGTTGCCCTCTCTATCCACGACCACTCATCTTGGTGATCTATGGTGCTGCCTGATCGGGGACGGGCTCTGCGCCTGAGGTATCGCTCTAGAATCTGAGGTTTTGTCTGACACAACCACCATGGCATTAGATACAATCGTCTTCCCCTACATAGATAAGGCCTCCCTAGGTATCCCTGACTCTCTCCCAAACTCAGTAAGCTGCGTGCTATTGGACCCCACCGGCCCTCTTGCCAACATGAAGAACTGCACAGATGTCCGACGCTACCCGTAAGTAAGATATACAAATTGAGGGACATCTTCACTGAATGCCTCAACCAGGATAATCAAGCCAGATAAGTCATCTTTTTCCTTCTTCCAGTCCGAAATGAACCTCAGTTTACCGAAAGGTGATATCATCTTCTCCATCGTGTCATCATCTCTGTAGGTAATAGGGATGTCTGCTACCCAAAACCAGAAAGCCTCCTTCTGTTGGTGCTGTTCTCCATTACTCATGAGTTGCAAATCAATTTTTTTCCCGTGCATATCCGGTACGCCCTTCTCCTTTACTTCTTTCGCCTCCTTTTCGCATGAGAAGAAAGCAACAGCCTTACGTTCCACAAATCTGTATAGGTCTGCCGCATTGGGCCAACACTGCCGCAAGAACGGGCAAAGCTCCTTCCATTGAACACCATATGGCCATGATATCTCCACCGCCCTCTCAAGTGCCGTCATCTTCACTTTGCGCATCTCGTCGTCAGGCCCGACATCAACAGCAATGCGCTTAGGGATGTGTTGCGGACCGCCCCTGGCCGGGATGCCCGACGGCAATGGTGGAAACGTCGCCCTTGAGTGTACGTATGATGGCCTCGGTCTCAGCATATACTGCATGCATCTAGCAGCCACATATATATCTTGACATGCAAAAGTCTTGGGGATAAAGTAGAGATATGATTTCGACCATTAGTTATTTTGTTTGAGAAGATATCTCATCTTTATCTCACAAATTATGCAAACCGATACAACTTTTGCAAGGAGCATCTAACTCATAATGGATCACCTCCTTGAGGTGCTAATCCTATATGAATACTTCCAAGAAGTTAAGAAAACTATATGGGACCTCCTATATGGCTTCTTGGCTGATAGGCACTCCCATATAAGCTTTACAACTCATAATAACTCATTTTAGGGTTTCAACTATACACATTTCTTGGTCTTTCCATCACCAAGATTATTATCACTCAATTATGATTCAAACAAGGTGTATCCTTCCTTATCTCTCCTCTAGATGATTCTAGGAGAGAGTAGGGACACTTTAGAGTTGGTAAGTTGCACATCAACCCCATAATTTGGGTAAATTGCAATTTTCACCAAAACTGGTACACAAGGCACAATCATTATTCAAACAAGTTCAAACTTGGCATTTAGGGTTTTCACAAGCCATCACTTAGCATTATTCTCTCTCTTATTATGCTAAAACACTTAAGGCATGTTCAATATATGACATTTTGCAATATAACCCCTCATCTTAGGTAAATTGCACTTTGGTCCAAAACAAAGGAACATTGCTCAGACAACATTCAATTAGGACCAAACTTGAAAAATAAGTGTGCCACATGATAACAAAACACCTTAGAGGATTATATAAAATTTCTAAGAAACTTACTTAGAAGAAACAAATAGGGTTAACTCATAACCTAGGTCAGGGTCATTACAAGTTATAAACCCCTAACAAGGATTTTGTCCCCAAAATCCCAGATGAAGGAAGACAATTATCATTAAGGTATCATATCATCAAGTCTCCACACAACATCTTGATGTCATGGAGATGCCATAGAACTTTGACCAGCACAAAGTCCTTTCATTAAAGATCATCATAAGATCTGTCACACATGACAAACACTCAGATGTCCTTTCCATTACTGTCAGGTAACACTTTTCTTAGTCGGAGAATCATTATACATACCTTATTTAACTCAGGTGTCAAACCTCACTGATTTTTCACCTTCTCAACTTACAACTTTATGTGATAAGATTCTTGACCTTGGGAGTCTTCCATATTCTTTACTTAGTTTAGCATTTCTCATCCAAGGAAAGACCAGAGTTACATTCTGTCACTCACTTGGGACTACAAGTCTTATCATACATCTGTTGTGCCACTCTAATCTCCTGACACAACACTTAATTATCTTATGACTTGTATCAACTACCCCTTTAGCTATTTATTTTCTTGGCATAAGGAGAGGCTACTTATTAAAGAAGAACTATCTCAGAGGTATCTCTAGATGTTATGTATAAACTGCCTCAATAGATCTAGATAGGGATATTTGAAGGAATTATTTTTAGCTTGATAAGATTTTCCCAAAATGATTCTATAATTGTTCCTTCAACTCATGCATCCTTGATGATTTCATGTTTATGCGGAGCATAAACCCCTAACATATGACATCCATACTATAGGTACATAACTAGACTGATCCCAAAGTAGGCCCTTCTAAGTAGCCAAACATTAATCATCTTATCAAGAGTCATGTTCTCACTTTCCCATACCACCTGACACTTATTGGATACCAAAATTCCTTACCTTGGTATCAGCCACATGTGTTGAAATCTCATCACATCCCCTCCATTTCCATCTTCTATTGTTATTACCAAAACCAAACATACAAAACGATCTTTCTTTCATCTTGGGACATTATTTATTACACATATCTTTATCTGGGAACCAAAGTCCAAGACAAATTGATACTTTTCCAAGTATCCATCAATAGATTATTTGTAATCCGTGCACATCAAGCGTCATAAGACTCACTTGATTTCCATGTCCCTGAAAGGAAAGAACACAAAGAAACATATTTCTCTTATCACCCTATCATCACCCAGGGTTTTTTTTATCAAAAAGAAGAGATTATAATCTCCTTATATTATTGCATGAACTTTCAACTGTTCATGAGTCATTTACTCTAGTTTCATCCTAGGTTCCTTGCCATCAGTATAGGAATTATAAGGATGATTACATGTCATCACTCCTTTCTTTGTTTTTGTTACATTATGATTTTATCACATTTCTCATTTTCACATTATGGAAGAGATCATTATCCATCACTTATTCTTTATTTGAACGGGGATCATCTTCCTTGTTCCCTTTCACTTATCATGAGAATTGTACTTTTTACTTTCTCATACTCACAGGTTGATCTGAGATAATCTCAGATATCATTTTATTGCACTTTAGGATGTGATAGAAACATTTGTGCCCTATTTTCAATTTCATTATGCTCTTTAGATTGTCTCAAAATGATTACGTGATCAGAGTACTCAGGAAGATAGCAATCTAAGAGTTCCATACTTACCCTACCTTCAATAGTTGAATACCTGGCCAGGGTATGCAAGTATTGAGATTAGGTAGTATGCACCTTATTTGTATCATATACCTTACTTTTCATATCATCCAAATCATAGGACCTAATATCCCTGGATTTCTCCAGGCATCTCTTTCACACCTCATCATCTTTTATATAGATAAGAGCAATTATAAAGCATTTAAAAGAATACTGGACAGAATATAAATTCTAGTCCTCGTCATTTCTTCCCCATGTTCCCATAGGGCAACCAAAGGGAAGTCAACAACAACAATCATTCTTATGATTATCAGATAAAATCAAGAGAAGACATATCAGAATGAAAAAGCTCTATCTAACTGTCACCCCTCATGGTCATCTACCAATTCAGGTTGACTCAAAACATAGAGTCTAGCTATTTCATGTTGTTGCTTTTGCCTTTTTACACTATTGGGCTATAACTTTCGTAAGCCCTGCTGAGTCTGCCTCAGTTGTTGGGTCATTTCCTCCTTTCTTTTTGAACAAAAGGGTTTAGTATGCTCAACATGTCCATATCTATAACATGTCTTTTCCTTGTACCATGGTCTTATCGGTCTTATTACCGATGTAGAAGCTAAGTCAGGAGTTATTACAGGTGGAAAGTTAGGACTTTTGCCTTCACTTAGTGACTACTGCCCTGGTGCACTAGGCATTTATTGCACCGGTGGCACCAAAAACTTTGGCTTTTTAGAACAACTAGGTAAACGTCTCTAGAATTATAGAGACATTTCCTTAATTCTCAGCTTAGTGCCCCTCCTTGGGCATTGCCATCAGAGATGTACTATTTGTCTATACTTATGGCAAAGTCTATTTTCTTTCCATATGTTAATCCTTCCCATATTTTCCACTATTCCTACATGACTATGTCATTCAGGAACCCTTTCGGAACCCAATGTTTCTACATTAAGGACTGGTAACCTAGGTTGTAATGCTAGTATCCACTCTACTATATGAATCATTGTTGTCCTAAACTTCCCAACAAGTGCATAAAAAGAAGGATTCTCTATCCTGATTAGGTCAAGATGGGAATTCTCAAGCACTCATTCTTTTCTTGCCTGATCCCTTGCACCCTCTTCTAGTGTAACAACATTTCTCTTAGCAACGTGTTCCTCATGTTCTCCAGTCATTTTTAAACTTCACCCTTGCTTCTGCATAAGCAGAAGTCACTATAGGATATACTGGCGAACACTAGAACAGACCTAACACCTTAGCCCTATGTCTCTGTAGACTCAATAAACCTTAAGCTCGAATACCAAAACTTTGTGACGACCCAAAATCAAATCAAGCCATCACCAGTAAATAATGGTGGAATAATCATAAGCAGCGGATTAACAAAATCACTAAAAATTAAAACCATTTTGCAAAGAGATCCTCTTCCAAGAAACTCTTACTAAAAGAACCAAAATTTTATATACATCAGGGTTCACATTGTACATACATTGTACCATCTCATCTCGAGGATAACATATAATAGTTGCTTTGTTAAAACATATACTGATGCAACATAAAACCTCGAGGCATATAAGCCAAAATCTCAGATTTACTGACTCCAAGGACCTGAGAATACAAAGATGACACATAGGACTTCTATCTACAAGACACAATAGACAGTACACTCAACCTGAGTTGTTACTGCTGCCCTTGCTGCTGGTGTTCTCCCTCTACAGTACGGTCTCTACCCCTCATGCACGTCCACCTAAAAAAAATGTGGATCCCACGGGGTGAGACAATTGTCACAGTGAGAGATATAACTCTCTGCCAACAATATTATTATCACTAGTAAGCAGTATAAAACTGAGCAGAGGTTCTTTTATATTAACCAACAAGATAAATCACTGTTATAAGAAGAATAGAGTAATTTCTTCTCTTAAAATAATGCATCTATATGGTAGAGCAATAAATCATCTATTCATTTTATAAGGAATATAAAGAAACATGAATAGCATCTATCCAACTAAGATGTATAAAAGGAGTTTACATCAACCAATGTCTTCCGTATTCGATCCTTATGCAAATACGCTACATGGATGATTACATATTATTATCACACTTATGCCGTGAGGAGATGAAGTATACCATTCATGCTCCAACCGACCACTATTAAGTTCAAATCAATATCATACAAGGTCAATGGCAGAACCGACTTTCAAGACCTCACCTGTCTCGGTCAGTATGAGACAACTAATATGACATCTTGTGTCAGCTGCTGGCAGGACATCTTGTGCCAACTACAAATAGCATGTCGGGGTATAGTGACATCTTCTCTATAGAGTTACAACCACAACATGTACTCTCTTCGGGAGAAGACCATGTAGCTGTTCTAGATTATAAGGAAAAGGAATACTCTACATCAATTCCTCACCTGGTTAGGATATTATCATCAATCCCAGGAACACATAATAATAATGAAGAAGGATTTACACATCAATTCCTTATTTGGTCGAGAGATTCACATCATCCCAAGATAAATAAGGAAGGTTCTGCATCAGTTCTTCATTAGGTCGTATGGATATACTTCGTCCTTCACCCCTGCATATTCAAAATTATGCTCTCTGAGTTAAACTCGTTTCACCATCAGCAATTTCTGACACTGAATGGATCTATGGTCAGGGAACTACATGATGAGATTCTACTTGATTAATTAGGTGCATTAAAGTATCTTTTAGCATCAACCAAGTTTCAAACATGAATTATAACAAATACTATAAAGAGGGGTGTAGTACTTTGAAGATCTTTGGAACACTTTGAATGTATAACACTCGAGATCTTAGTCCCTTATCACATTACTGGGAATTCTCATCTCAACATCATCATCATCATGATTACTGGATCTAGGTATTCAAACCCTTAGATCATCATTGATCATTGTTACCTCTATAATAGGTAATTATTACCTCTAGGTCCTCAGACCCAGGTATATATCACACTTGTTGCACAAGTATTTCACATGGTTCACAAGGACCATTTAAACATCTTATCACCTCTCACTAGGCAACAACTATTCACATGGCTCACAAGGCCCATTAAACATCTTGTCACCTCTCACTAGGTAACAAATATCTTTTAGGTCATCAGACCACATAAACATTATAATTGTTATACAAGTATTTAACATGTCTCACAAGGTTTATGCAATAAGAGAAATACAACCTTCCCATTATTAGGGTTAGGGTTTCCCTTTATAAATGAATAGGGTTTCAAATTCATATTATCAATCAAACCCTAATTCATTGATCCACACATCTAGGAGCATACATTGATATCATAAGTATTCAATCATACTTATTTATTCTCATCATTTATCATTAAATGATTCTCAACACAAAGTATGAGTTTCTCTCTCATCCTCACTAGGATATTGATTACATCATACTTTATTATCTTGTCTTAACCCTTTCTCAAGGTATGTTAGCCTACACTTATCAAAGTGCATTAAACTCATTACATCTTAATGTAACAATTGACTGGACACACTTCATGTGTTACTCATCCAAGTATATTGTATTTGAGGTGCATCAATGTGTATCAACCTTGAGGTGTTGGATGTGATATTTATCATACCTTGGTGTATCACTTCCCTCATCACTTTTAACTTACTTAAGTTCATAAACTTATCTTGTATTAGGGTATTTCCCATCATAATACTTTATGCACCAACTCATCACATTTATCCTATAGTATATTGGTCATAAGTCACACACTTGAATTACCCAACTATCATCAAATGATATGGACTCATCTCGGGTTAAGGCATTGTTGATATAGAATTGACCATTATCAACCACTTTAGGTGCTTCACCTATCAAGGTATTAGTCATACCATTACTTGGTGTTACACTCATTACTCCTAAGAAAGTCTTGCCCTCACCTTTACAAGGTGTATTGGGTTGAACCATGTATGTCAAGTTGAACACATGTATTAGACTAAGTGTATGTCGGGCTAGGTATCATCATATCCCTCATAGCCTTACCATCAAGGTATCAACCTTACCAATCATATGGTGTATGACCTTCACTATACATGGGTGTAACATGCTCACCTCACTTGAAGATATTGGCCCCACCATACTTTAGTGTACTGGCCATCACATGTTCTAAGGTATTAGACACCTTACCACTTTTTCCATCTAGTGTATTGGGTTACCCACCATATCATTTTAGAGATGTGTGCTCCACACCATATCGTCCAAGAGGTGTATGCTTAACCCAATGTCAGTTTAGAGGTGTATGCTTGCTACCCATATCGCCTAAGAGGTGTATGTGTGCCTCCATATTGGGCAAAGAGGTGTGTGTGCTTCACACCATATTGGGATAAGAGGTGTGTGTGTGCTTCACATCATATCAGGACGAGAGGTGTGTGTATGCTTCACACCATATCGAGCAAAGAGGTGTGTGCATGCTTCACACCATATCAAGCAAAGAGGTGTGTATATGCTTCACACCTTATCAGGCAAAAAGGTGTGTGTATGCTCCACACCATAACGGGTAGAGAGGTGTGTGTTTTAACCCAATACCGTGCATAAGGTATATGCTTGACCTCATATAGAGCAAGAGGTGTATACTACATCACCATATCGTGTAAGGAAGTATAAAATCATATCCATATCATTTTTAGTGGTGTATGTGCATCACCATATCGGGTTAGAGGTGCTTGCTTGTGTGCTTGAACCTGATATCACTTTGTAAGGTGATACCATCATCTTCAAGCTCTAGACCTTCGTTATACTTATTATAGTACATGGACAACAGGTCTAAGAAAATATTAGAAATCATAGATACATCAAGTATTCAAGAAAATTTTAGAATTGAAAGTAGATCATCAAATATAGCAAGAAAGATAGTGAGTAATAACATGTTTGGGTTCAAGTTATATAACCCGCCTTAAGAACAACTTCAAAGCTCCAAGATCAAAAGATCCATGTTCCTAAGATTGAAGATGACTTATCAAAAGTCCAAGGCTCGTTCACAACTCCTCCATATACAAGGAATCACCATAGTTAAGAACTTGGTGAAGAAGAAAAGAAAGGAATAACTATAACCCGAGAATCATGCTTCAACCAAGGTTGAAGATGACCATGGCCTTACCTTAAGCTTGGTGCTCGAGCTCCCATTGATACTTGAGCTACTATGCATGATATCTAAGAGGGTATGTATGATATCTCATAGAAAGAGAGTTGTATGGTTCATAAACTTTCACTAGTAGGTGAAAGGAGAGGTATATATAATTGGGGTTCATGAGAGAGAGTGTATATGAGGTGTCATCACCATATACTACTAGGTGACACGTGGCCATTCATGGTTAACACATGTACATGCATGCAAACATATATATCTTGACATGCAAAAGTCTTGGGGATAAAGTATAGATAAGATTTCGGCCATTAGTTATCTTGTTTGAGAAGATATCTCATCTTTATCTCACAAATTATGCAAACATATACAACTTTTTGCAAAGAGCATCTAACTCATCATGGATAACCTCCTTGAGGTGATAATCTGATATGAATACTTCCAAGAAGTTAACAAAACGATATGGTACCTCTTCTATGGCTTCTTGGCCAATAGGAGATAGTAGGGACATTTTAGAGTTGCTAAGTTGCACATCAACTGTTACAACCCCAATTTTTGGGTTCTTTTGTTGAGAAATGTAATTTCTCTTATTGAATATATTTGAACAAATAATGATATAATTTGTTTTGCATAGATGAGTTTCATTTACAATAGCCTTGGTGGTTTTTTTGTGGGCTTTATTGGATATTGGGCCCAATAATAAGGAAATTCAATTAGTAAATGAATAATTGAGTTTTTGAGAAAAGAAAAATGTAGAAGCCTCTATAAGGAAAAAGAATTTAATACAAAGGTGGATTTCGTGCCTTTTGGGTTCCTTGGGTCCCAAGGAATCCAAAGGTCCAAAGATAATACAAAAAGAAAAGAAAAGATCAATTAAGTATTTCTTTATTAAGAAAGAAATTGAAAATAATGATAAAATGTGGGAAAGAAGTGGAAAGAAGTATATTTGAGGTATCCTTGATGGAATTTCATATACCAATGATTCCTAATGTTAAAAGGAGTCCCAATGGAGAAGAAAGAAAGAGAAAATACAAAAAATTCAAAATAAGAGGATAATGCGATACATTATTAATGGTTTTTGTAGCTTTGTTAAAGAAGTGGTATTTTCTACTTAAGGAAAACTTATTTTTATGATTAATGGATTAAAAGGAAAGTATAAAAGAGAATAAGTAAAAGGATTTTCGAATTCCTAATTATCCAAGAGATATGGTTTATTAAAGGAATAAGATAGGAGAGAGAAGATTTCTTCTCAAGGAAGGAATAGGTTTCCTTTAAGAGTGGGACTTGTTTCCTCTTAGATGAATGTCTTGGGCCATGGATACCCTCCCCTATATAAGGGATAGAGCCTTTGGCCCGAGTTTAAGATAATACCACACATATTTCTCTGTCCTTCTTCCTTGTTTTCGTCTTCAAACCCTAACCTAGAGGGTAGGGCAACCCTGAAGCAAACAAGAGGCTATAGAGTCATGACGATGGAGGCGGGAGGCTTCCACGACAACCCTAGGCTGATCAGCTATCTCTCCCATGCTCCCGTCTTCATGCTGCCCATGTCGAAGGTCTGCCAACCTGCAACAGATCGGAGTCTTGGCTCACGTATGAATGACCATCTTGGCCGCTAACCAGTGGCACCCCGCGCACACAAAGCACGGAGGAGGCAGTGAAGGAGTCCTCGGTGGCCGATGAAGCCTGAGGAGGGGTGGCAGGGCCACACCAACTCCTACAGCAGCAGCCGCGCTAGGGCACGCACGAGGTAGAAGAAGGCCTTGGGTTGTTGGGCCATTCTACCCTTCTGAGTACTGAAGGAGTGATCCACTTACCAAGGGAAAAGTAGTCTTTTTGAAATGTTTTCAAACCCAACCGAACAATGTTGCATGAAATGAGTGACGTGGCGCGCTCTGATTGGCTCTGGTGAGTTAATTTTACAAAAATCGTATCTCCATATTAGTAACTCCGATAGTAGAAAATAATATATGTATTTTGCTCTGAAAAATGAGAGGAATTTATTAAAAATGGTTTTAGAGGATAATTCTTCTTTCTGTTAGAAAAGTAGTGTAACTTATCAACTTTAATGAATTAAAGATTAAGAAACCCTATTTTGAGATGATTAATGGAATTAGTAGGGTTTAATGGATAATTAAAGTTAATATTATCCTGTTAATCATTAAAAGATACATTAGGATAAAAATGATGAACTTTGCACGTAATTAGTTTAATTTAGAGTTCATGTGCATAAATATGCTTTAATGGGCCTTGAAACCCTAATATTAGTGAATGTGAGTCTTGATAGCTTTAATTGTTCAAAATCATGATTAAAGTTGAGATATGATAATTGTAATCTATTTTGAGTATAAAAGTCCCTAATTGTGAATTAATACCCTTAATGTAGTAATTAGGGTTTTCTAATGAATAATGGTAGAATTAATGACAATTAGAATTCATATGTGAATTAGACCATAATGAACTATGAATTGATGATAAAGGAGCATAATAATCTTATCATGGATTAAAAGGATAAAAATGGTAGCTTTAATGTAAAAGAGAGTTAATAGACTTAATTGATGATTAATTGTGTTGTTTTTGAAATTAAGGTTATATGTTGTTAAAAGGTAACCTTAATAACTTTCGTGAAGGATAGATGAGAAATTAGGGTTTAAAAGAGTAAGATGAAGTAAAAACCCTAATTTCAAAGGAAACCCTAAAAGTGGACTAGAAGCCCTAGGAAGCGAGCTAGTTTTAATGGATCTTGATGACATGAGTAATAATAGGAAATTGCATGATTATTTAAATATCTTTTTGTATGTGCTTGCTTGCTTGGATTTCTTACTTGCATGGATTATTCTGTCTCAAATTAGCCTGACAAGTATGTGGTTATGCTTATGAATATCTCAAATTAGTTTTTCGAGGTTTTCTGAAGTTTTCCTCGATGATTTGAATTAAACTGTTGGATGAATTTAATTCATGCAAACTATAATGTGGATATGACTATCACTTAAGATATGTGCCTACTAGCTCAAATCCTAGTCCCCTCTGTGGCTTAATGGTTTGACCTAGTACATGGCTACCTATGGGGTAGGTCCATCACGTCATTGGATGACTTAGCACATGGCTACCAATGAGGTAGGTCCATCAAGTCACCTTGAGTCAGGGATTGGGCTACCTTTGGGTAGGGCCATGCGACTCTATAACCCTAAGTATTGGCTACCTGTGAGGTAGGGCCATGGGGGTAAGGATCTACCATAGAGAGAGGTAGTATCCAAGTCCACTGCAGGGACAACACAGAGATAGGGGATAGGTAAGGATTGAGTAGTATTTCTTAAGACGTAATCTTGGTTGTTAAATGATAATTGGATGATTACATTGTTATCATAGTTACACGATTATTGTTTCCTCCACATACCAGCTTTATGCTGACAGACATTTTGTTTGTCGGTGTTTTAGGTACAAGTGAAAAGAACAAACAGTAAAGTGGCATATGTGGTTTTAAATGAGGATTAAAGTACAAAGGAGGATTAGTTAGAATAGACTCCAATTATGGATAGAAGTAGTTACCCTCAGTTTTAAAAAAAAGGTATGCAAAGTTTTAGTTTATTACAGCCTTTCAGTTTAGTTGGTAGAATTTGATAATTATTATTGATTATTTGTCAAACCTTTGATCCGGAAATGGGGATAACAACTCTAACCTCTTGGTCTCCCTTAATTGGGGGTTACTAGGAGGTGGGGTCATTACACCAAACCCATAATTTGGGTAAATTGCAATTTTCACCAAAACTGATACACAAGGCACAATCATTATTCAAACAAATTATTCAATTCCAAAAACAAAATTATTCAAACAAGTTCAAACTTGATATTTAGGCTTTCCACAAGACCCCACTTAGCATCATTCTCTCTCTTATGATGCTAAAACACTTAAGGCATGTTCAATATGTGACATTTTGCAATATAACCCCTCATCTTGGGTAAATTGCACTTTGGTCCAAAACAAAGGAACATTGCTCAAACAACATTCAATCAGGACCAAACTTAAAACATAAGTGTGTCACATGATAACAAAACACCTTAGAGGAATATATTAAATTTCTAAGCAACTTACTTAGCCAAAAAAATAGGGTTAACTCATAACCCAGGTCAAGGTCATTACACATAGTGTTGAGGAGCTCAAGTCTTGGACCTTTGATAAGCTCATCTTCAACCTTGGGAATGTGAAGATTTGAAGCTTAGAGCTTTGAAGTTGCTCTTGAGGTAGGTTATATAACTTGAAACCCAACTATGTTATTATTCACCTTCAATATTGTTGAACTTGTTGATCTACTTTCAATTTCGAATTCTTTTGATTAATTAATGTTCCTATGAGTTCCACAAGTTGTTAGGACTGTTGTCCATGAACTAGAACAATAGTCTAGAGGTTGATGATGGTGAAATAATCATGGGCCAACCTGATATAGGGTTGAAGTACCTTAAAACCGATATGAGAAACCCAAGATGATGGGTAAAATGATATAGTGATGAGTGTAGGGCTATAAATGGGTACGAGTAGACCCACATACCCGCAAATCTAGACCCTAAAAAGACCCATCATGGGTCTAATTTTTTATACCCACATACCCTTGAACTCGTATACCCTTGGACCCGTAAATAAGCGGGTCCAATAATGGGTATGCTTAGACCCAGACCCGCTAGACCCATGTACTCGCTATACATAAGTAAGTACTTAAATTATATGTTATATATATCATACTTTACTAGTCTAATTAATATAATTTTTGAGATTATATCCTAAAACATAATAAGGTTTAGACTAGTCATATAATTAAGAATTAACAATTCTAGTTACAATAATGAACATCATATGTAAACTTAAAATAAAAATATCTACTAATTTACATTGCCTTCGACAAAAGTTAAATGTTACGATGATGACTAGAAATATGTATTGATTAATTCAATTAATATTAGTGTATAAAATATAACATTATCTAATATAACGATTGCATGTTAATATACTATATAATAACAATATCTTGTTGTATTAAAATATATATAACATACTCATTTTTCTTACATAAGCAATATGATATTTTATAGAACCGCTTACCCACATACCTGCACTGCATACCTGCTATTATTTTGGGTATGGGTATGATGTCGGTCTAAGTTTTATATTATGTGGGTCTAGAATCGGAACCGGACCCGCTAAATTAAATGGGTATGGGTATGGGTATGGCCAGACCTACACCATACCCACACCGTTTACACCCCTAGATGAGTGATACCTCATGAACGATATGGGTGATACTCACTTACACCTTATACATGATATGAGGCCAAGTCCATACCTCATGCACGATATGGTGTCAATTGTACACTCTAACCGATATAGTGTTGAAACCCGAGATGATGAAATGAAACCCTAGAAGATGGGTAACCCAATATGTTGATATGAATACAACACTTGTATGTTATAGTGACGAGTTATACCTTATGGATGATGTGAGTGAAACACACACACACCCCTTGTGCATGATATGAGGCCAAGTCCATACCTCATGCACGATATGGTGTTAATTGTACACTCTAATTGATATAGTGTTGAAACCCGAGATGATGAAATGAAACCCTATAAGATGGGTAACCCGATATGTTGATATGAATACACCACTTGCATGATATAGTGATGAGTTATACCTTATGGATGATGTAAGTGAAACACACACACCCCTTGTACACGATATGAGGTCAAGTATTCACCTTGTACACGATATGGTGTTAGGTGTATACCCTAACCCAATATGGGTTCAAACCCTAGATGAAGAAATGAACATGCTCTTGAACCCCCACACCCCTATCATTTTATATAATGGGTTGATTGTGAAGGGTTCAACTAGTTGTCTAGATTATCACTCAATACATGATAGGATTGACCCCTTGAAGGTATGGAAAGGTATGAGCATAAGGGTCTAACCCATTATGCTAAACCGACATGATGAAGAGGATACACATCATGCCCGATATGAATGCACAATATGATGATGAAGTGCACACCCTTTACACGATATGGTATCAAGTATATGCCTTATACATGATATGAGGTCAAGCACTCACCTCATACATGATATGGAACTAAGTACCTTTAACTTGAGATGACAAACCCTAAATGTTGGGCAACTCAATATGGGTGCACGATATGGTAATGGGGGATTCACTATATGATTGGTAAGATTGATACCTTGATGGGTAAGGGTATGAGGGATATGATGATGCCTAGCTCGACATATACCTAACCCAATACATGTGTTCAACTTGACATACATAATTCAACCCGATATACCTTGTAAAGGTGAGGGAAAAACACTCTTAGGAGTGAGAGTGTAACACCAAGTAATGGTGTGTCTAATACCTTGATAGGTGAAACACCTAAAGTGGTTGATAATGGTTAACCATATATCAACAATCCTTAACCAATATGAGTCCATATCACTTGATGCTAGTTGGGTAATTCAAGTGTGTAATTTATGGCCAATACACTACAGGATAAATGTGATGAGTTAGTGCATAAAGTATTAGGATGAGAAATACCCTAATACAAGATAAGTTGATGAACTTAAGTAAGTTAAAAGAAATGAGGGAAGTGATACACCAAGGCATGATAAATATCACATCCAACACCTCAAGGTTGATACACCTTGATGCACCTCAAATTCAATATACTTGGATAAGTAACATATGAAGTGTGTCATGACAAGATGGTTAGACATTTGGTTTGTTAGCGAGAGGTCCCAGGATCGAGCCCAGGCCACGGGATGAATAGAATGGCCAATTTTTTTTAAAAAAAAATTGCTACATTAAGATGTAATGAGTTTAATGCACTTTGATAAGGGCATGTTTGGTAGGATGTTGTTCCTCTTCATGATGTTCAAATGTCATCCTTAGGCTTTTTAATTTTGTTTGGTAGGGTGTAATAGGGTGTAATTGCTTGATTTTTAATTTCATCTGAGTACACAGTTGGCCAGCAATTCCCGGAATTGGTATTGCGCCAGTTTACTGGGTGGGCGGGTGTAGAACGCTGCAAATTACTAACTATTTACGGATGTATGCCACCATCTTATTGCCCCGGCCTGCAATTTCTTTGTAGGTATGCCGGACACGGCCATCACGTTGTATGCATCGGCCCTGCACGTTCCTCCTCATACGTTTGTATTTTCACCTAACCAAATGAAAGCAAACAAATTCAACAAGTCCAATCAACATCCAACCAAATAATATTGGTGAAGTTTAAATTATGTACATTTCATTTCTATGTATTAAAACACACACTTTTCACTCTTACTACACTCTACCAAACATGGCCTAAGTGTAGTCTAACATACCTTGAGAAAAGGTTAAGCCAAGTTAATAAAGTATGATGTAATTAATATCCTAGTTTGGATGAGAGAGAAACTCATACTTTGTGTTGATAATCATTTAATGATAAATGATGAGAATAAATAAGTATGATTGAATACTTATGATATCAATGTATGGTCCTAGATGTGTGGAGCAATAAATTAGGGTTTGGATTGATAATATGAACTTGAAACCCTATTTGGCTATAAAGGGAAACTCTAATCCTAATAATGGGAAGGTTGTATTTGTCTTATTACATAAGCCTTGTGATCCATGAGAGATACTTGTACAACAAGTATAATGATTATATAGTCCGATATCTTAAAAGATAGTTGTTTCCTACTGAGTGGTGACAAGATATTTAATGGGCCTTATTAGCTATGTAAAATACTTGTACAACAAGTATATTGAATACCTTGGTCTGAGGACCTAAAGGTAACCGTTTCTAGTTAAAGAGGTAACAATGTTCAGTGATGAACTAAGGGTTTGAATACCCAGATATAGTAATCATGATAATGATGATGTTAAGGGATGAGAATTCCCAGTGAAGTGATAAGGGACTGAGATCTCGAGTGTTATGTATTCTAATTATTCCAAAGGTTATAAAAGTACTACACATTTCTTTATAGCATCTGTTATAATTCATGTTTGAAACTTGGTTGATGCTAAAAGATATTGTAATGCATTTAATTAATCAAGTGGAATCTCATCATGTAGTTTCCCTGACCATAGATCCATTCAGTGTCAGAAATTGCTGATGGTGAAACGAGTTTAACTCGGAGAGCATATTTTTGAATATGTGGGGGTGAAGGACGAAATATATCCATATGTCCCAATGAAGATTCGATGTTGTAGCTTCCTTATTTATTATATACCGGGATGATGTAAATATCCCGACCAAATGAGGAATTGATGTGTAAATTCTTGTTCATTCTATGTGTATCAGGATTGAAGTATAAAATCTCCCAGCCAGGTGAGGAATTGATGTATAATCTTCCTTATCCTTATAATCCAGGAAAGCTCAGTGGTCTTCTCCCAAAGAGAGTGCATGCTGTAGTTGTAACTCTATAGTGAAGATACCAGTATACCATGGTAAGCTAATTATAGTTGACACAAGATGTCCTGCCAGTTAACTCGTACTGATCGAGACAAGTGAGGTCTTGACAGCCGGCTCTGCCATTGACCTTGTATGGTATCGATGCTTAACGTAGCCGGGGTCAGTTGGAGTATAATCAGTATACCTCATCTCCTCAGGACATAAGTGTGATTTTAAATATGTAATCATCCGTGTAGCATATTTGCTTAAGGATCGAATACATAAGACATTGGTTGATGTACACTTCATTTATACATCTTTTTTTTTGGAGTACGAGAGAACCACCCCCGCAGAAGTGCCACATTAGTGACCCCCCCAGGCGGCGTAAACTCTCGGGTCCCTGACCGCCCCACCCACCCAAGAACCATTTAAAGCGCACAGTTGGCCAGCCTACGCGACGGGTACCATTTCGGAGGCGGCCGCTGGGTATCGAACCCGGGTTCCTTCATGAGGGGACACCATGCCCGAACCACCTGAACCACTCCCCCCGGCTTCATTTATACATCTTAATTGGATAGATGTTATACATGTTTCTTTAGGTTCCTTGTAAAGTGAATAGATGATTTATTGCTCTATCATAAATAGATGTCTTACTTTAAAAGAAGAAATTACTCTGTTCTGCTTATAATAGTGATTAATCTTGCTTGTTAATATAAAAGAACCTCTGCTCAGTTTTATACTACTTACTTGTGATAATAATATTGTTGGCGGAGAGTTATATCTCTCACTGGGACAATCGTCTCACCCTGTGGGATCCACAATTTTTTTAGGTGAACGTGTATGAGGGGGTAGAGACCGTACTGCAGAGGGAGAACACTGGCAACAGGGAAAACAATAATAACTCAGGTTGAGTGTACTGTCTATCGTGTCTTGTAGATAGAAGTCCTATGTGTCGTCTCTGTACTCTCAGGTCCTTGGAATTAGTACGTAAAGGTTTTATAAACAATCTGAGATTTTGACTTGTATGGCTCGAGGTTTTATGTTGCTTCAATATATGTTTTGACAAAGCAACTACTATATGTTATCCTCGAGATGAGATGGTACAATGAATGTACAATGTGAACCCTGATGTATATAAAGTTTTGGTTCATTCAGTAAGAGTTTCCTAGAAGAGGATCTCTTTGCAAAATGGTTTTAATTTTTAGTGTTTTTTTTGATCTACTGCTTATGGTTATTCAACAATTGTTTACTAGTGATGGCTTGATTTGATGTCGGGTCGTCACAAAGTTTTGGTATCAGATCTTAAGGTTCAGTGAGTCTACAGAGACATAGGACCAAGGTGGTGAGTCTGTTCTAGTGTCCTCCAAGTATACCCTATAGTGACTTCTGCTTATGCAAAAGAAAGGGTGAAGTTTAAAAATGACTAGAGAATATGAGGAACACGTTGCTAAGAGCAATTTTGTTGCACTAGGAGAAGGTGCAAGGGATCAGGTGAGAGAAGAATGACTGCCTCAGAATCCCCAGTTTGATCTAGCCATGATAGAAAACCCTACTTTTAATGCTCTCACTGGACTGATTATGACAACATTAGCACATATCAAGGATCAGATACAAGCAATACGACCTATATTACCAGTTCCCAATGATGAAATTTTGGGCTCTAGCAGGATTTCTGATCAACATAGTTATGTTGGAACAATTGAAAATCTCGAAAGGATTAGAATACAACATGGAATCAGAGTCTTCTACAAGTGTAGGCAAGAAGGACATTTTATTAAAGACTATCCAGTAAAGGATAATGAGGTAGAAATTAAGAAAAGATCTGTCCAAACTCGGAAACAAATGTCTACTATCTCTAAAAGGGGAAGTTTTTGGTGCCACCAATGCAACAAACACCTAGTGCACCAGGGAAATGGCTACTAAGAAAGGGAAAATGACCTAATTTTCCACCAGTTAGAACTCATAATTTAGATTCTACATCAGTAATAAGGCATATAAGACCAGGGAGTGTGTATAGGACATGTTTTGGTTGTGGACAAGTTGGGCATATTAGACCCTTTTGTCCGAAAAGAAAGGAGGGAATGACCCAACCACCGAGGTAGAGTCAACAAGGCTCTCAAAGGCAACCGTTTAGCAGTGGCACACAAGGACGTGGAAGGAGTCCCAAGAAGGTCCATCTACACCAAACGATAGAGCACGATGTGGGAAACAGGCAACGACAAGCGTGTGTGCTTGTTTAAGGTGATACATGGGAGCAGTTCCTGCCCTAAGAGAGTTTGCCTGTGATAATATCTCGATGAAGCCAACAGAAATCCTATCTGAATACTAAGATTTTGTTATTCGTAGATTTCAGGTAATAGAAAGAAGGAACATCAGCCTGAGGCAGTAATTGATCCACAAATTGGGACATGTCAGATGAAATTGTTTCATTATGATATGTCTTCTCTTGATTTTATCTGATAGTTATAAGAAAAGTAGTTGTAGTTGAGCTTCCTTTGATTAGTCCTGTGAGGACATAAGGAAGATGAAAACTTACATCATGTCCAGTAATCTTTAAAATGTTTTATAATTACTTTTGTCTGTATAAAAGAGAATGAGGTGTGAAAGAGATGCCTGGAGAAATCCAGGGATACTAAGTCCTATGATTTGGATGATATGAAAAGAAAGGTTTGTGATTAAAACAAGGTACATACTACCTAATCTTAGTACTTGTATACCTTGGCCAGGTATTCATCTATTGAAGGCAAGGTAAGTATGCGATTCTTAGATTGTTATCTTTCTGATTACTTTGATCAAGTAGTCATATTGAGACAATCTAAAGAGCATAATGAAACTAAAAATATGGTATGGATATTTCTATCCCATCCCAACTGCAATGAAATAGAAACTGAGTTTATCTCAACCCAGTCTGTGTGTATGAGGAAGTAAAAAGTACAATCCTCATGATAAGATAAAGGGAACAAGGGAAATGATCCCTGTTCGATAAAAAATGTGTGAAGAATAAATATCTTTTCTATGATGTGAAAATAAATAAAGTCATAAAATGTTCATGAACATACTAGACAATAACAAAGAAAGGAATGATGACATGTAATCATCCTTATAATTCCTATGCTGATGGAAAGGAACCTAGGATGAAACAAGAGTAAATGAATCATGAACAGTTGAAAGTTCATGTCATAATCAGAGGAGATGATAATCTCTTCTCTTTGATAAACAACCCTAGGTGATGATGGGGTGATAAGAGGAATATGTTTCTTTGTGTTCTTTCCTTTCAGGGACATGGCAATCAAGTGAGTCTTATGACACTTAATGTGCATGAGTTAGAAGTGATCTATTGAGGGATACTTAGAAAAGTATTAGCTAGTCTTGGATTCTGGTTCCAAGACAAAGTTATATATGATAAGTGATGTCCCAAGATGAAAGAAAGGTCCTATTATATGTGTGGCTTTGGTAATAATAATGGAGAGATGGGAATGATGAGGATGTGATGTGTTTTTTACGCATGAAATGAATACCAAGGTAAAGAATCCTAGTATCCAAGAACTTTCAATGATATGAGAAAATGAGAACATGACTCCTGATAAGATAAATAATGTTTGGTTACCTAGAAGAGCCAACTTTGATATTAGTCTAGTTACATATGATAGTATGGATATCATATGTTAGGGGTTTATGCTCTGCATAAACATAACATTGATAAAGATGTACTAATTGAAGGAACAATTGTAGAATCATTTTGGGAAAAAACTTATCAAGTTAAAAATAATTTCTTAGAATATCCCTATCTAGATCTATTAAGACAGCTTATACAAAACATCTAGAAATACCTCCAAGATAAGTTCTTCTTTGATAAGTAGCCTCTCCTTATGATAAGAAAATAGACAGCTAAAGGGATAGTTGGTACAAGTCATAAGAAAGTTAGTGTTGTGTCAGCAGATTAGAGTGGCACAACAAATGTATGATAAGAATTGTAGTCCTAAGTGGGTGGCAAAATGTAATTTTGGTCTTTCCTTGGAGGTGAAATCCTAAACTAAGTGAGGAGTATGGAAGACTTCCAAGGTCAAAAATCTTATTACATAAAAGATGTAAAATGAGAAGGTGACAAGTTAATAAGGTTTGACACCTAATCGAAGGACTTTGTGCTGGTCAAAGTTCTATGATATCTCCATGACATCAAGATGTTATGATAATACTTGATGATTTGATGCATGAATGACAATTGTCTTTCTTCATCAGGGATTTCGAGGATGAAATCCTTGTTAGGGGTTTATAACTTGTAACATCCCTGACTTGGGTATAGGGCTAACCCTATTTGTTTTGGCTAATTAAGTTTCTTAGAACTTTAATATAATCCTCTAAAGTGTTTTGTTATCAGGTGACAAACTTATGTTTCAAGTTTGGTCATGTTTGAATAATGTTTGAGCAATGTTCTCCTATTTTGGACCAAAATGCAATTTACCCAATATGATGGGTTAAATTGCAATATGTCACATGTTGAACATGACCTAAGTGTTTTTGAATCATAATAAAGAGAATGATGCTAAATTGTGGCTTGTGGAAAGCCTAAATTCCAAGTTTGAACTTGTTTGAACAATACTAGTGCCTTGTGTACCAATTTTGGTACAAATTGTAATTTACCCAAAATGTAGGGTTGATATGAAAATTACCACCTTTCGAGTGTCCCTATTCCCTCTATGTATCATTTAGAGGAGATAGAATTAAGGAGACACCATGTTTGAATCATCTTTGAGTAATGGAACTCTTGGTGATGAAAAGACCAAGAAAGGATTAAATGTGAAGCCCTTATATGAGTTGTGTCGAGTTGTATACTTGATATGGGAGTGACTATCGGCCAAGGAGCCATAAAAGGAATCCCATATCAGTTTGTGGACCCTTAGCAAAGGTCATCATGGGAAAATCACCTCAAGGAGGTGAAGTGTATCAGTTTTACAACTTTCTTGGAAAAGTTGTATCGGATTATGAATAAAGTAGTGATAGAGTTGATATATCTTATCCAAAGAGATAAGTAATGACTGAGATATTATCTCTAGA
Organism: Alisma plantago-aquatica; assembly: GCA_963693085.1. Lineage (NCBI taxonomy): Eukaryota > Viridiplantae > Streptophyta > Magnoliopsida > Alismatales > Alismataceae > Alisma > Alisma plantago-aquatica. Next base: position 1,402,834,031 of record OY856412.1, read on the forward strand.
TTATCCTCATGTTTTTGTGACACCTCTTCATGCTAAACAAGATTACTCAAAACACAAAACACGATCAACTACTAATTAATCACATAGTAAAAAATGTGGGATAATGAAAACCAATTCCAACAATGTAAATAAACTCTAGAACATTTACAAAAGCTCCATAATTCCATTCTCATATACTATAACAAGTATTTACATATGGGTCCAAAAACCTCAGTCATATCCTGCATACAAAATATTTTTCACATTTACATGCCACATATTTACAAACATTGGTACACTACCAAAATCTCATGTCGATACGAGTATATCATCTAGAAAACACATCCCATATCCGGACCTGAGAGTACATGGATGACACTAGGACTCTACTACTAACATCTACAACTAACCAACCTTCTGAATCTATTGATCACAAGGTTGGTTCTCTTCCACAGTGTGACCTCGACCTCGTTGCCCATGACCACCTAAAAAAATGTGGTGACCCACGGGTGAGACCCAATCCCAACGAGAGATATAACTCTCTTCAACATATATTGATTATAACATATTGATTGACAGTAAATGAACTGAGAAGCTACAGTAATGAATAATCAATTTAAGTAGATTGAATAGGTTAAGCATACTAAGACATTAATCAAATTAACTTGACAAGAAGTATAATTACTCAAAGGTCATATGACATCATCTTGTAAACACTGAATAGTATAAAGACAAGTTAAAGACTAATCAAACAATGTGAGACATATTTTACCATAGTTAGTATACCACACGGCTTATATTACTTCTTTTATTACATTTCCCTGAGGGATTTGAGAAATACCACTCAAGTCCCAACCGACCACTACTAAGTCAAAATCAGTGCCATACAAGATCTAGGAAGAGTCGGACTCCTAAGATCTTCTCTGCCCCCGATCAGTACGGATCCACCACAACGACACATATGGTCAAGCTGCTAACAGCCTAGTCCATCCTTGGTACATGTCACATCACTAGTGAAAGGAGGTGGGTATGCATACCCTACCATCTGAGGTACAAACACAGTTGTCCTCCAATCTCATCATATATATATATATATATATATATATATATATATATATACACACACATATAATCACTGAGACACGACTACATCCATTCTCAAACTTAGGGCTAGGTATGACCAATGTCATCCTCCCTAACACTTGAATTCAGGATGACAAGCACCATGTATACTCATCAGTATGTGCTCCGAGTATCCCTTAGGAATAATCATTTCACTATCTGGCAATTTCTGACACTCAGATAGATCTATGGAATAGGGCACTACATGATTAGAGTTTCACTTGATTAGTTATGCCAATTGGGTGAATTAAGGCTAAATCATACAAATGAACATTCAAACCCTAATATTTTTTTTCTAACAAGAATATATGTATAACAACTTCAAAAGATATAAAATATTTGAGATATAAATCTTAATCACATTACCACATGCTATCATTCGTTGCAAATGAATGGACCACACTTATCATCATTCTTTTACAAGATACCAATATCTTATCACAAGTTCCAAGGTTTTAACCCTTATTGGAACATGAAGAGGATTTTACCTCAATCATGGCTTCAAACATGCCCAAAGGTCTTTAAGACCATCACATTATTCATATTAAGGTTATCATCATCATTCCATGCCTTAAATAAGGCTCAAAAGATCATTAGCACATATGTGTCCATAGATATTAACATGGCAAGGCACTATGATATTCAAATAGTACTACAATGTGGTTTCAACACAATAAGAGTGTAATTCATTATCACATTAATCATTCAAGAGGTCTGATTATAACCAATCAACATCATATAATTACATTAAGGTTAGGTATAACAAGCTAAATCACATGGGAGTTACACATCCACTTATTATAGAGATTTATCAAATATAACTATATGATGGCAAAGGTAAGACTACAAATTAATGGTATTGAACCATCGAATTATCATCACTAGGACCCACATATAATACCATGTGATTTATTCTAATCCATTGGATGTTAAAGCATCTGATATTATTCATTGGATCAGGTTCATTGTTCAAGGTTATCAATTGAAGTATAGGTCTAACCATTAGATCAATTGAACCAAGGAACCACTAGTTCAAGGTTTAGTCAAATCTACAATTACATTCTTAACTCATCATACATGGTGATGACCTGATACACCATTAATTGTGATCATTAGGTTACCATTGGTTGTTAGATATGTAATACATTCAGTTAACACCATCAAATATTAAGCTAATGTCATCATTGATTGATAACATCATTAGAATACTTCGTAAATGATAATTAAAAGTCTAATTGAGACAAAACCTGACCTAAGGGGGTGACCATAGGTTGTCACCATAAATTTGAAACCCTTGATCATGAACATTAGTTGCCAAGATAGCAACACCATTGGTTGTTGAATGGTATGACCATCAGTTGTGTGATAGGGAAGGAAATAGCTTGACAACCCTAATTTGAACCATCAATTGTTTTGTGCTTAGCACCATAGTTTGTTGCTATCAACCTGTCCCAGATCATGTTACACCGTAGAAACATTGTAGACATGTTTATAAGTTCATATAGAACTGGAACAAAACAGGGAACACCACAAAAATTTGTAATTCTAAACAAGCATGGTTTCTCTATGATTGATTCAACACATTAAGGCATAAACATCAACTAACAAGCTTCTAGTAAGCAATATAAGTGAAGAATGTTATATAAATCGTCTCTATAAAGTAGGTAAGATCCCAAACAGAAAGAATCTCAAGAAAATAGGGCAAGAAAACCTTGGATTCAGATCTGAACTTGGCCAAATAAGCACTTCTCTCCACAAGGAAGCAAAACCCTAGAAAAAGAAACAAGAATGATAGATTTTTGAGTTATAGAGTCACTTTCACCATGGAACAGAAAGGTTATGACCTGGAGGAAGGTCTAAGGAAGGAGAAGAGCAATAAAAATGGAGAAGGAAGGAAGAAAACAACTTGCCTTGATCAAAATCCCTAAAAGATGACCTTGGAAACCCTAGGTAGGGCTAGATGGAGCTCTAGGAGACCTTCTTCTCCAATAAGAGGTTGTATTCTACCTTAGAGCTGTTGGTTACATAGAAAATCAGAGTGGATTAGTTGCTCCATGTTATAGGAAAGAGGAAGAAAGCATAGTTTCGAACTTGGGCAAAGAAGAGGTAAATATAGCCCATGGATAAGGATAGAAGCAAGCATGAGGTGTAAAAGTAGCTTCCCCATGTGTCTATGGCCTTAAATTATTAAGAATATACAATCACACACACAGGAAGCTCCCCCACCGTCCATATTGACCTGCTTAGGTTTCCTTTGTCGAATTTCCCAGCCAATCACATAATTCATTAGTTGGTAGCTACTTAAGGTAGCTCATCCATGAAGGGGTAAACCCTAAAATACCCTTGATGAAAACACCTTCAAACCATGGCTCAAATAGGAGCCCCATGGATCAAAAATCTCAAGAATGATAATATAACATCTAAGGAACACAATGTATGTGACAAAGTGCAAAGAAAACCCCTCAATTAGGTAAATTGTAGAAAAGTCCAAAATGTACAGAAAATTGCATAACTTGCTCAAACAGTGTCTAAATTGGACCAAATTTGAAACTTAAACTTGTATTATGATTTAAAAACATATAAAAAGGTTATATTAGGGTTATAAGCATTCAATTATGGTAATTAAGCTCATTCAACTCATTAAGAAAGTTTAGGGGCCTTACAACTATAAACCCCTAACAAGGATTTCGCCCCCGAAATCCTATGCAAAAAGAGATGGGTATTTTATACACATCTCATTCTCTAGTTACCATGTGGATTACTATATGCCATGATGATTCCACAAAACTTTTACTAGTATTATACCTTTTCTCTTCATCTTTTTCACCCTGCTATCTAGGATCAACACATGACCCTCAACATAGGAGATATCCTCATCTAACTCAACCTCTACTGGTTGGATTGTCTGGTCAGTATCTAGATGGCATTTCATCAACATAGATATGTGAAAGACATTATGCAATCTATGTAGCTCTCATGGTAGCTCCAACTTATATGCTACCTTTCTAACACGAGCTAGGATAGGGTATGGTCCCATAAATCTGGGAGCCAACTTGCCCTTCTTTCCGAACCTCAGCACACCTTTGTAAGGAGAAACCTTAAGATATACTCTATCTACCACTTGGAACTCAAGTGGTCTGCATTGGTTATCTGCATAAGATTTCTGCCTGTCCTGGGCTGCTTTCAACTATTGTTGTATCACTTTTATCTTTTCTGTAGTCTGCTATACTAGCTCATGACCCAAAAGTTGATATTCACCTATATCATACCAGCAAAGAGGAGACTGACATCAACTCTAATAAAGAGCCTCATAAGGAGCCATATTTATGCTTCTTTGATAGCTATTGGTGTACACAAACTCTATCAGGGTCAAATGTACATCCCAACTACCAAAAAATTGTAGCACACATGCCCGTAAGAGATCTTCTAAAGTATGAATAGTCCTTTCAGACTGGCCATCAGTCTACTGATGAAAAGATGTGTTGAATCTCAGCTGTGTTCCCATTGCTGAATGCAAATGCTCTCATAAATGACTTGTAAATTGTGGACCTCTATCAGAAACTATAGTCACTGGAATGCCATGCAGACGGACTATCCCATCAACATATATTTGTGTGAATTTCTCTATTGTAAATGTCATCTTAACTGGCAGAAAATGAGCTGACTTAGTCAATCTGTCTACTATCACCCATATGGAATCATGACCCTTGGCTATCCTAGGAAGATCAACCACAAAGTCCATAGTAATATGATCCCATTTCCACTATGGTATTGGCAAGGGTTGTAATGTCCCTGCAGGCTTCTGGTGCACAGCCTTTACCTACAGACAAATTGGACATTTGGCAATGAACTCTGCCACATCACGCTTTAGACCTGGCCACCAATACATGTCTTTCAAGTTTTTGTACATCTTGGTGCTTCTAGGATGCATTGCATACATGGAGGAGTGAGCCTCCTCAAGTACCATCTTCCTCAACCCATAAACATCAGGAACTAATGTCCTATTGTGGTAACAAACTGTACCATCATCTGCCTCATGAAATCCATCATACTTTTCATTTCCAATCCCTGATCGGATATGTATCATAGTATCATTCTGTTGTGCATCATGAATTTTCTGTCTTAAGGTAGGTTTCACTTGTAACTGTGCCAATAATCCTGCCAGTAAGGAAACGTTTAGTTGTACATTCATTTGGCAAAGAGACACTAGCATATATCTCTTATGGCACATCAAGGAATTTAATTGTGCATTTTCTATCATTGATAATGAAGATGACTTTCTACTCAATGCATCAACTACCACATTTGCTTTCCCTGGATGGTAGTCTAGTATGCAATCATAATCCTTAATCAGCTCCATCCATCTCCTCTGCCTCATATTCTACTCCTGTTTTGAGAAGATATACTATAGATTCTTGTGGTCAATGAAGATCTGACACTTTTCTCCATAAAGATAGTGTCTCCAGATCTTTAAGGCATGGACCACCACTACAAGCTCCAGATCATGTGTTGGGTAATTCTCCTCATGTTTCTTAAGCTGTCCCGAAGCAAAAGAAATCACATTTTTATCCTGCATCAACACGCATCCTGACCCATTCTTTGAAGCATCACAAAAGACAATATAGCCTTTTCCTTGCTCTGGCAGTACTAACACCAGTGTACTAGTCAACTTTTCTTTCAAAATCTAGAAAGAACGTTGACACTTGTCATTCCAAGTGAAAGGAACATCCTTCCTGGTTAACCTAGTTAGGGGTAATGCTATAGAACTGAAGTTTTTGATGAACCTCCTGTAGTAACCTGCCAGACCTAGGAAACTATGGATCTCTGTCAGTGTCTTTGGTTGTTCCCATTCTAGTACATATTCCACTTTCTTGGGATCAACACAAATGCCTTTTGCAAATATAACATGGCCCAGAAAAGACACTTTCGATAACCAGAATTCACACTTACTGAACTTAGCATATAGTTGATGATGCCTCAACAACGTCAATGCTTGGTGAAGGTGTTTCTCATGATGTTGACTATCCTTAGAGTATATCAGGATATCATCTATGAACACGACCACATACTATTCAAGATAAGGTCTAAACACCCTATTCATTAGATCCATAAAAGTTGCAGGTGCATTGGTTAGCCGAAACAGCATGACCACAAACTCATAATGACCATACCTAGTCCTAAAGGCTGACTTGGGTATGTCATCATCCTTAATTCCCAACTGATGGTAACCTGACCTCGGGTCTATCTTTGAAAACATAGTGGAACCTCACAACTGATCAAAAAGATCATCAATCCTCGGCAAAGGATACTTATTCTTTATTGTCACCTTGTTCAACTGTCTGTAGTCTATACACAACCTCATTGAACCATCCTTCTTTTTAACAGACAACACGGGAGCACCCCAAGGGGAAGTGCTTGGTCTGATAAAACCCTTCTCTAACAGTTCTTGTAACTGTTTCTTTAACTCCTGCATCTCTGTTGGTGCCATTCTGTATGCTAGCTGTGCTATGGGTTGTGTTCCAGGAATAAAATTGGTCTCAAACTCAATCTCTCTAGGAGGGGGAATTCTAGGAAATTCCTTAGGAAAGACATCCTCAAATTCTTGCACCAATGGTACCTCCTGGAAACTAGGACCTACCGCCTTGGTATCCACAACATGAGCTAAGAAAGCCTCACATCCTTGTCTCATCAACCACTCAGCTATCATAGCTGACATCAAACATGTAGGAAGAATCTTCCTATCACCCTAAAAAATCCACTGTATATCTCCATCATGGAACGTCACCACCTTAGTACTACAGTCCAAGACTACCTTATATTTTTCCAAGGTATCCATTCCTAGGATTACATCAAAACCATGCATGTCAAGTGGCAAAAGATCCACTTGAATGTTGTGTCCAGAGAAAGAAAGAACATAAGAAGGGCACATTTCCCACAACTTAGCAGAATCAACTAAAGGAGTCTCTAGCCACAGGCTATTAGATCTAAGACTAACATGTAGATAACAACTATCTATCACCTCTCTAGTGATAAAAGAGTGTGTCACACCCGGATCTACTAACACAGATACGAAACAAGAAGAAGACAAGTTAGAATGAAATAATTCCATCTGAACTGTCACGACTCGTGGATTGACCACTTCTTCCGGCTGGGTCATGGCGTAGAACCTAGCTGTCGCCTGATGCCATCCACGTCCTCTACTCTCCTGTCCTGAGGATCTTTCATGGGATGCCTGACCACGTCCTCTGCCACTACTAGTATCAAATTGTCATTGTTGTGGTCCCTATTGATTCTGCCTTGACTGTTGAGTCAACTCCTCAACCTTCATAGGGCAATTCCATCTAATATGCCTTTTCTGTTCACATTAATGACACACTCAGTTATCACTATGTGGTCTAAACAACCCTGTAACTGAGACTGATGATGAACTGTGAGCTCCTGTCGATGGAAAACGGTGACCTCTACCCCTACTCGGGGTCCACAATGACAGTGCATGTGATCTTGATTCAGTGAAGGTTGACCTTGGTTGCGACGGCGGTGGGAAAAACCTTATCTTTTTAAAGCCTCCAGATGATTGCCCTTGAAACTGCATAGGTCACTTCTTAGCATTAACTTCACGCTTCTCTATGGTAGACCTCTCAATCCTCCTAATAGATTCCACAAAGGTGGAAAATCTTTCCCTGTTCTCCAAGGCTGATGTTGTAGTAGTCAACTCAGTACTTGGACCCTTCTCAAATCTCTAGATCCTTTCCTTGTCTGTTGCTCCCATGTGCGGGCAGAACCTCAGAAGTTCCATAAATTTTGATTCATACTCATTGATAGTCATAGCTCCCTAACGAATCTTCTCAAACTAAGAGATTTTCTCATCTAGGTAGGTCTTTGGAAAATATCGGCTAACAAATTCCCTCTGAAACTCCTCCCATCCTATCACAACTCTTAGCATTTTCTCCTCTTCTATGGCCCACCAGTGGCTTGCACTACCCTTCAACAAGTATATTGCATTCTTAACTTTGTCTTCTTCAGTGATGTTTAGGATTTTAAATGCCTTTTCCAGCTCAGTCAACCACATGTCAGTGTCTACTGGATCAAAAGTATCTGCATATTCAATTGCCCCAACATGTCTAAGACATTCAAATGTCTTCCTAACTCCTTGGGACTCCACATTAGAGGCGGCTTCCCTAGCTTGAGGTGCTAGCGCTCTGTCAGTAATATGTGTAATTGTGGCCATCATCTGTCTAAACATAGACTGAAACTTAGGATTGGCCATCATTGTTGAGTCTAGATGAGGCATTGTGGGCTGCTCTGGCCCTGCTTCTGGCACTCTCTCATCACGTTCTTGCCTCCCTACACCTCCTCCTAGTGCTACATAGCTACTCTCAACATGTTCTTCATGTCCTCCAGACATATCTGCATAAGCATAAACTATGATCAGATATGTTGGATACATAAGAACAGACTCAAACCTAAGTCCTATGTCCCTATAGACTCAATAAACCAAGATCTCTGATATGAACTTAATTGTGACACCTCGTCGCGCTAAATGAGATTACTCAAAACACAAAACATGATCAACTACTAATTAATCACATCGTAAAAAATGCAGGATAATTAAAACCAATTCCAACAATGTAAATAAACTCTAGAACATTTACAAAAGGTCCATCATTCCATTCCCATATATTGTAACAAGTATTTACATATGGGTCCAAAGACCTCAGTCACATCCTGCATACAAAAGATATTTCACATGTACATGCCATATATTTACAAACATTGGCACACTACCAAAATCTCATGTTGATATGAGTATATCATCTAGAAAACACATCCCATACCCGGACCTGAGAGTATAGGGACGATACTAGGACTCTACTACTAACATCTACAACTAACCAACCTTCTGAATCTATTGATCACCAGGTTGGTTCTCTTCCACAGTGCGACCTCGACTTCATTGTCAGCGACCACCTAAAAAAATGTGACGACCCACGGGTGAGACCTAGTCCCAGCGAGAGATATAACTCTCTCTAACATATATTGATTATAACATATTGATTGACAATAAATGAACTAAGAAGATACATTAATGAATAAGCAATTTAAGCAGATTGAACATGTTAAGCATACTAAGCCATTAATCAAATTAACTTGACAAGAAGTATAATTACTCAAAGTTCATATGATATCATCTTGTAAACACTGAATAGTATAAAGATAAGTTAAAGACTAATAAAAAAATGTGAGATGTATTTAACCATAGTCAGTATACTACACCACTTATATCACTTCTTTTATTACATTGCCATGAGGGATTTGAGAAATACCACTCAAGTCCCAACTGACCACTACTAAGTCAAAATAAGTGCCATACAAGATCTAGGAAGATCTGGACTCCTAAGATCTTCTCCTCCCGTAGTCAATATGGGTCCGCCACAACGACACATAAGGTCAAGCTGCTAACAACCTAGTCCATCCTTGGTACATGTCACGACACTAGTGAAAGGAGGCGGGTACGCATACCCTACCATCTGAGGTACAACCAAAGTTGTCCTCCAATCTCATCATATATATATATATATATATATATATATATATATATATATATATATATATATATATATATAAAATCACTGAGACACGACTGCATCTGTTCTCAAGATGAGGGCTAGGTATGACCACTGTCATCCTCCCTAACACTTGAAGTCAAGATGATAAGCACCCCGCATACTCATCAGTATGCACTCCGAGTATCCCTTAGGAATACTCGTTTCACTATCTGGCAATTTCTGAAACTCAGATAGATCTATGGCACAAGGCACTACATGATTAGAGTTTCACTTAATTAGTTATGCCAATTGGGTGAATTAAGGCTAAATCATACAAATGGACATTCAAACCCTAATTTTTTTTTCTAACAAGAGTATATGTATAACAACTTCAAAAGATATAAAACATTTAAGAGATATAAATCTTAATCACATTACCACATGTTATCATTCATTATAAATTGATGGACCACACTTATCATCATACTTTTACAAGATACCAATATCTTATCACAAGTTCTAGTGTTTTAACCCTTATTGGAACATAAAGAGGATTTCACATCAATCATGGCTTTAAACATGCCCAAAGGTGTTTAATACCATCACATTATTCATAGTAAGGTTATCATCATCATTCCATGCCTTAAACAAAGCTCAAAAGATCATTAGCACATATGTGTCCATAGATACTAACATGGCAAGGCACTATGATATTCAAATAGTACTACAATGTGGTTTCAACACAAGATGAGTGTAATTCATTATCACATTAATCATTCAAGAGGTCTGATTATTACCAATCAACATCATATAATTACATTAAGGTTAGGTATAACAATCTATATCACATAGGAGTTACACATCCACTTATTCTAGCGATTTATCAAATATAACTATATGATGGCAAAGGTAAGACTACAAATTAATGGTATTGAACCATCGAATTATCATCACTAGGACCCACATATAATACCATGTGATTTATTCTAAATTATTGGATGTTAAAGCATCCAATATTATTCATTGGATCAGGTTCATTGTTCAAGGTTATCAATCGAAGTATAGGTCTAACCATTAGATCAATTGAACCAAGGAACCATTGGTTCAAGGTTTAGTCAAATATACAATTACATTCTTAACTCATCATACATGGTGATGACCTAATCCACAATTAATTGTGATTATTAGGTCACCATTGGTTGTTAGATCAGTAATACATTCAGTTAACACCATCAAATATTAAGCTAATGTCATCATCGATTGATAACATCATTAGAATACTTCGTAAATGATAGTTAACCGTCTTATTGAGCCAAAACCTGACCTAAGGGGGTGACCATAGGTTGTCAACATAAATTTGACACCCTTGATCACGAACATCAGTTGCCAAGATAGCAACACCATTGCTTTTTGAATGGTATGACCATTGGTTGTGTGACAGGGAAGGAAATTGCTTGACAACCTTAATTTGAACCATCAATTGTTTTGTGCTTAGCACCATAGGTTGTTGCTATCAACCTGTACCAGATTATGTTACACCTTAGAAAGGCCATAGACATGTTTACAAGTTCATATAGAAATGGAACAAAATAGGGAACACCATAAAAATTTGTAATTCTAAACAAGCATGGTTTCTCTATGCTTGATTCAACACATTAAGGCATAAACATGAACTAACAAGCTTCTAGTAAGCAATATAAGTGAAGAATGTTATATAACTCGCCTCTATAGAGTAGGTAAGATCCCAAAAAGAAAGAATCTCAAGCAAATAGGGCAAGAAAACCTTGGATTCAGATCTGAACTTGGCCAAATAAGCACTTCTCTCCACAAGGAAGCAAAACCCTAGAAAAAGAAACAAGAAGGATAAATTTTTGAGTTGTAGAGCCACTTTCACCTTGGAACAACATGGTTCCAACATGGCGGAAGGTCTAAGGAAGGAGAAGAGCAATACAAATGGATAAGTAAGGAAGAAAACAACTTGCCTTGGTCGAAATCCCTAAAAGATGACCTTGGAAACTCTAGGTAGGGCTAGATGGAGCTCTAGGAGGCCTTCTTCTCCAATAAGAGGTTGTCTTCTACCTAAGAGCAGTTGGTTCCAAAGAAAAATAGAGTGTATTTGTTGCTCCAGGTTAGAGGAAAGAGAAAGCAAGCATAGTTTCAAATTTGGGCAAAGAAGAGGTAAATATAGCCCATGGATAAGGATAGAAGCAAGCATGAGGTGTAAAAGTAGCTTCCTCATATGTCTATGGCCTTAAATTATTAAGAATATACAAGCACACTCACAAGAAGCCCCCCCACCATAAATATTGACCTGATTAGCTTTCCTTTGTCGAATTTCCCAGCCAATCACATAATTCATTAGTTGGTAGCTACTAAAGGTAGCTCATCCATGAAGGGGTAAACCCTAAAATACCCTTGATGAAAACACCTTCAAACCATGGCTCAAAAATCTCAAGAATGATAATATAACATATAAGGAACATAATGTATGTGAAAAATTGCAAAGAAAACCCCTCAATTGGGTAAATTGTAGAAAAGTACAAAATGTACAGAAAATTGCATAACTTGCTCAAACGTTGACCAAATTGGACCAAATTTGAAGCTTAATCTTGTCTTATGATTTCAAAACATATAAAAAGGTTAGATTAGGGTTATAAGCATTCAATTATGTTAATTAATCTCATTCAACTCATTAAGAAAGTTCAGGGGCTTACAATTTTTCATGTCAAGATAAATGTGAATACATGCATGTACACGTGTCAATCAAGCGTGGACACGTGGCACCTAGTAGCTTAAAATGATGACACCTCATATACACACTTTTTCATGAACCTCAAGTATATATACCACTCCTTTAACCTATTAGTGGAATTTTTCAAATCTTACCACCCGTTGCTCTTAGATATCGTGCATAGAGTCTTGGTATCATGCATAGGTGAAGAAGTATCATGCATAGAGCCTTGGTATCGGCCATAGCAAAGAGATATCGCCCATAGCAAAGTGATATAGGACAAGTGAGGGATATTGACCACAAGTGGTGAGGTATTGTGCATAGTACTGAGAAGCTCAAGTCTTGGACCTTTGATAAGCTCATCTTCAACCTTGGGAATGTGAAGATTTGAATCTTGGAGCTTTGAAGTTGCTCTTGAGGCAGGTTATATAACTTGAAACCCAACTATGTTATTATTCACCTTCAATATTGTTGAACTTGTTGATCTATTTTTAATTTCAAATTCTTTTGGTTAATTGATGTTCCTATGAGTTCCAAAAGTTGTTAGGACTGTTGTCCATGAACTAGAACAGTAAGAACAATAGTCTAGAGGTGGGCCAACCCGATATAGGGATGAAGTACCTTAAAATCGATATGAGAAACCCAAGATGATGGGTAACATAATATAGTGATGAGTGATATCTCATGAATGATATGGGTGATACTCACTTACACCTTATACATGATATGAGGCAAAGTCCAAACCTCATGCATGATATGGTGTGAATTGTACACTCTAACCGATATAGTGTTGAAACCCGAGATGATGAAATGAAACCCTAGAAGATGGGTAACCCAATATGTTGATATGAATACACCACTTGCACGATATAGTGATGAGTTATACCTTTTGGATGATGTGAGTGAAACACACACACACATTGTGCACGATATGAGGCCAAGTCCATACCTCATGCACGATATGGTGTCAATTGTACACTCTAACCGATATAGTGTTGAAACCCGAGATGATGAAATAAAACCCTAGAAGATGGGTAACTCGATATGTTGATATGAATACACCACTTGCATGATATAGTGATGAGTTATATCTTATGGATGATGTGAGTGAAACACACACACACCTTGTGCATGATATGAGGTCAAGTATTCACATTGTACATGATATGGTGTTAGGTGTATACCCTAACCTGATATGGGTTGAAACCCTAGATAAACAAATGAAACCCGACATGCTCTTGAACCCCACACCCCTATCATTTTGTATAATGGGTTTATTGTGAAGGATTCAACTAGTTGTCTATGCTATCACTCAATACATGATAGGATTGACCCCTTGAAGGTATGGAAAGGTATGACCATAAGGGTCTAACCCGTTATCCTAACTCGATATGCTAACTCGACATGACAACCCAATATAGTGAATAGGATACACCTCATGCCCGATATGGATGCATGATATGATGATGAAGTGCACAACTTTTTCACGATATGGTATCTTTTATATACCTTATACATGATATGAGGTCAAGCACTCACCTCATACACGATATGGTACTAAGTACCTTTAACTTGAGATGACAAAACCTAAATGTTGGGCAACTCAATATGGGTGCATGATATGGTAATGGGGGATTCACTATATGATTGGTAAGATTGATACTTTGATGGGTAAGGGTATGAGGGATATGATGATGCCTAGCTCAACATACACCTAACCCAATACATGTGTTCAACTTGACATACATAATTCAACCTGATATACCTTGTAAAGGTAAGGGCAAAACACTCTTTGGAGTGATGAGTGTAACACCAAGTAATGGTGTGGCTAATACCTTGATAGGTGAAACACCTAAAGTTTTTGATAATGGTTAACCCTTTATCAACAATCCTTAACTGAGATGAGTCCATATCACTTGATGATAGTTGGGTAATTCAAGTGTGTAATTTATGGCCAATATACTACAGGATAAATGTGATGAGTTAGTGCATAAAGCATTAGGATGGGAAATACCCTAATACAAGATAAGTTGATGAACTTAAGTAAGTTAAAAGTGATGAGGGAAGTGATACACAAAGGCATTATAAATATCACATCCAACACCTCAAGGTTGATACACCTTGATGCACCTAAAATTCAATATACTTGGATGGGTAACATATGAAGTGTGTCATGACAATTGTTACATTAAGATGTAATGAGTTTGATGCACTTTGATAAGTGTAGGCTAACATACCTTGATAAAAGGTTAAGCCAAGTTAATAAAGTATGATGTAATTAATATCCTAGTGAGGATGAGAGAGAAACTCATTCTTTGTGTTGATAATCATTTAATGATAAATGATGAGAATAAATAAGTATGATTGAATACTTAGGATATAAATGTATGCTCCTAGATGTGTGACCCTATTCGTCTATAAAGGGAAACCCTAATCCTAATTATGGGAAGGATGTTTTTCTCTTATTGCATAAGCCTTGTGAGTCATGAGAAATACGTGTACAACAAGTATAATGATTATACAGTCTAATATCTTAAAAGATAGTTATTGCCTAGTCAGAGGTGACAAGATATTTAATGGGCCTTATGAGCTATGTGAAATACTTGTACAACAAGTATATTGAATACCTTGGTCTGAGGACCTAAAGGTAACAATTGCCTATTAAAGAGGTAAAAATGTTCAGTGATGAACTAAGGGTTTGAATACCCATATCTAGGAATCATGATAATGATGATGTGAAGGGATGAGAATTCCCAGTGAAGTGATAAGGGATTGAGATCCTCAGTGGTATGTATTCAAAGTATTCCAAAGGTTATAAAAGTACTACACCTTTCTTTATAGTATCTATTATAATTCATGTTTGAAACTTGGTTGATGCTAAAAGATATTGTAATGCATTTAATTAATCAAGTGGAATCTCATCATGTAGTTGCCCTAACCATAGATCCATTCAGTGTTAGAAATTGTTGATGGTGAAACGAGTTTAACTCATAGAGCATATTTTTTAATATGTGGGGGTGAAGGAAGAAATATATCCATGCATCCCGATGAAGATTCGATGTCGCACCTTCCTTATTTATTATATATCGGGATGATGTGAATCTCGTGACCAAATGAGGAATTGATGTGTAAATTCTTCTTCATTCTATGTGTATCAGGATTGAAGTATAAAATCTCCCGACTAGGTGAGGAATTGATGTATAATCTTCCTTATCCTTATAATCCAGGAAAGCTCAGTGGTCTTCTCCTGAAGAGAGTGCATGTTGTGGCTATAAATCTGTAGCAAAGATACTAGTATGCCCTGGTAAGCTAATTGTAGTTGATACAAGATGTCCTGTCAGCAGTAGACACAAGATGTCCTGCCAGTTATCTCATACTGATCGAGACAAGTGAGGTCTTGACAGCCGACTCTGCTATTGACCTTGTATGGTACCGATTCTTAATGTAGTCATTGTCGGTTTGAGTATGAGCAGTATACCTCATCTCATCAGGGCATAAGTGTGATTGTAAATATGTAATCAACCGTGTAGTGTATTTTCTTAAGGATTGAATATGGAAAACATTGGTTCATGTACACTTCATTTATACATCTTAATTGGATAGATGTTATACATGTTTATTTAGATTCCTTATAAAGTGAATAGATGATTTATTTCTCTATCATAAATGGATGTATTACTTTAAAAGAAGAAATTACTTTGTTCTACTTATAACATTGATTAATCATGCTTGTTATATAAAAGAACCTCTACTCAGTTTTATACTAGTTACCTGTGATAATAATATTGTTGGCAGAGAGTTATATCTCTTGCTGGGACAATTGTCTCACCCCGTGGGATCCACATTTTTTTAGGTGGACATGTACGATGGTGTAGAGACCATACTGTAGAGGGAGAACACCAGTAACAGGGACAACAGTAATAACTCAGGTTGAGTGTATTGTCTATCATGTCTTGTAGATAGAAGTCTTATGTGTCATATCTATACTCTCAGGTCCTTGGAATCAGTACGTAAAGGTTTTATAAACAGTCTGAGATTTGGACTTGTGTCTCAAGGTTTTATGTTGCTTCAGTATATGTTTTGACAAAGAAACTACTATATGTTATCCTCGAGACAAGATGGTACAATGTATGTACAATGTGAACCCTGGTGTATATAAAGTTTTGGTTCTTTAAGTAAGAGTGTCCTAGAAGATGTTATGTTTATGCAGAGCATAAACCCCTAACATATCATATATGTACTATAGTATGTAACTAGATTGATCTCAAAGTTATCCCTTCTAGATAAACAATCATTAATCATCTTATCAGGAGTCATGTTCTCATTTTCCCATACCATTGAATATTCTTGGATACTAGGATTCTGTTTCTTGGTATCCGTTACATGTGCTCAAAACACATCACATCATCATCGTTTACATCTCTCTATTGTTATTACCAAAGCCAAACATATCAAAGGATCTTTCTTTTATCTTGGGACATTACTTATTACACATATCTTTATCTTGTAACCAAAGTCCAAGATGAACTGATACTTTTCTAAGTATCCATCAAAAGAACACTTATAACTCATTCACATCAAGTGTCATAAGACTCACATGATTTCCATAACCCTGAAAGGAAAGAACATAAAGAAACATATTCCTCTTATCACCCCATCATCACCCAGGGATGTTTATCAAAGAGAAGAGATTATCATCTCCTCTGATTATTGCATGGACTTTCAACTGTTCATGAGTCATTTACTCTTGTTTCATCCTAGGTTCCTTGCCATCAGCATAGGAATTATAAGGATGATTATATGCCATCATTCCTTTCTTTGTTATTATCTAGTATTTTCATGAACATTTTTTTATTTTATTTATATTCACATCATGGAAAAGATATTTATTCTTCACATATTCTTTATTGAACAGGGATCATCTCCCTTGTTCCCTTTCTCTTATCACGAGGATTGTACTTTTTAATTCCTCATACACACATACTGGTTTGAGATAAACTCAGTTTCTATTTAATTATAGTTTAGGATATGATAGAAATATCCATTCCATATTTTCAGTTTCATTATGCTCTTTAGATTATCTCCAAATGACTACTTGATTAGAGTAATAAAAAAGATAGCAACCTAAGAGTATCATACTTACCTTGCCTTCAATAGATGAATACCTAGCCAGGGTATACAAGTATTGAGATTAGGTAGTATGCACCTTGTTTTATATCATATACCCTACTTTTCATATCATCCAAATCACACGACTTAATATCCATGGATTTCTCCAGGCATCTCATTTACATCTCTACCCCTTTTATATGGAAAAAAGCAATTATGAAGCATTTAAAAGAATACTAGACATAATATAAATTCTACTCCTCATCATTTCTTCCTCGTGTTCCCACAGGATAACCAAAGGGAAGTCAACAACAACAATCCTTCTTATGATTATTAGATAAAATTAAGAGAAGACATATCAGAATGAAAAAGCTCTATCTGACTGTCACCCCTCGCGGTCATCTACCACTTTAGGTTGACTCAAAATACAGATTCTAGTTGTTTCATGTTGTTGCTTCTGCCTTTTTACACTTATTGGGTTGTAACTTTCGTAAGCCCTACCAAGTCTGCCTCGGTTGTTGGGTCATTTCCTCCTTTTTTTTTGAAAAAAAGGGTTTAGTATGCTCAACATGTCCATGTCGATAACATGTATTGTCATTGTACCATGGTCTTATTGGTCTTATTACCGATGTAGAAGGTAAGTTAGGAGTTCTTACAGGTGGAAAGTTAGGACTTTTGCCTATACTTCGTGACTACTGCCCTGGTGCACTAGGCATTTATTGCACTGGTGGCACCAAAAACTTTGGCTTTTTAGAACAACTATGTAAATGCCTATAGAATTGTAGAGACCTTCCTTAATTCTCAGCTTATTGCCCCTCCTTGGGCATTTCCATAACAGATGTACTATCTGTCTATACTTATGTCAGAGTCTATTTTCTTACCATATGTTAATCCTTCCCACATTTTCCACTATTCCAACATGACTATGTCATTCATGAACCCTTTCAAAACCCAAAGTTTTAGCATTGAGGACTGGTAACCTAGGTTGTATTGCTAGTATCCAGTCCACTATATGCATCATTGTTGTCCTAACCTACCCAACAAGAGCATAAAAAGAAGGATTCTCTATCCTGGTTGGGTCAAGATGGGAATTCTTAGGCACTTGTTCTTCTCTTGTCTGATCCCTTACACCTTCTCCTGGTGCAACAACATTGCTCTTAGCAATGTGTTCCTCATGTTCTCCAGTCATTTTTAAACTTTACCCTTTCTTCTGCATAAGCAGAGTCAGTATAAGATATATTGGAGGTCACTACAACAGACAAAACACCTTAGTCCTATGTCTCTGTAGACTCAACAAACCTTAAGCTCTGATACCAAAACTTGTAGCAACTGCCGCCAAACTAACAACCAAATCATCACTAATTATGTGGAATAACCATAAGTAGCGGATTTGATAAAATCACAAAAAAATAAAACCATTTTGCAAAGAGATCTTATGCTAGGAAACTCTTAATGAAAGAACCAAAACTTTATATACATCAGGGTTCAAATTGTACATACATCGTACCATCTCATGTCAAGGATAACATATAATAGTTGCTTTGTCAAAACATACACTGAAGCAACATAAAACCTCGAGGCATACAAGCCAAAATCTCAGATTGTTTATAAAACATTTACGTACTGACTCCAAGGACCTGAGAGTATAGAGAAGACACATAGGACTTCTATCTACAAGACATGATAGACAATACACTCAACCTGAGCTATTACTACTTCCCCTACTGTTGTTGTTCGCCCTCTGCAGTACAGTCTCTACCCCCTTGTGCATGTCCACCTAAAAAAAAGTGGATCCCAAGGGGTGAGACAATTGTCCCAGCGAGAGATATAACTCTCCTCCAACAATATTATTATCACATGTACGTAGTATAAAACTGAGCAGAGGTTCTTTTATATTAACAAGCAAGATTAATCACTATTATAAGTAGAACAGAGTAATCTCTTCTCTTAAAGTAATGCAGCTATCTATGATAGAGCAATAAATCATTTGTTCACTTTACAAGGAATATAAAGAAACATGTATAACATCTATCCAATTAAGATGTATAAACGAAAAGTACATCAACCAATGTCTTCCATATTCGATCCTTAAGAAAATATTCTACACGGCTGATTACATATTTACAATCACACTTATGCCCAGAGGAGATGAGGTATACTGCTCATACTCCAACTGACCACTGCTAAGTCAAAATCAGTACCATACAAGGTCAATGGCCAAGCCTGCTGCCAAGACCTCATCCGTCTCGGTCAGTACGAGACTATTGGTAGGACATCTTGTGTCAACTACTGGCAAGACATCTTGTGTCAATTGCAATTAGCTTACCAGGGTATACTGGTATCTTCACTATAGAGCTACAACCGCAACATGCACTCTCTTCAGTGAGATTTTAGTTATCCATCCCCAGATTATAATAAATAAAGAAGATTATACATTAATTCCTCATTTAGTCGGGAGATTCTCATCAATACTGATACACACAGAATGAAGAAGAATTTACACATCAATTCCTCATTTGGTTGGGAGATTCTCATCATTCCGATATATAATAAATAAGGAAGGTGCTACATCAATTCTTCATCGGGACGTTTGGATATATTTTGTCCTTTTACCTCTACATATTCAAAAATATGCTCTCTGAGTTGAACTCGTTTCACCATTCAGCAAATTCTAACACTGAATGGATCTCTGGTTAGGGAAACTACATGATGAGATTCCACTTGATTAATTAGGTGCATTGCAATATCTTTTAGCATCAACCAAGTTTCAAACATGAATTATAACATGCTCTATAAAGAAAGGTGTAATACATTTATAACATACTTTTATAATCTTTAGAACACATTGAATGCATATCACTCGGGAGCTCAGTCCCATATCACAATATTGGGAATTCCCATCCCTTTACATTATCATCATCATGATTACTAGATCTGGGTATTTAAATCCTTAGTTCATCGCTGAACATTGTTACCTCTTATCAGGTAACTGTTACCTCTTGGTCCTTAGACCAAGGTATTCATTACACTTGTTGTATAAGTATTTCACATAGCTCACAAGGGCCATTACACATCTTGTCACCTCTCACTACGCAACAACTATCTTTTAAGATATCAGACTATATAAACATTATACTTGTTGTAAAAGTATTTATCATGGCTCACAAGGCCCATTAAAATCTATATCATATGAAACATCATAGCTCATACCTGGCTATGCCCATCATCTCATGATTCCTGCATGGTTAGCACTTCATGATAAAGATAATAGCAAGTACATAACATCATCATTCAATACAAGAGAAATACAACCTTCCCATTATTAGGGTTATAGTTTCCCATTCTAACTAATTAGGGTTTCAAGTTCTCATCATCACTATGTGATACAAGGGAAATACATACTTCTTATCTTTAGGGTTAGGGTTTCCCATTCTAACCAATTAGGGTTTTAAATTCATACTTGCACCCCTTGTTAGGGTTAGGGTTTCCTTTGTAAACCGATTAGGGTTTCAAGTGCATACCATCACCCTTTATTAGGGTTAGGGTTTCCCCTTATTAACCAATTAGTGTTTCAAATCATATCATCACCCTTCATTAGGGTTAGGGTTTTCCCCTTATTAACAAATTAAGGATTCAAGATCATATTATCAAGAATCAAACCCTAATTCATACTCCATTCACTTTAAGAGTATCAATGCATGCTTATTAACATGATTATCACACATGTTAAAGTTTCTCTCTTATCCTCATTAGGATGTTGATTGCATCATACTTTATTAAATTGTCTCAATCCTTCTCTCAAGGTACATTGGCCTACACTTAACACACTGCATTGAACTCTTTATGTCTTAATGTACTACTTGACATAACACAGTTTATGTGTTACTCCATCAAGAACATTGAATTAAGATGCTTCCATCATATCGGGTATAAAGGTGTGTACTTGACACCATATCATGCTTTCATATTGTGCTTGAGGTGTAACCTCATCACCATATCGTGCATCTATAACAAACATGAGGTATATCCTCATCACCATATCATGTATAAGGTGTATCCCCCATTACCATATTGTGCACCCATATCAGGTTGCCCAACATTTAGTTCTTTTCATCCTCACCAAGTTCTTAACTATGGTGATTCCTTGTATATGGAGGAGTTGTGAATGAGCCTTGGACTTTTGACAAGTCATCTTCAACCTTAGTAACATGAAGCTTTGGAGCTTTGAAGTTGTTCTTGAGGCGGGTTATATAACTTGAACCCAAACATGTGATTACTCACCATCTTTCTTGCTATATTTGATGATCTACTTTCAATTCTGAGATTTTATTGAAATACTTGATATATATATGAGTTCTAATAGTTTCTTATACCTATTATCCATGTACTAGAACAAGTAGAACGATGGTCTAGAGCTTGAATATGATGGTATCACCTTAAAAAGTGATATCGGGTTCAAGCACACAAGCAAGCACCTCTAACCCGATATGGTGATGCACATACACCACTAAAATGATATGGATATGAGTTTATACTTCCTTGCACAATATGGTGATGAAGTATACACCCTATGCACAATATGGTGTCAACCATACACCTCTTGCACGATATGAGGTCAACCAAAGACCCCATGTACAATATAGTTTCAAACACACACCTCTTTGCCCGATATGGTGTGAAGCACACACACCCCTCTTTGCTCGATATGGTGTGAAGCACACACACACCTCTTTGCCCGATATGGTGTGAAGTATACACATTTGTCATCTCAAGTTAGAGGTACTTAGTTCCATATCGTGTATGAGGTGAGTACTTGACCTCATATCATGCACAAGGTGTGCAATTCATCATCATATCATGCATCCATATTGGGCATGAGGTGTATGTATGGTTCACACCATATAGGGAAAAGAGGTGTGTGTGCACTTCACACCATATCAGGCAAAGAGGTGTGTGTATGCTTCACACCATATCGGGCAAAGAGGTGTATGTGTGATTCACACCATATAGGGCAAAGAGGTGTGTGTGTGCTTCACACCATATCAGGGAAAGAGGTAACTATAACCTGAGAATCATGATTCATCCAAGGTTGAAGATGACCATGGCCTTACCTTAATCTTGGTGGTCAAGCTCCCTTTTCTCCTTGAGCTACTATGCACAATATCTAAGAGGGTAAGCATGATATATCAGAGAAAGAGAGTTGTAGAGTTTGTAAACTTTCACTAGTAGGTGAAAGGAGAGGTATATATAATTGGAGTTCATGAGAGAGTGTATAATAGGTGTCATCACCATATACTACTAGGTGACACATGGCCATGTGTGGTTGACATGTGTCCATGCATGCACACATATATATCTTGACATGCAAAAGTCTTGGGGACAAATTATGCAAACTGATACAACTTTTTGCAAGGAGCATCTAACTCGTCATGGATCACCTCCTTGAGGTGCTAATCTGATATGAATACTTACAAGAAGTTAAAAAAATTATATGGGACCTCCTCTATGGCTTATTGGCCGATAGGCACTCCCATATAAGCTTTACAAATCATAACAACTCATTTTAGGGTTTCACATACAACCCTTTCTTGGTCTTTTCATTACCAAGAGTACCATCACTCAAAGATGATTCACCATGGTGTCTTCTTATTTATCTCTCCTCTAAATGATACATAGAGGGAGTAGGGACACTCTAGAGGTAATAATTTGTATATCAACCCTATATTTTGGGTAAATTACAATTTGCACCAAAATTGGTACACAAGGCACTAGCATTATTCAAACAAGCTCAAACTTGGAATTTTAGGCTTTCCACAAGCCACCACTTAGAATCATTCTCTCTCTTATGATGATAAAGAACTTAAGGCACATTAAACATGTGACATTTTGCAATATAACCCCTTATCTTGGGTAAATTGCACTTTGGTCCAAAATAAAGGAGCATTTCTCAAACAATATTCAAATAGGGCCAAACTTGAAACATAAGTGTGTCACATGATAACAAAACACCTTAGAGGATTATCTTAAATTTCTAAGAAACTTATTTAAGCCAAACAAATAGGGTTAGCCCTAAACCCATGTCAGGGATGTTACAATTATAAATCCCTAATAAGGATTTCATCCCCGAAATCCCAGGTAAAGGGAGACAGATATTATTCACTTATTACATCTTCAAGCCTTCACATATCTCCTTGATGTCATGGGGATACTATAAAACTTTATCCAGAACAAAGTTCTCCCATTAAGGATCATCATAAGATCTGTCACACATGACACATACTTAGCTATCCTTTCCATTACTGACTGTAGAGTCAACTTTGTGTCAGGTAACACTTTTCTTAGTTAGAGAAGCATGATACATACCTTATTTAACTCAGGTGTCAAACCTCACTGATTTGCCACCTTCTCAACTTACAACTTTATGTGATAAGATTCTTGATTTTGGGGAGTTTACCTTACCCCCTCACTTAGTTTAGCATTTCTCCTCCAAGGAAAGACTAGAGTTTCATTCTATCACCCATTTGGGACTACAAGTCTTATCATGCTTCTGTTGTGCCACTCTAATCTGTTGACATAATACTAAACTTACTTATGACTTGTACCAACTATCCTGCTAGCTATTTATTTTCTTATCATAAGGAGAGGCTACTTATCAAAGAAGAACTATCTCATAGGTATCTCTAGATGTTATTTGTATAAGCTACCTCAATAGGTCTAGGTAGGGATATTCTAAGGAATTATGTTTAGCTTGATAAGCTTTTCCCAATATGATTCTATAATTGTTCCTTCAATTAATACATCCTTATCGATGTCATGTTTATGTGGAGCATAAACCCCTAAAATATGATATTTGTACTATAGTATGTAACTAGATTGATCTCAAAGTTGGCACTTCTAGATAACTATGACGCCTCGATCCCCTTGCCATCTCTAATGACCCTGAAGACTAGAGAGTCAACCTTGGTAAACCACCCTTAACTTTTTATTTTCTTAAACACTTAAAATTAACTTAAAGGAAAATCTTATATCTTAGAATAACTAAAATCTTACTAAACTACGGAAGCAACTACTATTTACATTACTAAATAGGTACAATAGATTTACACAAATATATTACATTTTTCATGCAGAATATAAAGCATAACAAATAACTTAAAACTAATTTACATGTTACATTACATTCTCTCTCTACCACACCACATGACCAAGGACCGAGTGAAAGGACTAAGAGACCTCTATTCTAACTATGAACTACCTTCTAAGAGCTTGGATGATAAGATCCTTCAGCTTCCTCATGTTGATGCTGACCTAACAAATATTTCAGTAGGTTGGTGAGCTACTGGCTCAATGAATAGAATTTCACCCAACCATCATAGATAACTCATTTATGTTTTTTAAACTGAAATAAAATGCAAGAATTACTACACTGAGCAGATCTAACAATTATAATTAAATACCACAGGGAATGTAAATATTACATTTAAAGAACAACTGCTATAAAACTGTACCCAAATCTCTATTAACCTTTCTTACTTATAAGAAACTCTTTAAACCTATATGAACATATTTTAGTTATGCCCTGATCATATATAGTGTACTCTACATATGAAGACTCATAGTGATCTACAATCTCACCATACAAGACTTACCTGACACACCCGGGAATGCTAAGCCTGACTACGCATCTGGTTTGCAATAGGAAAATGGCTCTCTAGCCTCAGCACACCTATTATGTCGTAAAAACTAGACTCCTCCTCTAACCTGAGCACATAGGTGGAGAGTCAAGCCACCTATTGGCTTTAGTGTACTCTAGTGCCACTAGGATCTTTGGATGATGTTGGACACTACATTCTGTATTTTAAGGAGACTTCCACTAGGGCTTCGTCCCCCGTACCACCTGTTAGTACGTTCTGACCCCCATATATTAGACACTGCCAGGGTTAGGTCATTTCATCCCTACGACGCAGACCTCTCATAGGGAATCTACGATGTTCAGGGCTCTTAATTCTATTATTTTATTATTCTTGGAAAGCTCTTACTGTATTGTATCTTTTCCCTTACTGATACTTGACTCTGGTATCTCTATGGTACCGTGTCTATTTATTTGAAGTTTATAACACAACATGTATATCATTCTAAACTTGGCAAAGCAATATACTCAAAACACTGTAATATACTAAGAAATCAACATTTTATACCTGCAGACAGACTGAAATTCTTAAATAACAGAATACATGTCCACTTGATACTTTATACACTAGAATCATGCAATTGAACTTCTTAATATACCGATAAGAGTTAATTAATTGACATATAAGTAATCATCATTTGCACCTGTAAATTATTTGTACTTTCTTGGAAAACATGTACCTCAACCCAAATCTTGAGTTGTGCATCACATAAAATAAATAAGAGTTAATTACTTGTCATGGCAAGAATTATTAATAATAACTGAGAATTTCTAAAAATATTCTTAAGAAATGTGCCAATTTGTGAAAATACTAAATCACACACATTAACTATAACAGAGAGTGTGCAACAGATTTATATTCAGACATTGTGTGTCGTCGTCTATTTCTTTAAATCATGCAATTAGTTAATTACTAAAATCATACAGCCCGGGTTTACACCCAAACCATACAACTACTAGAAATCTGGGTCGTGTGCTAATATCTTTAACCTCTAAACTGAGCAGTTTAGGATTTGATCAATCATATAGTTTCAGTAATCCAAATCATACAAATCAGTTAATAAACTGAATCATACAAAATGTGAAGAAGCTAAACGTGAAATAAAAGTCAGGTGACGCCAATACCGCACGACACCTGGGTAACTGTTGTTACCCACAAATAACACAGATCTAACCGAAAACACCCATTTATTGGAGTTAAATCTTGCTTGGTGAGTGAGATTCTACTCATAGTGGTTTGAGATGATCGAAATCGACTGGAAACACACCCAAAGCCTGCTTCTGGGCATGTGGGGTCGTCTTCAACCTTAGGCGCCTTGGATTTGAGCATGCTACAAGCAACAACTACTATGCACCTACACAGGAAGGAGGGGGCTTGGCTAATCGTCGTCGTTCGTGGCTAGGTGGTTGTGGATTCGAGCCCTGGACTCATGGATGAACTTAAGGGCACCATTTTTGTGGTGTTTCCCGCACCAAAATGCCCCTGGCCGGCGCCGCAAGACTGGTCGGTGCTACTGCTGGACGGTGCTTGCTCAAGCAGGCCGGTCGCTGGTTGGGGGGCTGCAGATTCTTGCTTAGGCCTCAAGGCTGAGGTCAAGGGCATCGTTTTGAGGTGCTTTGTTGTAACAATAGGGCTCCTAGTTGCTGCTACATCTGTTGTGCAATTGTTGCTGCTAGGGGCGTTGCCCTAGCTAGTCAGGCTACGGTTGGGCGAGGAAGAGAGGAAGAAGAAAGGTGAAAGAAGAAGGAAGAAGCAAGGCGCCAACAACTCGACTCTATGGAGCCCTAAAATTGCCTTGCCCTATCCCTCTGCTGGCCGATTGGGCGCAACTCCTCAAGCGGTGCTTTGCACTGATCGAAAGGTAAGGGATAAGGGAAAGGGGGCTAATATTAATGGGTAAATTGTGGTTTAAACCCAAAAACTTCAAACTTTCATAACTTTCTCTCTGTAAGTCTGAATTATGCGATTTTTGTTTCATTCTTTTAAGTACTAGATTCTCTACCTTCTCAAGACATTAAAACACAATAACTAAACCATCTTATATAGGTTAAGAATCTTAGATAATTAACTTAACAATTAACACTGCAGTTAACATTAATTACATCAGATGAATCAATCTCGAATAATGATTCACATCTTAGCTTATCTTGATTAACCATGATGTTTAACAAGGTACTTAGCACTAATCAAGGTACTTCATGCTAATTGAGGTACTTACTGACTAACCTCAATGTGGGTTGTAACAATCTCCCTCCCTTATAAGAATTTTGTCCCGAAATTCCTAAAAGAGAAAAGGAAACTTGTTATGCATCTCTGACTCAAGCTCCCACATGGTTTCCTCTAGGTTGTGGTTCCTCAACAGAACTTTCACTAATGGTATCTCATGATTCTTGAGTTTCTTGATCCTCCGATCAACTATTTATACTGGTCCCTCAACATAGGACACATCTTCTTTGAGCTGTGAAGGTTTTGGGTCTACTATCTTCTCTGTACCAGGGTAACACTTCTTCAACATCAATACATGAAACACATCATGTAAATTAGCTAACTCAGATGGCAAATCCAACCTGTAGGCTTCAGGTCCAATCCTCTCAATGACAGGATATGGGCCCATAAACCTAGGAGTCAGTTTTCCTCTCTTGCCAAACCTCAACACTCCTTTCCATGGTGAAACTTTCAGATACACTTCATCACCAACCTCAAACTCAAGAGGTCTATGCCTCTTCTCAGCGTAACTTTTTTGCCTGTCATGTGCAGCTTTCAACTGTTCTCTGCTCACTGTAATCTTTTCTGTAGTAAAATCCACTATTTCTGGTCCAAGAATCTCTTTTTCACCCACCTCGTACCAACATATGGATGATCTACACTTTCTACCATACAAAGCTTCATACGGGGCCATACCAAGACTGGAATGGTAACTATTGTTGTATGCAAACTCTATAAGGCACAAGTGTTCTTCCCAACTTCCTTTGAAATGTAAGACACATGCTCTCAGCATGTCCTCAAGAGTCTGAATGGTCCTCTCTGACTGAACATCTGTCTGTGGGTGAAAAGTTGTACTAAATCTCAACTTTGTGCCTAAAGCGTGATGCAACTGGTTCCAAAACCTGGATGTGAATTTAGGATCTCTATCTGATATTATTGAAATTGGGATACCATACAACCTGACTATCTCATCCACGTATATCCTAGCCAACTTTGGGATATCAAAGGTTGACTTAACAGGAAGAAAGTGAGCAGACTTAGTTAGTGTATCCACAATTACCCATATCAAGTCACAACCTCTAGATTTCCTGGGCAACCCTACCAAAAAATCCATTGTAATATGTTCCCACTTCCACTCTGGTATAGGAAGAGATTGCAAGGTACCTGTAGGTTTCTGATGCTCAACCTTCACCTATTGGCACACACCACACCTAGCCACGTACTTAGCTACATCCTTCTTCATACCTGACCACCAGTACAACTCCTTATGATTCTTGTACATCTTAGTGTTGCCTGGATGCATAGCGTATATCGATGCATGCGCTTCCTCGAGAATCTATTTTTCAAATCACTGTCTCTAGGTACACAACATTTCATGCTGATATAACAAACCATCATTTGAAAGCCTGAACTTTGGTCTTTTTCCCCTTGTCATGTCCTGCATGATCTGCTGTAACTCATTGTCACTCTGTTGTAGTTCCTTGATCTGATCATAAAAGGTAGGCTTGACTTGCATCTGAGCAATCAAACCACTTTGTTCTGTCACTCCTAAGTCTAAGTTCAACTTCCACATCTGTACTAGCATGATTCTCCTGAAACATGCCATAGAGAATACATCAGTTGTTGAACTTGACTTCCTACTTAGGGCATCTGCTACCACATTCGCTTTTCCAAGATGATAATCTATCATCACTTCATAATCCTTGATCAATTATAACCATATCCGTTGTCTTAAATTTAGATCCTTTTGGGTGAAGATATATTTCAAGCTCTTATGATCTGTAAACACCTGACACGCCTCACCATAAAGATAGTGGCACCATGTCTTAAGATCATGAACTACTGTAGCTAACTCCAGATCATGTGTCGGGTAATTCTCCTCATTCTTCTTAAGTTGTCTAGATGCATAAGCTACTACTTTGCCTTCCTACATCAACACATAGCCTAAACCTCTCCTTAAAGCATCACAAAATACTGTGTAGCCTTTATCTGCCTCGGGTAGGATCAACCCTGGTGTTGTAGTCAATCTCTTCTTCAAGATCTAAAAATTCTTCTCACAGTTGTCTGACTAGACAAACGGTGCATCCTTTCTCGTTAAGCGTGTCAGAGGTGACGCTACAACACTGAAGTTCTGGATGAACCTCATGTAGTAACCTGCCAATCCTAAGAAGCATATGATCTCAGTAGGAGTTTTAGGTTTCTCCCACTGTAGAACAAACTTGACTTTCTTAGGGTCAACACTTACTCTATCTCCTGAAATGACATGTCTATGAAAAGACACCTCAGCTAACCAGAACACGCACTTACTAAACTTAGCATATAACGGGTGTTGTCTCAACAACTGTAATGCTATCCGCAGATGTTGCTCATTCCGCTCATCATCTCTGGAATAAATTAGAATGTCATCTATGAAAACCGCTATGAACTTATCTAAGAACGGCTTGAAAATCCAATTCATCATATCCATGAAAGCTGCTAGGGCATTAGTCAGTCCAAACGACATGACCAGAAACTCATAATGCATGTATCTTGTTCTGAAAGCCAACTTAGGAATATATGAAGCCTTTATCCTCAACTAATGATATCCAGATCTCAAGTCTATCTTAGAAAATACCATTGCTCCATGCAATTGATCAAACAAATCATCTATCATTGGCAACAGGTACTTATTCTTGATGGTGATGTTATTCAACTGTCTGTAGTCTATACATAACCTCATAGTACCATCTTTCTTTTTCACAAACAAGACTGGAGCTCCCCATGGTGAAGAACTAGTTCGAATGAAACCCTTATCCAATAACTCCTCTAACTGGATCTTCAGTTCCTTCAACTCTGCAGGTGCCATTCTGTAGGCTGGCAGCACTATAGGGTGACTACCTGGAAACACCTGGATCTCAAAGTCTATCTCTCTTTTAGGAGGTAGACCTGGCAACTCATCTAGGAAAACATCTGGGAACTCACAAACCACTGGCACATCCCATAGGCTGAATGTGCTCTTCTCTACTCTGGTATCTACTACATGTGCCAAGAACACATCACAACCTTTCTACAACATCTTATCAACTACAATGTCTGATATGATATATGTAGGCAAAACTTTCTTATCTCCAATAAAGACACAAGAAAATCCACCCTGCCCTGTTGAAAGATAGCCTCCTTCCAATAGTCGAGTTGAACTCGATACGTCTCTAGGCAATCCATACCCAAGATAACTTGAAAATAGTTAATATCTAGGGGTATAAGATTAACCACGATGGTGTAACCACCAAAGGTCAACAAACATCTGGGACAAAACTCTGTCAACACTATCGATTCACCTAACGGAACCGTCAACAACAACTCAAACAATAACTCATGGGTTAACAAGTTTAGTTCACAAGCTAAAGAATTCTATATAAACAAGTGAGTAGCACCCATATCTATCAAAACTGTAACTGAAATTCTATTAAAGAAAAGCATTTCTCCTGTAATTACTCGGGAAGAAACAATACCTTCTTGCTTTATCAGAGAGAAGAAGCATCATGAAGATCTTCCTCTCCCACAATGTCCTCATTGTCCTCCCCTTCCACTGGGTGCTCCTCCTTCTCGAGAACCTGAAGCCACTGAAGAACCCACTTCTCTAGTTGGAGCATGTCTCAGAACATTATGGTATTGTGACTGGGAACCCTGTGATGCCACTTGTTGTAACTGGGGACATTGCCTTCTAAAGTGTCCCACCTGTCTGCAGATGTGACAACCCTAAAAATATGCACCCCAACACTGGCCGGAGTGTGGATTTCCACAGATATCATGTATGGATGCATCATGTCTCTATGGTCCTGTCACTGACATTGAAGATCCCAAAGACCTAGTTGGAGGTGTCCATGTAGACTATGTATTCCATCTACCGGAATTAAGCCGTTCTCCACTTGGTGAAAACCTAGATCCTTGTCTCCCAAAATAGCCAAGTCCTCATCCTATCTTAGAAAAGAAACCACCACCTCCTCTGTATCCACCACTGCTTTGTCCCCCTCTATTAAAGTCTCCAGATCTTTTCTTACTCTCAGTTTACTTATCATCATTAACTGATTCTTCTACACATATCGCTGCTTCCACAAATTCCCCAATGTTTTCTCTGTCTCTTCGACCAATGGCTGACACGGTGTGTCTAATATCTGATCTTAATCCTTGTTGAAATCTTCTGTACTTTTCTACATCATCAGGTACAAGTTGCAGACAGAAATTTGCCAACCTTGTGAAATGTGCCTCGTATTCACCAATTGTCATACTTCCTGGTCTGATATTCTACAGTTGTCTTATCTTCTCACTCAGAAAGGTAGGTGGGTAGTACTTAAGATGGAATTCATCAACAAAATCCTTCCAAGTCAATACTATGTTCCTCCTTTTATCTTCCACTCCACGCCACCAGAGCTCTGCATCACCTTTAAGCAAATAAACAGCGTGATTGATTTGTCTTTCCTCAGACAGCTTCATCAGACGGAACACTTTCTCTATCTATCTCAGACATACCTCTACCACTATAGGGTCCGTAGTTCCAACAAACTCGGTACCTCCAAGCTTCTTAACAAGCTCATAGGATCTCATCAAATCCTTGCTGCTCGAGATAGAAGCTCGCCTCTCCATCTTATACTTTTCCTTGGTCTCAAGAAACATCCTGTACATTCTTGATGTCTCATACACATCATCTCCACCACCCTAACCCATCACCTGAGGATCAGGTCCAATGTGGCTCTTAGCTTGGTCCTCATGACCACGTCCTCTTCCTGCCATCAACAATAGTATAACATAACACTTCATGTTAGAAAATTACAGTTAGAAGGAAAACACCTAAGTCCTAATCCTATTGGTCTCTTATCATCCCCTGACCTTGACTTGGAGTAACTACGTACTCAACCTATGCTCTCATGACCTCGCTCTGATACCAAAATTGATGTGACGCCTCAATCCTCATGCCATCTCTACTGACCCCAAAGATCGGAGAGTCAACCTTGGTAAACCACCCTTAACTTTTTCTTTTCTTAATCACTTAAAATTAACTTAAAGGAAAATCTTATATCTTGGAATAACTGAAATCTTACTAAACTACGGAAGCAACTACTATTTACATTACTAAATAGGTACAATAGATTTACACAAATATATTACATTTTTCATGTGGAATATAAAGCACAATAGATAACTTAAAACTAATCTACATGTTACATTACATTCTCTCTCTACCACACCACATGCCCAAGGACCGAGGGGAAAGGACTAAGAGACCTCTATTCTAACTATGAACTACCTTCTAAGAGCTTGGATGATAAGATCCTTTTGCTTCCTCATGTTGATGCTGACCTGAAAAATATTTCAATAGGTTGGTGAGCTACTAGCTCAGTGAATAGAATTTCACCCAACCATCATTGTATAACTCATTTATGTTGATTAAACTGAAATAAAATGCAAAATTACTACACTAGGAAGATCTAGAAATTATAGTTAAATACCATAGGGAATGTAAATATTACATTTAAAGAACAACTACTATAAAACTGTACCCAAATCTTTCTTAACCTTTCTTACTTATAAGAAACTCTTTAAACCTATATGAACATATTTTAGTTATGCCCTGATCATATGCACTGTACTCTACATATAAAGACTCATAGCGAACTATGATCTCACCGTATAAGACTTAGCTGACACACCTGGGAATGCTAAGTCTGACTATGTCACTGGTTTGCAACAGGAAAATGGCTCTTTGGCCTCGACACACCTATTATGCCGTAAAAACTGGACTCCCCCTCTAACCTGAGCATAGGCGGAGAGTCAAGTCACCTGTTGGCTTTACTGTACTCTAGTCCCACCAGGATCTCTGGTTGATATTGGACACTACATTCTGTATTTTAAGGAGACTTCCACTAGGGCTTCGTCCCCCATACCACCTGTTAGTACATTCTGACCCTCGTATATTGGATACTTCCAGGGTTAGGTCGTTTCATCCCTACGACGTAGACCTCTCATAGGGAATCTAAGGTGTTTAGGGCTCTTCAGTCTATTATTTTATTATTCTTGGAAAACTCTTACTATATTGTATCTTTTCCCTTACTTATACTTGACTCTGGTATCTCTATGGTACCATGTCTATTTATTTGAAGTTTATAACACAACATGTATATCATTCTAAACTTGGCAGAGAAATATACTCAAAACACTATAATATACTGAGAAATCAACATTTTATACGTGCAGACGGACTAAAATTCTTAAATAGCAGAATACATGTCCACTTGATACCTTTATATACTAGAATCATGCAATTGATCTTCTTAATACACTGATAAGAGTTAATTACTTGACATACGAGTAATTGTCATTTGCACCTGTAAATTATTTGTACTTTCTTGGAAAACGTGCACCTCAACCCAAAGCTTGAGTTGTACATCACATAACATAATTAAGAGTCAATTACTTGTCATGGCAAGAATTATTAATAATAACTGATAATTTCTAAAAATATTCTTAAGAAACGTGCCAATTTGCAAAAATACTAAATCACACACATTAACTATAACAGAGAGCGTGCAACAGATTTATATTGAGAAATTGTGTGTCATCGTCTATTTCTTTAAATCATGCAATTAGTTAATTACTATAATCTTACAGCCTGGGTTTACACCCAAACCATACAGCTACTGGAAATTTGGGTCGTGTGTTAATGTCTTTAACCTCTAAACTGAGTATTTTAGGATTTGATCAGTCATATAGTTTCAGTAATCCAAATCATACAAATCAGTTAATAAACTGAATCATAGAAAATGTGAAGAAGAAAAATGTGAAATAAAACTCAGGTGACGCCAATACCGCACGGCACCTGGGTAACCGTTGTTACCCGCAAATAACACAGTTCTAACCGAAAAAACCCATTTATTGGAGTTAAATCTTGCTTGGTGAGTGAGATTCTACTCATAGTGGTTTGAGATGGTCGAAATCGACTGGAAACGCACCCAAAGCCTGCTTCTGGGCATCCGAGGGGTCATCTTCAACCTTGGGCACCCTGGCTTTGAGCCTGCTGCAAGCAACAACTACTACACACGTACACAGGAAGAAGGGTGCTTGGATAATCATCATTGTTCGTGGCTAGGTGGCTGCGGATTCGAGCCCTGGACTCATGGCCAACCTCAAGGGTGCCATTTTTGTGGTGTTTCCCACGCTAAAATGCCCCTCGTCGGCATCGCAAGACTGGCCGACGCTGCTGTTGGCCGACGCTTGCTCAAGCACGTCGGTCGTTGGTTGGGGGAGTTGCGGATTCATTCTTATGCCTCAAGGCTGAGGTCAAGGGCACCATTTCGAGGTGCTTTGTTGTGCTAATAGGGATCCTGGATACTGCTGCAGCTGCTGTGTGGCGACTGCTGTTAGGGGCGCCACCCTAGCTAGTCGGGCTGCGGTTGGGCGAGGAAGAGAGGAAGAAGAAAGGTGAAAAAAGAAGGAAGAAGCAAAGCACCAGCAACTCGGCTCTATGGAGACCTAAAATCACCATGCCCTCTCCCTCTATTGGACGATCGGGCACAGCTGCTCAAGCGGTGCTTTGCACCGATCGGAAGGTAAGGGATAAGGGAAAGGGGGCTAATATTAATGGGTAAATTTTGGTTTGAACCCAAAAACTTCAAACTTTCATAACTTTCTCTCTGTAAGTCTAAATTATGCGATTTTTCTTTCATTATTTTAAGAATGAGATTCTCTACCTTCTCAAGACATAAAAACACAATAACTAAACCATCTTAGCTAGTTTAATCATCTTAGGTAATTAACTTAATGATTAACACTACAGTTAACATTAATTACATCAGATGAATCAATCTTGACTAATGATTCACATCTTAGCTTATCTTGATTAACCATGATTTTGAACAAGGTACTTAGCACTAATCAAGGTACTTCATGCTAATTGAGGTACTTACTGACTAACCTCAATGTGGATTGTAACAATAACCAAACATTAATCATCTTATCAGGAGTCATTTTCTAATTTTCTCATACCATTGAAAGTCCTTGGATACTAGGATTTTGTATCTTGGTATCTGTTACATGTGCTCAAAACACATCACATCCTCATCATTTACATCTCTCTGTTGTTATTACCAAAACCAAACATATAAAAGGATCTTTCTTTTATCTTGGGACATTACTTATTACACATATCTTTATCTTAGAACCAAAGTCCAAGATGAACTGATACTTTTCTAAGTATCCATCAAAAGAACACTTCTAACTCATTCACATCAAGTTTCATAAGACTCACTTGATTTCCATGTCCCTGAAAGGAAAGAACACAAAGAAACATATTCCTCTTATCACCCCCATCATCACCCAGGGTTGTTTATCAAAGAGAATAGATTATCATCTCCTCTGATTATTGCATGAACTTTCAACTGTTCATGAGTCATTTACTCTTGTTTCATCCTAGATTCCTTGCCATTAGCATAGGAATTATAAGGATGATTACATGTCATCACTCCTTTCTTTGTTATTATCTAGTATGTTCATGAACATTTTCTGATTTTATTTATATTCACATCATGGAAAAGATCTTTATTCTTCACATATTCTTTATTGAACATGGATCATCTCACTTGTTCCCTTTCTCTTATCATGAGGATTGTACTTTTTACTTCCTCATACACACATACTAGTTTGAGATAAACTCAGTTTCTATTTCATTATAGTTTAGGATATGATAGAAATATCCATGCTATATTTTCAGTTTCATTGTGCTCTTTAGATTGTCTCCAAATGACTAGTTGATCAGAGTAATCAGAAAGATAGCAACCTAAGAGTCTCATACTTACCTTACCTTTAATAGATGAATACCTGGCCAGGGTATATAAGTACTGAGATTAGGTAGTATGCACCTTGTTTTATATCATATACCTTACTTTTTGTATCATCCAAATCACATGACTTAATATCCTAGTTTTCTCCAAGCATCTCAATTATATCTCTACCACTTTTATATGGATAAAAGCAATTATAAAGCATTTAAAAGAATATTATACATAATATAAATTTGAGTCCTCGTCATTTCTTCCCTGTGTTCCCATAGGACAATCAAAGGGAAGTCAACAACAACAATCCTTCTTATGAATATCAAACAAAATCAAGAGAAGACGTATCAGAATGAAAAAGCTCTATCTGATTGTCACCCCTCGTGGTCATCTACCACTTCAGGTTAACTCAAAATATAGAGTCTAGTTGTTTCATGGTGTTGCTTCTGCCTTTTTACACTTATTGGGTTGTAACTTTTGTAAGCCCTGCCGAGTCTGCCTCGGTTGTTGGGTCATTTCCTCCTTTCTTTTTGAATAAAAGGGTTTAGTATGCTCAATGTGTCCATATAGATAACATGTCTTGCCCTTGTACCATTGTCTTATCAGTCTTATTACTGATGTAGAAGCTAATTCAGGAGTTCTTACAGGTGGAAAGTTAGGACTTTTGCCTATACTTAGTGACTATTGCCCTAGTGCACTAGGCATTTATTGCACTTGTGGCACCAAAAACTTTGAATTTTTAGAACAACTAGGCAAATTTATCTGAATTGTAGAGACCTTTCCTTAATTCTCAGCTTATTGCCCCTCCTTGGGCATTGCCATCACAGATGTACTATCTGTCTATACTTATGGCAAAGTCTATTTTCTTCCCATATGTTAATCCATCCCACATTTTCCACTGTTCCAACATGACTATGTCATTCATGAACCCTTTCAGAACCCAAAGTATCTGCATTGAGGACTGGTAACCTAGGTTGTATTGCTAGTATCCAGTCTACTATATGCATCACTGTTTTCCTAACCTTCCCAACAAGAGCATAAAAAGTAGGATTCTCTATCCTGATTGGGTCAAGATGGGAATTCTCAGGCACTCGTTCTTCTCTTGCCTCATCCCTTACACCTTCTCCTGATGCAACAACATTGCTCTTAGCAATGTGTTCCTCATGTTCTCCAATCATTTTTAAACTTCACCCTTTCTTTTGCATATGCATAAGTCACTATAAGATATACTGGAGGATACTAGAACAGACTCAACACCTTAGTCCTATGTCTCTGTAGACTTAGCAAACCTTAAGGTCTAATACCAAAACTTATAGTGACAATCACCAAACCGATACCCAAATCATCACTAATTATGTGGAATAACCATAAGCAGCAGATTTAACAAAATCACAAAAAATTAAAACCATTTTGCAAAGAGATCCTCTTCTAAGAAACTCTTAATGAAAGAATAAAACTTTATATACATCAAGGTTCACATTGTATATTGTTAGGGCTGTCAATGGGGAGGGTATTATCCGTTTACCCTTACCCATACCCTGGAGGGTAAGGGTAAGGGTAAAGATTTTTATTACCCTTTATCCGTTTACCCGTTCCCCATTTCCCCACTATACTATAAGGGGAGGGTAAGGTATAGACATTATCCATACTCTTTTACCCTTTTACCCCCACATGATATAAAAGTTACACAAATATAAATATTCTAAAGGGGTTTGTATGTAAATGTTTAACCCTAATACTTTATTCTATCATTGGAAAATGACTTGGTGTTGTGCTTGTAATACTTTCTTGTTGAGAGCAAAACATATATATCTTGTGGAAAATGAGGTGTTGGTGAAACACTTATTTGTTATGCATACTTATGCAAAGGAAAAAAAATAATTTATGCATAAAAAATTGTTATTGTGTGAATTGACTTAACTTTACACAGAGAAACATATGGTTTTGAATTGGATATAATGTTTTATATGTTGTTATCAATACATTAGTTATAAAATTATTAAAAATCAACACACAATTTGTATAAATTTTTTTGTCAAAATTACCCGCTTACCCTTTACCCTCCCCGTTTATCGTGTGGAGAAGAGGGTAAGGGTAAGGGGAGGGTAAGGGGATTGCTGAGAAGGATAATTACCCTTACCCTTACCCGCTACCCAAAGAGGGTAAGGGTAAGGGTAAGATCTTACCCTCCCCATACCCTCCCCATTGACAAACCTACCATCTCATCTTGAGGATAACATATAAAGTTGCTTTGTCAAAACATATACTGAAGCAACATAAAACCTCGAGGCATACAAGCCAAAATCTTAGACTGTTTATAAAACCACTACGTACTGACTCCAAGGACCTGAGAGTACAGATATTACACATAGGACTTATATCTACAAGACATGATAGACAACACACTCAACCTGAGTTGTTACTATTGCCCCTACTACTGTTGTTCTCCCTCTACAGTATGGTCTCTACCCCCTCATGCATGTCCACCTAAAAAAATGTGGATCCCACAGAGTGAGACAATTTTCCCAGCGAGAGATATAACTCTCTGCCGACAATATTATTATCACAGGTACAAACTATAAAACTGAGAAGAGGTTCTTTTAAATTAATAAGAAAGATTAATCATTGTTATAAGAAGAACAAAGTAATCTCTTCTCTTAAAGTAATGTAGCTATCTATGATAGAGCAATAAATCATCTATTCACTTTACAAGGAATATAAAGAAACATGTATAACATCTATCCAATTAAGATATATAAATGAAGTGTACATCAACCAATGTCTTCCGTATTCGATCCTTAAGCAAATATTCTACACGGCTGATTACATATTTACAATCGCACTTATGCCCAGAGGAGATGAGGTATACCGCTCATACTCCAACCGACCACTACTAAGTCAAAATCAGGATCACACAAGGTCAATGGCAGAGTCAGTTGCCAAGACCTGATTTGTCTCGGTCAGTTGAGACTACTGGAAGGACATCTCATGTCAACTACTAGCAAGACATCTTGTGTCAACTACAATTAGCTTACCAGGGTATACCAGTATCTTCACTATAGAGCTACAGCCTCAACATGCACTCTCTTTAGGGAGATTTCAGTTATCCATCCCCAAATTATAATAAATAAGGAAGATTATTTTAGATTCTCATCAATCCCAATACACACAGAATGAAGAAGAATTTACACATCAATTCCCCATTTGGTCGGGAGATTCTCATCATCCTAATATATAATAAATAAGGAAGGTGCTACATCGATTCTTCATTGGGATGTATGGATATATTTCATCCTTCTACCCCCATATATTAAAAAATATGCTCTCCGAGTGGAACTCATTTCACCATTCAGCAAATTTTGACACTGAATGGATTTATGGTCAAGACAACTAAAGGATGAGATTCCACTTGATTAGTTAGGTGCATTACAGTATCTTTTAGCATCAACCAAGTTTCAAACATGAATTATAACAGGTGCTATAAAGAAAGGTGTTGAAATGACTGCCACAAAACCGATAGCTAAATCATCACTAATAATACAGAATAACCATAAATAGCAGAATAACAAAAATCACTAAAAATTAAAACCATTTTTTCAAAGAGATCCATTTCCTCGAAAACTCTTAATGAAAGAACCAAAAGTTTATATACATCAGGGTTCACATTGTACATACACTATACCATCTCATCTCAAGGTTAACATATAACAGTTGCTTTGTCAAAACATGTACTAAAGCAACATAAAACCTTGAGGCATACAAGCCAAAATCTCACTTTGTTCATAAAACCATCACACACTAAATCCAAGGACCTAGGAGTACAAAGACGACACATAGGACTTCTATCTACAAGACACAACAGACAGTACACTCAACCTAAGCTAGTATTGTTGTCCCTGCTGCTGTTGTCCTTCCTCTGCAGAATGGTCTCTACCTCCTCGTGCACGTCCACCTAAAAATTGTGGATCCCACAGGATGAGACAATTGTCCCAGTGAGAGATATAACTTTCCACCAACAATGTTATTATCATAGGTAAACAGTATAAAACTAAGCAGATGTTCTTTTATACTATTAAGAAAGGTTAATAATTGTGGATAAGTAGATTAGAACATTCTCATCTTTTAAAGCATTGCATCTGTCTATGATAGAGAAGTAAGTCATCTATTCACTTTATAAGGAATATGAAGAACATGTGTATCATTTACCCATCATATTATACCAACATCTCATGCTTATCCTATGATGATATCATCATGTTCCAGCTTTATACCAATCTTGCAAGAGTACAACCAGGTATAGGATTGTACCAATCTTATGATATTACAGCCAGGTATTGGATTGTACCAATCTTGTGATATTATAGCTAGGTATTTGATTGTACCAATCTTGTGATATTACAGCCAGGTATTGGATTGTACCAATCCTGTGATATTACAGCCATGTATTGGATTGTACCAATCCTGTGATATTACATCCAGGTATTGGATTGTACCAATCCTGTGAAATTACAGCGAGGTATTGGATTGTACCAATCCTATGATATTACAGCCAAGTATTGGATTCTACCAATCCTGTGAGATCATAGCCATGTATTGGGTTATGCCAATTCTGTGAGAATTCAACCACGTATTGGGTTATCCCAATCCTGTGAGAGTTCATCCAGGTATTGGGTTGTACCAATCTTGTGAGAGTTCAGACAGGTATTGGGTTATCCCAATCTTGTGAGAGTTCAGTCAGGTATTGGGTTGTACCAATCCTATGAGAGTTCAACCAGGTATTGGGTTGTACCAATCCTATGAGATCACAACTAGGTATTGGTCTATGCCAATCCTGTGAGATTACAGCCAGGTATTGGTCTATGCCAATCCCGTGAGATTACAACCAGGTATTAGACTGCTCCAATCCTGTGAGATCAATTTGAGAGTACAACTAGGTATTAGATTATACCAATCCTATGAGATCATGGCCATATTGCTAAGGATTTCATAGTAGTTGGAATACCTTTAAATTTCCCTTTCACTTTCATTATGGGACATCAATCCCTTCAACTCATCATTGAATACCACATCGCTTTTACTAGGCATTATAACTCAGTCGAACCATCATACATATTCACATCCTTTATGTGATACAAGTATTCCTCATGTTTCATTTTTAGCATATTCAAAACACTATAGCCTTTATTTGGCTATGACCATAATGTATGTATGACCAAGATTTCAATATTATCTTTGTAACCATTTATTATTATTATTATTATGTTACGGGGTTCCTATTTACCTGGTTTATTTTGAACATTATCATCTCTTACATCAATCTCTGGATCAACATCTTGTCACCTCTCACTAGGCAACAACTATTCACATGGCTCACAAGGCCATTAAACATCTTGTCACCTCTCACTAGGCAACAACTATTCACATGGCTCACAAGGCCATTAAACATCTTGTCACCTCTCACTAGGAAACAACTATTCACATGGCTCACAAGGCCATTAAACATCTTGTCACCTCTCACTAGGCAACAACTATTCACATGGCTCACAAGGCCATTAAACATCTTGTCACCTCTCACTAGGCAACAACTATTCACATGGCTCACAAGGCCATTAAACATCTTGTCACCTCTCACTAGGCAACAACTATTCACATGGCTCACAAGGCCATTAAACATCTTGTCACCTCTCACTAGGAAACAACTATTCACATGGCTCACAAGGCCATTATTAGGGTTAGGGTTTCCCTTTACAGATGAATAGGGTTTCAAATTCATATTATCAATCCAAACCCAAATTCATTACTCCACACATCTAGGAGCATACATTGATATCATAAGTATTCAATCATACTTATTTATTCTCATCATTTATCAATAAATGATTATCAATACAAAGTATGAGTTTCTCTCTCATCCTTACTAGGATATTGATTACATCATACTTTATTATCTTGGCTTAACCCTCTCTCAAGGTATGTTAGCCTACACTTATCAAAGTGCATTAAACTCATTACATATTAATGTAACAATTGACATGACACACTTCAGGTGTTACTCATCCAAGTATGTTGGATTTGAGGTGCATTAAGGTGTATCAACCTTGAGGTGTTGGATATAGTATTTATTATGCCTTGATGTATCACTTCCCTCATCACTTTTATCTTACTTAAGTTCATCAACTTATCTTGTATTAGGGTATTTCCCATCCTAATACTTCATGCACTAACTCATCACATTTATCATGTAGTATATTGGCCATAAGTCACACACTTGAATTACCCAACTATCATCAAGTGATATGGACTCATCTCAGTTTAAGGCATTGTTGATATAGGGTTGACCATTATCAACCACTTTAGGTGTTTCACCTATCAAGGTATTAGCTACACCATTACTTGGTGTTATACTCATCACTCCTAAGAGTGTTTTTCCCTCACCTTTACAAGGTGTATCGGGTTGAATCACGTATGTCAAGTTGAACACATGTATTGGGTTAGGTGTATATCAAGCTAGGCATCATCATATCCCTCATACCCTTACTCATAAAGGTATCAACCTTGCCAATCATATAGTGTATCACCTTCAATATACATGGGTGTAACATCCTTAACTCACTTGAAGATATTGGACACATCCTACTTTAATGTATTGGCCATCACATGTTCAAGGGTATTAACTACCTTACCACTTTTGTCATCTAGTGTATTGGGTTACCCACCATATCGTTTTAGAGATGTGTGCTCAACACCATATCATCCAAGAGGTGTGTGCTTAACCAAATATCAGTTTAGAGGTGTATTCTTTCTTACCATATCACCTTAGAGGTTTATGTGTGCTTACTATATCAGGTAAGAGGTGTATGCTTGCTTACCATATCAGGTAAGAGGTGTGTGTGTGCTTCACACCATATCGAGCAAAGAGGTGTGTGTGTGCTTCACACCATATCTAGAAAAGAGGTGTATGCTTGACCTCATATCGTCCAAGAGGTGTATACTATTACCATATCATTCAAGGAAGTATAAACTCATATCCATATCATTTTAGTGGTGTATGTACATCCCCATATCGGGTTAGAGGTGCTTGCTTGTGTGCTTGAACCCGATATCACTTTGTAAGGTGATACCATCATCTTAAAGCTCTAGATAATCGTTCTACTTATTCTAGTAAAAGGATAACAGGTCTAAGAAACTACTACAACTCATAGATATATCAAGTATTCAAGAAAATCTCGTAATTAAATTAGATCATCAAATATAGCAAGAAAGATGGTGAAAAATAACATGTTTGGGTTCAAGTTATATAACCCGCCTTAAGAACAACTTCAAAGCTCCAAGATCCAAATCTTCACGTTCCTAAGGTTGAATATGACTCATAAAAAGTCCAAGGATTGTTCACAACTCCTTCATATACAAGGAATCACCATAGTTAAGAACTTGGTGAAGAAGAAAAGAAAGAAAGATCATAACCCTAGATCCATGGTTCAATCCAAGGTTGAAGATGGTCATGGCCTCACCTTAGGGTTAATATTTGAGCTTCTTTTTTATCCTTATCACCTTGCACAATACCTCACTACTCATGCACGATATGCCCTCACTTGTGGCCAATATCCCCTTCACTTGTGGCCAATATGACTTCATTTGGCCAATATCAACTTGCTATGGCCGATATCAACATGCTATGGCTGATATCACTTGCTATAACAGATACCCAAGGCCCTATGCATGATACCACTTCACATATTCATGATAACAAGACTCTATGCACGATATCCAAGAGCAAGGAGGTGGTAGGATTCGAAAATTTTCACTAAGGGGTGAAAGGAAGTGTATATATACTTGAGGTTCATGGGAGAGAGTGTAAGAGGTGTCATCACCTTACTACTAGTAGGTGCCACATGGCCATGCATGGATTG
Organism: Alisma plantago-aquatica; assembly: GCA_963693085.1. Taxonomy (NCBI): domain Eukaryota; kingdom Viridiplantae; phylum Streptophyta; class Magnoliopsida; order Alismatales; family Alismataceae; genus Alisma; species Alisma plantago-aquatica. The sequence continues at coordinate 1,402,878,128 of OY856412.1, forward strand.
ACACATGTACTTGCATGCATTCCATATTTATCTTGCCATGAAAAATAAAAACTTGAGGATAATTCAAGGGATAAGGGTCGGCCCCCTTTGGTTATCTTCTAGGACAAGCCACTTCCACTCACATTATTATATTCACAATTCAATGCAACCTTTCCGAAGGAAAGTTGCAAGCTGATATCCATTGCTTTACTGAGGTGATTAGCTCGTTTTTGCAAAGGCAAAGAGTTAAAAACACTATATGGGGGTCTCCTCTTTGTCTCATTGGCCGATAGGGACTCCCATTTAATACTACAACCCGATACACTCAATACAAGCTCAAATTAGGGTTTCCATTCAACCCCTTTCTTGGTCTTTTCATCACCAAGAATACTACCACTCATAAATGATTCAAAAATGGTGTATAATTCATTCTATCTCATCTAAATGATACATAGAGGAAGTAGGAACACTCTAGAGGTGGTAATTTGCATATCAACCCTACATCTTGGGTAAATTACAATTTGTACCAAAATTGGTGCACAAGGTACTAGCATTATTCAAACAAGTTCAAACTTGGTATTTAAGCTTTCCACAAGCTACCAATTAGCATCATTCTCTTTCTTATAATGCTAAAACACTTAGGGATCGTTCAACATGCGACATATTGCAATATAACCCCTCATCTTGGGTAAATTGCACTTTGATCCCAAATAAAGGAACATTGCTCAAACGACATTCAATCAGGACCAAACTTGGAACATAAGTGTGTCACATGATAAAAAAATACCTTAGAGGATTATATTAATTTATAAGAAACTTACTTAGCCAAAACAAATAGTTTTACCTCATAACTCAGGTCAGGGTCATTACAAGTTATAAACCCCTAACAATGATTTCATCCCCAGAATCCCAGATGAAGAAAGACAATTGTCATTCATGCATCATATCATCAAGTATCCACATAACATCTTGATGTCATGGAGATGTCATAGAACTTTGACCAGTACAAGGTCCTTCCATTTAGAGTCATCATAGAATCTGTCAGGATACATACCCAACTGTCTTTTTCATTAATGGCTATAATGTCAATTTTGTGTCAGGTAACACTTTATTAGTTAGAGAAGTACTATTCATACTTCGAATAATTCAGGTGTCAAACCTTATTGACTTACATCTTTTATGTGATAAGATTCTTGACCTTGGGAGTCTTCCATACTCCTCACTTAGTTTAGTATTTCTCCTCCAAGGAAAAACCAGAGTTACATTCTGTCACCCACTTGGGACTACAAGTCTTAACATGTATCTACTGTGCTATCTAGTCTACTGACACAACACTAAACTTTCTTATGACTTGTACCAACTATCTTCTTAGTTGTGCACTCTCTTGTCATAAGGAGAGGCCACTTATTAAATAAGAACTTATCTCAGAGGTATCTCTAAATGTTATGTATAAGTTGCCTCAACAGATCTAGATAAGAATATTCTAAGGAATTATTTATAGCTTGGTAAGCTTTTCCCACAATGATTCTACAATTGTTCCTTCAATTAGTACATCCTTATCAATGTCATGTTTATGCAGAGCATAAACCCCTAACATATGATGTACATACTCTTTTATGTAACTTAGACTGATCTCACAGCTATCCATTCCAGGTAATCAACATAAATCATCTGATTAGGAGTTATGTTTTCACTATTTCATACCTTTAAAATTTCTTAGACACTAGACTTCTTTACCTTGGTATTAATTACATGTTTCAAAAACACATCTTATCATTTCCATCCTCTGTTGTTATTAGCAAAACCAAACATATAATATGACCTTTCTTTCATCTCAGAACATTACTTAACACACATACTTTGTCTTGGAACTAAAATCCAGGACTAGATTATACTTTTCAAAGTATCCATCTAAAGATTACTTCTTATTCATGCATATCAAGTGTCATAAGACTTACTTGATTGTCATGTTCCTAAAAGGAAATACCGCAAGGGAACATAATCCTTCTTATCACCCCATCAATATTCAGGGTTGTTTATTAAAGAAAAGAGTTTATCACCTTCGAGTATTGCATGAACTTTCAAATGTTCATGTGTCATTCAATCTTGTTTCCTCTTAGGTTCCTTTCCATTAGCATATGAATTATAAGGATGATTACATGTCATCATCCTTTAGCATTATCATCATCATTATTTCTAAATCTGGGTATTCAAACCCTTAGTTCATCATTGAACATTGTCACCTCTCATCAAGTGACTGTTACCTCAAGGTCCTTAGACCATGGTATTCATTATATTAAACATTTCCGTTTGTTTATAACTTAGATTCCTTCATATATCAATTAGGATGTGGTGGAAATATATGTGCCACATATCCTAATTCATTATGCTCTTTAGATTGTCTCAAAATGACTACTTACTCAGAGTCATCAGAAAGATAGCAATCTAAGAGTTCCATACTTATCGTGCCTTCAATAAAAGAATACATGGCTAGGGTATTCAAGAACTGAAATTAAGTAGTATGCATTTGTTTTATATTATGTTTCATCTCTTTAAATTTTAATACTTAGTATCTAAAATTTCTCTAGGTGTTTCTTTTACATCTCTTCCCTTTCTACATGAAGAGAGAAATTTTAAAACATATAAGAGAATATTATACTGAATATAGGTTCTCATCCTTATTATCTCTTCCTCATGTCCTCATAAGACTAATTAAAGGAAGCTCAACAATAACTACCTTCTTATGATTATCAGATAAAGTCAACAGAATACATATCATAATGAAAAAGATCTAACTGACTGTCACCCCTCACGGTCATCTACCACTTCAGATTGACTCAAACATAGAGTCAAGTTGTTTCATGTTGTTGCTTTTGCCTTTTTTACACTATTGGGTTGTAAATTTCATAAGCCCTGTCGAGTCTGCCTTGGTTGTTGGGTCATTTCCTCCCTTCTTTTTGAACAAAAGGGTTTAGTATGCTCAACATGTCCATATCTATAACATGTCTTGTCCTTGTACCATAGTCTTATCAGTCTCAATACTGATGTAGAAGCTAAATCAGGAGTTCTTACAGGTGGAAAGTTAGGACTTTTGCCTTTACTTAGTGGCTACTGCCCTGGTGTACTAGTCATTTATTGCACTGATGGTACCAAAAACATTGGCTTTTTAGACAACTAGGCAAATGTCTCTATAATTACAGAGACCTTTCCTTAATTCTCAGCTTATTGCCCCTCCTTAGGCATTGCCATCACAGATCAGAACCCAAAGTTTCTGCATTGAGGGATAGTAACCTAGATTGTATTACTAGTACCAAGTCCACTATATTGATCACTATTTTCCTAACATGCCCAACAAGAGCATAAAAAGTAGGATTCTCTATCCTGATTGGGTCAAGATGGGAATTCTCAAGTACTCGTTCTTCTCTTGCCTGATCCCTTGCACCTTCTCCTGGTGCAACAACATTGTTCTTAGCAATGTGTTCCTTGTATTCTCCAGTCATTTTTAAACTTCACCCTTTCTTCTACATAAGCAGAAGTCACTATAGGAAATACGGGATACTAGAACAGACTCAACACCTTAGTCCTATGTCTTTGTAGACTCAGTGAACCTTAAGCTCTGATACCAAACTTGAAATGACTGCCACCAAACCGATAATTAAATTGTCACTAATAATGTGGAATAACCATATACAGCGAATTAACAAAAATCACTAAAAATTAAAACCAATTTTGCAAAGAGATCCATTTCTTGGAAATCTCTTAATGAAAGAACCAAAACTTGATATACATCAGGGTTCACATTGTACATACACTGTATCATATCATCTCGAGGTTAACATATAATAGTTGCTTTGTCAAAACATGTACTGAAGCAACATAAAACCTCAAGGCATACAAGCCAAAATCTCAGTTTCTTCATAAAACCATGACACACTAAATCCAAGGACCTGAGAGTATAGAGACGACACATAGGACTTCTATCTACAAGACACGACATATAGTACACTCAACTTGATCTATTATTGTTGTCCCTGTTGTTGTTGTTGTCCTTCATCTACAGAACGGTATCTACCTTCTCATGCACGTCTACCTAAAAATTGTAGATCCCACAGGATGAGACAATTGTCCCACTGAGATATATAACTCTCTGCCAACAATGTTATTATCATATGTAAACAATATAAAACTGAGAAGAGGTTCTTTTATACTAATAAGCAAGGTTAATCACTGTGGATAAGTAGATTAGAACATTCTCATCTTTTAAAGCATTGCAACTGTCTATTATAGAGAAGTAAATCATCTATTCACTTTATAAGGAATATGAAGAACATGTGTATCATTTACCCATCATATTATACCAACATCTCAAGCTTATCCTATGATAATATCATCATGTTCCAGCTTTATACCAATCTTGCAAGAGTACAACCAGGTATTGTATTATACCAATCCTATGATATTACAGCCAGGTATTAGATTGTACCAATCATGTGATATTACAACCAGGTATTGGATTGTACCAATCCTGTGATATTACAGCCAGGTATTGGATTGTACCAATCCTGTGAAATTATAGCCAGGTATTGGATTGTGCCAATCCTGTGATATTACAGTCAGGTATTGTATTTTACCAATCCTATGAGATCATAGCCATGTATTGGGTTATCCCAATCCTGTGAGAGTTCATCCATGTATTGGGTTATCCATTTCCTATGAGAGTTCAGCCAGGTATTGGGTTGTACCAATCCTGTGAGAGTTCATCCAGGTATTGGGTTATCCCAATCCTATGAAAGTTCAGGCAGGTAATGGGTTGTACCAATCATGTGAGAGTTTAGCCAGGTATTGGGTTGTACCAATCATGTGAGATCACAACCATGTATTGGTCTATGCCAATCCTATGAAATTACAACCAAGTATTGGTCTATGCTAATCCTGTGAGATTACAGCCTGGTATTGGACTGTTCCAATCATGTGAGATCACTTTGAGAGTACAACCAGGTATTAGATTATACCAATCATGTGAGATAATGGCCATATTTCTAAGGATTCCATAGTAGTTGGAATACCTTTATATTTCCCTTTCACTTTCATTATGGGACATAAATCCCGTCAACTCATCACTGAATACCACATCACTTTTACTAGGCATTATACCTTAGTCGAACCATCATACACATTCACATCCTTTATGTGATACAAGTATTCCTCATGTCCTTATTTGGCTATGACCATAAGGACCATAAGGAACCATCATACATATTGAAAACACTATAGCCCTTATTTGGCTATGACCATAATGTATGTATGACCAAGATTTCAATATTATCTTTGTAACCATTTATTATTATTATTATGTTACAGGGTTCCTATTTACTTGGTTTATTTTGAACATTATCATCTCTTACATCAATCTATGGAACAACATATTGTCACCTCTCACTAGGAAACAACTATTCACATTGCTTACAAGTCCATTAAACATCTTGTCACCTCTCACTAGGAAACAACTCTTCACATGGCTCACAAGGACATTAAACATCTTGTCACCTCTCACTAGGCAACAACTATTCACATGGCCTACAAGGCCATTAAACATCTTGTCACCTCTCACAAGGAAAACTCTATTCACATGGCTCACAAGGACATTAAACATCTTGTCACCTCTCACTAGGAAAAAAATATTCACATGGCTCACAAGGCCATTAAACATCTTGTCACCTCTCACTAGGCGATAACTATTCACATGGTTCACAAGGCCATTATTAGGGTTAGGGTTTCCCTTTATAGCTGAATAGGGTTTCAAATTAATATTATCAATCCAAACCCTAATTCATTTCTCCACACATCTAGGAGCATACATTGATATCATAAGCATTCAATCATATTTATTTATTCTCATCATTTATCATTAAATGGTTATCAACACAAAGTATGAGTTTCTCTCTCATCCTTACTAGGATATTGATTACATCATACTTTATTATCTTGGATTAACCCTCTATTAAGGTATGTTAGCCTACACTTGTCAAAGTGCATTAAACTCATTACATCTTAATGTAACAATTGATATGACACGCTTCAATTGTTACTCATCCAAATATGTTGGATTTGAGGTGCATTAAGGTGTATCAACCTTTAGGTGTTAGATATAATATTTATCATGCCTTGATGTATCACTTCCCTCATTACTTTTATCTTACTTAAGTTCATCAACTTATCTTGTATTAGGGTATCTCCCATCCTAATACTTCATGCACTAACTCATCACATTTATCATGTAGTTTATTTTGGCCATAAGTCACACACTTGAATTACCCAACTATCATCAAGTGATATGGACTCATCTCGGTTTAAGGCATTGTTGATATAGGGTTGACCATTATCAACCACTTTAGGTGTTTCACCTATCAAGGTATTAGATACACCATTACTTGGTGTTATACTCATCACTCCTAAGAGTGTTTTGCCCTCACCTTTACAAGGTGTATCGGGTTGAATCATGTATGTCAAGTTGAACACATGTATTGGGTTAGGTGTATATCGAGCTAGGCATCATCATATCCCTCATACCCTTACTCATCAAGTATGCCCTCACATGTGGCCGATATCCCCTTCACTTGTGGCCAATATCACTTCATTTGGCCGATATCAACATGCTATGGCCGATATCAACATGCTATGGCTAATATCACTTGATATGGCTGATACCCAAGGCCCTATGCACGATACCACTTCACCTATGCATGATACCAAGACTCTATGCACGATATCTAAGATCAAGGAGGTGGTAGGATTCGAAAATTGTCACTAAGGGGTGAAAGAAAGGGTATATATACTTGAGGTTCATGGGAGAGAGTGTAAGAGGTGTCATCACCTTAGTACTAGTAGGTGCCACATGGCCATGCATGGATTGACACATGTACTTGCATGCATTACATATTTATATTTCCATGAAAAATAAAAACTTTTAGGATAATGCAAGGGATAAGGGTCGCCCCCCTTTGGTTATCTTATAGGACAAGCCACTTCCACTCACATTATTATATTCACAATTCTATGCAACCTTTCCCAAGGAAAGTTGCAAGCCGATATCCATTGCTTTATTGAGGTGATTAGTTCGTTTTTGCAAAGGCAAAGAGTTAAAAACATGATATGGGGGTCTCCTCTTTGGCGCCTTGGCCGATAGGGACTCCCATTTAACACTACAACCCGATACACTCAATACAAGCTCAAATTAGGGTTTCCATTCAACCCCTTTCTTGGACTTTTCATCACCAAGAATACTACCACTCATAAATGATTCATACATGGTGTCTCATTCATTATCTCTCCTCGAAATAATAAATAGAGGAAGTAGGAACACTCTAGAGGTGGTTATTGGCATATCAACCCTACATCTTGGGTAAATTACAAATTGTACCAAAATTGGTGCACAAGGTACTAGCATTATTCAAACAAGTTCAAACTTGGTATTTAGGATTTCCAAAAACCACCACTTAGCATCATTGTCTTTCTTATAATGCTAAAACACTTAGGGCCCGTTCAACATGTGACATATTACAATGTAACCCCTCATCTTGGGTTAATTGCACTTTGGTCTAAAACAAAGGAACATTGCTCAAACGACATTCAATCAGGACCAAACTTGGAACATAAGTGTGTCACATGATAACAAAACACCTTAGAGGATTATATTAAATTTCTAAGCAACTTACTTAGCCAAAACAAATAGGGTTACCTCATAACCCAGGTCAGGGTCATTACAGGTGTAATACATTTATCACATACTTTTATAATCTTTGGAACATATCAAATGCATATCACTTGGGATCTCAGTCCTTTATCACAATACTAGGAATTATCATCCCTTAACATTATCATCATCATGATTACTAGATCTGGGTATTCAAATCCTTAGTTCATCACTGAACATTGTTACCTCTTATCAGGTAACTATTACCTCTAGGTCCTCAGACCAAGGTATTCATTACACTTGTTGTACAAGCATTTCACATAGCTCACAAGGGCCATTAAACATCTTGTCACCTCTCACTAGGCAACAATTATCTTTTAAGATATCAGACGATATAAACATTATACTTGTTGTACAAGTATTTCTCATGGCTCATAAGGCCCATTAAAATCTGTATCATATGAAACATCATAGCTCATACCTGGATATGCTCATCATCTCATGATTCCTGCATGGTTAGTACTTCAAGATAAAGACAATAGCAAGTACATTACATCATCATGCAATACAAGAGAAATACAACCTTCCCATTATTAGGGTTATGATTTCCCATTCTAACCGATTAGGGTTTCAAGTTCACATCATCACTATGTGATACAAGGGCAATGCATCCTTCCCACCATTAGGGTTAGGGTTTCCCATGCTAACCGATTAGGGTTTCCAATTCATACCTTCACCCTTTATTAGGGTTAGGGTTTCCTTTGTAAACTGATTAGGGTTTCAAGTGCATACCATCACCCTTTATTAGGGTTAGGGTTACCCCTTATTAACCAATTAGTGTTTCAAATCATATCATCACCATTCATTAGGGTCAGGGTTTTCCCGTTATTAACAAATTATGGATTCAAGATCATATTATCAATAATCAAACCCTAATTCATACTCCATTCACTTTAGGAGTATCAATGCATGCTTATTAACATGATTATCACACATGTAAAAGTTTCTCTCTTATCCTCATTAGGATGTTGATCGCATCATACTTTATTAAATTGGCTCAATCCTTCTCTCAAGGTACATTGGCCTACACTTAACACACTACATTAAACTCTTTATGTCTTAATGTACTACTTGACATTACACAATTTATGTGTTACTCCATGAAGAACATTGAATCGAGATGCTCCCATCATATTGGGTATAAAGGTGTGTACTTGACACCATATCATGCTTTCATATTGTGCTTGAGGTGTAACCTCATCACTATATCATGCATCTATATCGGACATGAGGTATATCCTCATCGCCATATCGTGTATAAGGTGTATCCCCCATTACCATATCACGCACCCATATCAGGTTGCCCAACATTTAGGGTTTGTCATCTCAAGTTAGAGGTACTTAGTTCCATAACATGTATGAGGTGAGTACTTGACCTCATATCATGCACATGATGTGCACTTCAACATCATATCATGCATCCATATTGGGCATGAGGTGTATGTATGCTTCACACCATGTCGGGCAAAGAGGTGTGTGTGTGCTTCACCATATCAGGCAAATAGGCATGTGTGTGCTTCACACCATATCGAGCAAAGAGGTGTGTGTATGCTTCACACTAGATCGAGCAAAGAGGTGTGTGTGTGCTTCACGCCATAACGGGCAAAGAGGTGTGTGTGTGCTTCAAACCATATCGGGCAAAGAGGTGTGTGCGAGCTTCACACCATATCGGGCAAAGAGGTGTGTGTGTGTGCTTCACACCATATCGGGCAAAGAGATGTGTGTGTGTTTCACACCATATCGGGCAAAGAGGTGTGTGTGTGCTTCACTCCATATCGGTCAAAGAGGTGTTTGTTTGACACTATATCATGCATAGGGTCTTTGCTTGACCTCATATCGTGCAAGAGGTGTATGGTTGACACCATATCGTGTGTAGGGTGTATACTTCATCACCATATCGTGCAAGGAAGTATAAACTCATATCGATATCATTTTAGTGGTGTATGTGCATTACCATATCGGGTTAGAGGTGCTTGCTTGTGTGCTTGAACCCGATATCACTTTGTAAGGTGATATCATCATCTTCAAGCTCTAGACCATTGTTATACTTGTTCTAGTACATGGATAACAAGTCAAAGAAACTATTAGAACTCATAGATATATAAATTATTTCAAGAAAATCTCAGAATTGAAAGTAGATCATCAAATATAGCAAGAAACTTGGTGAGTAATAACATGTTTGGGTTCAAGTTCTATAACCCACCTCAAGAACAACTTCAAAGCTCCAAGATCCAAAGATTCACATTCCTAAGGTTGAAGATGACTTGTCAAAAGTCCAAGGCTCGTTCACAACTCCTCCATACACAAGGAATCACTATAGTTAAGAACTTGGTGAGGAAGAAAAGAAAGGAATAACTATAACCCAAGAATCATGCTTAGTTCTCGAGATCCCTAAAGCTTAGTTCTTGAGATGACCATTGCCTTACCTTAAGGTTAGTTCTCAAGATCCCTTTGCTTCTTGAGCTACTATGCACAATATCTAAGAGGGTATGCATGATATCTCAGAGAAAGATAGTTATAGGGTTCATAAACTTTCACCAGTAGGTGAAAGGAGAGGTATATATGATTGGAGTTCATGAGAGAGAGTGTATAAGAGGTGTCATCACCATATAATACTAGGTGACATATGGCCATGCATGGTTGACACATGTCTATGCATGCAAAACTATATATCTTGACATGCAAAAATCTTGGGGATAATGTAGAGATAAGATTTCGGCCATTAGTTATCTTATTTGTGAAGATATCTCATCTTTATCTCATAAAATTATGCAAACTGATACAACTTTTTGCAAGAAGAATCTAACTCATCATGGATCACCTCCTTGAGGTGCTAATCCGATATGAATACTTCCAAGAAGTTAACAAAATGATATGTAACCTCCTCTATGGCTTCTTGGCCAATAGGCACTCCCATATAAGCTTTACAATTCATAACAACTCATTTTAGGGTTTCACATACAACCCTTTCTTGGTATTTTCATTACCAAGAGTACCATCACTAAAAAATGATTCACCATGGTGTCTCCTTCTTTCTTTCTCCTATAAATGATACATAGAGGGAGTAGGGACACTCTAGAGGTAATAATTTGCATATCAACCCTATATTTTGGGTAAATTACAAATTGCACCAAAATTGGTACACAAGGCACTAGCATTATTCAAACAAGCTCAAACTTAGAATTTAAGGCTTTCCACAAGCCACCAATTAGCATCATTCTCTTTATTATTATTCTAAAGCAATTAAGTCACGTTCAACATATGAAATTTTGCAATATAACCCCTTATCTTGGGTAAATTGACTTTGGTCCAAAACAAAGGAACATTGCTCAAACAATATTCAAACAGGATCAAACTTGAAACATAAGGGTGTCACATGATAACAAAACACCTTATAGGATTATCTTAAATTTCTAAGCAACTTATTTAATCCAAAGAAATAGGGTTAGCCATAAACCTAGGTTAGGGATGTTACATAAACCCTAAATTAAGATAGCATCATCTAGCAACTTATGATCACGTTTTAGAGATGAATTAGTAACATGCAACAATAGAAGGGGGGAAAGTTATATAACCCGTCTTGAGATAAAAATCAACTAAAAAAGCCAAGAATCTCTGAGAGAGAGAGAAGAAATGCCAAGGTTGGATCAACTCCAACTCCAAGCATGATCACCTCAAGAGAAGAAGAGCAAACCATGGTTAAAGAAAACCCAAAGAGAAGAGGGTACAAACCCTAGATCGAAAAAGGAGGGGGAAAGAGGAGATATTTATTTCACTCAGGTACAACTATGGAGAACCATGGATTTGACCTCTGTTGGAGAGAATTTCCTCAAGAAAGCCACCATGGAGAACTAAAATATGGATGAGAGAAGAAATAAAGAGATAGGGTTCAAGAAAAATGAGATAAAGGAGATAAACCACTTACCAAGATCAAGGGTCACTAAGAAACACCACAAGGGAGATGATCAAACCCTAGATCACAACATGCAAAGGTTCAACTACCTTCTTCAAGCTCTGGCACCTCTACTTGCACCACCAATCTCAAGGGTCGACCTCAAGCAAGAAGAGGAAAGAAGAGAGCTAAAAGGGTTTCTTGCATGTGAAAGAAGGGGTATAAATAGCCAAGGGTAGGAGAGAGGTAGAGGGATATGAGGTTCCAAGATGTTATAGCCTCTAAGGACACTTGTCCCTCAAACACCTCATCCATGCAAGAACTCAAGGTATACATGCATCAAAGGGTGATATAAATAAGGCTTGGTAGCGACCACTAGGTCCACTACCCTTTGGTTGAAGCAAACATCACCATGGTAGAGACCATGGTTCAAGATCAAATGGTCACTACAAACTAACCAAAACAAGGTGCATCGATTGCTAAAACACATCTGAGGAAAACACCCTTCGGTCTCAACACATCAAGAATCATAAAGCACATCAGTCTCTACAAGGATCAACATCCACATGGTCAATACTACCCTCAAATCAAGCATCCCTAAAACCCTAGCTCAACACACATGATGCCGCCTCATCAACCAAGGTCCAACAAGGTGCCCCTAAGCATCATTCTCTCTCTCATGATGCTAAAGCACAAGAGGCACATCCAACATGTGAAAATTTTCAAGATAAAAGATTAATATGGGTAAATTTTAACTTGGTCTAAAACATGAACACATAAAGCATAACTAGCTCAAACATCAACCAAACTTGATCAAATAGAAAACATAAGCGTGTCACATGTTATTAAGGCATCTCAAGAGATTATATTAAGGTTTAAGCATCTTATTAAGAAAATCAAGCAAGATCAAGCACTAAGATAGGTTAGGGGTCTTACATATACACTAGCTAAGGGTGGGCGACTCCAAATTAAAGTTTTTATATTCCTCACTCAAAATGAGAAGGTAGAAAAATTGTGTTAGTAGTGTAGTCATTAATGATTCTCCTTGCAATGATATTATTGTTGGTTATGTATGCCCAAAGAGCAAATCATGGGATGATTGTAATGGCATATCATGTAAAAGCGATTTGATTATTAATAAAAGGCCAAATTTTAGTTTATTTTGTTTGTTCAGTTATGAGATAATGAAATAACATAATAAATATCTAGAGAGTAATATTACTCAATGACGTATGTCTTCAGGCTGAGGACCTGAGAAATGATATCATACAGATGTTAAGAGCACACATATATTCTCATTATGTCGATGATCTATTGTTATTGTGGAAGGTTGATAGAAAATAATAACACCTAAGATCAGAGTGTGAGTTGGTTAATGACCGAGTCTCATTGGTCATGATATGGTGATATCAAACCAATCACATAGATACATGTTAGAGAATAGTGTATCAAACAGACCCATCGTGAGACTGACACATGGAAGCCATCCTTATGGAATTCATAGTCAGCTCTCATAGTGATGGTGACGGTTTTGGTTCTTAGACCTGAAATCACTGTACGAAGCACATGTCATGGGGTACACTTTGACATCATAAAACACAGTCTTGAAACATGGGTTGTTGTAACTGTGATGATTGGGTGGATTTAACACATGGGGATCGACTATGAGTGATAGACATGTGATTTGTCACTCCTACTGGAGTGTGATGTTCTAGGCCTCTTGATAAGCGAGACTGAGAAAAGCATGGCCATACACATATGAGTCAATATGTGATATTGAGCTTACATATATCTCAGACAATCTGCCCTTGGTTCAAGAAAAAAGATTGAATAATAATGAGAGTGACTGCTCCATTCCTCTAGTTCGATCTAGACATCAGTGACAAAGTAACTATACAAACACTACAACACCATACACATATTGTAGATTGAAGTTGTTCCCCAAATTTTCCATTTACTTGGGTAGCAATGATGTGCGACAAGGCATCACTCTTTTCTTGTGATGTCATAAGTTTTTATGGACACTCATTGCCAACGTAATATGGTACCTATAGGGTCACAAACATAGGTCTTGACATAGAATATGAGTTTATATCTCAAATGATAGTTGAATTAAGTGCTAAAGTGTTTAGGCATTTGATTCAAGCAACAAACAGGCAGACAACACTGCCAAATGCCCATCTCAAGTGTTGAGACGGCCGTCTAGAGTGCCAAATGATCATCTCAAGTGTTGAGATAGGCGTCTGGGTGTCATGCATGGTTGTGAGTTGAAATTGGCAATGGAATGAACCAACCCGACCATACAGGCTCAACTTGAATCACGAGATGACCATCTGGGTAAACTCAGATGGCCGTCTCACATGGTTGATATGGTTTAGTTGGGTCGGGGAAGATTCTAGTCGTTTCCCTATTCATTTTGTTTGAGCAATAATTGTTGTACCAGGAAATCAATGTCTAACATTGATGGAAATTGATTTTCCAAATTCATGCACAGTTAGAAACTGTAAAAAGACCAGCTCGCAGTGCAAGACGACTATCTCACATGCCAAACAACCATCTGGCTTTGTCAAATAGCCATTTCAGCTGTCGCATGTTGTGCAATTTTCAGAATTGTTGCAAAAATTTGAGTTCTCCTAGTCCTTTCCACTCCCGCACATTAATCTCATATGTGATAGCAACTGGGAACCTAGACCCTGCCTCTACTATAAATAAAGGGGTAATGGGGGCTTCCCAGAACACAACACAGAAAACTGAGAATGGAACTGACAACTATTATCCTCTCTGGTTGTGGTAACCATTAGAGCCCAGGTAAGTCCTCCCCGACAAGGGAGGGATAGCCATAGGAGAGAACAACTAAGAGTTGTCATTGTGGGAGAGCAAGGTAGTGACTAGTTGATGGAGCTAGGACTTACACCAAAATATTTTCAGTCTTCCAATGGGAGTCCCAGAATTCTATCACCAAAAACCCTAGAGAGGATTGATGTCTTCCCTAGGTTTACCTAGAACTGGTGCTTAGATAACAACTCCAACCCCATAAGAGTATGGAAGCCTTATCATAGTACAGATTTAGGATCGAACCCAAAAGACAACGGTCTTGTTGCAAGCAACAAGATGGAAAACGTAAAACACTTCACTTAGTTATTTTACTAATTGGCACTTATATCAAAAAGTTGGATTTTGATTGGTTTTTAGATTAAAGCATGAAAAGTAAATAAAGCAAGTAAAACTAAGATTTAACAAATGATGATGAATCACTGGGGTTAAGCAGGTATTTACCACCGCTACACATGCATTGTATATGTACTAAGCAAGCAAGACTTATAAGCTAGATGCATGGATGTTCCACAAGACCGATGCCTTATAAGACAAGAGCGATGCATTGCATCCAAGGATGTTCCACAAGACCGATGCCTCGTAAGACAAGAGCGATGCATTGCATCCTTCAATGTTCCACAAGACCGATGCCTTATAAGACAAGAGCAATGCATCGCATCCTTCAAGGGTTAAGTAGCTCTCATTCGGTACATTTCTACATGTCAATGAAGATATGTAGTCTTCCAAAGAGAGAATCTTACTCAACCTCATGAAACGTGCATCTAAAACTAACAAGCGAGCGATAGTTATCAAATCAAATAGCATCTTTGTAGGCCTAGTCTCCTATTCGGATAACCTAGCTACGAGAAGTGCGGGAATGTTGCAACGCCAGCCATTCCCGATCAAATGGTCACATGCTTTACATCATTCCCCTCGCAAAGCGTGTTCCTCGACTTACCAAGGTTACTTCCATACAGATGGAAGTGCAACGAATGATAGTGAGTTTACTCCACTCTTTGAGATACACTCCTAGACACCGAATCGGATGCGTGGTGGATACACACACCAGAAACCAACACTAAATCGGTATTCGAGTCTCGAGAGCGGTCGTAGAAAAACCACAACAAAAGACAATAGATGCATACAAGAACGTGGCCATCATTCAAGCATGTATGGAACGATTTAGTATTAAAACGAAAGGATAACATCTTTTTAGTACAAAGTACAAGACATGGGCAGTGGGGCTAGTCCCCGCGCCCCAGTGGATGGAACTACTCGCTCCTCATAGAGGGAGCAACAAAGGAGGAGGCAAGAAGAGATAGAAAGAACATCATCTCCACTGAGGAGAGAAGCTTGAACCCTTGGTGGAGAGAGCAACGATCTTCACCCTTCGTGGCTTGCTTGACGACGGATCTTCTCCTCTCACCTTCTTTGTTGATGAGAGAGAAGGTAGCTTTGTAATGGAACATGAGTCTCAGACCGGCAGCCTCAGGCGGTGGATGGAGTTGTTCTGGTACTAGAGAGGCAGCCTCTGGACGTCTGGACTCCCCTCAGGGATGGCCCTTGAGGTCTTATTTATAGGCCTTGAGTGAGGTCAAACGGTCTGGAGACCGTTTGGGTTCAAACGGTCTTGAGACCATTTGGCGTCAAACGGTCTTGGGACCGTTTGAACTCCATGCGGTCTTGGGACCGTTTGAACTCCATGCGATCTTGGGACCGTTTGGCTTCATGCGGTCTCGGGACCGTTTGGCTTCATGCGGTCTCGGGACCGTTTGAACTCTATGCGGTCTTGGGACCGTTTGAACTCCATGCGGTCTTGGGACCGTTTGGCTCCATGCGGTCTCGGGACCGTTTGGATTCCATGCGGTCTTGGAACCGTTTGAACTCCATGCGGTCTTGGGACCGTTTGGCTTCATGCGGTCTCGGGACCGTTTGAACTCCATGCGGTCTTGGGACCGTTTGGCTTCATGCGGTCTCGGGACCGTTTGAACTCCATGCGGTCTTGGGACCATTTGGCTTCATGCGGTCTCGGGACCGTTTGAACTCCATGCGGTCTTGGGACCGTTTGGCTTCACTCGGCCTTGAGGTTGGTTTATTCTTTTATGATTTTTTTGTGCTTTTTCTGCAAGTGTAAAAGGAAAAAGTTAGTTTGATGATGTATTTACAAAAAGGGGTAAAATTAGGTTTATGTACCGTATAAATGTAAAAAGAGTATGGAAAACTAAAGAAAAAGACTAAGATAAACTACTAAAATAGGAGGTTATCACCCCCCCTAACTTAGAGTCTAGCTTGTCCTCAAGTTAGATAGAGCTGAGACATGAAATGGCGAGGCGATCTTAAATAGGGTTTCCATACTCTTACTTCAATTCTTGACCTGAGTTCCCCAGGGGTCATATCGAGGCTTATTGCATGCCTTGATTCTTTTATATTTCGAGAGTTGCTTGGATCTCAGGGTTTTTCCGTATCTCAAAATTTGCCTTGGGACCACATTTATTTTGTGCATGTCGTTGACTCTAATCAGCTTTATACCTCTCTGGAAACCTACTGGAAGCTAGAGAGGGTATGAGGGTTGGCTAAAGGCTTTAAAGTGTAGCTCCCCTTCGAGTGGGGGAGGGGCTGTCTATGCTTTTTAGGATCTCACTACCGGGCACGACACATCTGCCTTTATGAGGGCAGCTGAATGTACCGGCCGGGCAAGTCCTTTATGAGCCTTTTCATATACTTGGAACTTTTAGGGTTTCACTACCGGACGCGACACATCTGCCTTTGTGAGGGCAGCGGAATGTGCCGGCCGGGTGAGCCCTTTATCAGTTCTTCATATAGGTCCTTATGCGTGGCACAACTCTCATGATTTTATTCGTCTCTCTGGCTTTTATTCAAAAACTCACAGGCTTGGGTTTTGGAATGAGGATTTATTTTGGGCGGCCAAGCCTCTTTTATTTTGAAGAGAGGAAAGCTGTTCTTAAAGTTTTTCAGCATGCACTTATTTGGTTTGTGGTCCACTTGCAGAACTTTTTGATTTGGAAGTTGCCTAATTTCCCTCTCATCCTCGAGATCTCGGCTTATTTCTGCCCTGATTTTGACCTGTGGAGAGTCAGATAAAGAATTGAAGCAAAAATACGGGATCCATAGTAGGTGGAAATTGATAAATTGCCATTTGATGTCTGAGTGCTATTTACTTGCAGAGACTAACATGATTCTAGGGTTAGTTGAGGTGACTATTTTTGAAAAAGAATTGTGAAAAGAATTAAGACTTAAAGAATTGTAAAAAAAAATTAAGAATGAAGAAATGTATGGAAAAAGGAAGTATAGAAGTTGATACCTAGCCCTTGTCTAATGTATCCCCCCCCTAACTTATCACACACTCTGTCCCCAGAGTGGCAAAGTGATAGGTTGAGAAATCATTAGAACAAGGGCTGCAGGTTAAGGTAGATTTTCGTTTGCCCCTGGAGAACGGAGTAGTGTAGATGTGAACTGCCCACGTAAGGCGTGGTAGTCCACGTCAGTCATTTCCTCCACTGGTCTTTGGAGAACGATTATGGTGTACATCCAGTAGAGGACGTGGAAGCCGCAGTCGTTGGATTGTCGTATTTGCTGGGGGCATTTGTGGCAGAAGGCGGGGCGATTGAAGTGTTCCTTGCTATATGCCTTAGTGTGCTGACTCAGAAGCTCTATTTATTTCGCAGCGCACTCTTTTGCCGTTTCTTCTGTTGGCGTCTTGGGCGTTACGACGTAGTGTCATTGTCGGGCATTGAACTGGCTGTCGGAACTGTTGTATATTGTAGTTGTTCCGGCTTGGAGGTTAGTTGCCAGAAGAATCCAGTGCTCTTGATGCAGGATTGGTAACATGATGAACTTCGGCGTTGTATGTTGGAGATATGCGATCAACGCTTCCGTTGTGCCGAAGTTTTTGAGTTTGAGTAGATCATCCTTCATGTATGGGGACGCCATGTATGTATCTGGATTATGTTGGCCAATCTGAGACTGGTAAGCTATCATGAGACTGACAGAAAGTTTCCCCTTATCTTGCAAAGTCTCTCGCAGTGAATCGGCCATCACGATAATGTCTTGAGACATGAATACTATGCCATCTTTTTCTGCGGAGAGATTCGCCATGATGATGCACATTTCAAGGTCGGTGAGACCTTTGCAAGAATCGCGATCAAAATCAGGAAAAGTTGGTTTAGTGGTGTAAGCAGGATCGTTCTTGTTGGTATCTTCTTCTGGCGACTTGTGTTGTTCAGACTCTTTCAGAATTTGGCGGAAGGGTCGCCGTTGTCGACGTTGTACAGCTGAATAGAGATACCTTGGAACATCATCTGGTGACATAGTCGGATCGTTGAAATATCTTCTGTCACAGATGAGCTCCATGGCGTAGCGTCCTCGTAACGAATGGAAGTCTTCAGCTGCCAAATCGGTGAAAGGAATTTCTTGATTCAGCGCTTGGATATGTCGGATGGTGAAGAAAGCGCTGTCCCCAGATCCCGTGGTGGCTTGAACTGGAGGGTTAATGATTCTGAACCAGGGTTGGCTCCAGTCTTGACGAAGAGAAGGGCGTACAGCCCAGATTACTTTGAGCAGCCGGAAGGGTATACACCGGGCTTCACCTGCTGCGTCTCCGACGAAGTTTATTATGCCGGCTGGTAGCTCGGCGTTATTGAAGTTGTAAACTTTAGCGTCCCTTGCTTCGGTATCCACTATCATAAAAAGCCAGTGGTCCGAGACTTGGAATGGCATTGTGATATAGCGTGCCCGACGCGCTAAACCGGCACGCAGCCGCTCAATCGACCGTGCACGCAAGCTTTTGTGTAAAAGGCCAAAAGACAATGCGGGTGAAGCGTTGAAGGCTGGTTGTATCCGCTGTTTACTTCTATAGATTTCTATACAGTTGGCGATGAGGACACAGAAGATTGGCATTGGCATCGTAGACCGGGGTCGGAGGATGCAACGAAAATTTTCACGTGTCAACGTAGGCCTGGTTTTTGTATTATTGTAAACTATGTCGTCCCCTGCTTTTGCATCGTCTACTATAGTGTTCAGGATGAAGATGTCCTGAGCATCTAAAGTAGAGATGGCTGTCGTATCAAGATCATGCATTTTTTGTGGGAGAGGAGGTGGCGGGGGGAGGCCTTGTGGTGGAGGGGAGGCGTGCTGTTCGGGGGCCTCTTCATGGCCTTTGAGGTTGTCGTCTAGATCGGAGGCGGAGTCAAGATCTGCGTCAGTATCTAGACTCACTCGGTCTGCCTCGTCTAGGTAAGGGGGAGAAGGTGTTGAGGAGGGGGGAGAAGTTTTTGGCGAGGTAGCGCTGGCTCCTAGTATGCATTGTTGGAGCTCAGCGAAGGCCGCATCCTTGGCAGCTTCCCCCATTGACCCCATAGCGGAGTAATCAAAGAATTGGTCCCCGTAAGAGATGTTTACGTTGTCATGCTGTGGGGACTTGGGGTGGTAGTCACTTTCCTGGTGACCTTTATCAGACCCTTTATGGGAGGGTCCTGCTGCGTTCCCGGGGTCTTCACCGTCATCGTGCTTGTCTCCTGAAGATGTGTCTTTATTGGAGTCAGCAGATGAATCGGATTCGTCTTCTTTTTCATCATCATCGTCGTTGTCGGCCGCAGCTTCGTCGGTTGTCTTCTTGTTAGTCGACTTTTTGCACCGCCGGTGAGTGGCTTGTAGCTCATCGAAAGCCACTTGCAGATGTTCGTGTTTCTCGAGCAGTGCGTCGTGGGCTTCTTTGAGGTCTGTGTATCTGCCCTCGGCGGAGAGGAGGCGTGCTGTCAGATCTGTGACTTGGGCACGTAGTTGTTGTGTTTCATTGATATTAGCTTCCTCTTGATGATGATGGAGCTGCGTAATTGTGTCGTCGATGGTGGCCAGGCGCGTGTTTAGCTCTTCTTGATTCTGCTCAAGCTTGCGGAGATTCTCTTGCAGAGGGTGAGTCTGGTTAGAGATCTCATCGAATTTTCTTGTCGTAGCTTCTTGCTGGCGCGTTGCCCCAAGGATCAGGTCTGGCAGGTTGTTAGTGTGGCTGTTGATAAGCTCAACTTGCCTAGCCACTTCATCTTGTCGTTGCTGGAAGCCTTGTAGGACGATAGGAAGAGCTCGATGTTGGTTGTCGATCCTGGTTACCTATTTAGATAAATCATGTACACAAGAAAAAATAGAATGTAATAGGTTAGAAGGATCAGTGAGGAGGTTTCGGACAGTGTCAAATTGACGGCCGAATGCCTCACCGATATTAGTAAGGGGGGGCCCAGAGGCGGAAGGGTGATGTGGCTGGGGCCTATGTGGGATGGTGATAGTGTCTTGCGGAAGAGACACTGATGATGGCCCGAACTGCGTAGTGACTGTTGATGAAGTCACCAGCGGTGTCGGGGTGGTGGCGGATGTGAAGAGTGGTGGTATTTGTGGCGAAAAAGGTGGCACTGATGGTGAAGGGGTGGGAACTGTGGATGTGAATGGAAAGGTGGTGAAGTCGAGCATGGAGGTGGAGAAAGGGAAGCCCGATGTTAGGGTAGGTGAAAAGGTGGATGTGAATGCTGGCGTGGATGTGGGGAGGAAAGTAGTGGTGGGGGCAGCGGAGAGCTGCTCATTTAGACTCTGGATGAAAGAGTCAAATGAGGAAGTTGTTAAGGTTTCATCGTTGAACCGCTCGTCCTCTGGGTTTGGGCGGGACGTTGGTGTCCCCGACAGCTGTTGGGCCCGCAGCAACCTCCTAGAAGGTCGTTTGGCAGGGATTTTTGTAGGTCGAGCTGTCGGGGCTGTGATGCTCGTTTCAGTTGGGCCCGCAGTTTGTTTCTTTGCAGCGGGTGTGACCGAAGCTAGTAGATGAGTAAGCTCCTCATCAGAAAAGAGGAGCTGTGTCATATCATAGTGTGCTAGCTCCGGTAACGGAAGGAGGGTTCTTGATGACTTAACCATCGGGCAGAATACATAGTGTAACTTTCCATCCTTTTCTTTGATTATAAACAAATTTTTCAAAGATTGTTCGTTTGTAAGGATGTCGCCCTTTATTTGCGTGCATTGGGGTAATAGCTTGTCCATCTTAAAAAATTTAATTATGGATGTGACATGGCCCCCCAAACAGATCTCTTTCCCTATGAAGGCGGCGGATAATTTCTGGACCATCAACCGTCCGATGTTGACTGGCCTTCCGTTGAGGATAGACCAGAGGACAAAGAGGTCTGATATTGTAACGTTTCCTCCTTCCGTTCTTGGAAAAAGTGCGCCAGCTAGGATTTTGTGCAGAGTGTGCACAAATCCGGAGTGTATGTTGGACGCTTTACATGTTTTGGCGTCATATGTGGGAATCCCAGTTAAGCTTTTCCAGAATGTGTGGCGGTTGAATTCTAGATGATCAGTTCCCACTGTTTTGGCCTTTTTTAGCTGCTCCAGGTCGTCAATGAATATTGAATTTAGCATATTCTCTGTTAA
Organism: Alisma plantago-aquatica; assembly: GCA_963693085.1. Taxonomy (NCBI): domain Eukaryota; kingdom Viridiplantae; phylum Streptophyta; class Magnoliopsida; order Alismatales; family Alismataceae; genus Alisma; species Alisma plantago-aquatica. The sequence goes on from OY856412.1 coordinate 1,402,899,997, forward strand.
GACGACGTTGCTACCGAAGATTTGGGTGACAATCCTTCTATCACCCCCATCCCGTGACCTATCTGCAATGTCGACGGGCTCCTTTGTCAGGTAGGAGAAGAATTCCGCTGTGGGCTCAATGTAGGATATTTCAGGTATTAAGAACAACCTGGTAAGGTTGGCTTTTTGTAGCGCTTTGAAGATGCGCTCGTGAATTCCCATTTTAGCTAGTATGCTGGAGCAAACATACTTGGTTGGTTTAAGGGTTTTATCGGTGGTGATGGAGGTTTGGATGGATAGGTGCTCTGGTGGTGGTATTGGGGCGGTGATGGGAATGAAGGTGGTAGGGATGGTAGCTGCAGGGGTGGTAGTGGTAGAAGCAAAGGTGGATGGTTTGGCGAAGGGTTGGTCCATGGCAGATAGAGGGTGGACTTGTTTTCTTGCCCTCTTGGGGGGCTGCCCAGATGCAGCCTTTGCAGCTTTGCATTTTCCCTCTGTCTCTTGGGCAGAGGAGTCTTCATCGGGATTCGGTATGTAGTCTGATCCTTCATCATCGTCAGAAGAGATGTACTCGATGTCCTCTTCAGGGGCCTCACCCAAGCATTTGGTGAGGCGGGTTATCTCACACAGGACGTCGATGATCTTGGTCTTGGGAGGGACAGCGCTGGTGGTGTTGTAAGTGTCCCTGATCTGTATGAGCCTGTCTCGCTCTTCCATCATCTGCTCCCTTGTCAGAGCAGGGGCAGTTCCTGAGCCGGAAGTTTTGTTCACTGGTGACGCCATTTCTGGAAAAATAAGAGTTTCATAATTAGAGAAGATTTGAAACAATTTGATTTGTAGTTATATCTTTTATATTTTGTGAAAGCAAAAGGGAAACGAAAACCAAACGGTTTCAAGACCGTTTGGCCCCGAACGGTTTGAGGACCGTTTGGTCCCAAACGGTTTTAATGGAGCTAGGACTTACACCAAAAGATTTTCAGTCTTCCAATGGGAGTCCCAGAATTCTATCACCAAAAACCCTAGAGAGGATTGATGTCTTCCCTAGGTTTACCTAGAACTGGTGCTTAGATAACAACTCCAACCCCATAAGAGTATGGAAGCCTTATCATAGTACAGATTTAGGATCGAACCCAAAAGACAACGGTCTTGTTGCAAGCAACAAGATGGAAAACGTACAACACTTCACTTAGTTATTTTACTAATTGGCACTTATATCAAAAAGTTGGATTTTGATTGGTTTTTAGACTAAAGCATGAAAAGTAAATAAAGCAAGTAAAACTAAGATTTAACAAATGATGATGAATCACTGGGGTTAAGCAGGTATTTACCACCGCTACACATGCATTGTATATGTACTAAGCAAGCAAGACTTATAAGCTAGATGCATGGATGTTCCACAAGACCGATGCCTTATAAGACAAGAGCGATGCATTGCATCCAAGGATGTTCCACAAGACCGATGCCTCGTAAGACAAGAGCAATGCATTGCATCCTTCGATGTTCCACAAGACCGATGCCTTATAAGACAAGAGCAATGCATCGCATCCTTCAAGGGTTAAGTAGCTCTCATTCGGTACATTTCTACGTGTCAATGAAGATATGTAGTCTTCCAAAGAGAGAATCTTACTCAACCTCATGAAACGTGCATCTAAAACTAACAAGCGAGCGATAGTTATCAAATCGAATAGCATCTTTGTAGGCCTAGTCTCCTATTCGGATAACCTAGCTACGAGAAGTGTGGGAATGTTGCAACGCCAGCCATTCCCGATCAAATGGTCACATGCTTTACATCATTCCCCTCGCAAAGCGTGTTCCTCGACTTACCAAGGTTACTTCCATACAGATGGAAGTGCAACGGATGATAGTGAGTTTACTCCACTCTTTGAGATACACTCCTAGACACCGAATCGGATGCGTGGTGGATACACACACCAGAAACCAACACTAAATCGGTATTCGAGTCTCGAGAGCGGTCGTAGAAAAACCACAACAAAAGACAATAGATGCATACAAGAACGTGGCCATCATTCAAGAAGGTATGGAACGATTTAGTATTAAAACGAAAGGATAACATCTTTTTAGTACAAAGTACAAGACATGGGCAGCGGGGCTAGTCCCCGTGCCCCAGTGGATGGAACTACTCGCTCCTCATAGAGGGAGCAACAAAGGAGGAGGCAAGAGGAGATAGAAAGAACATCATCTCCACTGAGGAGAGAAGGTTGAACCCTTGGTGGAGAGAGCAACGATCTTCACCCTTCGTGGCTTGCTTGACGACGGATCTTCTCCTCTCACCTTCTTTGTTGATGAGAGAGAAGGTAGCTTTGTAATGGAACGTGAGTCTCAGACCGGCAGCCTCGGGCGGTGGATGGAGTTGTTCTGGTACTAGAGAGGCAGCCTCTGGACGTCTAGACTCCCCTCAGGGATGGCCCTTGAGGTCTTATTTATAGGCCTTGAGTGAGGTCAAACGGTCTGGAGACCGTTTGGGTTCAAACGGTCTTGAGACCGTTTGGCGTCAAACGGTCTTGAGACCGTTTGGCGTCAAACGGCCTTGAGACCGTTTGGCATCAAACGGTCTTGGGACCGTTTGAACTCCATGCGGTCTTGGGACCGTTTGAACTCCATGCGGTCTTGGGACCGTTTGAACTCCATGCGGTCTTGGGACCGTTTGGCTTCATGCGGTCTCGGGACCGTTTGGCTTCATGCGGTCTCGGGACCGTTTGAACTCCATGCGGTCTTGGGACCGTTTGAACTCCATGCGGTCTTGGGACCGTTTGGCTCCATGCGGTCTCGGGACCGTTTGGCTTCCATGCGGTCTTGGGACCGTTTGAACTCCATGCGGTCTTGGGACCGTTTGGCTTCATGCGGTCTCGGGACCGTTTGAACTCCATGCGGTCTTGGGACCGTTTGGCTTCATGCGGTCTCGGGACCGTCTGAACTCCATGCGGCCTTGGGACCATTTGGCTTCATGCGGTCTCGGGACCGTTTGAACTCCATGCGGTCTTGGGACCGTTTGGCTTCACTCGGCCTTGAGGTTGGTTTATTCTTTTATGATTTTTTTGTGCTTTTTCTGCAAGTGTAAAAGGAAAAAGTTAGTTTGATGATGTATTTACAAAAAGGGGTAAAATTAGGTTTATGTACCGTATAAACGTAAAAAGAGTATGGAAAACTAAAGAAAAAGACTAAGATAAACTACTAAAATAGGAGGTTATCACTAGTATGCCAACAGGAGGTAAAAATCCTTCCTGTCCAGTCCAGCAGGAAGATAGGAGTTCTAGGCGGTGTGTGTGGACTACCACGAAGGTGGGAAGCTGTTGTTTGTCGCTTAGAGGACAACGTCAACCAATAGTCCATGACAAGTGGAGCTGCTGAGGAAGACAACATTCATGGCTGCGGTCTGTGGTGCCAACCAGTGGGAGCAGCAGTCAAACATGTCCCAGTGCAACTATGATTCAAAGTTGTGCATCTACAACGACAAGGATAGTCATTGGAATTTCTACAAGACTAGGTATATCTATAAACCATCCTTCATGCATTATAGTTATTGACGTGATCTATTGGTTATGGGGAATATGGTAGATAAATTTTTAAATTCCTTAGCCTCCTCTATACCATATTTCCCTATAGCGGTATTAGAGCCAATGTCAGTTTACCATATTACGGGATAATCGATATATTCGTATTTTGGTTTTGTTGTTCTATTATTGCATGCAATGCGAATAATATCTTGTCAAACCCAAACGCCATGATAATCCCAAACTAATATATATATATATATATATATATATATATATATATATATATATATATATATATATATATATATATATATATATATATATATATATATATATATATATATATATGTATGCAATTTACATATGTCACCCTAAAATGATTTTGATGGTGGATGTGTACCATGGTTATGGCAAATAACCCCTATCTATGTATGGTTGTATGTGGTTGGTTTATTAGTTTATCTAGATTTGTGTACCGAGCATCTATCTCATCTTCCTGATGTAAAGTTGATTCTCTTCTACCTTTGCTCCCCTTGAATGTAACTCAATGTTTATGTACAATCCTGTAAAAGTAGGATAGTTTACTTTCTTGTTATGAAGAAGATGAAGGCATCCCAAAAATGAGTCGACCGAATGAAGGACCTTGGAAGACATGGTGGACAAGTTGGACTGATCTCCTGGTGGGCCCAACCAATCAACTCGAGGATCCAACCGATGGTGGACAGAAGGACCAGATGATCGGTGGGATGACCGAACAACCGATCAGGAGGCAAGCCAATCGGTTCAAGGGTTGAACCGATCAACATAGGTTGGCAAGTACATATCTTCGTCAACAATAGGTTTTTGGATGAGATGTAGACCTAGATGATGTAATCCCTTATGGCTCCAAGGGATTACATTAGGATTGGACATAACCATATCTTTTGTTTATTGCATGTTTTCATCGTGGGATATAGCATGTATATGATACATACTATATATGTGGTGATTGGATAAAGTATATATATACTTATAAATACAAACTCCCTGAATTAAAATATTAAGTCTTAAATGCTTTCCAAAAGCGACACACATGAAAAGCTTGATCGACCAAGCGTAGTTTATGCCCTAGTGTGGTGCGTCGTCTATCTCGTAGAAGTGTGATGATAATAATGTAGTTTCCTCCCTAGTAGGGTGCATTATTATCGTTTCAGCTTTTGGGTTAGACTTAACTGGTGATTCTTACATAGTCTAAGCCTAGAAGTATGCAGATGATCATGGCAAGGTGTTGCGCATATCATCTATCCAAGAGTTGCAAATGATGCAATTGGCATGATTGCCTACCTTGATAATTGACTATGGACGCTGGTGTAGGTCGGATAATAGTTGAATTATTGTGGATCTTGGCCCACTAGAATATTGTATGCTGCAATATTTCAAATTGATATGTGAGGTCTATCAAATTGAAATAAAATAGTGGGAGCAATTATTAATTAAAGGACTAATTAATATCGATTTTTCAAATCAAATCAAATCAAATCAATTTTATTTTTGACAAATGCATATTTTCTTTTGTAGAATAAAATGACAAACAAATCCACATTGTGATTGGATGAGTTAAATGAGATTTCTTTCCATAATTGGTTTAAGACCTTGAGAAGTATTTTGCATGATCGTGAAATACCAATGCCAGTATCCACTCCAAATTTGCCTAAGACTAACATGGATGCTTCTTTGAAGCATGCCAATGATTTTGTGAACATCAAGAAGCTTAAGCTAGGCTGTATGAACTATGAGTTGCATAAACAACATGATAGGCATGAAAGGTATAATGTCTCTAAGGCTCTATTTGAGTGCAAACTGACAGAAGGATATCTAATAGAGCCTCATGTGCTCAATATGATTGGACATATGAAGCATCTTGAGAGACTAGTATTTCCTTTAGGTCAAGAGTTATCCAAAAATATGATTTTGAAATCTTTGCCTAAATCATATAGCAGTTTATCGAGTATTACCACTTGAGTAACATGGCTAGACTATTGTCAGAGTCGCTTGACATCTTGATTGGTTTTGAAGCACAAATGAAGAAGGACAAATATTTGATGATGATCATTAGAGTTGAGTCCAAGGACAAAGGCACAACCAAGAAGCGTTCTGTGGCCAAGCTAAGGTCCAAGTCTTCAACACTCAAAATTAGGAGATGGATAAGGGAACCTAGGAAGAAAGGGATTGAGATCTGGTGCATACATTATTGAGGTTAACTTCACTGCTTCCTCATCATGGGTACTAGATACCGAATGTGGATCACATAGACCTTTAGAGAAAGGTGAGGTTGAAATGTGTGTTGCAAATGATGCAAGAGTTGCGGTCAACGTAGTTGGAACTTATGAGTTATCTCTTCCTAGTGGGCTTGTAATAGAGTTAGAGAACTGCTATTACATACCTTCCATTAATAGGAACATCATATATGTATCTTGTTTAGACAAGAATGGATTCGAATATCTTATAAATAATGGAAGATGTTCTATTAGCAAATATGGGATATTTTATGGTAGTGCCCCTATGTCTAATGGTCTATACTTGATAGATATAGAGACAAGTGTATATAATGTAAATAGAAAAAGAGAAAAACTCAATGACTCAAACCAAACATACCTTTGGCATTTTTGTATAGGGCACATAAATGAGAACTGCGTATCCAAACTCCATAAGGATGGTTATTAAGACTCTTTTGATCTTGAATCAATATAGACGTGTGAATCTTGTTTATTGAGCAAGATGACCTAGACTTCCTTTGCTGGAAAGAGTGAAAGGGATAGTGATCTAATAGGACTCATACATACTAATGTATGTGGCCCTTTTATAACAAATGCTAGAGGTGGGTACAAGTACTTCATTACCTTTATTGATGACTTCAGTAGATATGGCTATGTCTACTTGATGAGACACAAGTTGGAAACTCTTGAAAAGTTTGGAGAGTTTATGAATGAAGTACAGAATCAGCTTGGTAAAAGTATTAAGGCACATTGTTCCGATTGAGGTGGAGAATACTTAAGGCAAGAGTTTGAGGACCTTTTGAGAGCCCATGGGATTGTATCCCAGTGGACTCCACCTGGAACACCATAGCATAATGGTGTATCAGAAAAAAGGAATCATACATTGTTAGATATAGTACAATCTATGATGCATTTTGCTAATCTTCCAACTTCCTTCTGGGGTTATGCTCTTGAAACAGTTGTGTTTATACTTAATCAGGTACCGTCTAAATCAGTTTAAAAGACACCATATGAGATATGGTATGGGAAACGTCCCAATATGTCTTTTATGAAGATTTGGGGATGTGAAGCATATGTTAGGAAAATGTTTCCTAAAAAGCTTGGCATGAAGTCTAATAAATATTATTTTATTGGATATCCCAAAGAGACAAGGGGATACTACTTATTCCACCCAACTGACAACAAGATAGTTGTTGCCAAAAATGTTGTATTTCTTGAAAAGGAATTCATTTCCAAAGGAATCAGTGGGAGGAAAGTGGAACTTTAAGAAGTTCGAGACTAACAAGAGAACATAGAACTGATAGATGAACCAAAGGAACTCTAAGAATCACAAAGTGTTGTGGAGACTTAAATTCCTCAGGTGACATAGGAACCATGTAAATCTAATAGGACACACCTTGAACATGAGAGATTTGGATATCTTGTGACTCAGGAAGGCAGTGAATTGATCATAGATGATGACCCAATATCCTATAAAGATGTTATTGAGGGACCAGAGTCAGAGAAATGGCTTGAGGCCATGAGATCTGAGATGGAATCCATGTCTACCAACAAAGTATGGACTTTGATGGATCCGCCTGAAGGGGTAGAACCCATAGGGTGCAAGTGGGTCTTCAAGAAGAAGACTGACATGGATGGAAATGTCCAAACCTATAAGGGCAGATTGGTTGTAAAGAGTTTTAGACAAGTTAAAGGTGTTGACTATGATGAAACCTTTTTTCCAGTGGCCATGGTTAAATCCATCAGGATCATGCTTTCTATTGCAGCTTATCATGACTATGAGATTTGGAAAATGGATGCTAAAACCACATTCCTTAAAGGGAATGTTGTTGAGGATGTGTACATGACACATCTTGAGGGGTTTATAGATTCAAAGTTTTCCAATGAAGTTTGTAAGCTACAAAGGTCAATCTATGGATTGAAGCAAGCATCTCGGAGCTGGATTCTTCATTTTGATGAGACAGTCAAAGGGTTTGGCATTGCTCAAAATGAAGATGAACCTTGTGTGTACAAGAAGGTTAGTGGGAGAATAGTGACATTCCTCTTATTATATGTAGATGACATACTATTGATGGGGAATGACATCTCTACTTTACAAATGGTAAATACATGGTTAGGAAATACATTCTATATGAAATACTTGGGAGAATCATCCTACATCTTGGGGATAAATATCTATAGATATAGATCCAAAATACTTCTTGGACTAAGTCAGAGCACATACATTGACAAGGTGCTAAAGTGGTTCAGCATGGAGATCTCAAAGAGAGGAAACATGCTTGTGCGTCATGGTGTCCCCATCTCTCTAGCTCAATGTCCTAGTTCTTGTGAAGAAAGGGAACATAAGAGTGTGATTCCATATGCCTCAGAAATTGGATCAATCATGTATGCAATGTTGTGTACTCATCCAGACGTCTTGTATGCTTTAAGCATGACGAGTAGATATTAGTCAGATCCAGGTGATGCTCACTAGATAGACGTAAAGAACATCCTCAAGTACTTGAGAAGGACTAAGGATAAACTCTTAGTCTACAGTTGAGAGGAAGAGTTGATTGCAAAGGTTACACAGATGCAAGCTTCCAGACTGATCAAGATGATCACAAATTGCAATCGGGATTCATGTTTTTCCTCAACAATTGAGTTGTGAGCTGGAAGAGTTGTGAGCTGGAAGAGTTCCAAGCAAGAGATAGTTGCTGATTCTACAATAGAGGATGAGTATATTGTTGCATCGAGTGTATTAAAGGAGATTGTATGGATCATAAAGTTCATCATAGAACTTGGGGTTGTTCCAAGCATTAACGACGCTATTGAGCTATATTGTGACAACAATGGAGCTATTGCACAAGAGAAGGAACCCAGATCGCATCAGTTCTCAAATAATATACAAAGATGGTTCCATCTCATAGGAGAAATCGTACAGTGTGGAGATGTTAATATTTCCAAAGTACCAATTGAGAACAACGTTGTTGATCCCTTTACTAAGGCACTTTCACAACACAAGCATGATTGTAACGACCCTGACCAGGGTTATGAGTTAACCCTATTTGTTTTAGCTAAACAAGTTGCTTATAACTTTAATATAATCCTCTAAAGTTTTCTTTTATCAGGTAACAAACTTATGTTTCAAATTTGGTCATGTTTGAATAATGTTTGAGCAATGTTATCATGTTTTGGACCAAAATGCAAATTACCCAAGATGAGGGGTCATATTGCAATATGTCACATGTTAAACATACCTCATGAGTTTTAGCATCATAAGAGAGAGAATTATGCAAGGTTGTGGCTTGTGGAAAGCCTAAAATCCAAGTTTGAACTTGTTTGAATAATGCTAGTGCCTTGTGTACCAATTTTGGTACAAGTTGTCATTTACCCAAAATGTAGGGTTGATATGCAAATTACCACCTCTAGAGTGTCCCTACTCCGTCCTAGTATAATTTAGAGGAGATAGAAATAATGAGGAACCATGTTTGAATCATATTTGAGTATGATACTCTTGGTGATGAAAAGACTAAGAAAGTGTTGTATGTGAAACCCTAATTTGAGCTTGTATCGGGTTGTAGAGTCCATATGGGAGTGCCTATCAGCCAAGGAGCCATAGAGGGGATCCCATATCATTTTTTAAACTCTTAGCCTTGTCCATTATGAGATAAACACCTCAAGGAGGTAATCCATTATGAGTTAGGCGCTCCTTGCAAAAGTTGCATCGGTTTGCATAATTTATGAAGATAAAGATAAGATATCTTATCAAACAAGATAACTAATGGCTGGAATATCATCTCTAGATTATCCTCGAGTGTTTTTCATTTCAAGATAAATATGAGTGCATGCAAGGACACGTGTCAATCATGCATGGACATGTCTCACCTAGTAGCTTAAAAAGATGACACCTCATATACACACTTTTTCATGAACCTCAAGTATATATACCCTTCCTTTCACCCATAAGTGGATTTTTTTCGAAATCTATCACCCCCTTTCTCTTAAATATCATGCATAGATTCTTTGTATCATGAAAGGGTGAAGGATTATCGTTCATAGAGCCTTGTTATCACCCATAGCAAAGTGATATCACCTATTGCAAAGTGATATCAGCCAAGTGAGGGATATCGGCCATAAGTGAGGGATATCAGCCACAAGTGGTGAGGTATCATACATAGGGCTGAGGAGCTCAAGTATTGGACCTTTAAGAAGCTCACCTTCAACCTTGGAAAGGTGAAGCTTTGGATCTTGGAGCTTTGAAGTTGCTCTTGAGGTGGGTTATATTACTTGAACTCAATTATGTTATTATTTATCATCAATCTTGCCTTAGTTAAATGATTAACTTTCAAATAAAATTTTCTTGCATAATTGATGAATCCATGAGCTCTAGTAGTAACCTAGGACTGTTGTCTATGAACTAGAACAAGTAGAATGAAGGTCTAGAGCTTGAAGATGATGGTATCACCTTATAAAGTGATATCAGGTTCAAGCACATAAGCAAGCACCTCTAACCCGATATGGTGATGCACCTACACCACTAAAACAATATGGATATGAGTTTATACTTCCTTTCATGATATGGTTATGTAGTATACACCTCTTGGACGATATGAGGTCAAGCATACACCTCTTTGCCCGATATTCGATTGTTAATAAGAGATAGAAGGACTGCTACTACAAGCAGTACTACACCTTTGATCATGAAATATGAAAAAGTAAAGTACTTACATCAGATCGGGATCTAAACGCAGTGAACTGGGATGGGAAATAATATAGGTATAGTTGCTACCCCCTCAAATTTTGTGCGTATGATACATGTTCCTTCTATTTCTCCACACACACACCACTAAGGTGATATGGTAAGCAATCATACACCTCTAAACCGATATTGGGTTAAGCATACACCTCTTGGACACATCTCTAAAATGATATGGTGGGTAACCCAATACACCATATGACAAAAGTGGTAAGGTGGTTAATACCCTTGAACATGTGATGGCCAATACATTAAAGTAGGATGTGGCCAATATCTTCAAGTGAGGTGAGGGTGTTACACCCATATATGGTGAAGGTGATACACCATATGATTGGTAAGGTAGATACCTTGATGAGTAAGGGTATGAGGGATATGATGATGCCTAGCTCGATATACACCTAACCCAATACATGTGTTCAACTTGACATACATTATTCAACCTGATACACCTTGTAAAGGTGAGGGCAAAACACTCTTATAAGTAATGAGTGTAACACCAGGTAATGGTGTGACTAATACCTTGATAGGTGAAACACCTAAAGTGGTTGATAATGGTCAACCCTATATCAACAATGCCTTAACCCGAAGATGAGTTCATATCACTTGATGATAGTTGGGTAATTCAAGTGTGTGACTTATGGTCAATACACTACAAGATAAATGTGATGAGTTAGTGCATGAAGTATTAGGATGGGAAATACCCTAATATAAGATAAGTTGATGAACTTAAGTATGATAAAAGTGATGAGGGAAGTGATACATCAAGGTATGATAAATATTATATCCAACACCTCAAGGGTGATACACCTTGATGTACCTAAAATCCAATATACTCGGATGAGTAACACATGAAGTGTGACATGTCAATTGTTACATTAAGAGGTAATGAGTTTAATGCACTTTGATAAGTGTAGGCTAAAATACTTTGAGAGAGGGTTAAGGCAAGATAATAAAGTAGGATGTAATCAATATCCTAGTAAGGATGAGAAAGAAACTCATACTTTGTGTTGATAATCATTTAATGATAAATGATGAGAATAAATAAGTATGATTGTATACTTATGATATTAATGTATGATCCTAGATGTGTTGAGAAATGAATTAGGGTTTGGATTGATAATATGAATTTGAAACCCTATTCAGCTATAAAGGTAAACCCTAACCCTAATAATTGTTGCCTAGTGAGAGGTGACAATATATTTAATGGCCTTGTGAGCCATGTGAATAGTTGTTGCCTAGTGAGAGGTGACAAGATGTTTAATGGCCTTGTGAGCCATGTGATTAGTTGTTTCCTAGTGAGAGGTGACAAGATGTTGATCTAGAGATTGATGTAAGAGATGGTAATGTTTAAAATAAACCAGGTAAACAGGAACCCTGTAACATAATAATAATAATAAATGGTTACAAAGATAATAATGAAATATTGGTCATACATACAATATGGTCATAGCCAAATAAGGGCTATAGTGCTTTGAATATGTTAAAATGAGACATGAGGAATACTTGTATCACATAAAGGATGTGCATGTATCTGATGGTTCGACTGAGGTATAATGCCTAGTAAAAGTGATGTGGTATTCAATGATGAATTTAAGGGATTGATATGCCATAATGAACATGAAAGGGAAACATAAAGGTATCCCAACTACTATGGGATTCTTAGCAATATGGTTGTGATATCATGATTGGTGTAATCTAATACCTGGCAGTAATCTCAGGATTTGTATAGTCCAATACCTGGCTGTGATCTCAGGATTGGGGTAATCCAATACCTGGTTGAACTCTATCAGGATTGGCAGAGTCCAATACCTGGCTGTGATCTCAGGATTGGTACAATCCAATACCTGACTAAACTCTATGATCTTAGGATTGGTGCAATCCAATACCTGGATGAACTCTATCAGGATTAGCAGAGCTGGCTGTGATCTTAGGATCAGTACAATTAAATACCTAGCTGAACTCTATGATCTCAGGATTGGTGCAATCCAATACCTAGTTGAACTCTATCTAGATTGGCAGAGTCCAATACCTGGATGTAATCTCAGGATTGGTACAATCCAATACCTGGATGAACTCTATGATCTCAGGATTGGTGCAATCCAATACCTGGCTAAACTCTATCAGGATTGGCAGAGTCCAATACCTGGTTGTGATCTCAGGATTGGTACAATCCAATACCTGGTTGAACTCTGTGATCTCAGGATTGGTGCAATCCAATACCTGGCTGAACTCTATCAGGATTGGCAGAGTCCAATACTATGCTATGATCTCAGGATTGGTATAATCCAATACCTGGATAAACTCTATCAGGATTGGCAGAGTCCAATACCTGGCTGTGATCTCAGGATTGGTATAATCCAATTCCTGGATGAACTCTATCAAGATTGGCAAAGTCCAATACCTGGCTGAACTCTTATAAGATCATTATAATCCAATATTTGATTAGAAAATTGGATGAGGCCAATAGTTAGAAATGATAATGATTCATGGATACCATAACATAATAATATTATCACAGGATAAGCTTGAGATGTTGCCATAATATGATGGGTAAATGATACACATGTTCTTCATATTCCTTATAAAGTGAATAGATGATTTACTGCTCTTTCATTGACAGTTGCAATGATTTAAGAGATGATAATGTTCTAATATGCTTATCCATAGTCATTAACCTTGCTTAGTAATATAAAAGAATTGCTGCTCAGTTTAATTCTATTTACCTGTGATAATAATATTGTTAGTACAAAGTTATATCTCTCGCTGGGACAATTGTCTCACCCTGTGGGATCCAAAATTTTTAGGTGGACGTGCATGAGGAGGTAGATATCGTTCTGTAGAGGAAGGACAACAACAGTAGGGACAATAGTATCAGCTCAGGTTGAGTGTATTGTCTGTCGTGTCATGTAGAAAGAAGTCATATGTGTCGTCTCTGTACTCTCATGTCCTTGGATTTAGTCTGTGATGGTTTTATGAACAATCTGATATTTTTGGCTTGTATGCCTCGAGGTTTTATGTTGCTTCAATATATGTCCTGACAAAGAAACTATTATATGTTATCCTCGAGATGAGATGGTACAGTATATGTACAATGTGAACCCTGATGTATATAAAGTTTTGGTTCTTTCATTAAGAGTTTTCCAGGATATGGATCTCTTTGCAAAATGGTTTTAAATATTTTTAGTGACTTTTTTTAATCCGATGCTTATGGTTATTCTGCATAATTAGTAACGATTTGGCTGTTGATTTGGTGGCAGCCCTTTCAAGTTGGTATCAGAGCTTAAAGTTTGTTGAGTCTACAGAGACATAGGACTAAGCTGTTGAGTCTGTTCTAGTATCCTCTAGTATATCCTATAGTGACTTCTGCTTATGCAAAAGAAAGGGTGAAGTTTAAAAATGACTGGAGAACACAAGGAACACATTGCTAAGAGCAATGTTATTGCACCAGGAGAAGGTTCAAGGGATCAGGTAAGAGAAGAACGAGTGCCTGAGAATTCCCATCTTGGCCCAATCAGGATAGAGAATCCTACTTTTTATGCTCTTATTGGGCAGGTTAGGACAACAGTGATGAATATAGTGGACTGGATACTAGCAATACAATCTAGGTTACTAGCCCTCAATGCAGAAACATTGGATTCTAAAAGGATTCCTGAATGACACAGTCATGTTGGAACAGTGGAAAAGGTGGGAAGAATTAACATATGGCAAGAAAATAGACACTTCCATAAGTATAGACAAATAGTACATCTGTGATGGCAATGCCCAAGGAGGGGCAATAAGCTGAGAATTAAGGAAAGGTCTCTATAATTCTAGAGACATTTGCCTAGTTGTCCAAAAAGCCAACATTTTTTGTACCATCAGTGCAATAAATGCCTAGTACACCAGGGAAGTTGTCACTAAGTAAAGGAAAAATACTAACTGTCCACCTGTAAGAACTCCTGATTTAGCTTCTACATCGGTAATAAGGCTGATAAGACTATGGTATAAGGACAAGACATGTTATGATATGGACATGTTGAGCACACTAAACCCTTTTGTTCAAAAATAAGGTAGGAAATGACCCAACAACCGAGGCAGACTTAGCAGGGCTTACAAAGTTTATAGTCCAATAGTATAAAAAGGAAAAAGCAACAACATGAAATAGCTTGACTCTATGTTTGAGTCAACCTGAAGTGGTAGATGATCGTGAGGGTTGAAAGTCAGATAGAGCTTTTTCATTTTTATATGTCTTCTCTTGGTTTTATCTAATAATCATAAGAAGGTAGTTATTGTTGAGCTTCCTTTAATTAGTCCTTTGAGGACATGAGGAAGAGATAAGAAGGATGAGAACCTATATTCAGTCCAATATTCTCTTATATGTTTTAAAATTTCTCTCTTCATGTAGAAAGGGAAGAGATGTAAAAGAAACACCCAGAGAAAATTTGAGATACTAAGTACTAAAATTTAAAGAGATGAAACATAATATAAAACAAATGCATACTACCTAATATCAGTTCTTGAATACCCTGGCCAGGTATTCATCTATTGAAGGCAAGGTAAGTATGGAACTCTTAGATTGTTGTCTTTCTAATTACTTTGATCAAGTAGTCATTTTGAGACAATCTAAAGAGCATAATGAAGTAGGAGATGTGGCACGGATATTTCTACCACATCCTAATTGATATATGAAGGAATCTGAGTTAATCATAGATCAACTTATAAACAAAAGGAAATGTTTAGTATAATAAATACCTTGGTCTGAGGACCTTGAGGTAACAGTCACCTGATGAGAGGTGACAATGTTTAGTGATGAACTAAGGGTTTGAATACCCAGATCTAGTAATCATGATGATGATAATGTTAAAGGATGATGACATGTAATTATCTTTATAATTCCTATGCTAATGGCAAGGAACCTAAGAGGAAACAAGATTGAATGACAGATGAACAATTGAAAGTTCATGCAATACTCGAAGAAGGTGATAATCTCTTTTCTTTAATAAAAAAACCCTAAATAATGATGGGGTGATAAGAAGGATTATGTTTCCTTGTGTTCTTCCCTTTTAGGGACATGACAATCAAGTAAGTCTTATGACACTTGATGTGCATGGATTATAAGTAATCTTTTATATGGATACTTTGAAAAGTATCAGCTAGTCTTGGTGATTTTAGTTCCAAGACAAAGTATGTATGTTAAGTAATGTCCCTAGATGAAAGAAAGGTCATATTATATGTTTGGTTTTGGTAATAACAACAGAGGATGGAAATGATAAGATGTAATATGTTTTTGACACATGTAACTAATACCATGGTAAGGAATTCTAGTATCCAAGAAGTTTTAAAGGCATGAGATGGTGAGGACATGACTCCTAATAAGATGATTAATGCTTGGTTACCTAGAAAGGCCAACTTTGAGATCGGGTTGGTTACATACAATAATATGGACATCATATGTTAGGGGTTTATGCTCTTCATAAACATGACATCGATAAGGATGTACTAATTGAAGGAACAATTGTTGAATCATTGTGGGAAAAGTTCATAAAGCTAAAAATAATTCCATAGAATATCCCTATCTAGATATGTTGAGGCAACTTATACATAACATCTAGAGATACCTTCGAGATAAGTTCTTATTTGATAAGTAGCCTCTCCTTATGATAATAAAATAAACAACTAATGGGATAGTTGATACAAGTCATAAGAAAGTTAGTGTTGAACCAACAGATTAGACTAGTACAATAGAAGTATGATAAGACTTGTAGTCTCAAATGAATGACAGAATGCAACTCTAGTCTGGGAAGGACAATTGAGTATGACAAATTCTATGATAACCATGTGTGAAAAAACTTTGTGCTGGTCAAAGTTATATGGCATCTCCGTGACATCAATATGTTATGTGGAGATTTAATGATATGATGCATGAATGATAATTGTCTTCCTTCATTTGGGATTTCCGGGATGAAATCCTTATTAGGGGTTTATAATTTGTAATGACCCTGACTTGGGTTATGAGTTAACCCTATTTGTTTTGGATAAATAAGTTGCTTATAATTTTAATATAATCCACTAAAGTGTTTTGTTATCAGGTAACAAACTTATGTTTCAAATTTGGTCCTGTTTGAATAATGTTTGAGCAATGTTCTCATGTTTTGGACCAAAATGCAAATTACCCAAGATGAGGGGTCATATTGCAATATGTCACATGATAAACATACCTCATGAGTTTTAGCATCATAAGAGAGAGAATGATTCAAGGTGGTGGCTTGTGGAAAGCCTAAAATCCAAGTTTAAACTTGTTTGAATAATGTTAGTGCCTAGTGTACCAATTTTGGTACAAGTTGTAATTTACCCAAAATGTAGGGTTGATATGAAAATTACCACATCTAGAGTGTCGCTACTCCCTCCTAGTATCATTTAGAGGAGATACAAATAATGATGCACCATGTTTGTATCATATTTGAGTATGATACTCTTAGTAATGAAAAGACCAAGAAAGTGTTGTATGTGAAACCCTAATTTGAGCTTGTATCGGGTTGTAGAGTCCATATGGGAGTCCTATCGACCAAGGAGCCATAGTGGGGATCCCATATCAATTTTAAACTCGTTTCCTTGTCCATGATGATCTAATCACCTCAAGGAGGTGATCCATGATGAGTTACGTGATCCTTGCAAAAGTTGTATCGGTTTGCATAAGTTATGAAGATAAAGATAAGATATCTTATCATACAAGATAACTAATGGCCGAAATATCATCTCTAGATTATCCTCAAGTGTTTTTAATGTCAATATAAATATGAGTGCATGCAAGGACACGTGTCAACCATGCATGGACACGTGGCACCTAGTAGCTTAAAAAGATGACACCTCATATACACATTGTTTCATGAACCTCAAGTATATATACCCTTCCTTTCACCCATAAGTGGAATGTTTTCGAAATATATCACCCCCTTGCTCTTAGATATCATGCACAGAGTCTTTATATCATGAAAGGGTAAAGGAGTATCATGCATAGAGCCTTGGTATCACCCATAGCAAAGTGATATCGGCCATAAGTGAGGGATATCGGCCACAAGTGGTGAGGTATCGTGCATAGGGCTGATGAGCTCAAGTCTTGGACCTTTGATAAGCTCACCTTCAACCTTGGGAACGTGAAGCTTTGGAGCTTGGAGCTTTGAAGTTTCTCTTGAGGCGGTTATATAACTTGAACTCAATTATGTTATTATTTATCATTAATCTTGCCTTAGTTAAATGATTTACTTTCAAATAGAATTTTCTTGCATAACTGATGAATCCATGAGCTCTAGTAGTAACCTAGGACTATTGTCAATGAACTAGAACAAGTATAATGAAGGTCTAGATCTTGAAGATGATGGTATCACCTTATAAAGTGATATTGAGTTCAAGCACATAAGCAAGCACCTCTAACCCAATATGGTGATGCACCTACACCACTAAAAAATATGGATATGAGTTTATTCTTCCTTTCATTATATGGTTATATAGTATGAACCTCTTGGACGATATGAGGTTAAGCATACACCTCTTTGCCCGATATGGTGTGAAGCACACACACCTCTTACCCGATATGGTAAGCAAGCATACACCTCTTACCCAATATGGTAAGCACGCATACACCTCTAAGGTGATATGGTAAGCAAGCATACACCTCTAAATCAATATTGAGTTAAGCATACACCTATTGGACGATATGGTGTTGAGCAAAAATCACTAAAATGATATGGTGGGTAACCCAATACACTAGATGACAAAAGTGGTAAGGTGGTTAATACCCTAGAACATGTGATGGCCAATACATTAAAGTAGGATGTGGCCAATATCTTCAAGTGAGGTGAGGATGTTACACCAATATATGGTTAAGGTAATACACCTGATGATTGGTAAGGTAGATACCTTGATGAGTAAGGGTATGAGGGATATGATGATGCCAAGCTTGATATACACCTAACCCAATACATGTGTTCAACTTGACATACATGATTCAAACCGATAAACCTTGTAAAGGTGAGGGAAAAACACTCTTAGAAGTAATGAGTGTAACACCAGGTAATGGTGTGACTAATACCTTGATAGGTGAAACACCTAAAGTGGTTGATAATGGTCAACCATATATCAACAATGCCTTAACCCGAAGATGAGTTCATATCAATTAATGATAGTTGGGTATTCAAGTGTGTGACTTATGGTCAATACACTACAAGATAAATGTGATGAGTTAGTGCATGAAGTATTAGGATGGGAAATACCCTAATATAAGATAAGTTGATGAACTTAAGTATGATAAAAGTGATGTGGGAAGTGATACATCAAGGCTTGATAAATATTATATCCAACACCTCAAGGGTGATACACCTTGATGCACCTCAAATACAATATACTCGGATGAGTAACACATGAAGTGTGTCATGTCAATTGTTACATTAAGAGGTAATGATTTAAATGCACTTTGATAAGTGTAGGCTAAAATACTTTGAGAGAGGGTTAAGCCAAGATAATAAAGTAGGATGTAATCAATATCCTAGTAAGGATGAGAAAGAAACTCATACTTTGTGTTGATAATCATTTAATGATAAATGATGAGAATAAATAAGTATGATTGAATACTTATGATATTAATGTATTCTCCTAGATGTGTGGAGCAATGAATGAGGGTTGATTGATAATATGAATTTGAAACCATATTCGGCTATAAAGGTAAACCCTAACCCTAATAATTGTTGCCTGGTGAGAGGTGACAAGATGTTTAATGGTCTTGTGAGCCATGTGAATAGTTGTTGCCTAGTGAGAGGTGACAAGATGTTTAATGGACTTGTGAGCCATGTGATTAGTTGTTGCCTAGTGAGAGGTGACAAGATGTTGATCTAGAGATTGATGTAAGAGATGGTAATGTTTAAAATAAACCAGGTAAATAGGAACTCCATAACATAATAATAATAATAATAATAATAATAATAATAATAATAAATGGTTACAAAGATAATAATGAAATCTTGGTCATACATACATTATGGTCATAGCCAAATAAGGGCTATAGTGCTTTGAATATGTTAAAATGAGACATGAGGAATACTTGTATCACATAAAGGATGTGAATGTATCTGATGGTTTGACTGAAGTATAATGCCTAGTGAAAGTGATGTGGTATTCAATGATGAATTGAAGGGATTAATATCCCATAATGAATATGAAAGGGAAACATAAAGGTATCCCAACTACTATGGGATTCTTAGCAATATGGTTGTGATATCAGGATTGGTATAATCCAATACCTGGCTGTAATCTCAGGATTGGTATAGTCCAATACTTGGATGTGATCTCATGATTGGGGTAATCCAATACCTGGTTGAACTCTATCAGGATTGGCAGAGTCCAATACCTAGCTGTGATCTCAGGATTTGTACAATCCAATACCTAGATGAACTCTATGATCTCAAGATTGGTGCAATCCAATACCTGGCTGAACTCTATCAGGATTGGTAGAGTCCAATACATGGATGTGATCTCAGGATTGGTACAGTCCAATACTTGGATGGACTCTATGATCTCAGGATTGGTGCAATCCAAAACCTGGCTGAACTCTATCAGGATTGGAAGAGTCCAATACCTGGCTATAATCTCAGGATTGGTACAATCCAATACCTGGCAGAACTCTATGATCTTAGGATTGGTGCAATCCAATACCTGGTTGAACTCTATCAGGATTGGCAAAGAACAATACCTAGTTGTGACCTCAGGATTGGTATAATCCAATACCTGACTGAACTCTATGATCTCAGGATTGGTGCAATCCAATACCTGGCTGAACTCTATCAGGATTGGCAGAGTCCAATACTATGCTATGATCTCAGGATTGGTATAATCCAATACATGGATAAACTCTATCAGGATTGGCAGAGTCCAATACCTGGCTGTGATCTCAGGATTGGTATAATCCAATTCCTGGCTGAACTCTATCAAGATTGGCAAAGTCCAATACCTGGCTGAACTCTTATAAGATCATTATAATCCAATATTTGATTAGAAAATTGGATGAGGCCAATAGTTAGAAATGATAATGATTCATGGATATCATAACATAATAATATTATCACAGGATAAGCTTGAGATGTTGCCATAATATGATGGGTAAATGATACACATGTTCTTCATATTCCTTATAAAGTGAATAGATGATTTACTGCTCTTTCATTGACAGTTGCAATGATTTAAGAGATGATAATGTTCTAATATGCTTATCCATAGTCATTAACCTTGCTTAGTAATATAAAAGAATTGCTGCTCTATTTAATTCTATCTACATGTGATAATAACATTGTTGGTGGAGAGTTATATCTCTTACTAGGACAATTGTCTCACCCTGTGGGATCCACAATTTTTAGGTGGATGTACACGAGGAGGTAGAGACCATTCTGTAGAGGAAGGACAACAACAGTAGGGACAACAGTAACAGCTCAGGTTGAGTGTACTGTCTGTCGTGTCCTATAGATAGAAGTCATATGTGTTGTCTCTGTACTCTCAGGTCCTTAGATTTAGTGCGTGATGGTTTTATGAACAATCTGAGATTTTTGGCTTGTATGCCTTGAGGTTTTATGTTGTTTCAGTATATGTTCTAACAAAGCAATTGTTATATGTTATCCTCAAGATGAGATGGTACAATATATGTACAATGTGAACCATGATGTATATAAAGTTTTGGTTCTTTCATTAAGAGTTTTCCAGGAAATGGATCTCTTTGCAAAATGGTTTTAAATGTATTTTTTTTAGTGACTTTTGTTAATCCACTGCTTATGGTTATTCTGCATAATTAGTAACAATTTGGTTGTCGATTTGGTGGCGGTCGTTTCAATGGTGGTCATGTTAGGTCACTTAGAATAAGTTTTGTGGGTGATTGGCTCTAAGTGTAGGTGGGAGTCTGCTGTTTATGTATGCCTAGAGAGACAATCATGTAATGATTGTAATGGCATATCATGTAAATTTGATTTCATTATTAATAAAAGGCAAGCTTCCAATTTATTTTGTTTGTTCAGTTATGAGATAATGAAATAACATAATAAATGTCTAGAGAGTTGTAATGACCCCGCCTCCCGGTAACCCCCAATTAAGGGAGACCAAGAGGTCAGAGCCGTTATCCCAATTTCTGGATCAAAGGTTCGACAAATAATCAATAATAATTATCGAATTCTACCAACTAAACTGAAAACTGGTATAATATAAAACTTTTTGCATACCTTTGAAAATTTTGGATTACTAAACTTCTATCCATATGACAGAATATTCTAACTAATCCTCCTTGATCGTTAATCCTCATTTAATTCCACATATTCCACTTTACTGTTTGTTCTTTTCACTTGAACCTAAAATGCCGACAAACAAAGCGTCGATCAGCATAAATGAATTATGTTGGTATGTGGGGGAAACAATAATTGTGCAACTATGATAACAATGTAATCATCCAATTATCATTTAACAGCCAAGATTACATCTTAAGCAATACTACTCAATCCTTTCTGTGTTGTCCCTGCAGTGCACTTGGATACTACCTCCCTCTATGGTAGATCCTTACCCCCATGGCCCTACCTCACATGTAGCCAATACTTAGGGTTATGGAGTCACATGGCCCTACTTGAAGGTAGCCCAATCTTTGATTCAAGGTGAGTTGATGGACCTACCCCATTGGTAGCCATGTACTAAGTCATCCAACGACCTGATGGACCTACCCCATAGGTAGCCATGTACTAGGTCAAACTATAGGTGGGGGATCCAAATTAGGGTTCCCAATCCTTCATCACCGCCAGGGTTCCCTGCGGTTTGGGTGTTCCTTCTAGAGCCTCTTAAACTACCTAAAACTTAGGATAGTCTAGCTTAGAATCTTCCCCTGGAGCCGTCTCTGCCCTTTCCATCTTTGCACATGGTCGGGTTTGCGAGAAAACTGAGATCAAAGATCGTGTTTCTCTACTTCCTTTCCTAATCTAGGTGATGCTCATACATTACTGGATCATGGATCCAACAGCTGCTGTTTCATGGGACAAATTCTATTTTTTTAGAAAAGGAAAATATATGCGACATAATACAATTGCATGGTTATCTTTCCACTTTAATAAGACTTGGAAAAATCATATCTTCCAAACTGTCTATCCAATTGCTCCCAAATTTTGAGGGAAAGTTAATAATAACTTTATATACCTCCCTAACAAAATTGGGCTCATTATATAAAAGAAAACGAGCCCTTTCATTAGGTGCAAGATATTACTCAATTATGTATATTTCTCACTTATTTTCTCTTTCCTTTGCTATTAAGTTATTATTCTGAGTTCCTTGAACCTCAAGGAACCTTAATGGCTCGAAATCCCTCTTGGGGATATAACTTAAACTTTTACTTATCTTTTATCCATTATTTCTCATCATCTTATTTATTTCTTATCAAAATATCTCTTTTCGAGGATTTCTCGTTATCTCTCTTTTTATTTTCCTCATCGGCATTTCATTTGACATTAGGAATCCTTTGGATATGAAAATCCACCAAGGATAACTCAATTATGCCTCTTTCCACTTATTTTCCATATTTTATCATTATTTTCAATTTCTTTCTTAATAAAGAAATATTTAATTGATCTTTTCTTTTCTTATTGCATTATCTTTGCAACTTTGGACTCCTTGGAACCCAACGAACCTAAGAGGCACATAATCCAACTTTGGATTATATTTTTTTGACTTCTAAGGAGTTCCTTTTGTCTTATCCCTGTTATTGGGCCCAATAGCCAATAAAGCCCACAAAACAATCATCAAGGCTATTGTAAACGAAATCCATTTATTCAAAACAAATTATATCTTTATTTGTTCAGATATCTTTAATATGAGAAATCACATTTCTCACCAAATGAACCCAAAAGTTGGGGTTGTAACATCCTTCCCCTCTTATATGAATTTTGTCCTGAAAATTCCATCAAGCAAACAAACAATTCAGGACAAAACTTTTACATGTCCATCATTGGCCCCTATGTGGCTTTACCTTATCCATGGCGCTTCTAAAGAACCTTTATCATCACATGTTCTTTTCTTTGAGTTCTTTCACCTTGGCATCTATAGACCTCACATGTGACTCAAGTCATTTCAGCCTCCCTTGGGGATCACTAGGTTCATTGCTCCGCACATGGTCCGGGTACCTCACATAGTGCTCTAAGTTGGACCCATGAAACTCATCACACATTACATTATCCTGAGGGGTAAGGGAAAACTTAACCTTCTCCACCAAACCATGTCAAAATAACCCATGCATCGGGAACTCAACTCTCTTAGCTATAACTTAGAGGGGTCATATTTTCATGTCACATATTCCCCCACAGTGAACTGCATGTCAGTCTACTTTGCATCAGCTTACAACTCATGTCGGCTCTGAGATCCTTTCATCCATTGCATGATCAAAGCGACTTCATCTGCACACACTGTGGTCCCTTCTTGAGCTTTGCGAGGTCCCTTCACCAACATCATCTCAATGAAGTGGTGACCGACACAACCTCCTTTGCAGAGCTCCTTTACATCCAGATTCTGGCTATGGTGGTTATCATCACATCTTACAAAGGACAAAAATTGTCTCTATGTATCACCCTGAACGACCACACATACTCTCATCAGACCCTCTAGTCTGGATCATACTAACCATTAGTTAGGGGTGATAAATTGTACTAACATTGAGTTCTTCATGTATCTACTTCCACCTTATGGAAGTGTATCTTTAGGTTATACTCAATAACCTTTGAAATTGCATCATGGTGTAGTTGAACCATCTCTCTCATGTGTAGTTCAATTGGATCTGTCCCTTGACAGTACTCTTTCTCTCTCATGTCATCTAGGTAAGGCGATATACCAAAACCCATATTGCATCTCAACCTTCCTTGGTCTAGGGAAGACTTACTACAACATCCATAGTGATGAACTCCCATTCCCTCTCAGGGACTCTTTTATCCTCTATATCGATACACTGGGTTACTGGTGTTCATCCTTCACCTCCTGGCTTGCATGGAAACATACCCCATGCATCTTTATATTAGGCATACAAAGTATTACCGTCACTTATCATCTTGGTAGTATCACGGTATATGGTGATCTTAAATCATGATCTCCCGTAGGTCATGATTCCTCAATATTGATTCCTCAAAAACCCTAAACCACTCTAGTCGGGGTTTCATCACCCTCTTTTCCAAAGAAGTGTATCTGAGGATATACAACCATCCTTTTATTGCATCAAGGCCTAGGTTGGTTAACCAAACAACCACTAATTGTTCAACAAATCTCGTTATATCCGAGTGTTAGCCAACTTACCTCTTCTAGCCTCTAGCCAAACTAGGCAGCTGCATCCCCTCTAGAGCATCAATTACCACTTCACATCCTTAGGTGTTAGGTAAAATTGAAGACATACACTTTCATGTATTCCCCTTATCATCTCATCTCAAACTCTAAGTCTATCTTTATCAAGAAAACTCTGAGCTCCTTCTCTTGGTTTTCGAACTCAACCTCATAGCTTATGATAAAAACATCCTCATAAGATGACTACCTTATAACTCTTAGTGTTTGTAAACCATCCATGTATCATTCACTCCATAAGGGAATGTTATCATAGCAACGTTCCAACTCACATCATTTTTATCCTTGGTGTATGGCATGTGTATTGTCCTATCTCTCACTCCCATAACAAGAGGAAATAATCATTTGGCTATAGTCTAAATATAGAGTTCTTCCTATTCCAAAAGTAGAGATGGTACATCGCACCTTGCCAGTACACCTTTAAATCTAAGTTGAAACATTCATCTTATGTCTCAACATCCCAATCATTCTTGATATCAAAGCTACTCCCATGGAAAACTGGTCTCGAACCTACTTGGATCCACACACAATCCTTGGTCATCTCCTCTGGGTCTATAGGGTGCTGACACTTTTGGGGTCATCCCTCTTCCCTCATGCATCCAGAGAGTGCCCTACTCATCTGCCCTTTGGGTCCCATGAGTTCATGAAGGTGATCAATCTCCTAACCCATGGCCCTCAGACAATGATAGTTGTTACCTCCCGACCCTATGGTCATGTGCCGCTAGGGAATTAGGCAACTCCCACTTTCATCGGTCTTATCACCACCTGACCCTAGGATAGACTTAGGATTCTATTATAGTACATGTCTAACTTAGAACCTTACCCAAGCCTTCATCATCTCTCTCTTTGCATTCATGGGCTAACTTTCATTCATTCACAGGGGTCATGGCGACCTACCTACCTTGGTCAGGCCCCATACTGGTTACCTCCATGGTAACACATCCACATGCACTTAGAGATGGTTATGTATGGGTCTATAGGTTCATTCTCATACCATGTACTTTTCACTTAGCTTCTCAAGATCCTTTGAGACCTCTTTAGGTTTCCTCAAAACCCGCCAAACTAGTATACAGCCTACCACAGGGTCCCTCTCCCAGGATGGGAGGAACTACAACCCTTGACAACAAGGTCACAAACATACTTAGGGTTTATATTCACATGATCATGCTTAACCCTAGCAAGCTACCAAGGCACAAGAAGACCACATATTAAACCATGCTAGGTCATACTTGTTCTCTTTCCTCAATGCTGGATCAAGATCATACCTTCCCATGTCATCGACTTCGCTGTGAGGGGTTCATCAAACATACTTTAAACTTAAGGGGTTTCCCTTTCCTATAATCATGAGGAGTAGCATGCTCACATCTATAGAAACTCAATTCTCATAATGAGCATTAGGTACACCACTTCCCCTCTTAGGCTTAAGAACCCTAGGTTCATTTCTTTGATGTCCATCTGTCTGCTCAACCTCTTAACTACAACCAAACAGGTACAGGGTATCACATGCACTTCCTGTCATCCTTCTACTCGAGCAACACTTCAGAGTTGAGTCCTCCTCAAGGACAATCAACACGGTACAAGGCTCACAACATGTTACTAAACCTCTTCATGGTTTAAGGAACTCATCTTCCCCATCTATACCATAGGTACAGAGGTACCAGCAGACACATCCTCTCTCTAGGGTTTGGTTCCTCTCATGGCAACCAGGACATCATCAGCCTCCAGGGGTCAAGCATGAGGCAACCAAAAACATCCACTTAGGTCGCATCATCCTCAACTCCCCACTTTTCCTCATATCTCAGAGTCTAGGCTTCCAACCTTCTTGCTTGGGTCCTGCTCTCTCTCTCTCTAGAGCTAACTCCACAACCAGCCTTATACTAAAGGTCCTCTCTCCATGAAGATGGATCGGGATCACAAGCATACCTCTACATGGTGAAGCCTATGTTCACACTTATTTTTTCTCAAGGTTATCCACAGCTCATTATGCTTATCTCATCATCTATCCAACATACTCATTTGGCCAGGGTTTTGACCTACTGCTCACACTACTGACCTATTCTGGGTGCCTACTATGCCATGCTCATATAAGCTCATGGGGTTTCCATAGGTTCTTCTCTAACCTCGTCAATGAAGGAGCTACCCTTCACTCTAACATGCACGACCCTTCCCAGGGTTGGGTCACCAAAGGTACTCGGTCCTCCAACCTCTCATGGCTCATATGGCATCCAAGGCATGTCCATCCAAATGTCTGGTTTACCATGACATCTAACTCATCATGTCATCTCTCCTTCACTTAGGGTTAGGGTTAACATCATCCTTAGAGGATGTGCCTAGGTCTCTACTTATAATGGAGGTCTCTACCTCCAAGACTAACTCTCTTTACTTATCCTCCTGACAAGAAGGTCTAGCCTCAGGTCTCTCCTAAGGGCATGACAACTTATGTCATACGACCTAAGCATGTATCTATTCTTTTTATGCTTAATCTATTAATCTTATGCCCATGACATCTTATTTACATGCTTTTTATTAATTTGGTGGAGGATTCCTTAAACCTTATCAACCTTACCCATACCTCAAGAGGGTGAGGAAAAGAGAGAAAACCCTAATCCTTAAGGTCCTTAACATCATTTAAATTTAGAAGGGATTAACAATATGAGAGAGTCCTAAAGGTATCTTATTTCGAGTCAGATCCTAAGACATTGGCCAGGCAGTCACACTAATCTGGGAGTCCTCGTATTCTGACTAGCAGTGCGGAGGAAAATCTTGCCAGCCCCCGCATGTGATCCTTTTCTAGACACCTCAGTCTTTCGGAAAATCCTCTAATAACTCCCTTGGGTTCTACAAAGTTTGTAAAATTTAATAATTATTAAAGATTAAATGAGGAACCTACGCTCTGATACCAAATATAATGACCCCTCCTCTCAATAAACCCCAATTAAGGGAGACCAAGAGGTCAGAGCCGTTATCCCAATTTATGGATCAAAGGTTCGACAAATAATCAATAATAATTATCGAATTCTACCAACTAAACTGAAAACTTGTATAAAATAAAACTTTTTGCATACCTTTGAAAAACATGGATTACTAAACTTCTATCCATATGAGAGAATATTCTAACTAATCCTCCTTGATCGTTAATCCTCATTTAATTCCACATATGCCACTTTACTATTTGTTCTTTTCACTTGAACCTAAAACATCGACAAACAAAGCATTGGTCAGCATAAATGAATTATGTTGGTATGTGGGGGAAACAATAATCGTGCAACTA
Organism: Alisma plantago-aquatica; assembly: GCA_963693085.1. Taxonomy (NCBI): domain Eukaryota; kingdom Viridiplantae; phylum Streptophyta; class Magnoliopsida; order Alismatales; family Alismataceae; genus Alisma; species Alisma plantago-aquatica. The sequence goes on from OY856412.1 coordinate 1,402,928,116, forward strand.
TGATAACAATGTAATCAGCCAATTATCATTTAACAGCCAAGATTACATCTTAAGCAATACTACTCAATCCTTACATATCCCCTATCTATGTGTTGTCCCTACAGTTGACTTGGATACTACCTCTCTCTATGGTAGATCCTTACCATCATGTCCCTACCTCACAAGTAGCCAATACTTAAGGTTATGGAGTCGCATGTCCCTACCCGAAGGTAGCCCAATCCCTGACTCAAGGTGACTTGATGGACCTACCCCATTGGTAGCCATGTACTAAGTCATCCAATGACCTGATGGACCTACCCCATAGGTAGCCATGTACTAGGTCAAACTATTAAGCCACAGAGGGGACTAGGATCTGAGCTGGCACGCACATATCTTAAGTGATAGTCATATCCACATTATAGTGTGCATGAATTAAATTCATCCAACAGTTTAATTAAAGTCATCGAGGAAAACTTCGGAAAACCTCGAAAAACTAATTTGAGATATTCATAAGCATAACCACATACCTATCAGGCATATTTGAGACAGAATCAACCAAGAAGGGAAATCCCATCAAGCAAGTATAAGAATCCTGAAATCATATCCAATTCCTTTTTATCAAAATCTATTCAAACCATCTTGCTACTTAAGGTTTCTATTCCTTTTTAGGATTTCTACCTCTTTTATGGTTTACTTTGCAATTAGTGTTTTTAATTCATTTTACTCTTTTAAACCCTAATTTCTCATCTATCCTTCATGAAAGTTATTAAGGTTACCTTTTAACATCATATAACCTTAATTTCAGAAACAACACAATTAATCATCAATTAAGTCCATTAAGCCTCTTTTACATTAAAGCTACCATTTTCATCCTTTTAATCTATGACAAGATCATTATGCTCATTTATCATCAATTCATAGTTCATTATGGTCTAATTCACATATGAACTCTATTTGTCATTAATTCTACCTTTATTCATTAGAAAACCCTAATTAATACATTAAGGGTATTTATCCACAATTAGGAACTCTTATACTTGAAATAGCTTGGAATTATCATATCTCAACTTTATTCACGATTTTGGATAATTAAAACCATTATGAGTCACATTTACTAATATTAGGGTTTTAAGGCCCATTAAAGCATATTTATGCAAAGGAAACTCTAAATTAAACCAGTTATGTGCAAAGTTCATCCTTTTTACAATTAACAGGTTAATATGAACTTTAATCATCCATTAAACCCTTCTAATTACATTAATCATCATGGGTTAGGCTTTTACATTAGTTAAACCATTAAAGATAGCATCTTTACATACTTTTTGAATTGCAAGCAGAGATAGGCCTTAATTATATTTTTATTGCATTCCTTGAATTTTTCTAATAAAAAATCACTATTTATTTTTAATTTTTGGCCAAAGAACCTATTTTTAGCGATTTATACAAGATTCAATACTTTTCTTGAATATTGCCCAAAGAGGAGATTATTACCTTAAGTCAGAAAAAGCCAGCCGTTTGATCATGGTCGCATCGACCGGCACACAGATCGTGCGGCACTCATCCACTGTGCCCACTCGCACTACTCTGAACCGCAAAGTAGATCTCGGCCCTCTGTTCCCCCGTGAGCCCATGGTGGACTCCAATCCTGCAGCTCCCGCTCCCCTCCTCCTTCGTCTTCCAGTTCTGCTCACGGCAGCACTGTGGCGGGGTTGCTGCCGGAGAGAGGACAATCAAGTGTGATAGAGGTAAATTGGGGCTAGAAGCATGTTGTTCGTGTTCGTAGGACTTGGCCGAAGCCAAGGGCAATCCTATATATTTATGTGGGGGATACAAATTAGGGTTCTCGATCCTTCATCACCACTAGGGTTCCCTGCAGTTTGGGCATTCCTTCTAGAGCCTCCTAAACTACCTAAAACTAAGGATAGTTTGGCTCAAAATCTTCCCCTGGAGCCGTCTCTGCCCTTTCCATCTTTACACATGGTCGGGTTTGTGAGAAAACTGAGATCAAAAATCTCGTTTCTCTGCTTCCTTTCCCGATCTAGGTGATGCTCGTGCATCGTTGGATCATGGATCCAACGGCTGTTTTTGCACAGGACAAATTCTATTCTTTTTAGAAAAGGAAAATATATGCGACATACTATAATTGCATGGTTATCTTTCCACTTTAATAAGACTTGAAAAAATCATATCTTCCAAAATGTCTATCCAATTGCTCCCAAATTTGGAGGGAAAGTTAATAATAACATTATCTACTTCTTTACCAAAATTGTGTTCATTATCTAAAAGAAAACGTGCCTTTTCATTAGATACAAGATATTACTCAATTATGTATATTTCTCACTTATTTTCTCTTTTCTTTTCTATTAAATTATTATTCTGAGTTCCTTGAACCTCAAGGAACCTTAATGGCTCGAAATCCCATCTTGGGGATATACCTTAAGCTTTTACTTTTCTTTTATCCATTATTTCTCATCATCTTGTTTATTTCTTATCAAAATATCTCTTTTTGAGGATTTCTCGTTATCTCTCTTTTTATTTTCCTCATCGGCATTCCATTTAACATTAGGAATACTTTTGATATGAAAATCCACCAAGGATAACTCAATTATTCCTCTTTCCACTTATTTTCCACATTTTATCATTGTTTTCAATTTCTTTCTTAATAAAGAAATATTTAATTGATCTTTTCTTTTCTTGTTGCATTATCTTTGCAACTTTGGACTCCTTGGAACCCAAGAGGCACGTAATCCAACTTTGGATTATATTCTTTTGCCTTCTAAGGAGTTCCTTTTGTCTTATCCCTGTTATTGGACCCAATAGCCAATAAAGCCCACAAAACAATCATCAAGGCTATTGTAAACGAAATCCATTTATTCAAAATAAATTATATCTTTATTTGTTCAAATATCTTTAATATGAGAAATAACATTTCTCACCAAATGAACCCAAAAGTTGGGTTGTAACAAGAGTAATATTACTCAATGACGTATGTCTTCAGGTTGAGGACTTGAGAAATGAGATCATACATATGTTAAGAGTACATATATATATTCTCATTATTTTCATGATCGGTTGTTATTGTGGAAGGTTGATAGACAATGATAACACATAAGATCAGAGTGTGAGTTGATTGATGATTGAGTCGCATTGGTCATGATATGAAGATATCAAACCAATAACAAAGATACAAGTTAGAGAACAATATATCAGACAGACCCACCATGAGACTGACACATGGAAGCCATCCTTATGGAAGTCATAGTCATCTCTCACAGTGATGGTGGTGGTTGTGGTTCTTAGACCTAAAATCACTGCACTCAACACATGTCGTTGGGTGCACTTTGACATCATCAAACACAGTCCTGAAACATGAGTTTTTATAACAGTGATGATTGGGTGGATTTGACACATGGGGATTGGCTGTGAGTGATAGACATGGGATTTGTCCCTCCTACTGGAGTGTGATGTCATACACCTCTTGATAAGTGAGACTGAGAAAAGCATGGTCATGCACATGTGAGTCAATATGTGATATTGAGCTTACATATATCTCAGACAGTCTGCTCTTGGTTCAAGAAACAAAATTGAATAATAATGAGGGTGACTGCTCCATGCCTCTAGTTCAATCTGTACATCAGTGACAAAGGAACTATACAAACCCTGCAACACCATACACAGATTGTAGGTTGAAGTTGTTCTCCAACTTTTCCATTTACTTGGATAGCAATGATGTGTGACTAGGCACCACTCTTTGCTTGTAATGTCATAAGTTGTTATGGACACTCACTGCCAACATAATATGGGACCTATAGGGTCACACACATAGGTCTTAACTAAGAGGAGTTTAGATCTTGAATGATAGTTGAATTAAGTGCTAAAGTATATAGGCATTTGATTCAGGCAACAAATAGGCTAACAACACTACCAAACACCCATCTTAAGTGTTGAGACAGCCGTCTAGAGTGCCAAACGGTTGTCTCAAGTGTTGAGATGGGTGTTTGGGTGTCAGGCCTGGTTGTGAGTTGAAATTGCCAATGGTATGAACTGACCTGACCAAATGGTTTTGAATCAGATCATTAGACGACCATCTAGGTGAATCGAGATGGCCGTCTCACATGGACGAGATGTTTTAGTTCGGTCAGGGAATATTCTAGTTGTTTCCCTATTCATTTCGATTGAGCAATATTTGTTGCATAAGGAAATCAATGTCTAGCATTGATGGGAATTGATTTGCCAAATTCGTGCACAAAAGGAAAGTGCAAAATAGACATCTCGCGGTGTGAGACAACCATCTCACATGCTAAATGACCATTTGGCTTTGCTAAACATCCGCTTCGGCTGTTGCAGGTTGTGCAATTTCCAGAATTGTTGCAAAATTTTGAGTTCTCCTAGTCCTTTCCACTCCCACAGATTAATCCCATACCGGATAGAAATTGGGAACCTTAACCCTAGCCTCTACTATAAATAGAGGGGTACTAGAGGCTTCCCAGAACACAACATAGACAACTAAGAATTAGTTCCTCTGACAACTATTTTCCTCTCTTATTGTGGTAACCATAAGAGCCCAGGCAAGTCCTACCCGACAAGGGAGGGATAGCCATGGGAGAGAACAACTGAGAGTTGTCATTGTGGGAGAGCAAGCTAGTGACTAGTACGCTAGCAGAAGGGACAACTCCTTCATGTCCGGTCCAGTAGGACAACATGAGTTCTAGGAGGTCTGTGTGGACTACCATAGAGGTGGGAGGTTGTTGTTTGTAGCTTGGAGGACAACGTCAACCAATGGTCTATGATAAGAGGAGCTGTTGAAGAAGAAGACATTCATGGTTGTGGTTCGTGGTGTCAACCAGCGGGAGCAGCAGTCAGACGTGTCCCAGTGCAACTAGAATTCAAAGTTGCACATCTACAATGACGAGGATTGTTGCTACACTTATTCCAGGACCAGGTATATCAATAAACCTTCCTTCTTTCATTATAGTTATTGACGTGATCTACTGATTATGGGGAATATGGTAGATAAAAATTTAAATTCCGTTGCCTTCTCTATACCATATTTCCCTACAATTACTTCTATCAAGAGTTTTGTCAATGATTATTATTGTAAGTTGTTTAATTATAATATATCTATTTCGGTTGATCTTTTTGATGGCATTTAGTTTTGCAAGTTAGATGATGTTCAATTTTTACAACTTGAAAAACTTGTGACTATTAAGAAGGTGGAAGACTCAACCAGGATGAAGATAAATTCCATGGGCCCAACAGTTTTAATGGTAAGTTCTATAAAGAGTGTTGGATTGTTTTCAAAGTTGATTTGATCAATGTTGTACTTGTCTTTTTCAAAACTAGTCATCTCCTAATAGAGGCCGATAAGACTTTTGTATCTCTTATTCCCAGCAATTATGATATGAGCCTTTTAAAGAACTTAATATCCATTTTTCTGTTGTAATGTTCTCTACAAAGCGATCTTAAAAATTCTAGCTAACAAGCTTCAGTTGGTCTTACCTTCTCTTATTAGTGTTAATTAGTGTATGTTTATTAAAGGTCATAGTATTAACGATGCCACCATGCTTTCAGTGAAATCATTCATGATTTTAACAAAAAAGAAGTGTTTCTCCTCACACAATTATTAAGGTTGACTTTACTTTAGCGTATGATTTTGTTAGATGAAAATCTCTTTTCATCATTCTTAAGCAGATCGCTTTTCCTGCGTGTTGGTTTGTTTTCTTGAAGGAGATTTTCTTTGCTACTTTGTTTCAGGTCTTGTTGAATGGATAACCTTTTGGTTCCTTTACCTCTAGATATTGTGTAAGGCAGGGGATCCCCTAGGCCCCCTATCTTTTACTTTAGTTATTCAATGCTTCACCATTCTCATGAACAAGAGGGTCATTGATGGAAAGATTGTTCCTATTTGGGATTCTTTGGATTTTGAAGTCTCTCATCTAATCTTTGTTGATGATCTCATGATCTTTGCTAAAGATTTTTAAAGTAATACACGTAATATTAATGAGTTCTTAGGATGCCTTTGTGATATGACAAGACTATCAGTTAATCCTTCTAAAAGCTATGTTTTATACAAATGTGATGTTGATAAAAGCCTTATCTCTAGTATTTTGAATAGTAATGAAGGAAAGTTTCCTCAAAGGTACCTTGGTACTCCCCTATTTATTGGGAGGTTGAAAAAAGTGTTATGTGCTCCTTTAGTTTATAGGATCAAGTCGATACTAGATGGATGCAAGTCAACTACATTATCCCTAGTAGGTAGACTTGAGCTTATTCAGTCTACAATCTCTTCTATGTAGTTCTTTTGGTCTTCTACATTCCCTCTTCCTTGCTCTGTGATTAGTGAAATTGAACAACTGTGTACAAATTTTCTCTGGGGGAGTTCTGAAAAGAAGATTAATATTCACTTAGTTAAATAGAGAAAGATCACTACACCTAAGGAGGAAGGTGGTCTTGACATTAAATCTATTAGAGACATTGTTAAAGCTTCTCCCCCACTTAATGTGTAGAATATCGCTTTAAGAAAGATTGTCCATGGGTAAGATGTATCCATGAAAGGTGCTTATCTCTTTCTTCCATTTCATGTGTAGATATCAATCAAGCCTTTTCTTGGTTTTTCAAGCAGCTCATTCATGCTAGAGATAATTTGATTCCACTTATCAACTTTGTAGTTGGTAATCATCAGAGTATCAACATTTGGCTAGACCCTTTCTTATCTCAGTCTCACTTTCTATTGGATGTTTTGCACTCAAAGTTCTTTCTGAAGCTTGGTCTTCCTTTCAAGACTAAGCTTTGTATAATTATTAAGGACGATGCTTGGTTTGTTACTGCAAGTAGGGGGTCTACCCCTTTAATTTCTCTTCTAAATTCTCAACCTTTCCCCACTAGAGGCAAGGACATGATTCTCTTTTTTGGTAACTCTAAGGTTCTTACTAAAGATGTCTGGAACATTGTCATAGTTAAGTGGCATGTGTGCCCATTCTTTAGCTAGATTTGGAAATTTGGGTGTCCAAGAAGATTTCAAATTCACTCTTGGAAAGTTGGCAATGACAAACCGCCTACTACTGATATATTAGAAGATTATGTATTCTTTCTATGTTTATTTGCTTTCTTTGTATGTTTGATTATGAGAATGTAGCACATGTCATGTTCTCTTGTAATTTTTCTTTTGAAGTATGAAGGTTAGCTACTTTTTTTTTTGGTTTTACTGTACCTTCTTGTGCCTTAGATTTGGTAAAGTTTGTTGACACAGTTTCTCATACATGTGTTCAATATGTTATGTTTTATCTCTAGAGAGAAATGAGTTATTGGGTCCATGAAAACAATGGGATTCTAATAAAAAAATTCTAGGATCAAACTAGGAGAACTATCACTTCTCTGATTCATGAAGAACCTAGTATCTACTGAGGTTCTAGATTCTCTCTGAGGTTTCTTTTTTAGGGGATAGTTTTTGTTCTTTGTATAGATTGTTTTCTTCTTACATATCCTTCCCTGATTTTTCCACTGATCATCTACCATTACTGATGAAATCAATACAAAGGAGTGCGCTTTTCACCAAAATAATGAGCCATTTGGGAAAAGAGCATTGAAACCTTTCATAATTTACACATAATAACATCTTATTTCAAGAGCCTCCTATAATAGAGACAATCTACAATTGACAGGATGTATACTCTCATCATTTCTTATATTTTTGAATGATATAGTTGGAGCTTCAAAAGATTTGCTTCAACAAAAATATTGATTAAGCATACATGTACGCCCAAAATTGTGGTAGGAGTTTGTAATGATAATCGGATTATCTAGTTAAGGGTACTAATTATGCAACAAATGAACATGCATGTAGCCTATTGATGCTTGAATGTGAGGTCTTGGGGGTTGATCGGTTCTTTATTTGATAAGGTGTGATAGGCAGACTATGATGGCCATGTTTAAATGAAAGATGGTGGAGGTTGATGTATTGTTTATTTCTTAGGATTTGATACAATAGGGTATGGTTTCTTATTGTGGATGGGTGAATATTGTTTCCATTGATGCCCCAAAGAATGTGGAAGGTGATTGATATTACCAAACTTTATATTCACATTGATACACCACTTAGTCTTCTAGATTCTCAAATATCAAAAAGTAATCAGAGATCACATCTTTCAGCTACTATTGAAGAAAAAAACTAATCTTACACACAACAAGTTGATGCACAATACAAAAGTCTTAGTGAGCAATATGCCAAAATTTTACAAGTGAAATATAAAAAGTTTAGAAAGCTAGAGTGCATTGGCTAAAAGATGGAGATAATTTTACTTGATATTTCCATGCTTATATTAGGGCACATCAAAAACCCAATACTATCACTTCCTTCAAAATTCTAGTGGACAATGGGTTACTGATGAAGAAGAATTAAAGAGCATGCTATTTACACATTGAAAAATCAATTTACATCTAGTGTGGTACACGCACAAGCTAATATGGATCTCATTCCTTCAACGGCCATTCCACTAACTATTGCACAACAACTACTCATGCAAATATTACCTATAGAACAAGAAATATTTCAAGTTCTCCAAAGTATGCCAAACTATAAGGCAACATGGACTGATGGTGTAAATGCAGAATTTCTCAAAGCACATTGGGATTCTCTTAAGAGTTCCATAATATCTAGGGTTATTGGTTCTTCTTAGGTTTTCCTATTGGATAAATATTGTGTGATAATTTGATCATGCTAATCCCAAAACAATAAAACCCAACCTGATGTAATCATTTGAGTCTTATTGCACTCAAAAATATTTGTTTTAAAGTTAGTATCCAAATTAGTGGTGAATAGAGTCAGACCTCATCTTCATTCAAGGGTATTTAACTCTTAGAGTAATTACATACTAGGCAGAAAAATAGGAGACAATGTTATCCTTGTTCAAGAATATATACATTTTATACGTCGTCCCTTCTCTATGCCAGCATGGCTATAAGGGTGGACCTTGAAAAGGCACAGGACAAATGTCTTAGATCTTAATTCTAGATACTATCATCAAGTTGGGATTTACCTCGACAATTATTAACTACATAATGAACTCTTAATTTGGGGGTTACACAAGTATTTTGTACAATGGCTCAAAACTTTCATCATTCAAAACATCAAGAGGTCTTCTCCAAGGAGATCCATTATCCCCATATATCATTTTACTTTGTCTTGAAATACTTAGCTAATTAATTCAATCATATGTTAATGCTAGATAGCAAAAACCTTTAAAACTTTCTTCACATGCACTCGCAATCTCACATGTGGTGTTTGTTGATGATTTAATACTTTTTTCCAAGGCTAATTCTTCTACAATGCAAATCATTCTTGAGTGCCTCACTCTATTTGAGAATGCTTTTGGTCAAACTTTTGCTCTAGAAAAAACTATGGTTTATTTTATTGACTTTGGCAATTCAACTGTGAGAACTTCTATTTTCCATATGTCTAGAGTGAAAGAGGTTGGAGATCTAGGTTGTTATCTTGGAATACTTATATTACATGGTAGAATACGTAAAAAAAACTTAAACTCCAATTCTAGACAATATTTAAGAGAGAACTACAAGTTAAGGTGTGTCTACTTTATCCTTGGAATAGTGCATTTGTCTCATTAAGAGTGTTTTGAGTAGTCTACCCACTTATACCATGAAAATGACAACTATCCCTCAGGGTCTCTACCACAAAATTGTTCATATGATAAAACATTTCTTGTGGCAAAAAAATGTTTATAAGAATGATGTTTTGTTAGTTCACTGGGATAAAGTGACCTTAAATAAAAATAAGGGAGGTTTCGGTATTCCAACAATTACGGACTGGAACAAAGCTTTATTGATGAGTTGGCTTGGGATCTACTTAATAATAGCAGTGTATTATGGGTACAGGGTGTTATAAAAAAGTATCACAATTATCATCCAGGAACAAGAGCGACTCCTTTTTGGAGGATTTTATCATCTCTACTGCCACTGATCAAAGAAAACTAGTACTAGGATTTTTGTAAATGACAGGGACACCATGGTTTGGTATGTCAGATGGGTTCCCCGATGAGGGGCTACTCCATATGATTTGGTTGTAGCAGGTTCCCTCTTGGTTGCATAATTTAATGGTCTCATCTTATGTAGATATTGATGGAGAATGGGATCTTGGTTTCTTGTCATTATATTTGACTCGAGAGGTGGTTGATAAAATTCTTAGAATGTGTACCAAATATTTATTCTACCTGGGATGCTTTGACATGGACTACAACTGACACTAGTAGATTTACAACTACTACAACTTACTCTATTTTGAGAAAGGGGAAGGGAATAATACGGTCAGGACCCTGGAGATTAATATGGTCCTTAAAATTACCTACTAATATATCGTGTTTCTTTGGTTAGTTAGTCATGAAGACAATATGACCAATTTCCATAGGTTATAGAGACATTTAACTCAAGTTCCTTGTTTCCCCTTGTGTGTTACTACAGAAGAAACAATTATGCATTTTCTACAAACTGTCCTTCTCCTCTTGACATTTGGTTGACCTCCAAATACATTCTCTTGTTTTTGAATTCTTTGTGACATACCTTCATTCATGGGTATGAAAGTCTATACAAAGTGATGCAAACAGTTGTTCACTGCTTCTAGTTCTCAGATATAGGTTTCCAGAAATGAATTTTTAATCAATTTTATTGATATAAATTCAAATAATGTGATCTCAACTATTTGTCAAATTAAAACAACTATTGGTTACTATTTTGGTCCTATAAATATTTCAAACAATCTTTTACTTCAAGCTACAACATCATAGACAATTGGCAAGATCCTATGACTAAATACATTAAATTGAATGTGGATGTCTTTTTAAAAGGAACAAAGATGCACTAGAAGTTATTACAATTGATCATGAAGCTATTTGGTTGTGTGCTTGGGGCAATATTGTTACATCCTTTTCTACTCTTCATGAAGAGATCGTTGGTATACTAGTGGCCCTACAATTGGCACGAAATGAAGGTTGGACTAATATAATTATTGAAACGGATTTTCAACTGCTATGGATGCAATCAATGGTTCAACAATGATGCCAGTTACAAAGGCATGCACATACAGATCGAGAATTTGATAGCTCATCAATGGGCATTATTAATTACAAAGATTGATTGTGTTTTTTGGTAGGGTTGATAATTTAGCAAAGTTACATTTTTCTTCTACTAATAGTGAATATGTATATCAAAACAATCCTTCAGTAGGATGCCCATGTGTGGTCCACAACACTTTGTGTAATCATGTTGGACCTTGTCTACATTAGAAGGGTCATTTAATAAAGGTCATTCCTTAAGCAAAAAATACACTAATGCATGCAATTGGAAACTGGATCATCAACAAAGTATCCTGCCCATGCAAGCTTGTCACATGATGTAGAAGTGCTACATTGAATACCACATTTACTATGCCAGTTTCACCCACTACATGAGTAACTAAAACATAAAATGCAAAATTACAAAATTGCTTTCATAAAAGCGCCGACAACAAAATGGGATACTTATTCTTTCTGGGTGGTGAATCCGATAGATCTATAAAAAAAATTATAAGATGTGTAAGTTTATAGACTAAGGTTCCTATTAATGATGTTTTGAAGGCACCGTAGAAGAGAGGTCACATCAACAACAAGTACTCCAAAGGTAGTAAAAGCAAAAAGGTAAAAAATGATGATGATTTGTCATACAAGCTGCACCATACTTTTGTACCTTTTGAGCAACAACATCCCCAATTGTTTGGCCTGCTTTAAAGTTACTTGAAAAAATACTTGACAGAGGGGAGACTCCAGTGAGGTCAACATAGGTGTGTTTTTCATCTATCCAATCAAATAAAAAGATGACAACAAGACATTGGGAATGGATACCATCAGGTTCTGTGCTAAGAAAGGCCATGGTAGCCTCTTTTAGGACCTTTAACCTGTCTTGTGGGGCAAGACCTTAAATAGTTTCATGAACTAATTCATGTCAAAATTTATATCCGAATCTTGTATGATAATGAACAACATGATTAATGGAGGTGTTTAGGTATGCGGTGTTGCAAAGTGGGCAACGCTCATCACATGGGTACAAGGGAATCATGAATCGATAGCAAAGGATAGATCGATACTCAATACATGGCATAGACAAACCAAGTCCATTTATGGAAATAGTAAGTAGGAAGTCATGCATGGTTCGTTTGAAGAGAAGCAAGGATAGATATTTGCCACTAAGAGATGTCACTTGTAGTGAATTGTTGGACAACTATTCATAGTCAGTGTCTGCCAAAATAAAATGGGTATTTGGAGTGGCATAAGGTGTATGAAATAACTGGTACCAACAAAAGGAAAGAAAAATCTAATAGATGACATCACATGTGGTAACAAAAAAAGCTTTTGTAGACACATGTCCAACCATGCATAGGATGTGGTCTTGGAGTTCCTAAGTGTGGATTTGAGAGAAAATACAAGCAAACTTGCTGCTATTATGGAAAGATTTGATGTCCAACCCTCCTAGGTGCATAGGAAGTGTGGCCAAGCACCATTATAGATCACTAAAGAATGGGTCATCGCCAACCATATTGCATTCTATACACTGATTTTTATAACCCATGCCTTGGTTTACTAATGACACTATAAAAAAAGTATGTTTTAGCTACAATTATTCTAATTACATATATATAATATGTAGCCAAATCTACTTTTGAATACAAAGTAAAAAAATGTTAGGAAAGTAAATGTAGGTAGTCGAATTACTTAAACATAACTACACTTCCCTTCTCCATCTCAAATGTGAGTAAACATTATATTTAATCTATTTTTCAAGTTGTGTGTCATTGCATACCCTCTCATATATCTCAAATAAAAATGAATTTTGTGGTGTCACTCCCTCCCGCACATCTTGTTTCATTTTCCAATCTTGTCAAGCTTTTTCTCCCCCAACCACTAGATTTCATACTTCTTGCTCTCTCACAACCCGATCACGGTCTTCTGACCTGATATCATGGTCTCTCTACATCCTCCAACCACATCATGCAACATCTACTCCGCACATGCTGACTTCATAATGCCTCTCATTAGGTCAACATTCCCTCTCAGTGTTTATGACTAGAGTTCTGGTTGCACCGTAGGTGGTTATCCCAATGCCTCTACCTAGATCAAGGGTTCCATGGGTGGTTATCCCAGTGACTCCACCCATCATGAGGGAAGCACAAGTGGTTCTTTCTCTTAATGCCTCCATCTACCAGCCTGAGGGGTCATTTGATAGCTTTTCTCCTTGGTGGCTCTGCCCAAAAATATGAGGGAACCACACATTGCAGACCCTATGGCCGTGATCTTGAGGTTTTGATAAAGTTTATTGCACATTTTTTTAGTAGAACATACACTTCCAAAGTACGTTCAGGTTCTTGTCTTTCTCCCATAATGTTCCTTGACCTTCTCTTCCATCTCACTAATGACCTTCTATAATATGTTTTCCGAATGTCCATGTAGAACCAATTATTTAAAGAGCCCATTAAGAGATAAAACTAAAACAAACCTTTTCTATTTTGACTGTATATGATTTCTCAATTGACTGCTCACTTTGAAAATTATTATTTTCTATGTCCTATGGGGGGTAGTGAGGTGGGTACGCCAGTGGATCTTAATATTTCTGACAATGGGGACATTTGGCAGCAGAGCAGCTGCACTGTGCAAGGTTCTGGATTTAGGAACTTAAACAAACATTATAATGTATTCAATGCATTGGTGTTCCACTCGAATGACTAATTGCATCTAACAATTGAGTTGGTGTGACATGAGAAGAGCTCTAATGAGAAGTGTGGCCTAACATTGCTTGCTATTGGTAATATCCTAGCATTTTTCCCATTTTAAGTTTCATATTATGAAGTTCATCATCATAGTGTGCTTGATTTCATAGAGAATAAAAGCCAGGGGTCTAAGTGTTGGAAGATGAATCAAGGACAGTTCAAATGAAGGGGACTCTCCAGTCTGTATACTTTTGAATACATTGTGAGTGTTGTTTCTAAGCCTTGTTTTTAAAGAGTATGCTTTAAGTTCTTCTATTCTTTGGTTTGTTTGGGTTTATACACTATGTATTCGAGTTTAGCATGCTATTTATTTATGGAGTTAAACTACAGAAACAATCAAATAAGAACGCCACAAACACAATATGTAGATGTCATAAGGGTCTAGTTATGTGCTTTTCTCAAAGAAAACTATTTTTTTTACGATTGACATTAAACACGTCATTATTCTTCAATTTGTTTATCCTCTTATGTTTGAAGGACAAATAAGAATTTGTTATTGACTTATCATAAAAGGGATTTGTAAGGACCCTGACTTGAGTTTTGGGGTAAACCTATTTGCTTTGGATTAATCATGTTCTTAGAACCTTTCTCTAATCTTTTAAAATGTAATTAGGGCTTGTGGTGTGCTTAAGTTTCAAGTTTAAGCATGTTTGGATGATGTTTGTGCTTTCTATGCTAGTTTTGGTGCAAATTACAATTTACCCAGGGCAGGGGTTGATGTGCAAATGTCCACCTCTAGAGTGTTCCTTCTCTCTCCTGGATTCATGAGAGAGAGTGTGTGGTTCTTTGGGGTGCTTTATTTGACCCTTGGTTGAGTGGTGTCACCCTTAGTGGTGATTAGGGTTTTCTAAGGCTGGTGTGCTTTGACCTTGTGACCTTTGTTTGTTTGTCTCGACCTAGGTCGTGACCTAGGGTTTGTTGAGGGGGAGTAACGGTTGAGGCACTTGCCCTTGGTGTGCTGGTCATGACCAAGATTGTCTTGGGATGAGACAAAGGCTTGGAGAGTGTGCTTTGATCTAGGTTGCTAGTGGTGGTCTTGGTGTCCCAACCTAGTGGTGTTGTTAGGGTGTGTCCCGACCATGGAGCCCCTTGGTGTGTCGTGGTCGTGACATAGAGGGTGGAGTTGCTTAGGTGGTTGAGTGACTACCTAGAGTGTATCACCATTTCTAGCATGTCATGTTTAAGTGGTTGCATGTGGATGCATGTAGGTATTTTGTGAGTACAAGTGTCCCTTGGGTTCCTTAGTGTGTTGACACCTCACCCTTTGTTCTCTCTCTCATCCTTCATCTATATAACCCCTTATCCTTTATTTTTTGCAACCCTTTCAGCCATATATATTCTTCCTCCTTCTTTTCTTATTCTTGGAGCTTGGTGGAGCAAGGGGTTCGTCCTTGGAGCTTGAGGAACCAATCTCCTCTTGCATGTGGAGATGGTGGTGATCTGAGTTCATATCCCATCTTTGGTAAGTGTTTACCTTCTAAGTTTATGTTCCTTTGATCTTCTACCTTCATATCCTTCTCTTTTCTCACCCTTAGACCATGGTTCTTTCATGGTGGTCATTCTTAAGAGTAAGATCCTCATCAAAAGGGTCATAGACCATGCCTTGACAAGGTAGACCCAAGTATGAAGAGGATTTCTCCTCTCTTTTCCCCTTTCTCTTTGCTTCGACCAAAAGCTTCTTTGCTTGGGCTAGCCTTTACCTTGGTGTTTCCCCTTCCTTGAGGTGCTCTTGAGGCCGAGTGTTGATATTTTGGTGAAGCTTCTTCAACCCTTGGATCGAGTGCTTGGAGCTCTTGAGCTTGAAGTTTGGAGCTCTTGGTGGTGATCATCTTAAGGCAGGTTTTATAACACTAAACCTACTCTATTATTACACTTATTTATGCTTTTTATTATTGTCTTTTTCCTCTAAATTTCCTTCTTACCTTGTTAGTTCTTAGTGGTAATCTCTATAGCTTGTTTGGTGGAGATTCTTGCTTAGTCTCAAAGCAATCTGAAACCCTAATCTTTCGTACCTATTTTGGTAGATGATGTGTTAAGAAGATTTTTCTCCATGTATTTCTCTTTACCTTGCCCTCATGCATGGTGTTTGAACACCTAGAGGTTGGAGGGATCTTGGGTTCAGTTTTGGTTATCTTGATCTTGGTTTTCCCTTCCTTGTCTAAGGTTATTCCTTGGTAGTTTTTTTTGACCCATGACTTAGGGTCTCGGTGACTGTTTGTATGTGACCTTTTCTTCATGATAACCATAGTTACACCCTTGGTTTCAGTTCTATTTTGGAAAACTAGATGGTGCATCTGGATAGGTTGTGACACTCCCCTCATGATGGTCGCAACCTTGATAGCCTTTGGTTGAGATCCTCCTTTGAGGTTGAGTTTGACCTAGTGGTGTTAGGTCAAGGCTTTTCTGTGTTAAATAGCCTAGTCACCCTTGGTGTTGGACCTACCTTGCTTGAGTTGAGACTCACCCTAGAGAGTAGGGTCACTACCATGATGGTCTTGGGTCACGACATGGGTGGTGATTGATCGTCTTGGGTCACAACATAGGTTGAGGTTGAGACACCTTCTAGTCGAGATGCTTTGGTGAAACCCTAACCCAAGTGTTGCGGGCGCGACATGGTCTATAGGTTGAAGGTTGTGACACGTAATAGATGGTTGAGGTACATGAGGGTTGCGATCATGACATGGACCATAGTAGGTGTCCATGACCTATGTGGTTATGTGGTCAACATAGGGTGATGGTAGGTGGATGAGAAACACATGTGAACACCTAATGATAACCATATATGTATGATACATAAGCAATATTCAATGTTTTTTAGAATGTTATTTAATCAACTCTAATGGTGCTTTCTAATCCTTATGCACTCCAAGATGAGGGAGGGGGATGTTTCTAGGGTTGATGGTTGAGCCTAGTCTTGTAAACCTTAATCGGTTAAAAGGAAACCCTAACCCTAATAATACTGAACGATGATCTTGCTTGTTTCTCCATTGTGGAATGGTTATGATATTATGTGGTTACCTCTCTTGTTTATAAACTTCTAAACGTGCAGGTGTTATGAGTTTTATTATTATAGCTAGTGTATGCTATGGTGATGAGACATGATATAAGTTGAATGAGCCTGGAGAGGCATGCTAAGGCATTTGTGATACATAAATGATGAGTTGAGGGATTGATATCCCATAGCATGTGACTATGGTATTGATGATGTGATAAATGGCAATAATATAGGCATCATGTGGTGATAGTGTGACAAGTTCACACCCTATATTTTTATGTCTGTTGGAAGAGTATTATGCCCTTATCTTTGTAGAATTTTTTATGATTTTATACACTATAACTTGATTGATGATAAAAGAAACCTAATCGACTTAACTAATCAAGAGGAACTTAATAATGTAGTTTTTCCCTGTGCCATATATCCATCTCAGTGTCAGCACTTGCTGGATGGTGAAACGGAATTTCCCTTAGAGGAAGCCTGGAGTCATATACTATTGAGTATATGCAATCACAAGATTGGTTGTGGGCCATACCCTAGTAGGAGTGTGGTTGGGGTTGTAGCTCAGTGATATGTTGATTATGAGGTTTCACAGAATTAGTTGTGGGCCATACCCTGGAAGGAGTGTGGTTGTGGGCCGTAGCTCAGTTTCACTAGTGTCGCGACCTGTACCAAAGTAGGCTAGGACTTTCATTGTTGACTATATGTTATAGGTTGCTGCTGACTAGTATGTCTCTACTATATACTCGTGTATTGACCATGTGGTTTGGTGAGGTCCTAGATTCTAGCTCTTCCATAGACCTTGTATGGCACTGATTTTGACTTAGCAACGGTCAGTTGGATTTGAGTGGTATGACTCAAATCCTTGGGGCATAATAAAACATGTAATCAGTTGTGTAGCATCTTACTTAGGTTCAAATATGAAAACATTAGATGAGGCCTTGCTTGATTTTGTATAGTATAATTTGTAGTGAATATATATGTTCTTCATATTCCTTTTATGATGATAAGATCTTTCATAATCTAATTGCAATTGCTTATTATGTTAGTGATGATTACCTTCTTATCATAGTTGTAGCTTTACTCTTATTCCTTAATCATCTTATCTGTGCTAATAATAGTGTTGGTGGAAAGTTATATCTCCCACTGAGATTTGAAATCTCACCCCATGGGTTCCCACATCTTTTTAGGTGGACGTGCACAAGGAGGTAGAGATCGTGCATCTGAGACTAAGCAACAACAAGAAGGCTAGTAGCTGACAAGATTGGAAGTGCTACTTATGGTCCGTTTTGTTGTTAGAGATCTAGAGTCATCCCTATACACTCAGATCTTTGGGATGGTGTTGGGATGTGTTTTGTAGATGTTCTTTCGATACATGTCTTTAGCTCGTGTGTTCCTCTTGATGTAAAGTTATAGTAGATATGTATATATATATATATGTGTTTAGGACATGTTTTCTTGTAACAAGCTAATGGCATACATGGTAAGTACTTACTGACATGTAAGGACTCATATGTAAAGGTTTTTTCTATTTGGGAGCTTAATGAAAATGGCTTTAATTTCCAATTTTTCCTGTAATATGTTTATTTAAGTTTTGTTTCCACAGTTAGTTTTGAGTTATCTTGTGGTTTGTGGCGTGGGGCATCACATGGATGCATTGTTGAAACAGACAATAGTCATATGGATCAGACTGATATAGAAATTCTAGTTAGTGATGGATAACACTCAATCAAAATGAAAAGATAAAAAAAAGATCTATGAATTTGGATGCCCTTACTTATATCCTATTAGAATCACTAGAGAAGAATTAAAAAAATTAAATGTGGCCCATTACCTCTTAATAAGGAATGATTGGGAAATAAAGCAAGGATTTTCAGTTCCTAGATTTTTAGATTTGTGAGAGCTGTTCTATATGTTGGGATTTGTGAGCCTAGAGGAGTTTCAATTAGTATAAAACCAGGTCATGAGGATAAGAATTTGTTTCATTCACAGTTAGTGCCAAGTTATATCAATAATCATGTTTTGAATTTAGAAATGAATTGTTCTAGGGTGTAAATATTAATCTCTATTGTTACATGTGGCTAACATCTCCACAGTATGCACCTAGTTGAAATTTCTTTCTACTTTGATGCATGTGTAAATAAACCCACTAGAGTGGATCGCACATAGGAACAATGGTGTGACATCTCTATATTTTCTAAAACTTAATCTGATGTATGACATTGACACGCCAAAATCGTGCGTAGAAATGCAAGTGCACGCGTCGAGTAATATAGGCATATGTGAGGCCCAAGTCAAACTTAGGGAGATGTAGTCTTAGTGACTACTACTAACTACAGTGCGATCAGCTAAGCCGATTAAAAAGGTTGAACTGAGTTTGAACAAAACCAAAGAAAATTAAGAGAAAAATAAAACAGTTGATTCGAATGAAATGAATTCCTTAAGATTGTCGATTTCACCACGGGGTCTCATCGTATCTTATTTATACCAAATTAATATAAATTTCTACTTCTACCCTGGATAGAAAGCATGTATTCAGAATTGCTCGCTTCCGCTATGCAATTCACTACCTAGATCTAAGCCAATTCCATGTCTGTAGTAATTTATCTCTTAGTCTAGGTGCATTATTGAAAACTCTGGGTTCTTTCCAAAGACCGTACATTACCTTTTCTAAGGAACGCGTAGGAAAGTGTACAAGTTATGCTTTCCTAACCTTTAACCCCCCTTCCGGAGTAATTATCAGTCTGTAATCCTATCGATGGTGATCAAGAAGCGATAAGTCATTCAAATCCACACTTACATATCCAGGAATAAAGAGAAATTTATACTAAATCATGTAGACAGTCAATACAATGATTCCTCGGGCTACTCCCAGGTCCTAAGGAAAAGAGGGGTTTAGCCCCGCATGGTTTTCAGTTGCAAATACATAGAAGGAGAGAAGAAAAATGTGGGAAACATGAAGGAAGTTCGTGTAACCCCTGGAAAGAAGGTGCTCCAGATGATCCTTCTCGAGAAGCACACATTTTGCAGTCTTCTGACAGCAAAATTGTCCGTCAAAGTTGTTCGAATCTCCCGGTTGATGTCCTTTAGGCTCTGTGCTTCTCTTCCTCACTTCTCTGGTCGCCGTACGGTGCAAACATTGATGCCCTTTAGTCTAGCCGTCGTCCCTTTTTGTCCTAGGTCACTTACAGTACCACATAACATGGATCATTGGATCGAGATGAACAATGTAGATTGCTAAAATCTGGCAGGGTCGGTGGCACCGACCTGGATGTCAGTGGCACCGACGACACCGGGATCTGATTGTGCTCTGGAAAGTTTGGTACCATCGACTTGGAAGTCGGTGGCACCGAGCTTATGTGAATATTTCCTCTGCTTCTCTGATGCTCTCTTAGTGGCATCGACTATTGCAGTCACTGCCATCGACTCATTTGGTCGTCGAAGGCCAGATCCCTGATGTCATCTCGGTGGCATTGACCATGATGGTCAGTGGCACTGACTCCTAAATTACTTGGAAGTTCCTAAAAATGCACAGAGAATAAAGCTGAGAAATGTATAAAATAATATAATTACGATGAAATAGGCACAGATTGATGCAAACATATTATACAAGACAATTATAAAGATTTATGCAAATATGATCAACTAATTGACTAACAAATGCATAAAATGAATATAAAATAGGCTTGTAATAAACGATTCAAAACCCATACATCAAACTCCCCTAAGCTGAAATTTTACTCGTCCTTGAGCAACAACACCTTTGGATCTGATTGAGATAAGTCAGTTGAAGGACATAATGCATAAGGTACATCTAAAAAGTCTCCACCTTTCGGTCCTCCTTTCAGCCTTTACTAACCACTAAACACTAACTACCATATAGGCGACCAAAAACCTCTATCCAAAATATCCACCGCCCAATCAATGAGACATTATTAGTTAAAGCAGTTAATATGATAGACTCATTCGGTTCATGCTTGATGCATCGTGTGATCTCCTATCTATGTTTCTCTTTTCTCTACCTACCATCTACATGGAAGCAGTTCTCCTGATAAAATAATGAATGAGGAGAAAACCATCTGAGTGGCCTACCAATAAGAGCAACGGGTTGTTGAAATAGGTGGCTGCGGAAGAATCATGAACACATAAAATCATTCATGCAATCGAAAATCAGGATGAACCTATGATGATGTGATTTTATTTTTTAGAATGCTCCTAATGTCTAATCATTGTGGTGGAATGATGCATGCACTACCATTTCATCTCAAAGTAAGACAAAATATCTAAGACTGCATCATGTACTAACTCTTCTTATTGAATAGGTAGAAGTGTGCCCTTTGTTCCCCATTTTCTGATATTGAACTTACAGAAATATATATTTTTTTCTTCTTTTTTTTCATTTAAGCCCCCTTCCAATCATGATAAAATTTCTTTGGGCTTCTAATTGCACTGCACATTTAATTTATGTCAATGCTTTTTTTTTCAAAGAATGGGCACAATCACTACCCTTTTTATATTAGAGAAGAAGCTAGACATGATCTTTATGCAAGATGATATGTAATGCATATGCAACTAAAAGAATAAGATGTTATGTAACTACAAGACATGCACCAGAATATTGTTGTACATGTATGTTCTTTCTTCTTCTTCTTTTTTTATGCACACAAAAGCAAACAATTATATGCAAGGTCTACTATGACATGTACATGCAATCAAGAAATATAATGACAACATGTGCTCAATCTTCTTATGGTGGAGTGTGAATCAAAGGTATGTAGTGGGTGAGATCACACAACTAAGAGACATAACCTTCAGAAGAAAAAAATCATATGTCCCTCTCTAATGACCTATGTACAGGGTAATCAAGAGGTTTCTTTCTTAAATTTTAATTTAAGGTCACGTTAGTGTTTGATAAGTTTAGGATCAACAATCCTTGTCAATCACTTTCTTAGACAAATTAGATGGTCATTCATTCTCTAATGTCCTGAAGCTGACTTACTCAAGCACTTCCTCAGTTATGTGACTCGATTACTCACAAGATAAGCTCACAAAAAAAATTTTGCACCCATCCCAGAGATTGATATTTTCAATTGAAACCATACATTTACTTCTCCACATATTACAGTACATAGATTGTGGATCCCACATAACAGAAAAACTAACAAGAAAACTAAATAATTTTTCTGAAAATAAAACAAACAAAAAGCTAAAAGAAAAGAAAATAAAAAACTAAGATAGAAGTTGTTCCAGCACCCCCCCAAGCTTGAATATGACTATGGCCTCATAGTCAAAATCCCAACTTAAGGGGTGGAACAGTGATACCCGACTAAAATGGTGGTGGTGGTGGCTGAGTGGGGTCTTGGGGAGGAAACATCCCCTGGAAGATCAGATCAGACGAAGGCATATCTGGTGGCATCAGGTAACCTCCAAAATATCTCTGGCGCCAGTAATGGTCAAAGAACGGCTACTGATAATTTTCCATCCTTTATAGACGTTGATGCATGTTCTCTTGGTTGGCCAAGAGAAGACGTTCATTCTCATAGATAGCCTTCTGGTTACTATATAGCCGACCTTGCACATCTTAAATGTCATCCAGAGATTGGGTTTGCTGTTGTTGATGTGTATGGATGTCCTGCAGCATAGAATACATACCCGCCATAGAATAAGCATCCTCTCCTTCTTGAGAGGGTGGTGGGGCAGAAGATGTCAAGGAAGCATAATGTTAAGGATGCTTCCGTGGAGCCACTCTATGTGTCACAGGAATGGTGGGCTCCACTTCCTCCACGTTGTCGCTTGATTCTTCTTCCTCCTCAGCATTGACCTCTTGTTGTCTAGCATTGTCGTCATCCACAGTCGGCCATCTATAGTGCTCAACTTTCCTGATGTTGAAGATAGGATCAAGAAGTTGACGCTCGTAGAAAGTATCATCGACAGAACATATGGCATAGATTGTGTTGTTTTCCACAGTGATGAGGCCCGCCTATTTGAAATGAAGGCAGTCGATGTGAAGTCTGGAATTTAGCTTCTCCAGAGTAGAAAGATCAAGGCCCAAGTAAAGACCAATGGGGTGATAAGTCCCCAAAAATTATAGGCATGGCCTGCCTGACATTGTGCCTCACTGCAATAATGTGTTGGAGGAAGAATGCTCCCTAGTTGACTGGCCTTCCCTCCAAAAGTTGATACAGAAAATACAAGTCCAGCACTTGTACCTTTTCTTGCCCTTGGGTTGACTTGGCAAATAGTGTATTGGTGAGCATACGATGAAGCACTTGAACAAAGGGATGCTCAAGGTCTGCCAAGGAACTATGGTGGAATTTCATCTTTTTACCCTCTGACAGTGTCACAAGATCCTTCCAGATGGCGTCGAAATCGACTTTCTCGGGCTGGCGGCAAGGCACATGCAGCCACCCATAGATGTCATTGAAGACACAGAGAGTAAGGGAGTAGTTGGTGTTGTAAAGGTGGAAGTCCACCTTTCCTTCTCTCCATTCACCGCTTGACGGGCATGATTGATCGGGAGTGACTAATATCTCAAGCGATGCCATGAACTCAATCATAATTTCCTTGTATGTTGACCATTCGCTAAAGATGGGGTCACAGACCTTCTGTCAAACTCTTGTCGCTCGAGGACGGCAGCCATATTGTCGGTGAAACCCATGTCCTCCAACAATTGTTGATCGCCATATCTCATTAGAGCGAATGTTCTCTTGGCAAGCTCCTCGTAGACCTTTCATACTTCCTTCGTAGGGTGGTTGAGTCGGGGTCATGGCATCAGTCCGCCAGGGGGTCCTCCTCTTCTTGCCATGATGATGAAGTGATCAGGGAAGGATATTGAGAAAATAAGAGCTCGATGAAGCTTCTGGATGCTCGGAGTAGTCGCTTGGGCGTAAGGGAGTAGTGTTTCTTCAAGTTGTGAGACAAAACAAAACCACTACTTCCCTTTTATAACTTGGCACCACCCTACTGCGATTGGGTCGGTGGCACTGACCTTGAGTCAGTGGCATTGACTTCTGGCGGCGGGTCCAAACCCTTAGTGCATTGATGACTATCGGTGCCCGATCTGAACTTGGTGGATTGCTGATGAGTTGGTGGCACTGACATTAAGTCGGTGGCACCGACTTTTGGGCAGGATCGATGATGCCAATCATCCACTTGGGATGCATCTGTGTCATAGATGATGGTGTCCATGGATCGGTGTTTTCTCTGGTCAGTGGCACTGACGATTTGTCGGTGGTACCGACTTTTCTCGATTGATTTTTTTTGGGTGCACTGACGCACCCACCAAACTTGGAGCACTAGCCAAGTTGGTGCCACTGACTTGGGTTTTGGTGGTACCGATGGCTTATCAGTTAGTCGCGTCAAATTTCCTGCACTTTCTTCAGAAGTGTCAGTGGCACCAACTTGTGTCAGCCGATTTTCCCATCTCTCTAACCCTATCTTAGTGCCATCGACTTGGAAGTCAGTGGCATCGACTCAGCCACAGCCTGCACACTTAACAAATGAATCATGGTATCATTTTTACATAAAATTGAAAAAAAAACTAAGTACTACTAAAACAACTTAATGTAAATGAATGAAATGAACATCCTAATGGATGGGTTGCCTCCCAACAAGTGCCCTTGTTTAACTTCCTAGGCTAGACAAATCCATTGTCGAGATTAATTAGGGGCAATAAGTTTCACCTCATGCTCCTTTCTAATGAAATCTTCCCCAAAATAATGCTTCATCCTTTGGCCATTGACCAAGAAGGATCTCTCTCCCTCTTTAATTCTAACCGCTCCATGTGGAAACACTTCTTCTATAATGAATGGTCCACTCCATCTAGACCCCAATTTCTTGGGGTGTAATTTCAACCTTGAGTTAAAAAGCAAGACACTCTCTCCCGGTAAAAAGACTCTCCTTGCTATATGTCGGTCATGAATTTGCTTAGTTCTTTCCTTATACAATCTTGAATTCTCATAGGCATTCATCCTAACTTCATCAAGCTCATTCAACTCTAACATCCTTGTCTTACCTACTTCATCAAAATCAAAATTGAAACTTCTTAACACCCAATGAGCCTTATGTTCTAATTCCACAGGAAGATGACACGCTCGGCCATAGAATAACCTAAAGGGTGTAGTTCCTATGGATGTTTTGTAGGCAGTCCTATAGGCCCATAGCGCATCAACTAACAATTCACTCCAATTCTTCCTACTAGATGGCACCATCTTTTCAAGGATCTTTTTAATCTCACGATTGGAAATCTCGACTTGTCCTTGAATTTGTGGGTGATAGGGTGTACCCTCACAGTGTGTCACTCCATACTTGTTCAAAAGCACCCCAAATTTCCGATTGGTGAAATGAGTTCCCCCATCACTTATAATCATCATTGGCACTCCAAATCTACAGAAAATGTGATCCTTAACAAATTTGCATACAACATTTGCATCATTGGTGCAGGTTGGAATCGCTTCCACCCATTTTGACATATAATCTACAGTCAACAAGATGTAAAGGTTAGAGTTAGAGGACACAAAGGGTCCCATAAAGTCAATACCCTATAAATCAAAAACCTCTACTTCTTGAAACACATTCAAGGGCATCTCATGCCGCTTTGATATGTTACCTAACTGCTGACATGTGTCACACCTACGCAAAAAATCATATGCATCTTTGAATAGGGTTGGCCAGTATAACCTCCTCTCCAACACCTTTGCAGATGTCCTAGAACTAGCATGGCGTCCACCTGTAGGCAGTGTGTGGCAATGATTTAACACACTCTCATAATCACCTTTAGGTACACATCTTCTCAAAATTCCATCCCTGCACTATTTCAACAAAATAGGATCATCCCAAAAGTAATAGCACAAAGAATGAAAAAATCTCTTCTTTTCTTGATACCCTCAATCAGCAGGCAATTCCTTACAAGCTAAATAATTCACAATGTTAGCAAGACAAGGATCTTTTTGCTTAAGGGTGAACAACTACTCATCAGGGAAAGTTTCTAGAATGGGTATATTCATATCCTTCTCATCTACCCTCTCCAATCGAGATAGGTGGTCAGCCACCACATTCTCTATCCATGCTTTATCCTTGACATCAATGTCAAACTCCTGCAATAAAAGGATCCATCTAATCAATCTTGGTTTAGCATCCTTCTTCTGTAGCAAGTACTTAATAGCTGCATGGTCAGTCCACACCACCACTTTTACTCCCACAAGATATTGTCTAAATTTTTCAAAAGCAAAGACAACAGCTAATAACTCTTTTTCAATCCTGGTGTAATTAAGTTGTGCATCGTTAAGTGTTTTAGATGCATAATATATGACCGTAGGAACTTTGTCTAGGCGTTGCCACAACACCGCCCCCACAGCATAGTTTGATGCATCACACATCAGCTCAAACGGTTGGCTCCAATCTAGAGTCTGCACAACCGGTGCAGATATGAGTTTTTCTTTTAAAATCTCAAAATCCTTTAAACATCTCTCATCAAAGTTGAATTCATCCTTTTCCAAAAGATCAAACAATGGTTTAGAAATTTTTGAAAAATCCTTAATAAATCGGTGATAAAACCCGACGTGGCCTAGAAAACTCCTATCTTCCTTCACCAACGTTGGTGGAGGAAGTTTTGAAATCACTTCTATTTTAACTGGACCCACCTCCAATCCTTTGCTAGATACCTTGTCGCCTAACACTATGCCCTCGCTAACCATCATGTGACATTTTTCCCAATTAAGCACTAAGTGTGTGTCTTCACACCTCTGCAAAACCTTATCCAAATTTTTCAAGCAATCATCAAAAGACGTCCCATAAACTAAAAAATTGTCCATAAAAACCTCGAGACATCTTTCCACCATATCCGAGAAAATCACTAGCATATACCTTTGAAAAGTCATGGGTGCATTGCACAACCCAAAAGGCACGTGGCGATATGCAAAGGTGCCATAAGGGCAGGTGAAGGTAGACTTCTCCTGGTCCTTAGGCTTGATTGAAATCTGATTATAGCTCGAATATCCGTCGAGAAAATAAAAATGGGAGTGATCGAAAAGTCGCTCCAAAATCTGGTCAATGAACGATAATGGAAAATGATCCTTAGTGTTCAACCTACGATAATCAATGCAAACTCGCCATCTTGTCACTAATCTAGTGGTGATTTGCTCATTAGATGAATTAGTAGTGACAATAATTCCCCCCTTTGTGGGTACTACCTACATCAGACTAACCCACATAGAATCTGAAATAACATATATTATACCTGCCAACAGTAGCTTGATTACCTCCTTCTTTACCACCTTTGTCATGATTGGATTTAAGTGACGTTGAGGTTGAATGACCGGCTTCGCTCCTTCTTCTAGCCGAATCTTGTGTTGGCAAAAGGTGGGAGAAATCCCCTTGATGTCAGCCACAGACCACCCAAAAGCACCTCGGTGATTCTTTAACACAGTGATCAATTGTTCTTCTTCTGAGTTACTCAATGACACTGATATGATGACTGGTAGCTTCTCCTCTGTGGCTAGAAAAACATACTTTAGATGAGGTGTCAGTGGCTTGAGCTCTAACTCGGGCGGGCTCAGGAGTGAAGAAACCAATGGTGGTGGTAGCGGTCCCAAGTCCTCAAAATGCCTAGTATAATGACAAGGCAAAGCCTTCAGTAGCCTTGCATATTTTTCTAGTGACCGGTCCCAAACACAATCATCCATTAAGTTCATTAGACAAACCTCTAGCGGAAGCTGCGGATGGACCTGTAGTATGGGGTCCTCCTCATCATCATCCACAGTAGATAAGCCCAATTCCTCTTCTCTGTCATTCAAATACCTTACCGCCTTGGCAAGTGATACCACCTTGGTGTTCTCCATGATGTCCATAGAAAGTGTACCCTTGTCCACCTTTGTCATAACATATGCTAAAACAATGAGATATTGTTATTCATGTGCTTCATCATATTGCATTGCTCTTGAGCATTGGATGACTTGGAATTGTCCGGTATGGTTATCTCAAATCTATCATCTTTAATTCCCATAGTCAAGCAGCCTCTTCCCATCTCCAAGATCATATCACCTATTGCTTGGAAGGGCCTTCCTAAAAGAAGTTCATTGCCATGTTCATCTTGCATCTCCATCACAACAAAATCTGCAGGAAAAACAAACTGGTCCACCTTGACAAGTACATCCTCACATATGCCATACGGTGTCACCCCTGAGTTGTCCGCCAACTAGATCTTCATGCTGCTCTTCCTATATGTTTTGAGACCAAGCTTCTTAAAAGTAGATAAGGGCATCAATTTGATGCTTGCCCCTGAGTCACAAAGTGCCTCGCCAAACTTTGTCTTCCCGATGTAGCATGTGATGTTGAAGCAACCGGGGTCCTGCCTCTTTGGTGGTAGTGTACCTAAGATGAAGGCACTAACTTGCTCTCTTAGCACAACCACCTCAGAATCTGGGATCTTCCTCTTTTTGTTAATTATATCCTTCAGAAATTTACCATATGAGGGTATTTGTTCAATTGCCTCAATCAACGGTATATTTACAGAAAGCTTCCTAAAGTTGTCTTGTTGATCCATCTTTGTTGCCTTCAAGCTATTAGGATATGGAACCGGTACCGTCTGTCTCCTATGATGTGGTGACACATATGACGTCCTCTTTTCCACCTCAGATTCTTGATTTTTCTCTTCCCCTGTGTTTCCTTCCTTTGGTTCTACTTGTGCCTACTCTGCCACTGAGTCACCACTGTCAATGGGCTTGGTCACCTCCATCTCCACAATCTGTGGGGTCAATGTCTTCTTCCCACTTCTCAGTAGTATGGCCTTGACCTGCTGGTTTCCTATTAGAGTGTCAGTATTTCTTGGAAAACCTTTCTGAGTAGGATTCTTCAAAGCCGCCACATCTGTTGCTAGTTGAGATAAGGTTATCTTAAAGCTCCTCATCTGGGCCCCTTGGTTCTGGAGATCACATTGGAAATTGTTTATCAGTTGCTCATTTTGCTTCACTGTGCAGTTGAGAATTTCATTTGTGGTCTCCTCTACTACAGGTCATTGTTGCTGATTATTCCTGTGTTGGTTTTGTTGATTAGGGTCCTGGAGAAAATTGTTTGGATCTTTCCAAGAGAACTTAGGATCCTTTCTCCATGCATAATCATTGTTCTCGTAGTCTTGTTGCTGCATATACTTCACATGTCCTTCTTCATTTGATGAATTATTGTCCTTCTCTAGCATCTTCTTTGCTATCAAGTCAAGCTTTTCATTCAAAGATGTGATAACTTTAGATTCCCCTATGCTCTTGATCTGTTCTGGATTGTCTCTCTCATTGCCCCATGTCTGATTCTTCGCCATATTTTTCACAATGTCCTGACATGTTGAGGGTGGGTTGTTGAGAAAGAACCCCGAGCCTGCACTATCCAAAGTGGTCCGTTCACTTTTGCGGAGTCCAAAGTAGAACATATTTACTTGATTCTCCAAATCTATTCCATGGTGCGGGACCTTCCTGAGCATGATCTGAAAGTGCTCCCACACCTCGGAATAGGATTCAGACGCATGTTGCTTAAAATTGTGGATGTTTTTAAATAGCTCATTTGTCTTCTCTGGAGGAAAATATCTTTCAAAGAATGCCTCTACCATTTGATCCCATTTCTTGATCGACTCTTTAGGCAGGTTGTGCAGCCATTCCTTTGCCTTATCATCCAGTGATGATGGGAACAACTTCAGATATATGGCAATTTGAGGAAACTTGTTGAATTTCACCATATCACTGATCTCCACAAAATTTGTAATATGCTCCACTGGGTCTTCATGAGCGTTCCTATAGAATTCTTGTGACTTGACGAGTGCAATCAAACCTAGATCAATCTTATACTGAGCTACATTTACATTCTACTTTTTTATTGGCCCTGTCTGTGCAGCTGAAGAGGATGCCTTTATCCTCTCCCAGATGGTCCTCTCTACTCCTGGATTTCCATCCTCATTGCTTGTTTCCTGGGTGACAATGGTATGCCTTCTAGTGAAGTTGTTTGAATTGGAGCCTCGACAGTGACTGGAACCTCATGTGTAGCTTCTTCGAAATCTGTGGTCCTTGTTGTCACCATATACTAGTACCTAAAAAGTTGAAAATAGTTAGTCAAAATACCTATCAAAGAAAATTCGAGATATGAATATGAGGTAAATATTTTTTTAGATTAAAATGAAATTGCACAAATATTAAAAAGTGGCCTAGAGTGGCCGACTGCATCACTCGTAGTGCTGAAATGTCGTCATCTCCCCAGCAACGGTGCCAAAAACTTGACATGCCAAAACCATGCGTAGAAACGCAAGTGCACGCGTCGAGTAATATAGGCCTATGTGAGGCCCGAGTCGAACTCAGGGAGATGTAGTCTTAGTGACTACTACTAACTACGGTGCGATCAACTAAGATGATTAAAAAGGTTGAATTGAGTTTGAACAAAGCAAAAGAAAATTAAGAGAAAATTAAAACGGTTGATTCGAATGAAATGAATTCCTTAGGATTACCGATTTCACCACGGGGTCTCATCATATCTTATTTCTACCAAATTAATACACATTTCTACTTCTACCCTGGATAGAAAGCATGTATTCATAATTGTTCACTTCCACTATGTAATTCACTACCTAGATCTAAGCCAATTCCACGTCTGTAGTAATTTATCTCTTAGTCTAGGTGCATTTTTTAAAACTATGGGTTCTTTCCACTGACCGTATGTTACCTTTTCCAAGGAACGCGTAGGAAAGCGTACAAGTTATGATTTTCTAACCTTTAATCCCCCTTCCAGAGTAATTATCGGTATGTAATCCTATCGATGGTGATCAAGCAGTAATAATTCGTTCAAATCCACACTTAATATCCAGGAATAAAGATAAAATTATACTAAATCATGTAGACATCAATATAATAATTCCCCGGGCTACTCCCGGGTCCTAAGGAAAAGAGGGGTTTAGCCCCGCATGGTTTTCAGTTGCAAATACATAGAAAGAGAGAAAAAAAATGTGGGAAACATGAAGGAAGTTCATGTAACCCCTGGAAAAAAGGTGCTCCAGATGCTCCTCCTCGAGAAACGCACGTTCTACAGTCTTTTGACAACAAAATTGTCCGTCAGAGTTGCTCGAATCTCCCGATTGACGTCCTTTGGCTCCGTGCTTCTCTTCCTCTCTTCTCTGGCCATCGTGCGGTGTAAAAATTGATGCCCTTTGGTCTGGCCTTCGTCCCTTTTTTTCCTAGGTCACTTACAGTACCACATAACGTGGATCGTTGGATGGGGACGATCAATGTAGATTGTTAAAATCTGGCAGGGTCGGTGGCACTGACCTGGATGTCGATGGCACCAACGACATCGGGATCTGATCGTACTCTAGAAAGGTCAATACCATCGACTTGAAAGTCGGTGGCACCGAGCTGATGCGAATATTTCCTCTGCCTCTCTGATGCTCTCTCAGTGGCATTGACTATTGCAGTCGGTGTCATCGACTCGTTTGGTCGTCAAAGGCCCGGTGCCTGGTGTCATCGCGGTGGCACCGACCGTGATGGTCGGTGGCACCGACTCCTTAATTACTTGGAAGATCCTAAAAATGCACAGAGACCATGTATAAAGTTGAGAAATGTATAAAATAATATAATTACGATGAAATAGGCACAGTTTGATGCAAATAGATTATACAAGCCAATTATAAAGATTTATTCAAATATGATCAACTAATTGACTAACAAATGCACAAAACAAATATAAAATAGGCTTGTAATAAATGACTCAAAACCCATACATCAGGCATCCAAATTGAAACCTTCACCTCAGTGAAAATCCCAATTATAACATCACACACTAGGCTAAGAAAGAGAAAATCAAGGGAGTTAGAAGGAAACAATTGGTAGCACATGCACATGAACAATAATAAAATGATACAACACATGTTCACCATTCAACATATAATTACATAATGAATTATTGCAACATTTGATATTACATATTGAACAACAAACTTATACATATACATGTACTACCACTAAACTACAGGATCTGAAGACAACAGGTCCACCTGTATCAGCTCGCTATACAACTCTCACTATCCTAGATCTTCAAGAACATATGTCCACAACCTAAACAAAAGATTACATGTGGTATATGTCAGTACAATATTCAAGAATATTGTTCTGAGTACGCCTACGTGTCTTTTATATACCTATCATCATATATTGGCAATAAGATAAAACTAAT
This sequence comes from Alisma plantago-aquatica, assembly GCA_963693085.1. Classification (NCBI taxonomy): domain Eukaryota; kingdom Viridiplantae; phylum Streptophyta; class Magnoliopsida; order Alismatales; family Alismataceae; genus Alisma; species Alisma plantago-aquatica. Next base: position 1,402,960,092 of record OY856412.1, read on the forward strand.
ACTTGACAGTTATAAAGAAATATAACAAAAAGCATATACTTGAGAAAATATGTTTATTAGCAAAAGAGAACACATATCTTTTAGACATATTTTCCATTGTATCATCCATGCATTTTCCACCTAAGGGAATAATGCATCATCTCATCTACCAAAGAGTTTGAGATGTAAGGCCTTATGATCTACTACTAAATAGTTAGATCATTGTACAATGTGATCTTCTACCAAAGAAAATGATCACTTTCCAACACTATGCTACCAAAGAGAATTAGTGCTTTCATATAATAGAACAAATATATTATGTTTCATGTGTTCATAGCCATAAGTATGAAAAATCAACCAACATATCATGCAAGAACAATCATTTCATCTAATATAATATGCCAAGTATTTTACTACACATATAACACAAGCATATTGTATAATAAGCCAAGTAAGAGGTAATGGCGTACCTTCCAAAGAGATATCACAATCTATACAACATTCCTGATGTCAACTATATCTTTATTAAATCTGATCAAGACAAGATCATATACTATCATCAGGTTCTCATCATCATAACCCTAGTTATGTCCATTTTAGGGTTTACCTTATCTCATTAGGATATGTGCATCATTACTTGCATTCTTGTCTTAGAATTATCTTACTGATGTCATTTTCTAGATTATGGTTCATTATCTGAACATTAGGTTCTATATCCTTTTTGTGCACATATTAACCTTAGTTTATATACATTATTCAAATTAGGGTCACAACCCATGTATTTAGGGTCATCTTCATATAACATGGATTTTGTACATAAAACTGATCTCAGATTTACATATTATATTCCAGTTACTGATATTAGGGTTTTCTATAAATTTCATCATTTATTGAGCATGTATGTATTTATTATATTTTATTTAGGGTTATTAGCCCTAAATAGCCATATGGAGCAAATTACATGATTTCGTGCATCAATATCATATATACTGGCATCAGATGGACTATAAGTATGAAAATAGATTTCTTGACATTTTATCACAATTTTAGGCCATCGTTTGATATTTATTATCTATTAAACAAGCATCACACATCTTAAATGATATAATAGAGATTAGTGTATCAAAAGCCTGATATTATTCTTTAATGTTGTTCTATACATTTTTCTGAGAATAACTGTACCTTTTTTGTTTTTTTCTGGTAAACGTACTAATTTCTATGAATTATTGAAGATCTACTTATTTCTGAGATTTTCTTATATGTTGGCCAATCACGCGCCGTCACGTGGACTTCAGGGGGTGCGGCTCAAGGCTTGGGGGTAGGAGGGTCGGTCGGTTCTCGTCTGCTGAACCTGGTTCAACTGGGTTTGGCCAATTCGTCCTCACGTTCTCACGGTCCTTCCGACGCGAGTCTTTTATGTTCTCGCGTGCGTGCGTCGTCGCCCGGACTGGAGCGCCGGCAAGAGATCGATGGAGAGATGCATCTCCTCACCGACGCCCAATGTTGCGTCAAGCTTCAGAAACAGAATATTAGAATGTGTGGTATTCAACCCAAAATCAATTGGCAATGGGTGAAGGGACCACTTTTGTGTGTTTGCACTTGTTCTTTTTTTTAGGTAGGATGTGGTCCTCACACTTGTCTCGTGGGGTCCACTCTGATACCATATTAGAATGTATGGTATTAAACCCAAAACCAATTGGCAATGGGTGAAGGGACCACACAGCTTATAAGCCCAGGACCTTTCCCAGAGCGCAGCGGTGTGGGACAATTCTAACACAGAGCTCCTCCACTTCATGATTTCTCCTCTACTGCTCTCCAGCTCCGTGCCCGTGAGCCATGGGTGATGGCTGCCGCCTTTGCAAGGGCCGACTCTGGCAAGGAGTCGGCTGCTACTCTGACAAGGATTTGGATCTCTGCAGATTGGCATGACAGCACAAAGGAGCTCCCTGGTCTGCCTATCCAGTGTCACCATGAAGGGCTTGCTCCAACCTCTCGACCTTGCTGCTTGGGTGGAGCTGGAACCTTACCTCCATTGTCGACAAGAAGGCCCATCCACGAAACGTCGAACCCTTCGAAGAGTCTGCTTGTTCGTCACTGATCTAGGATTCCTTGTCCACGGAAACTAAACATCTATTGACGGTAATAATAGGGACATCCTCATTTTCATGCTCAGCGGCACCAAGGGCTCTCTGCAGCGACCACATATTCAACCATCGCTATAAAGTCCATATCTCCGGCGAGGGTTCAACCATGAGATCCCTTGATTTGCTTCCTCCTCATTCTCTACTTAGCACCGCTGGCCTAGTGCCCCCCCCTCTGGTGCGGCTTCCCCTAGCGGGTGAGAAGCTTGCTTGTGGCTTTGGGCTGCCGCGTACCGGTGAGAACTAGCCACCGTTTTCCTCAAGTGGGGAGTTAACTGATCGCCAGAGGTAGTGCAGGCGTTTCTACTCTGATGAGGTTGTGTGATGATCCACGATTGGGGTTGGGGTCATGGAGGCATGGTTTCGGGCTCACGAACTTCCCCACGTCTCCAGTTCGGTTAGAAGTAAAGGATGAGTTCCCTACCATGCAGGGGAGGAACCAAGGGGGGGCGGGCAGGGGCCATGGCTCCCCCCAAAAAAATAAACACACATATATTTGTAACTTATATTTATAATATATATCATGTATGACGCATAAAAGACATAAATATGGAAGTAGTGTATTGGTTAGTAGCTGCACTCATCTACCAAAGGTCATGAGTTCAATTCTTGGTGTGTGTGCATTATATGTTTTTTGGCAATAAATGAAGAATACAATTACTATTAATACAATGTTTCACATATAAAGACACAAAACTGAATATGGTGTAGTGGTTGATATGTTATTTGATGCACCAAAGGTCATGAGTTCAAACCTTACAATGAATATTTAATTTTTGGCCCCCCCAACATATGGGTTCTGGTTCCGCCACTGCTACCATCGAATAACATGTAAGGGCTAGGAACGCCCTATAGCTAACCCTATCCGCAGCTTCCTCAACTCAAAGGTCGTGCTACACCGCGTTGTATCAAAGCTTAGGATAAATAATTGATAGGCCTAAATTCTAAAGTCACCAATCCATGTCTTATTACACCAATGTCAAACCATAACATCTCCTTCTAGGAACTTCAGAACTTAATAAAATTCGAGCCATAGTTTTATCCGTATCATAGCTGCATTCCATTAAAATTTGGTGCCGAGTTATCATTATTTGACCACTCAACCACCTAATCCAACATGATTTTGGATAATGCCTTGATTGCTTACGAGTTGTTCCATACCATGAAGAGGGACAAAGGAAAGAAGAAGGGCAGCCTAGCGTTGAAATTAGATATGTCAAAAGCCTACGACCGAGTAGAATGGGATTTCCTATTTTTGTGATGGAAAAGATGGGCTTTGGAATGAAGTGGATAGACAAAATCCGAGATTGCATTACTACTGTCCAACACGCGTTCGCCATCAATGGAGACCGAACCCAAAGTACAACCCCAGCACGTGGACTTCGCCAGGGTGACCCTCTTTCTCCCTATCTTTTTCTTTTATGCGCGGAAGCTTTTTCTACCTCTCTTATTGCTGCTACACAAGATAATCTCTTACACGGTATTCAACCGTGTAGGGGAGCACCCCGTATCTCACATCTTTTTTTCGCAGACGATAGTATTCTCTTTGCTAGAGCTACCACTGCAGAATGCTTGAAGATAGCTGAAATTGTCAGCCAATATGAACAGGCATCCGGACAAAAAATAAATTTCGCTAAGACAGAGGTGGTTTTCAGCAAGGGAGTATAAAGAGGAAAGCGAGATCGTCTAAAGAATACGTTGGGAGTGAGGGAGGTGGATCGTCATGCACAGTACCTTGGGTTACCGACAGCCATAGGGAGATCAAAAAAGCACGTTTTCAGCTTCATAAAAGATAGAATATGGAGGAAATTTCAAGGGTGGTCGGAAAAGTTGCTATCCAAGGCAGGGAGGGAGGTGCTTATAAAAGCGGTGGCACAGGCTATACCAACTTACATTATGAGAATTTTCCAGTTACCAGCGGGAACCATTGAGGAGATTCAAAGAATCATAGCTAGATTTTGGTGGGGTGCAAAGGATAAAGAGAGGAAAATGTCGTGGATGAGCTGGAACAATCTATGCAGGCCCAAACGACAAGGTGGAATGGGATTCAGAGATCTCCATGCCTTCAATCAAGCACTACTAGCAAGACAATTATGGCGGATAGCAAACAACCCGGAGGCGTTGGTGAGCAAAATTCTCAAAGCTAGATACTTTCCAAGGACGTCGATATGGGAAGCTAGACGTGGTCATGACCCAAGCTACACGTGGAGAAGCATGCGGGGAGCCAAGGCATTACTGAGGGAAGGAACACAGTGGAGAGTGGGGAACGGGGCTGACATTAACCTATGGGATGATCACTGGCTTCCCGAGGAGGATGAACCACTTGCACGTTTTAAGAATGAGAGGAATGCGGAGTACAGCCGAGTCTGCGATCTTATGAGAGATGATGGGACAGGATGGGACCGTTCACGAGTACAGGAGTGTTTCCCAGAGAGCTACGCTAGGAAGGTTTGTGCCATTCAAATTAGTAAGCGCAGACCTTCTGATTCCTTGATGTGGTGGCCAGCAAACAATGGGGAATTCACAGTCCACTCAACTTACTGGTTGGGAATGATGGGGAAAGAGGAGGCCAGATGATATAAAGCGACACACGGCGATGATCTGTGGAAGAAGATCTGGCAGGATGGATGGAGCCCAAAGATAGCCCACTTCTTATGGAGGATCTGCACGGGAGGACTAGCTACTAGGGGAAGGCTTTACGACAGACACTGCATACCGGACGGCACATGCATGTTGTGCATAGGGGAGAAGGAGACCATATCGCATATGCTATTAAGGTGTCCATGTGCAGTGGAGGTGTCGGAACTTCTGCCTAGGGAGGTCCAGACATGGGTGGACGACGTAAAGGATGGGGAGGTGGCTGCTACTATAAAGGAAGCTTTGATGAGGCCGAACACGTGTGAAGCAACGTCAATTGTTGCTGTAATGTGGGCGGTGTGGCATGGACGCTGCTCTCGTGTTTTCAGTGATGGCAACGTGAACAGCAGGTTCTTGTATGGATGTGCGTTGACGACGGCTAGAAGGCTTACGGGTCAGCCAAGTACGCCCATGCATGGGGCGAATGGCGGGGACGGCATGGAAAGTAGAGGCTGGCGCGCGCCCAGTGAAGGTCACGTAAAGCTGAATGTGGACGGTTCCTGTGGAGATGATGGAGGCTGTAGCATCAGAGTTGTGATGAGAGATGCAGCGGGGGTGCTGAAGGGGATACTCGGGGAGAAGGTCACCTCGGGAAAGGATGTTGCTATGACGGAGGTGTTGGCGGTGAGGGCAGCTTTGGAATGGGCGAACAAGGAAGGTATCACACAGGTGGAAGTGGAATCAGACTCCATGATGATCGTCCAAGCGTACAACACTACAGCATCACAGAGGGACTATCTAGGGACTATTGTGGAAGATATCTTTGTTTTGAAACGTTTGTTTTCCTTTTGTAGTTTTAATTATGGTAGTCACTTAGACAATAGGGCAGCTCATCTAGTTGCCAACCACGTCCGTCGTGGATCAGTAGATAGGATCGTTTTACTTCAACCTTTTACTTCTTGTAGTTCGAACCTTGTAAGACTTGTTTCAGCTATTTAATTTCATGCGGGGAACCCCCATCATAGGGTTTCCCGTCCATTCTAAAAAAAAGTCATTAATCATAATCTTAACATCATATGATTCTCAATTTTTTTACACAACACATATATGCATACTCGAATCTCAAACCCATGAACATTTTTATCCAAAAGGGTATTCAAGAACATCAAAAGTTCACTCTATCACATCCTACACACCTTAAATGAAATTTCGTCCTTGAAATTAAGCCAAAATCCAGTATTTCACATCATATACGTCTTAAAAGAAATTTCATCCTCAAAATTAAGCCATCCTATTACTTCAGGGAACTTCATCCATTTCTAGGGCACCACTCTATGTGCATCACATCCAAAAACAAAGCTCCATACCTACATATATATGTCTTTTAGGAGATATGTTGTTTGATTTTCCATACTTATTGCTATGAACACATGAAACATAATATATATGTTCCATTATATGAAAGCACTAATTCTCTTTGGTAGCATAGTGCTAGAAAGTGATCATTCTCTTTGGTAGCAGATCACATTGTACAATGTTCTAACTCTTTGGTAGTAGATCATAAGGCCTTACATCTCAAACTCTTTGGTAGATGAGATGATACATTATTCCCTCGGGTGGCAAATGCATGGATGATATAATGGAAAATATGCCTAAAAGATATGTGTTCATCTTTACTAATAAACATCTTTGCTCAAGTATATGCTTTTTGTTATATTTCTTTATAACTGCCAAGTATTAGTTTTATCTTATTGCCAAGATATGATGAGAGGTATATAAAAGACACGTAGGCGTACTCAGTACAATATTCTTAAATATTGTGCTAACGTGTACCACATGTAATCTTTTGTTTAGGTTGTGGACATATACTCTTGAAGATCTGGGATAGTGAGAGTTTTATAGCGAGCTGATATAGGTGGACATGTTGTCTTAAGATCTTGTAGTTTAGTGGTAGTAAATGTATATGTGTAAGTTTGCTATTAAATATGTAATATCAAATGTTGTAACAATTCATTATATAATTATATGTTGAATGGTGAACATGTGTTGTATGGTTTTATTATTGGTCATGTGCATGTGCTATCGATTGTTTCCTTCTGACTCCCTTGATTTTATCTTTTGTATCCTAGTGTGTGATGTTTAAATTGGGATTCTCACTGAGGTGGGGGTTTCAATTTGGACGTCATATATCAGATTAAGTTTTAGAAAATCTAGGGACACGTCACAAATGGAGATAACTTTCTCATCAACTTTAAGTCAGTTCAGCTTGAGTACAATATCTAAAATCTCATTTTTACCATTTTAATTGCTGATGTGATATAGTGTAATTTTTGTGTTTCAAATTGAACCATTTTTTCTTTTTCTTTTTTGCTAGAAAGTTTGTATATGTACAAAAAACCGACATATATCCTCCTCAAGTATTTACAAAGGTTTTACATTCAAATGCACAAAGAATTGACAATGGGTTTTAGCACCTAAAACAATGAAAGATGACTGACTTGATGTGAATATATTTAGTATGTATATCCATGTAACCAATTTCTCTCAATAAGAAGCAATATAAACAAATCAAGAAACATGCAGAGTATGTGTTAACAACGAGTTGACCATATCCCAGATAACACTAGTAGACTATATGACGTACTCATCTTCTCTAGACAACCCAACTATACACCCATGTTCATCAACATATTACCCATTACCTATAAGCTATGGTTTTCCTCAACATAAGACCAGTGAAAGATGATGTGGGCTCCAACATGGCACTTTGATTAAGTGTGATAAAGTGGATTTTCTCCTATTTGTGCATAATTACTCTTGTTACTTTAAGTCCTCACTATTGATGTCTCCTTTGACTTAATAACTCTATAATATCCACCAAAGTCAAGATTTCACATTTTGAGTCAATATGATACACATATATGCATGAAATGTTTGTACTGTTATACCCTTGAACCCTTTGATTAATTTATTAATCATATATGCTTATTTTGATTTGATATTTTTCACACTTGTTTTAGACCCTATTATGAAGCTATGGTCCAAATTTGAGACCATTTGGACCTTCCTATGATTTGTTATGATTTTCCTAAGATCTACCCTTTTTATCCCTTTCTTTCCTTCTTTTTTCCATTGTTGGGCCGATTTTTTCGCCCTAAATGGGTCGTGCAGATGCTGATCCGGGGTGAGGCACTGGCCCGTGCACCCTCAGATCTTGATCTGATGGCTGTGGGGTCGTCCTCTACCTCGGATCGGCCGGCTACTGTGGCCTCCGGGTAGGGGAGCCCGAGCCACCGGATCTCGCCCAATTATTGACCTTTTTGCACGATTCGAGTGCCTTTGAGTCCATTTTTGAAATCCACATTATATACATACGATTTCACACTGAATCAAGGGGTTTTCTGAACCTTCTTTTCCCCTTGTGGAGGCCTCCTCCATGGCCAAGCTTGGCCTAAATAAACCCTAAACCTAACCCCGAAACCCTATAAAACCCCTCACACATAAGTTCCCCTACTGTTTTTGCTCCCTTTCGTTTCTTACTTTGTCCTTCTTTTCCCTCCTCCTTCTCCTGGTTGGGGCGGCACCACCATGACCTTCCCCTTCGTCTTTGGGGGTTCTGTCACCCACCATCACGATATAGACTTGCGTTGACCCCGGTCAGTCTCGAGGAGCAAGGGTGGGACCTTCGCGGGACATGATGGGCTGCCGCATGCCTGCCCCTATCCGCTCCGGTGAGACATACAGTTGCAAGTAGTAGAACGCTGCGGCCCTGCTCATGGATGGGGAAGATGCCCAGATTCGTCGGATCATGGGTGGGTGGTCAGGATCGCGAGTCGCCAACCATCCCAGGTCAAGGCATTCAAACCCATGCCTAAGGGATCAGGCGACGTGGATCGTAGGATCGATCGATCCATGGTGCTCTAACATCGTACGGATGACATCATTCAAATAATGAGATAGTAACACTTCTCTGATTTCCATATAGTTCTTGGTTTAGTCTTTAAAATTTTATATCTCCCTGATCCTAAGGCCAAATATAGTAAAATTATATATGAAATTGATCAACTCGAAAAGATCTACAACATGAAAATGGTTTCAGACCTTGAATCTTGTTCTAATTCTCTAATAATGCTAGATATGTGATCTTTGACTTCTTTGACCATGCTTAATGCATAATTGTGATGAATCTTAAATATTTTATGTATACCTACCCTCCTAACCTTGAAGTCAATAATTTTTGTACATATTGAGTTTGATGGGAGTCATCATCATCCCTATTTCTTATACATTACTCTAGTTGTAGATATATACTAGTGTTGAGATTCTAATGATGTACCTTACCTAAATTGATAATCTAGCTACTTAATGATGAAATAATGTCTAATCAACCCCAAAGAAGTAATATATGTCTCTACTTGAGCTTAATATCAGCCGCTAGCATTCTCCTTGCTATGGTTGTTTCTTTTGACATCTAATGCATGTCTATGCCCCTATTATGTGAATGTTTGATTATACTTTGAACCAATGATGGGTTGACCTAACCTATGCATGCCTCTATGTCTTTATGTTGCTGATCTTGACCATCCTTGATGCTTGGTCCCCTTGAATTGATAATATTTGACCCGGATTACTCTATTATGAGTCTATGATCCTTTAATGTACTAAGGAACTTGAACCTTGAAATGGTCATATGTAATCTGTGGAACCTTAGAATGATATGAAACTCGACCCACACCATCATGATGACCTCTAGATCAGTACAAGATCATATAATGAACCAATAAGCAACTTGGAACCCATCTTGGCCAAAACCCTAAAATGCATCTAATTAGGGTTAATGATGAGAATCTAATGCATATATGTAATCTTATTCTTAATCAGGTTTGGCATGTGGCTAGATGGTGAAGGATATGTTAGGTTATGAATCTTTGAATTAGGTATGGGCCTTATCTAGTTATATGACTATCGCTTTCTTGCTTGAAAAGACATATATTGTATGCTTGTTTGTTTACTTGCTCAAATATTGTCATGTAGTATTGCTCTGTCTTACTCGATGTTTGCCTCGTCGGTTTTATAACTTGAACACATATATATAGAACTCCATTATAATATTATTGATAAATGGTTAACTCTTGGTTACGTCCTTGAGGTCCCTCTCGTATAAAAGGGTTAGTTAAGCTTGAGCACCCTTACTGACCCTTTCGACGGGAAGATGGTCAAAGGCCTTAAACATGCTTGATATTGTTGGTATAATGGAGTGAAATGACATAAAATATGGTTTCACATTTGTTAAATAGTTAACAAATTTATTCTTATTCGTTTCGTCTTGAAATCTTTTCAAATTATGCAAAGCTTATACATATATGTATCTTTCTGCCCCATACTCAACACCTCATGTGTTGACCCATTTCTCGTATGTTACTTTTAGGTTCAGAGATGGCTAGAATGATGAAGGGCTTAGTGAGCTATGCTAGGTGCACTTGTTGTAAGATCCAGATTTAGTGCACATGAATGACTTGTACCTTGACTATGGAAATATGTAATTGAATTCATGAATATAATGCATTTTGTATAATTTATACTTGTTGAATGTTGAGACTATGTTGGTGCCTTTCTCTTGTTACTTGTTCATGTGTGCTAAGCTTTACACTTCTGCATGTCGCCTTTGGTATACATTTGTTTCATGGGACTGGGATTCCGGTTCCGGGACAGATGGTATCAAAGCATGAATAATAACTACACCAAACATTGCTCACATGAAACACAAACTAAACTCACCTTACATCTCAACCCTAGAAACTTAATAAGATGTCCTCTGTGGACTAGGTTGACTTAGCCTCTAAGTTAGAACCTAGATGTTCTAGAACTAGGTGTAGACTTGTGTAAATTACCTCCCTAGACATGATTCACGACATGTGCTTAGGATGTCTACACAAGTGTGCATCATGTTCTTGTTAGTTCTCTAGGTATCATGATACTAGACTGCCTAATGAGTGTGGTAACTCATTTTGGTTTTGGTTTTATTCGAATGGAGTATGGTGGTTTTCATCGAATGTTTCAACATTGGAGCAAATCTATTTCAAGTACTAGTATATGTACCTATAAAAATGTTACCACACGCAGAAAGGCAGTGATTTTCCATGCAACCTAGGAGAAAGAGATGTAACATCAAGTCTAGATGAGAGAGTTTAGATAATAGTGATAGTATCTAGAATTGTCTAGAGCCATGATATAGGTTAGGCAAGTGAGTAACCTAGAAACCTAAGATGATGATTATGATATTGATGATGATGTCGATGTTGATAAGACCCAAGTTGTTTGAGGAAGGTCAAGTATGTTAAACGATATGATATGAGTTTGACCATACAACGCTAGCTAAACCTACCACTTTGTATGATACATATGACTTGGTTGATGTGCTAGATATAGCTAGTGGGTTGGCATGTTTGCTTGTACCTAGTCTTGTGTGTGTTGAGATACGACATTTGACATATAGTTTGAGACCAACATGGGCCTCAATTTATTTACAAAGAAGGACCTCTAACATGGGACATATGAATAGGGTGACATGTTGATAAGAGTTGACTCGTATCGAGAGAAGGTTAGAGTACCTAAACTCCAAAATATTTGAAATGTTGAAAATATGAATGATGAAATACTTGATGACGAGTCCCTAGCTAGAATACTTCTAAGTATATGAGTTGAGTGACCTAGTGGGCAGTTTCCTTGAAAATGTTGAACCCTAGATGTCCTATGAAAATATCTAACCCTAGAGAAAGAGGCAATTGAATATTTTCTGCTTTCTATATAGGTGAGGGAGATGTCCCAAGACCCTAATATGATGTATATGATGTGTGATATCCACGACGAGCCTCATACTTAGGTTAGTAGCAGTATATAAAGGAATCTAGTGGTTATCCTTGTTTCTCGAAAGATGGGTATAATTTTTTGTTAATGGTTGAAAGTTGTGGTTAGTATGTTTTGCCATGACAAATATATATCTTAGATTGAGTGGTCTGAACTTATCGATCTCCTTTGAGATACAAGTGAGATGACTATGAAAGCTCATAATAGTGTTGTTTATCGAGGTAAAGCATGATGTATGAAACATATCTCACTTACGTTTAAAAACTTGAATATGCATGAGAAGCCCCTCTCATAAGCTAGACCTAATATGGAATCATACTATACATAAAATATGTAGCTTTGAAATCATAAACTTGATATGATGATGTTTAGAGATCTTAGCTTGAATAATCAGGGGTAACATGCCTAATATCATACCCAAATGAAAACAAATCAACTCGATATGTGTTTCTCTCAGGGTGATATTTCTAATAAATAAGATGAACAAATTGCTTATATCAGATCCAAAAATGAGAAATAATGAACATGATTGGGTAAAGTTGGTAGAACTTTGTGGGAAAATAAACATGCATGAAATCTAGAGTAAAGATGAGATACACACTCGATGATAGTCTCGTTTAAAGCCATGACCATGAATAGAATCTTTTAGGAATTGATAACACAGATTTTGATGATACCCTTTGGTCTCATATAAAGATATAAACATAAACCCTAATGTATGGATACTAGGAGATGGAAAACCCTAATGCCATGATGATGTCATAATATGGTGAGATAATAAGTAAATGTGTATATCATCGATATGAGTACCACCCTTGATGGCAGTAACCTAAGTGTGCATCCCATGTGAATAATTCGTTGACAACTGTGGAAGGATATCTATACTCAGTAGATTTTTGACTTTGACTTTTAGATATGATCTCTGATGAATTTCGAGGATGAAATTTCTTGTAAGAAGGGAAGGATGTGATAAAGTGGATTTTCTCCTATTTGTGCAGAATTACTCTTGTTACTTTAAGTCCTCATTATTTATGTCTCCTTCGACTTAATAACTCTATAATATCCACCAAAGTGAAGATTTCACATTTTGAGTCAATATGATATACATATATGCATGAAATGTTAGTGTTGTTATACCCTTGAACCCTTTGATTAATTTCTTAATCATACGTGCTTATTTTGATATTTTTCACACATATTCTATACCCTATTATGAATCTATGGTCCAAATTTGAGACCATTTGGACCTTCCTATGATTTGTTATGATTTTCCTAAGATCTGCCCTTTTTAGCCCTTTCTTTCCTTCTTTTTTCCCTTGTTGGGCCAATTTTTCCGCCCTAAATGCGCCATGTAGATGTTGATCCGGGGTGAGGCACTGGCCCGCGCACCCTCAGATCTTGATCTGATGGCTGCGGGATCGTCCTCTACCTCAGATCGGTCGGCTACTGTGGCCGCCGGGTACGGGGGCCCGAGCCACCGGATCTCGCCCAATTATTGACCTTTTTGCACGATTCGAGTGCCTTTGAGTCTGTTTTTTAAATCCGAATTATATACATATGATTTCACATCGAATCAAGGGGTTTTCTGAACCTTCTTTTCCCCTTGTGGAGGCCACCGCCGTGGCCAAGCTTGGCCTAAATAAACCCTCAACCTAGCCCCGAAACCATATAAAACCCCTCGCACATAAGTTCCCCTACTGTTTTTGCTCCCTTTCCCTTCTTACTTTGTCCTTCTTTTCCCTCCTCCTTCTCTAGGTTGGGTCAGCACCACCATGAACTCCCCCTTCAGCTTTGGGGGTTCTATCACCCACCATCGCGGTGTAGGCCTGCGTTGACCCCGGTTAGTCTCGAGGAGCAAGGGCGGGACCTTCGCGGGACATGATGGGTTGTCGCATGCCTGCCCCTGTCCGCTCCAGTGAGACACACAGCCGCAAGAAGCAGAACGTTGTGGGCCTTCTCATGGATGGGGAAGATGCCCAGATTCGTCGGATCATGGGTGGGTGGTCAGGATCGTGAGTCGCCAACCATCCCAAGTCAAGGCATTCAAACCCATGCCTAAGGGATCAGGCGACGTGGATTGTAGGATCGATCGATCCATGGTGCTCTAACATTGTACGGATGACATCATTCAAATAATGATATGGTAACACTTCTCTAATTTCCAAATAGTTCTTGGTTTAATCTTTAAAATTTGATATCTCCCTGATCCTAAGGCCAAATATAGTAAAATTATATATCAAATTGATCAACTCAAAAAGATATACAACATGAGAATGGTTTCAGACCCTGAATCTTCTTCTAAATCTCTGATAATGCAAGATATGTGATCTTTGACTTCTTTGACCATGCTTAATGCATAATTGTGATGAATCCTGAATATTTGATGTATACCTACCCTCCTAACCTTGAAGTCAATAACTTTTGTACATATTGAGTTTAATGGGAGTCATCATCATCCCTATTTCTTATACATTACTCTAGTTGTAGATATATACTAGTGTTGAGATTCTAATGATGTACCCTACCCTAAATTGATAATCTAGCTACTTAATGATGAAATAATGTCTAATCAACCCCAAAGAAGTAATATATGTCTCTACTTGACCTTAATATCAGCCCCTAGCATCCTCCTTGCTATGGTTGTTTCTTTTGACATCTAATGCATGTATATGCCCCTATTATGTTAATGTTTGATTATACTTTGAACCAATGATGGGTTGACCTAACCTATTCATGCCTCTATGTCTTTATGTTTCTGATCTTGACCATCCTTGATGCTTGATCCCCTTGAATTGATAATCTTTGACCTGGATTACTCTATTATGAGTCTTTGATCCTTTAATGTACTAAGGAACTTGAACCTTGAAATGGTCATATGTAATCCGTGGAACCTTAGAATGATACGAAACTCGACCCACACCATCATGATGACCTCTAGATCAGTACAAGATCATATAATGAACTAATAAGAAACTTGGAACCCATCTTGGCCAAAACCCTAAAATGCATCTAATTAGGGTTAATGATGAGAATCTAATGCATATATGTAATCTTGTTCTTAATCAGGTTTGGCATGTGGCTATATGGTGAAGGATATGTTAGGTTATGAATCTTTGAATCAGGTCTGGGCCTTATCTAGTTATATGACTATTGTTTTCTTGCTTGAAAACACATATATTGTATGCTTGTTTGTTTACTTGCTCAAATATTGTCATGTAGTATTGTTATGTCTTACTCGATATTTGCCTCGTCGGTTTTATAACTTGAAGACATATATATATAGAACTCCATTATAATATTGTTGATAAAGGTTTAACTCTTGGTTACGTCCTTGAGGTCCCTCTCGTATAAAAGGGCTAGCTAAGCTTGAGCACCCTTACAGACCCTTCCGACGGGAAGATGGTCAAAGGCCTTAAACATGCTTGATATTGTTGGTATAATGGAGTGAAATGACATAAAATATGTTTTCACATTTGTTAAACAGTTAACATATTTATTTTTGTTCTTTTAGTCTTTAAATCTTTTCAAATTATGCAAAGCTAATACATATGTATCTTTCTACCCCATACTCAATACCTCGTGTGTTGACCCATTTCTCGTATGTTGCTTTTAGGTTTAGAGATGGATAGAATCATGAAGGGCTTGGTGAGCTATGATAGGTGTACTTGTTGTAAGATCCAGATTTAGTGCACATGAATGACTTGTACCTTGACTATGGAAATATGTAATTGAATTCACGAATATAATGCATTTTGTATAATTTATACTTGTTGAATGTTGAGACTATGTTGGTGCCTTTCTCTTGTTACTTGTTCATGTGTGTTAAGCTTTATGCTTCTGCATGTTGCCTTTGGTATACGTTTGTTTCATGGGACTGGGATTCCAGTTTCATGACAGATGGTATCAGAGCATGAATAATAACTACACCAAACATTGCTCACATGAAACACAAACTAAACTCACCTTACATCTCAACCCTAGAAACTTAATAAGATGTCCTCTGTGGACTAGGTTGACTTAGCCTCTAAGTTAGAACCTAGATGTTCTAGAACTAGGTGTAGACTTGTGTAAATTACCTCCCTAGATATGATTCACGACATGTGCTTAGGATGTCTACACAAGTATGCACCATGTTCTTGCTAGTTCTCTAGGTATCATGATACTAGACTGCCTAATGAGTGTGGTAACTCGTTTTGGTTTTGGTTTTATTCGAATGGAGTATGGTGGTTTTCATCGAATGTTTCAACGTTGGAGAAAATCTGTTTCAAGTACTAGTATATGTACCTATAAAAATGTTACCACACGCAGAATGGCAGTGAGTTTCCATGCAACCTAGGAGAAAGAGATGTAACATCAAGTCTAGATGAGAGAGTTTAGATAATAGTGATAGTATCTAGAATTGTCTAGAGCCATGATATAGGTTAGGCAAGTGAGTAACCTAGAAACCTAAGATGATGATTATGATATTGATGATGATGTCGATGTTGATAAGACCCAAGTTGTTTGAGGAAGGTCAAGTATGTTAAACGATATGAGATGAGTTTGACCATACAACGCTAGCTAAACCTACCACTTTGTATGATACATATGACTTGGTTGATGTGCTAGATATAGCTAGTGGGTTGGCATGTTTACTTGTACCTAGTCTTATGCGTGTTGAGATACGACATGTGACATATAGTTTGAGACCAATATGGGCCTCAATTTCTTTACAAAGAAGGACCTATAGCATGGGAAATATGAATAGGGTGACCTATTGATAAGAGTCGACCCGTATCGGGAGAAGGTTAGAGTACCTAAACTCCAAAATATTTGAAATGTTGAAAATATGAATGATGAAATACTTTATGATGAGTCCCTAACTAGAATACTTCTAAGTATATGAGTTGAGTGCCCTAGTGGGAGGTTTCCTTGAAAATGTTGAACCCTAGATGTCCTATGAAAATATCTAACCCTAGAGAAAGAGGCAATTGAATATTTGATGCTTGCTATATAGGTGAGGGAGATGTCCCAAGACCCTAAGATGATGTATACGATGTGTGATTTCCACGACGAGCCTCATACTTAGGTTAGTAGTAGTATATAAAGGAATCTAGTGGTTATCCTTGTTTCTCAAAAGATGGGTATAATTTTTTGTTAATGGTTGAAAGTTGTGGTTAGTATGTTTTGCCATGACAAATATATATCTTAGATTGAGTGGTCTGAGCTTATAGAGATCCTTTGAGATAAAAGTGAGATGACTATGAAAGCTCGATAATATTGTTGTTTCTCGAGGTAAAGCATGATGTATGAAACATATCTCACTTACATTTAAAAACTTGAATATGCATGAGACGCCTGTCTCATAAGCTAGACCTAATATGGAATCATACTATACATAAAATATGTAACTTTGAAATCATAAACTTGATATGATGATGTTTAGAGATCTTAGCTTGAATAGTCAGGGGTAACATGCCTAATATCATACCCAAATGAAAACAAATCAACTCGATATGTGTTTCTCTCAGGGTGATATTTCTAATAAATAAGATGAACAAATTGCTTATATCAGATCCAAAAATGAGAAATAATGAACACGATTGGGTAAAGTTGGTAGAACTTTGTGGGGAAAAAAACATGCATGAAATTTAGAGTAAAGATGAGATTCACACTCGATGATAGTCTCGTTTGAAGCCATGACCATGAATAGAATCTTTTGGGAATTGATAACACAGATTTTGATGATACCCTTTGGTCTCATATAAATATATGAACATAAACCCTAATGTATGGATACTAGGCAATGGAAAACCCTAATGCCATGATGATGTCATAATATGGTGGGATAATAAGTAAATGTGTATATCATCGATATGAGTACCACTCTTGATGGCAGTAACCTAAGTGTGCATCCCATGTTAATAATTCATTGACAACCATGGAGGGATATCGATACTCGGTAGATTTTTGACTTTGACTTTTAGATATGATCTCTGATGAATTTGGAGGACAAAATTTCTTGTAAGGAGGGAAGGATGTGATAAAATGGATTTTCTCCTATTTGTGCATAATTACTCTTGTTACTTTAAGTCCTCACTATTTGTGTCTCCTTTGACTTAATAACTCTATAATATCCACCAAAGTCAAGATTTCACATTTTGAGTCAATATGATACACATATATGCATGAAATGTTAGTGATGTTATACCCTTGAACCCTTTGATTAATTTCTTAATAATACATGTTTATTTTGATTTGATATTTTTTACACTTGTTCTAGACCCTATTATGAAGCTATGATCCAAATTTGAGACCATTGAGACCTTCCTATGATTTGTTATGATTTTCCTAATATCTACCCTTTTTATCCCTTTCTTTCCTTCTTTTTTCCCTTGTTGGGCCGATTTTTCTGCCCTAAATGGGCCGTGCAGATGCTGATCCGGGGTGAGGCACTGGCCCACACACCCTCAGATCTTGATCTGATGGCTACGGGGTCATCCTCTACCTCGGATTGGCTGGCTACTGTGGCCGCAGGGTAGGGGAGCCTGAGCCACCGGATCTCGCTCGATTCTTGACCTTTTTGCACAATTCGAGTGCCTTTGAGTCTATTTTTGAAATCCACATTATATACATACGATTTCACACTGAATCAAGGGGTTTTCTCGAACCTTCTTTTCTCCTTGTGGCGGCTTCCGCCATGGCCAAGCTTGGCCTAAATAAACCCTAAACCTAGCCCCAAAACCCTATAAAACCCCTCACACATAAGCTCCCCTACTATTTTTGCTCCCTTTCCCTTCTTACTTTATCCTTCTTTTCCCTCCTCCTTCTCCAGGTTGGGGCGGCGCAACCACAACCTTCCCCTTTGGCTTTGTGGGTTCTGTCACCCACCATCACAGCGTAGGCCTGTGTTGACCCCGGTCAGTCTCGAGGAGCAAGGGCGGGACCTTCGCGAGACATGATGGGCTGCCGCATGCCTGCCCTTGTCCGCTCCGGTGAGACACACAGCCGCAAGCAGCAGAATGTTACGGGCCTGCTCATGGATGGGGAAGATGCCCAGATTCGTCGGATCATGGGTGGGCGGTCAGGATTGCGAGTCGCAAACCATCCCAGGTCAAGGCATTCAAACCCATGCCTAAGGGATCAAGCGACGTGGATCTTAGGATAGATCGATCCATGGTGCTCTAACATCGTATGGATGACATCATTCAAATAATGAAATGGTAACACTTCTCTGATTTCCATATAGTTCTTGGTTTAATCTTTAAAATTTGATATCTCCCTGATCCTAAGGCCAAATATAGTAAAATTATATATCAAATTGATCAACTTGAAAAGATCTACAACATGAGAATGGTTTTAGACCTTGAATCTTCTTCTAAATCTCTGATAATGCTAGATATGGGATCTTTGACTGCTTTGACCATTCTTAATGCATAATTGTGATGAATCTTGAATATTTGATGTATACCTACCCTCCTAACCTTGAAGTCAATAACTTTTGTACATATTGAGTTTAATGGGAGTCATCATCATCCCTATTTTTTATACATTACTCTAGTTGTAGATATATACTAGTGTTGAGATTCTAATGATGTACCCTGTCCTAAATTGATAATCTAGCTACTTAATGATGAAATAATGTCTAATCAACCCCAAAGAAGTAATATACGTCTCTACTTGACCTTAATATCAGCCCCTAGCATCCTCCTTTCTATGGTTGTTTCTTTTGACATCGAATGCATGTATATGCCCCTATTATGTGAATGTTTGATTATACTTTGAACCAATGATGGGTTGGCCTAACCTATGCATGTCTCTATGTCTTTATGTTGATGATCTTGACCATCCTTGATGCTTGGTCCCCTTGAATTGATAATCTTTGACCTGGATTACTCTATTATGAGTCTTTGATCCTTTAATGTACTAAGGAACTTGAACCTTGAAATGGTCATATGTAATCTGTGGAACCTTAGAATGATATGAAACTCGACCCACACCATCATGATGACCTCTAGATTAGTACAAGATCATATAATGAACCAATAAGCAACTTGGAACCCATCTTGGCCAAAACCCTAAAATGCATCTAATTAGGGTTAATGATGAGAATCTAATGCATATATGTAATCTTGTTCTTAATCAGGTTTGGCATGTGGATAGATGGTGAAGGATATGTTAGGTTATGAATCTTTGAATCAAGTATGGGCCTTATCTAGTTATATGACTATCGCTTTCTTACTTGAAAAGACATATATTGTATGCTTGTTTGTTTACTTGCTCAAATATTGTCATGTAGTATTGCTATGTCTTACTCGATGTTTGCCTCGTCGGTTTTATAACTTGAACAAAAATATATATAGAACTCCATTATAATATTGTTGATAAAGGGTTAACTCTTGGTTACGTCCTTGAGGTCCCTCTCATATAAAAGGGTTAGCTAAGCTTGAGCACCCTTATGGACCCTTCCGACGGGAAGATGGTCAAAGGCCTTAAACATGCTTGATATTATTGGTATAATGGAGTGAAATGACATAAAATATGGTTTCACATTTGTTAAACAGTTAACATATTTGTTCTTATTCGTTTAGTCTTGAAATCTTTGCAAATTATGCAAAGCTTATACATATATGTATCTTTCTACCCCATACTCAACACCTCGTGTATTGACCCATTTCTCGTATGTTACTTTTAGGTTCAGAGATGGCTAGAATGATGAAGGGATTGGTGAGCTATGCTAGGTGTACTTGTTGTAACATCCAGATTTAGTGCACATGAATGACTTGTACCTTGACTATGGAAATATGTAATTGAATTCATGAATATAATGCATTTTGTATCATTTATACTTATTGAATGTTGAGACTATGTTGGTGCCTTTCTCTTGTTACTTGTTCATGTGTGCTAAGCTTTATGCTTTCACATGTCACCTTTGGTATACGTTTGTTTCATGGGACTGAGATTCCGGTTCCGTGACATTAAGTCATATATAATTTACTAAATAGGGAGATAATTTTCTAAGTTAAAGAGGGAGCCTTCTATATGGTTATCTTATTCTCTTAACAAGCCTTTTATGTACATATTTTGAAGATGATGCTATTTTATTAACTTTCTATTCAAATAATACAAAATAATTTGTCTATTATTTATTGAGATTTAGTGGTATTATCCATCTTCTTATTCCTAAAGTAGGGTGTTCATTCTGTTTGCTCGAGCATGACATATCTTAGCAAGTTTGATAGAAAATCGTTCAAATCTGAATGATTGAATTTTTTTTTAGTAACTAGTTTAGTTATAACTTTTTTTTGGTCAAGCAAAAAATCTATTACTAGTAACCAAAACTTTGGATACATGAGTGCCCCGAGGAGAAAACCAAGATCCTTTATTTTCCCCACACAGGGGGACAAGATAAGGATCTGAAACAGAAAAAAAACTCCAAACTAAGAGATGAACAAGAGGAAGACAGATCAGCCTAAGAATTACAGATTAAAAAGGGGAGAAGGGGAATCATACATAACCAATAAAGAACACCCACAAAGACGTCTGTAGAAACACCAGCTCAACTTCTAAAACCTAAAACACAAAGACATCCCTAATCTCGCCTCCCAATTAAAACCCAGCTAGATTACTGAGAGAAACCAACTAGAAGAAGGTAGGCCTGCCACTCCAACCTTCTCCCCTGAAGAGAAGAAAACACTGCCACTGATTCTCATCTTCATCCGAACAGGCCACGAACCAAGTGACTAAAATCAGACTGGAGAATACTAATATGCACCTTCTTAGATATCTACAACTAAATAAAATGCCATCCATGAAGAAATAGTTAGCTCACCCACAAATAAAGCTTACACAGATAGAATCATTCATCCACATATATCCAAGGATCGACCACCTGCAAGTATTTGCGAGGTATCAAATTGGTACATGTTCTGGACCTCCCAAGCAGTTGATAGCTGATCAACAGGGAGAAGACTCCTTGCTTCCATCTTTCTTGTGTTTTTTCTTCTTTTTTTTCATCATGGATACCTTGTTCACTCTAAAATCATCAAGAACCTCCGGATCAATGTCACAAGAAATGACCGAGGAGACCTCATCTGAATTCCATGCGAGCTTATGCTGGTACTCCAGGGATAAACCAGTGTCGATAGCTAGCTGTTTCACACATTGAGGAGTAGCACATATTTTTGATAAGGAAAGTTCCCAATCAAGGTTAAGTGACTCATAACCCCTTTCCGGTGATTGAGAGTGCATATCCGGTTCCAAAATCACACGAGGGATTTTTTCATTCTTATTGGCATCGGCTTCAGTTGAAGCTTTAACAACATGTGCTCTCGTGGAATGGCCAGAACTCACTTCGGCATCCCGTCGAACACCTTGCCTTCTCACATTTTTACCTGCTCAAATTTGCATTTGACTGGGTAATGATTTTCTCTCTGTTGTCAACAGACAAGATGGAAGTATGTACCTAAATTGATTGCAGTGGGAGCAGGTCTTTGGCTTAGCTACATAACCAATCTTCAAAGACTTAGGTACTGCATCCACCATGATCGTCACCTCCTTCGAGAAAGTAGAAATTGAGCTGATCTCAATGCAGACCAGAGCATCTTTGAGGCAGTCCACCGAGAGACAAGCATCTTCGATGTCCAGGGCTTCCCAACCAGGCTTGCCACTCTTCCTAGTCTTCTTGACGTCCAGTGAAGACCTGGATTCTCAAGAATGATCCAGACAGGGAGCTTGGAGAAGGATAATGACGGAAGTGGGGAGCCCGACTCCCAAGCTTGGGCGATGATGAGTGACCCATCCATCATCCAAGGTGCTTCCTCTAATACTCTCTCCCTTTCAAAAGCCATCGGAAGCTTGACGACATACCCCTCTGCTTCCTCTATGACGATCTCGAACAGACCACTAGGGTGCCATTGGCGGCAAATCCAGCCATGGAGTTGACTCTGAAAGGGCTTCCTCCCCATGAATCTAATGGAGATATACTCTTCCCATGAAGGGATGGCTTCATCGTCACTTGAAATTGAAAACATTCGACGTCGTTTCTGATCTCAGGCTCGATGAACTCAATCACAACAACTTCCCCACACGGCCTTCCAGTACGACTAGCCAACAGCCAGTCAACCACGACACTTGACGAAGAAGCTCCCTGTTCTCCCACTGAGAGCTACATAGTCGAGGATATCGAAGGTGATGGATTCGTCGAGGTAGGAATCGCCTGTGGATTTTGGCCTTCTTGGGACAAGGGGCTCTTAGCCTCTCCAGTAACCTCGCTTGAGCTACCTAGAGGAATCAGGATTGATTCAGATGCAGAGGACCTCACCTCCGTATAGCCATCGTCATCCCTAGGGATCCTTCCCCTCCCTCGCCCTCTTCCACCTCTTCTGCCTTGCGCCGTCATCTCCTTTGATCTCTCCTATACTTATAACGTATTAATGCAGAATATTAGTGTTGGGGACTAAGGAAAAGTTGTTTGACTACTACAGATAAAAGAGATCAAGTATGTATACTAAAAGCATGGTTGATATCTTTCTCAATAGGCAATGATGTGCCACTGAAGGAACTTACAATATCAACATTTCTTCCATACACGTAAATCTTTGGTGCATCTTTTATGTTGATGGTAAAGGGCTTCTACATATTGCCATGTAAGATTAAAAAGCATGATTAAAACTTACAAACTTAAAGATCTTTTACATGTGCAGTTTCCTCAATGTCCACAACAAGGTAGTCTATTATTATGCCTTGTTACCTGCCTCAACTCGTCCTTGTTGCCTTTTGGAGAAACATTATGGCACTATTGTTCTATTCTTTTGTAAATTTTATTTTTTGTATAGTAACATGTCCTAAATTGTATTACCCAAGTGGATTTTGGGGTCATATTGCTCCATTTTTAGCTTTACTTGTTTGTTTGAAGATGTCTAGGATATATCTTTTTGTTCATTAATGATCTTGAAAGTGTTCTTAAATGCACAACGGACATGGGACTCCTTAGTCTTTGTTTCTATGTGAATAATGATGATTAGTCTTTGTTTTTGTGTGAATAATGTTGTTGCCTGTGATTCCTTTTAAGCTTTTGGACCGAATTCATTCATAGGGATTTTGAATTCTTAGTCAATGGCTTATCAAGTATCCATATTAGACATGCATTCAGTGTTAGTGAGCCTTTTCATTGTGGCATTCACTATTGGTCCTTTGTTATATATAAGAACCCTGCATTATGTTTCTTAATTAACAAAATCTCTTTGATAAATTGAACTTCCACACATGGAATAGTGTTTGAATTAGTTTTCTTTATGATGTGGCATCATATAGTCCTATTGAGGATATGTGGACTGTAAACCTAACCTCTACCCAGAAGCAGATGTTGTTACATAACATGACTTACTTTTCATTCTTTCTGAGTGCTTGCTATCTACTCTTGAGGGGTTGTTAGATTGCTACCTAGTTCAACTGAAAACATCAATTTGTGAAGCACAACCCCTCAATACCGAATCAACTAATTCTATACATACACCCACCATAACCCATACCATCTCCAACCTATCCCCCTAAGTTCCAAATCTATCCTCACACTTTTTGGGATAGGGACTTTTATTCTATACCAATTTGCTTACGTTTTTCTTGTTAAGATTGCAAAAAAAACTTAGTTACATAGTTAAAGTATTAAGGTGATCATTAGATATATGGCCTTAGTAGAGGTTCACGTACAATTTTCTGGCCATGAAACTTAGGACAACTGTCTAATCTAATCATAAATTATTGATTTAAGGTTAGGTGATGCATATTATGCTAGCTTCTCACTTCAATTTCATCATTCTTCCATGATTTTGCGCCAAGGACGCAATTCAATGATTCTTGAGGTATGAAAATTTGGGATCTTGACCATAGTAAGATGATGATATGGGGGTGGTCTTCTATAGTTGAGTAGACGACAACATTGAAATGATCTTATGTCCATTAAATTTAGTTATTTAGTTGTGTGTATGCATACATGACCATGGATTAATCATATGTGAATGACATATTCCAATCTTTCAAGAGAAATATGCATCTCCAGTAAAATAACAGAGCATATGCACCTTATACATCCCTTCAAAAAAATTGTTAGAATACACAGCTAAAAGAAAATACAGCAGTAATTGGGATGAGTTGGTTATAAGTTACATATGTTATAGATCAATAACCAGTCGATCCTTTAACAGATGTGAATATTAGAATAGTATTTGGTAAACTTAATCTTGGTTACTTTACCTCTTAAGATCTCTATTAGAAGGTTTGAGAATTTAAAATCCCTATGAATTATTTTTTACTTTATAAGACAACACAAAGAAATGGGTACACATAAGGTTGTCACAAAGATAGCAATCACAACATAATAAGAATAGGCCCTTATAACATAGTGGGCATACATAGTAAGCATACATATAAATGTGACATGTTAGGCATGAACTATATGCAGTCAAGTTCGTCTTGTATATATTTTTATTTCTTTGGAACAACCAACAATTGTTTATTGTGATAAAAAAGTATAAATCTTAAGACCCACTAAAATAATGAATACTTTCACTTGTTCCTCAATGAACACTAACTTATTTTTGCACACCCAAGCTTGTTTTCAAGTTGGTTATCATCTAAATTTCACATTATTATTTGGATGCAAAGTTGATAGTGTTGTGTGTTGTCTCTCATCTGCTACTATGACATGCCTTCCTTTTTCTTCAATGTTTACTGAATAAAGATATAGACAGATTAATTGTTTAGTTCAACATTCATCTATATACTTGGGAAATGTTTGGATTTGAGGCCTTCTTCTAGGCTGAGATATACTTTCTTAGTCCAGCATTCATCTTGTTTTGAGGACCGTCAATGTGACTAAGTGGAGATATTTCCTTCAGTTGCTCACTTAGTCCCAAGGTTATGGGTAACAAACTGCTAGACTATTTTTTGATTGCCCTAATATAGTATGTTATCTTTGGCATTGTATTGATTATATGGAGTACACAAATGTCAGTCTCAATATTGTAATGTCTAGTATGCCTTAGACTGTCTCTCTATCATGTAATTGAAATTTTAGGATTATTTTGTTGCCAAATTAATTGATTATTTCATTGTATGTCTATGAATTTTTAACTAATCATGTTCTCTAGAATCGACATTCTTTGAGCCTTGACTTAAACAATGATTGGCATATTCAATTAGCTAAATTCTTGATGATATTATTGATTGTTTGATGTATAGGTTGATGTAGATAATGGTCATGATGCCTCAATTGGGAAAGCAATTATGCAAGCCGATGATGAGGTAGCTTCAAGAAAGCTGAATGATCATTTTCCCCTTGTAATATGGTAGACTGGTAGTGGGGCCCAGAGCAATATGAATGCCAATGAGGTTTGTTATAGGAGAATTTAAACTTCAGAATTGCTGAGTCCACACATTTTACACCATCTTCCCATGATTTTCTTTGTCTAAATATGTCATATATTTTTGTTTTTCCTATGATATGATGCATGGTTGACGATTCTAACAACATGACATGACAACTAAGGATCATTCTGGTGTACTCATGTTATGTTGTATATGAAGTTGGCCATCCCATGCTTCACTGTAAATTGATCTTATAGGAAGCTCTGTATTCTCATTTGATCTTACGACATAGATTATAAAATGAATGAATTGAATTTTAATGTCCCTGAATAACTTTCTTTCTATAACATTGATCGTATTGTGCTACACCCGCATGCATGGTAGTCTCACAATTTGTCTAAAACAACTTGACTCTATTACACTTCCTGGTGAGCATGATGGTAAGATTTGTATGTGGAATCACTATCTCAAGTGTGCTGACAAATTTGGAGTCCCGCCTATCGGTAGGAGGGTGATCAAGTCTAATGATGCATGGGGACTTCCCTTTGGGACATTCTTGGACCTTAGCTTGTCTAATCATTCAACTGTCAATTGTGTTGCAAGTTGTGGACATTCTTGAATGGTATTGTCTTTGTTTCTTTGGGTAGGTTATCAAACTATGGATTCGGTCTATCATACATATACGGGTTTGAATATTTTAATTAATGTTCTTTTTTGTTCCCAAGATCTGGAAACATGGTGGCTTTCTTTTTCTATGACCCTGTTGATATTCTCTTTGTTTATATACCACCACATATATTGGAATTCTCAAGCCATATTCAAAAACAATGGTTTGAATAACAGGTGATGGAAGTATTCTGCCTAACTTAAATATTTTTCTTGTGGAGACCATATTTTAATAATTTTTTGCACTGCTAATTTGGTATCAATGACAATGTTCTTCATTTTATAGGTCTCCCATAAAATGAAGTCATTGTGCAATGAGATATCATGTGCAATTTTAAAAATGGAGCGGAAAACAAAAATTTCAGAATATGAATCTATAAGGGCTAGTATGTTCTTCAAAATTATAGATCTTAGAGAATTAGTTGAAAAGGAAAATTAGGACTACATTGTAAGTATCGCAATTACTCCACTGCTAATTTCTATTCAACAAGCCATCACTTTTTGCATTTGTGTTACACCACCTCATTAATCAACTATTTTTTCTCCTTCATAGGTGCTTGTAAATGAATTATGTAATGATTATATGTCTAACACTCAAAATGATTGGGATATATTAGAGCTCAAATACTTGAGACACTCTCCCCTTTTTTATTTATACGTGTGGGAAAAAAGTTGTTGTCTTTAGGATTCTATGTTGAAAGAAAAGAATGTTTCCTCTGTCACCTGTTTTATGGGTGGCTCAACCTATGACCTACCAAATGCATGGAATGATTGTTCAGAAGGGACTCTCAGTGCAAAGTGTATTAATGGTGGGTTTGTGGATGTCAAGGTGATTAGGTCCACTATCTTTTTTTTGTGTTACAACAGACTAGACCTAATCTTTATGATAAAATAGATCTGGCATGGATAAGTATTGAACCTTCATAATGACAAACATCTAGTATGGAAGTTGGTAATGATAGTTCATCAGTAAAGAAAACTTGCCTAAATGTATTAGGTAAGTGCCACAGACAATATCTTTTTTATCATCTGATGATAGTGTCACTATTTGATTATGAGATTATGCATCTTACACATGGTAGAACAGTTATAGAATCATCCAATGTATTGTTCACATACCATGAAGAGGCGGTATACCCCTTCCCGCATCCAATGGGATTTCTATGACAACCTTCCAGTGACGTAGTGCTTGGATCCCAGGCAAGTCGAGCTCCTTCACAGCCACTTCTTCACACAAGACGTTGATCTCTTCAAACCGCCAATCTAACTTTTGCATTACACCAGAAGGTAAATGCAATAGTACATTGTTGGATGATTATTTTGTTCCACATTTTAGTACATCTTGTTGAGCTAATTAGTATCTTCTAAATTGGCAACACAACAACTGCATGCAAGTGAGCTTCAATAGTGGGCATTATATGATGGCATTAGCATGCGAGAAGCATAGAAGAGAAAAGTGCCTAAGTCCATGGATGAGGACTTGTACGAGATCCCACCCAGACAATTGTATTAGAAGAAGAATAAGA